>OX327713.1:20070192-21270192 GCA_946807835.1 Ailanthus altissimus | reverse complement strand
GGGTTTCCTTTCTCTTCTGATTAAGTGTATCTAGATGGCTAAAGTATGTGCTTACCCATGCATTTCTGCATGAGTATGTATACATGTGCATGATCTGCTTTAATCAAATTTAACTTTAATTTGTCTTGTGATCTCCAGAATGTGCACCAAGGCAGCCCAACCGAAACATTTGTGCGGTTTCTGAAAGCAAGGGACTGGAATGTCCCAAAAGCCCATAAAATGGTTAGGTCCATTTACTTGAGTTAGAGTTTTGCTAATTAGAAGTTATATATACTCATTCAAATCACATTTATTTTTGTCTTTTTGTAATATTTCTAACAGTGTTTAATTTTCTCAGTTGATTGATTGCTTACATTGGAGGATAGAAAATGAGATTGACAATATATTGGCGGTGAGTTTCTTTTTTCTGCATTTCACATGTAACTGCAACTTTTTTTTGGGGGGCTAAGTATACATGCAATATGGGGAAAAGAAAATGATTCTTTTGGGACCATCTTCTGAGTTTCAGACTGAAGATGAAGGATAATAATGGTTGTAAATTACTATTAGTCTCCCGAAGGAGATTCTTAGGGGGTGACATGGATATGTTCCTTATGTCTACCATTTTGTTTTTACATGCATAAAGAGCAAAAGAAGTTAAATGATTGAAACACCCTCATATTGACCACTTTTGCTGGCAGATTATTGCCAAAAACTTTTTTGTTTTTGAAATATAAGATGGTCCATAGTCATGAGGATGAAACAACCCTGTGCTTATTGTTGTGATTACTTAGTAATACCATTATTGTTTTTGCATTCTGTATGTGCAGAAACCAATTATCCCAGCTGAATTGTACAGATCCGTGCGAGATTCTCAGCTTGTTGGTTTATCGGGTTACTCAAGAGAGGTATTTGCATATTAAAAATAAATTGTTTGGTCCTTCAATATTTACAATTTTATTCCTGCTATAGTTGCTGCCCTAAATGGGCTTGGCCATTTAAATCCTGTTTTCCTGTGTGGTTCATTTTGGATAGGTCTGATTCAGCAGTTACTTTTCTTCCCCAAGGAATATGTTGTTGCATCTATAACCTTTCATGGTGAATAATCACTTATTACTTCTAACTTATGATTTTTCTTCTTGTTTTTCTTCATAAAAACTTCAGGGTCTTCCTGTAATTGCCATTGGTGTTGGGCTAAGCACATTTGACAAGGCTTCTGTAAGGAACTAGTACTTTTTTTCTTTCACTATATGATATACACAAGCGTTACCGTGATACTTACCCATTTTTTCATTTTAGGTGAATTATTATGTACAGTCACATATTCAAATGAATGAATATAGGGATCGCATAATATTGGTAAGTGTGTCTATAGAAACTTGAAATCACTTGTTCATCTTTCTACGCTATAAATATATCATGGAGTCTAATTCGTATATCTTATGACAGCCTTCGGCATCAAAAAAGTATGGACGGCATATCAGCACCTGTGTGAAGGTTTTAGATATGACTGGCTTAAAACTGTCAGCATTGAACCAAATAAAGGTATTGCTTGGTAATTGAAAACCATTATACTGTTGTGTTTTAGAAGCTGGGAAGGAAAAGTGAAATCTAAGTACCTATAAGTGGAACATGTCAAACTTTTCTTGATTATCTTCCTGGTGCAAGCTGCAGCGTTGAATAAAACTATAAGATGCTTGCTTTGTGAAATCTCTAACAATCTTCTAGAATTTGGATATACATACATCTATAAGCATAAAACAGATTTACTTTCCACTACATACTTAAGATAATTCTTAGCTGTTTGTCTTTCTCCAAAAGCTTGTTTACACACCCAACAGTATAAATGTTTGTTTTTCTTTAAACACATTTAGGAGAAAATGAATGGAGAAAAACATTTAGCTAATCATTGTTTCAATTTCTTTTTTCTTGGAAACCTGTAGTGTTCTCACATATTGGTCTATCAATGCAGCTACTGACTGTTATATCTACAATTGATGACTTAAATTATCCGGAGAAGACTGAGACATACTATATTGTCAATGCCCCATATATATTTTCGGCATGTTGGAAGGTTTGTGTTTATGACCATACATAAATTAATATAAACTTCCCCTCTCCTCCCAACTGCCATCCCCTTTTTGTTCCATTCTCATTGCTCCCTGAGACAAGATTAAAGTCTAATAATCCAGATGCTGGCAGGTTGTAAAGCCTCTTCTGCAAGAAAGAACCAGGAGGAAAGTTCAGGTGCTGCAAGGTAATGGGCGAGATGAATTATTGAAGGTGAGGCAGTTTATCCTGTCATAATTATTTTCCTTTCTTGAATTCATCTTCTGACCTTCAAGTTTATTTCTTTATGATTCACAAACTCTAAACTGCGGTTAATTACGGTCATTACTGTAATTTGAAATTTGATTTTCTGAAAAAAAACTTGACAGATTCTCTCTCTTAAACTGTACTTCAAAGTGATGCTGCTATATCATGGGCAGCAATGCTTAGATAGAGCTCAATGAATAGTATGGTTTTAGAGGCAGCTGATTTGCTTTCTTGTCCGCAGATAATGGATTATTCATCTCTCCCACACTTCTGTAAGAAAGAAGGTTCAGGTTCATCCCGACATAATGGGAATGGAACTACTGAAAATTGTTTCTCCTTGGACCATGCATTCCATCAATGCCTCTACAGTTATGTCAAGCAGCAAGCCATGCTTATGGAGACCGTTATACCAATCAGACAGGGTTCATTCCATGTGGATTTCCCTGAGCCAGACCCTGAAGACGCGAAGATTGCCAAGACCATAGAAACTACATTTCACAGGCTTGGCGATAAGAATGGACTCACTAACTCATTTAAAGGCCTTCAAGGTGACGGGTAATTAGAATTTATGACAATACTAATTACACAATTTGCAGCCAATGACTTTCACAATCCAACTTCCTTGCCTACTACTCACTGATGCTGTTGAGTAAGGAGAGGTTTTGTATTTCACATGTAATAGTGTTTTTGCTTGCATCAGCTTGATGCAGGTAGCGTAATAACCAAGTTGTAGCTCACTACTTGCCACCTTGGGGTGGATTAATATGTTCTATTATTTTTCAAAAATGGAGGAATCATTGGAGCAGGTGAAAGCTCTTTTTGATTTTCAAATGCTTAATGTTACAGAATTCAATGAATCATATTCAATGTATGAGAAACCAAGAACCCTCCACCCTGTCAATTCTGACATGTTCCTACCATGTGTCATCAAGTTCTCTTGCTAAAAGCCAAATTTCAAATTTATGATTACGATCTCCAATATTGAACAAATTATAAGACAGTCGTAAAAAGATACTGCTCTTCAATTTTTTGGGTTATATATTCCAAATTCTCATTACATGTTTGGAATATTGTGTTAACGCGTTTCAATTTACACACTATATTTTAATAGGTAACAAAAAAAATTAGTATGTGTAACGAAAAACTAAAGACATAACAAACACATTATAGAAAGTGCTCCTTATTCAATACAAAATTACAAACCAAAACCTAACACAAATGTGAAATGAGCGTGGTGCATCAATCTAATTTGATATTTTGCATAATCACAAATTCGTGAATGTACAGGTACAGACTGCAAGTTTGTTAAAAGTTGAAACCATACAAAGAAAGAGAAGGAAATACTTGAAATACCCTTTGCTAGTAAATTTACATATCCGACCGAAGATTATTTTCAAGCCATATCCCTTCAATATATCCAGAAGGGTCTTTCTGCCGATTCATTAGAAAGATGATACAAACCAGTAATATTCAGGACGGGAGCGAAGAAAGCGCTTTGAGATATTCCATCATTAACACACAACAAACATATTACCCCTTTGAAAGTTCTATCCCAACTGTTTGTAGCAACTATAGGCGACGGCAACAGACACAGCAGCACAGGTAACGGCAAGAGCTGCATAGGTATCTTCACGCTCCCAGCTCTCAAACCAAGTTGGCATGGCACAAACCTTGTGTGTGAAAGCCCCTTTGCCGCCACTGCTTCTGGAAACTAGTTTTCTGTTGCTTTTCTTCTTTTCAGCTGTTGCCTTCATTGCCCTCTCATCAGCATCTTGATTATCAGGTAAGACAGGGTTCTGACAACAAGAGCCTCCATTTTCCTGGCAACAGCCTTCAAACTCAACTTGAGATCCGCAAGCGTCAGATTTCTCTCCATTTGATTGTATCTGTGTCACCTCTCTACGGCTGGTCTCTATGTTAGTCTCGCCATTAAGTTGGAGCCTTAGCTCTTGAGCTTTCTTCTGTTCTTCTGATGACAAACCCATCTGACCCCTGAAATCAGCATTAATATGTTCTATTAAAACCTACTTGGCATATGTAACACTGTATAATAGACATGAATCAATATATGAAAATAGGGAAGGTGGGTATTTTTAAAAAAAATTATCTACATGCACAAGTTGAACAACCAGACTGCCATTTCATCTGAATGACATACCAATGGCGCGACAATTAAAAGAAACAAAAAGATTTACCATGAGATTCTAATTTACAGCTAAAACCTGTGCTGAAAGTACATTGACCTCAGCTGCAGTTGGCTCCAGTGTATACTAAAAGTTTTTTGCATATAGCGAAGAATGCCAGAAAAGCTAAACCAATATCTTAGAAACCTAAGAGGCAAGAAATGGAAAAAGAATTACCTCCACAGCCAGTCTACAATTTCCCCTTTCCCTATATGCTGCTCAAGCAATGCAGGTACATCGTCTGGGGTAACATATCCATACCTACAAAAAATTGAACAATAATAAATCCTTCAAAGTATGTTATGCACAAAGTGATTACTTATACCTTGTGAAGCTAACAAATTATACAAAAACTAAAAGGTGGGTCAACACAATGAACGAGCCATCCAATTTCCTCTTACCAGTGCCCAGTGACTTCACCATTGATATTTGATCCAAAAATAATGACATTTCCTGCATACTTGTGCCCCCCAACATGTGAGCATGGGCTAACAGACACTTTACCCTGAAGACCACGAGTTTCGATCTCTTCTTTGAATCCTCTGACCAGTGGAGGTCCACAAACACCACAGCGACGATCACGGGACCCATGAGAACATACAAATACATACCAACCCTTCAGTGTTTCAGGTGTACCAGGAAGCCATTCACCATCCTTCACAAGCACTTCTTCAACAAATGTGTCAACATCAAAATGGGTCAATCTCCTGCATCCTACGCCAGATCAAAATCAGTATTGAAGTTGAAAATGGAAAATTTGAGGAACAAAGAGACTAAGAAAATATTTATAAAGAAATTAGTAATTGACCTGTATCTGATCATGTCAGGAAAAATTAATACATCCCCATTTGATGTCTCAGTTCCATCATGCCCCTCACAAATTGTCAAGCGGGTCTATAAGAAAATGGGAAAGTAATAAGGTAAGAAGAAGATGGTCATCCTCAACAAACGACGTCCAAAAAGAAGCAAACCCAAGAAACAAAGAAATACCATTGTCAAATAACTTTCTCATTTTTCCATAGTTATTCGTTTTGTGAGCAGAATCTACATATTACTCCTTTTCCCCTCTAGTTTAAAGATGCATGCCAACTGAACATATGAACAAACATTCCAACAATCTGCTGACCACACGATACCATTGGAATTTAGACACAAACATAGATTGGCCAAAAACATACCCTAAAAAGTTATCCCATATACACAAGACTATCCAAACAATTGAATACAATAAATAATTTCCTTTTCTTCGACTCGACGGATCATATTAGGTATTCTTCATGACACACCAGAGGAAATAATTGTACATATAAATATAGTCCATTCACAAAAACAATTATAGATGTAAGAAATACAGTCCGGTGGATTTTTGAGCTTCAAGCATATTAAATACTTTGAACCAAGTTGATCATGACCAAAAGCTCCATCATGCTATTAACAATCAAGTAAAACTTCAACCAGATAATAGAAAATCACAAAACCAAATATTGTCCAAAACCAATATTCGTAAAACAACAACCTCCACTTCAACCAGTTAAAACTAAGATTAATGCACATTGAAACTCAAACCAACAAACAGAAAGTCACCCCTCAAACTCAAAAAGATCCAACAATTAACAATGATTCTCAAAATTGCCAAAAGTAAAACCACCCACAACAATGTTTGAATCCTATACACGAAAATTCTCCTGAGACCAACCGAAACATTTTAAAAAACACTGCAAATCCACAAACCACGGAAAATTTTCTCCATTCACCAAAAACAGGAGCTCTCACATCAAAATTAAAACCAGGACACACACATTCTATAAGCAGACATCTGAAGCCTATATAACTTATCCAACTCTAAAACCAAGCTATAAATAGAACTAAATCAAACACCTTGAAATCAGGATAAAAACACACACCACAGCCCCACTTCAATTCACGAAAACTAAAATAAACTCGCATGAAATTTAAACCCTGAACAACCACCTAATCACCCCTCAAAACATAACCCATGAAAAAACCACCAAACCCATTTCAATTTACCAAAAAAAATATCAAACTTATCTCATCAATTGAAAACAATAAATGACAAACCATGATAATTCCACCTCAATTCTCCAAATGTAGACACAATCTTCGTCAAAATGGAAGACGAATCACTCCTCAAAACACAACTAAAGCACAAACCCCAAAGTACCCATATAATTTAACTGAAAATAAAGCCAACCCACATGATTAAACCAAAAGAAACATCATTTCATTTCATTTCACCGAAAATATGACAAAAAAAGGGTAAAAAACATAATTTTACAAACAAAATCAGATTTTTTTCACTTAATTAAAATTACAAACCTCTCTCTTCATATCAGGCTTTCTAGCCCCAACAGCGGCAGAGAGCAACCTGGGCAAGCGGTCAAACTCCGCGGCCTCGATCCTCGGCGGCCAGACAGATGGGTTCTTGTAGCAGAGGAAGACGTGGCGCTTGTACAAGTCCACGGTGCCGGCGAGTTGACTGAGCCTGAACTCGGGCCTGGAGAACCCGAACTCAGCGTCAAGACTGCTGCTGCTCTCGCTGAGGAAGGTATCGTTCTGAAAGCTGTTGGAAGCGCTGCTCCCGATGTGGGAACCCCCGGCTGATGGGTCAGTGAGATGGTCCGAGACTGTGATTGGTGAAGACGATGTGAAAGTTAAGGGCTCGTCTCTGTTGCTCGACATTTTTTAAGAGAGATTGTGTTGTGAGTTTGAGTGAGATTGAGTTGAGAGTCAGTTCACTTTCAGGCAGTGGCAATGGAAGTGAAAATGTGCGCTGTTTTTTGGGATGAACATAAGACGCTGGGGCATGATGGGACGTTTCAGATTGGTCTTTTCTTATAATAAATAGTAATTATAAAAAAAATATAAAACAAAATCAATGTGCTGAGCAATGTTCTCTACCATAGAGTGAGACCAACTGTACATGCAATGTAATTTTGTAACATTTTCTTAATATCGTTGAAGTTTTAATTAATTAATGAAAAATTTTATAGTTGACTTAAAAAAATAAATAAATAAATTATTTTGATTAAAGTCAAATATATTAATATATATTAATTAAATATCTAAATATCCTTACTATTTTACTCTTACCCTTAAAATTGCTGTCAAACACTTTCCACACTATTTTGGTTAATTATCATAGTTTGTTTCAAAAATTTTTATAATTTATAAATCGGCTGCAAACTTAATAAATTTTAAAAATTTAAAATATAATAATTAATTATGAAGTTAAAATAAAATAAAAATAAGTGATTTTTTTTTTAAATTTTATTTTGTTGTGTTTTTAAGTTAGTTTTTTATTTAGTTGTTAGAAATATATAGATAATAATGTGAAAAAAGATTAAAAATGGGTGTAAAATGCTAAAAATACCTAAAAAATAATTTAAAATGACAAATTCTAATTATTATTTTGTGAAACACGTGTTGAAACTACGCACCACACGTACGGCGTGTAGGTTCACTTGCTTGGTGCGTGGTCACAATGTGGGGTGCACGTTATGGCTCGCCGTGGGGCACGCATTGTAGCGCGCGTCACACTGATGCGCAAGCCCCAGCATACGCTCCGCGCGTCTGCCATGTGACAATTTTTAATTTTTTTAAAATTTTTAATTAATTTAAAAATATATTAAAATTATGAGTAAATTCATTTATTTATTAATAATTATTTATTTAATGTGTTTAATTTTATAATTTTAAATTATTTTGTCATTATGATATATATTATTTTTTAGTTGTAATTATTTTTTAAGTTTTTGTCATTATTTGAATTATGTAATAGTTAGTTATATGCTAATAATATTTTTTTCGAATACTATATATTAATAATTTTTTTAATTTAATTTTTGTCAGGATGAAAAATGTCTCAAAAGATTACGTAATTGTCAAAAATAAATTCTACCGATCTACTGTACATGCTTACTCGAAGTTATGGGTTATACAAAATATAAGAGACAAATTGACTTCGAGTCATGTCGAAATATTTAGAATCACATGTTTTAGTTATTTTTTGGATGTATCCGATATTACAATCTCGGGTATTTTAATACATGAGATTTTATTAAGACACGTACATACAAAAAATTTATATGAAGAATTATAGTTCTATATAGGCAAAAGACGTATTAGATTCTCTCGTTTAGAATTTTATTTGGTTACTGGTTTGAGAATGGAAGATTATCCAGTAGTAAGTGGGTTAGATGATATATTATGACACAAATATTTTTCGAGTAAAAGTGAATTGACCTACAAAAATTTGGATTTATGGTTTAAGAGCGTTACATTTGACGATGATATAAATGCAATAAAAATGTGTATATTTTATGTATTTCATAAATTGTTAATGTCACGTGATCATAATAGAATCGTACAATATTTTGTACTTCATCTCGTAGATAATTTTGATGAGTTTAATGCCTATTTTTGGGATACGATTGCATGGACTGTACTTTATAATAGCTTATGCACGGCTTCAATTAAAAAGTTAGTGAAGGTCAGAAAAGCGTGCACTCCGAATAAGGAATCATACAACCTATACTCATTTAGTCAAGTATTCTTGATGAGTAATTCTATTTTTTCAATTCATTGTCATATTGGGATACAGAAAAAAAATTATTTTGTTGACATTGTTATTTTTTTCATTTATTGTCATCTCAGATGTGGATCTACAAGTTGATCCCGAGATGTGGGGAGTTGTTTGCTCGCAAGAATAGAGACTATTTTCTGTGTCTTCTAAATTAGTTTGGTATGGGCACCCTATTATACGAAAGCGTCGTAAACGTCCTCTTCAATGGTATTGGGGTATGCTTTTACGTTCAACAAAAAATATATATAATTTTCTTATAACTTTTGTTGTTTTTTCTAATAATAATTAATAAATATAAAATATTGTGAAGACTTTGAAAGTTCATAGGAAATTGATACCCCACAAATATTATAAGAGTGCGGACTGTCGCATGGCAGCAAACTTGCACATTTCATCGGAAAAATAAGGAGAGAGTCTTAAGTTGGAGAAAGTTAAGATTCCGGACACCTAATTCACCGATGATGTTTAGCTTGATTACGAATTTCAAGCCTCGCCAACAACTAAATCAATGATATAATAATTTAATTTTTTTACCTTAAATTATGATTACTTATGTTATTAATGAGTATTAGATTGTGAAAATTCATTATCATTGATGTGTGCTTTAATAGCCTAGCAAGTGCACGTTATCGTATCAAATAATATAGGATTTAAGTCCAAGTATTAATCCCACGGGAACTACGTGATCTAATTATTCAATCAATTACTAAAATTATATATACTTAACTTTTATTCAGAAAAATCAAAATCTGAAACTGAATTTATTAACCTAATTCTATCAAATTAAATTAAACCTAACTAGCAAACAAACAAGAGATATAAATTCACCAAAAGAATAATAATTTAGGGTTTAGACATCCTCTAGTATTTCATTAGATTTATTAACCACTTAGTTCATCCCTTAATATAAATTGTTGGCGTAGACACTACTTTCATCACAAGTCTCTGTCGATGGTCAAGTGACTATATTACACATTCTAACAATCACTTATATATCTATGGTAATCAAATCAGAATGTAATTCATTAAGATCAAGTCTAAATTATATCATATATGCCACCTAGGTATATGTCTATACTAGATGGAACTCATAATTATTATCCTATGATCATGCATCAAACTATCCTAGGCTCAACCATGAATCCCTTTGTCAAGTTCATCATGGTTCCTCAATCATTCATAATATTAGCCAGATATAATGAAAGTAATAAATATAAGATAGAA
Source organism: Ailanthus altissimus (assembly GCA_946807835.1). Classification (NCBI taxonomy): domain Eukaryota; kingdom Viridiplantae; phylum Streptophyta; class Magnoliopsida; order Sapindales; family Simaroubaceae; genus Ailanthus; species Ailanthus altissimus. The sequence goes on along the minus strand of OX327713.1, from coordinate 21,259,887 downwards.
TGAATCAATTTCAATAATTAAGTTCATAAACTAAGAATCAATGAAATCCAACTACATACTAGGATCACATAATCTAACCTTATAATAACAAGTTTAGCTCATAATAAAATAAAAAGTATCAAACCAATTCATGAAGAACAACAAGAACAAGAACATAATAATAAGAAAAGAGAAGAAAAATTAATCAAGAAGACGTCTTGGGTTGTTTCTCTCTCAATCTTGACTTGAAGCTTGAATTTTGATTTCTTATACTAGCTAAGCGCAAGTGCATATTATCGTATCAAGTAATATAAGATTTTAAGCCCAGATATTGAACCCACTAAGACTATGCAATCCAATTTTATAAATCAAGTACTAAAATTGTAATTATATAAATTTTATTCAGAAAATCACAATTTGAAATTTAATTAGCTAATCTAACTCTATCAATTAAACTAAATAAAAATAAAGGGTAGAATTCACAAATAAAGATAGTTTAGGATTTTGACTCGTCCCCTAGTATTTCATTTAACTCATTAACCACTTAGTTAATCTCTTAATACCAATTAATTTTCTTAGACACTAATCTCATCACAAGCCTCTGTCGATGATCAAGTGACTATATTACATATTCTAACAATCACCTATATATCTATTATAATCAAATCAGAATGTAATTCATTAATATCAAGTCTAAATTATACCATACATGCCACCTAGGTATATGTCTATCCTAGATGGAAATCATAGTTGTTACCCTATGATCATGCATCAAACTACCATAAGCTAAACACATGAATCCCTTCGTCAAGTTCATCATAGTTCCTCAATCATTCAAAATATTGATCAGGTATAATGAAAACATTAAATACAAGATAGAATGAATCAATTGAATGTATCAAGTTCATAAACTAAAAATTAACACAATCCAACTCCATACTAGGTTCATATAGTTTAACCTTAGATAAACAATTTAACCCATCACAAAACCAAACGTATCTAACCAATTCATATAGATCAACAAGAACAATAACATAATGATAAAGAAAGAGAATAAAAACTAAACAAAGTGACTTCATCATGTGCTTCTCACTCAATCTTAATATTGGTTCTTCAATCTTTAGCTTTGATATTTGATTTTGTGTGTGAATTCTTTATTTACGTTTTTGTCTCTCCAAAGTCTGTGTATTTGACCTCAAAATAGTGTTTTTATTAGTTGAGAAACCCTAAAGGTGAGGGGCTTCGAATCCACCTTCAAGTATAAGAGTTGAGAGGAGAGTTTATATGTCGCACGGGCACTGCGACACTGGGTTGTGGGCGCCCCGGCACTCAATCTCTGGGTGCTGCGGCGCCCAGCCCTGGCACTCCTTTCATATTTTGAGCGTAACTTTTTTGTTTGATATTCGATTTGCCTCCCATTTATTTCTATGCGTTACATTTTCCATAGTGCATCTTTATGATAAAAAAAAATACAATTAAATAGACAAATATTTATGATTTCAACCAAAATATAAAAGTTGAGTACAAATCATACTAGTACTTCTATGCCCCTATCAATTAAACCATTGTATATAATAACTATTAACTAGTTTAACGTCGTATATATTTATTTTTAGGAGTATATTAGATAAATGTGGCGAACGTCTTTCATCGTCAATCCTCTAGATGATAACCAATGACTCGAACTGTTGTTGGCTTATGCACTCGGAACAAAGACCGAGTTACTTAGTGCTAAACCGTGGGGCATTGGTCAATAAGGTACTTTTAAGAACAATAATAAATTTTTTTATTATGCATATAACAATATTAAGTTTAAAATAATACAATAATAATTTTTGTAAGTATATATCCCTTTGAATATCAATCGGGAACATTAGTTTGTAGCAGAGCTCGACCTTATTTAGATGACGATTGTTCTTTAAGATTCCAGCGTGAACGGCCACTTCGATGAGACCATCATAAAATTTGTGGAGCCTCTGCGTGTTGCTATGTCTTTATACCTTTAAAAATATAGATTTTATAGTTTAAGGGACATACAAGACCCAAATTTATTCCTTTGGCCAGTGATTCATTTGCAGGAGAACGTGCTGCAACAAGAGGTTAGGAGCCAAAACTGTAGCGCCTTTATCTGTATGTATATTGAGTATCTTATATTAGGTCAGTCATTTAATTCTTTCCTCAGATTGGTACCTTTTATAGACAAAAGATGATCGTTAATTTGTAGACCGCTACAGGATCTGCTTCATAGATATTTAATACTATATTTTTTATATATGCCTTTATGCCATATTATTTGTTTTGATGTTTATGTATTTAGTGGATGTGTGTGAAGATAATATATAATTGGATAGAAGTGTGTTTTTTGTTTTCAATATGATAGGTTTAAAAATGTCCATATAACAAGGGAGATTTTATCGAAATTTTATTAAAATTGTCAAGATCAATACTAAGGACAAGTGCATTTTAAAATAATTAAGTATGTAATAAAAAAGTATAAGTGCATTATAAAATAAGTACACATAAACTACGAAACACGATATTTATATATAATTAAGCTTCAAGATCCAACTCGTTTTCATATTTTTCAGATCCATTTGAAAAAGAAAAAATAAATATTAACCTTATATTATAGTGAAATTAAGTATTAACAAGATAGTTTTATAAACAAACATACATCACCTGCTCTGTAAAGGGATAGACACGTCTATCGGTTATGTCCATCCTATCTACAATGACTACATATATTCTTCGATGGTTCCTTCATTTGAGATAGAATCCAATTCATCCGATGTCTGCTTGACTGATAACATACTATCGGAGGTTGAATGTCCATATTGTTTAGATACTCTAGGACTATCCAATTCGACACTTGGCCAACCAAAAGTATTAGCTCTCTATAGGCATAGAATAAAGTCTTAGATGTGTAATAAGTCGAACAAATAATCTTATGCGATAATCTGATGTATCTGCATACTGCGAGTGCATGGGAATAAGGCAGTTGCCAATAGTCAAACTTTCGACAGCTATATGTTCTTTTGCCAATATCCATTATCCAGTTCATGTCACCATTCTTAACTACAAATCATAAATCAACAGGAGAAATTGTCATTCGACTTACGTCATCGTTATGTTTCATGACTTTATGATGTACCCAGTTCATCAGGATATTCACCATATTTTGTACTGCCAATCGTCTATGATAAATACATAATTGCGTTAGCTCCTGCATCCACTTTACCAAATTGGTCACTGGAAGCTTTCTTGCTTCATTTGCAATTGAATTATGCTCTCAGCAAAATTAGTAGTCATGACATCGTACATTCTGAAAGCACTATCTGATCGAGCCTATCTTACCGTACCAATATCCTCCTTCAAATACTTTATTACGTCGGGTCTCATTTGTCCCATCTTGTTTAATTGGTGTTAAAAATCAAGGACACGATAAGCCTTAATAGCAGTGAACTGGGCAGACAAGTATACCTATTTTTTAGACTTTTCAGATAGTAACTTGTATTTTGTCATCAAATTTCTCTTCAAATAATATATGCAGAACCCATGATATGCATGAAAAAAACACCCCATAAAGCCCTCTCAATACTAGCATGTCGATCAAATATAAAGACAAGATTTTGATGGCTCATAATTACTCCCCGCAGTTTAACTATAAACCACTCCAAGAAGTATCATTTTCTAAGTTAGTAATTTCCCAAGCCAATGAAAAAATCTAATTATTTTTATCTTTACAACCGGCTACAAACATTGTACCAAGATAGGAACTTTTTAAAAATGTTCCATCCACTGCAATTACTGGTTGGATTGATGAATTAAAATCTCTTATGCAGGGTCTTAATGCCAAAAAGAAATACTTAAAGTGATTATCCGAATCAGTTTCCAAATGAGTAACTGAACCTGGGTTATTTTGTTGTAACACATAGCTGTATGCAGAAAGAATGAATCCTCTAGGGCACCTCTTGTAGTAACCAGTATCCACAACCGGTAAGAATAAGTATTTATATATGTATAAATATACGTATTTTATTTGTATGTGGATGATACTTGATTTATATATTGTTATTAGTAGTGTTTGTATAGGTTAAGGTCATACTATTAGCATTGGGTTTAATTCAAGACTTTTAAATTTATTTTAGGGACCAAATTATAATACTTTGAAAGTTTTAGGGGTAAATTCGTAAATAACAAAAATTAGCCACTTAGTATAAAAATACACTTTTAAAATCCTAATTCTCTCATTTTGGTCGAGCTACCTCTTTTAGAGAGAGAGAAGAGAGAAAAAGAGGGGAGAGAAAGAGAAGAAGGAGAAGAAAAAGAAGAAGAAATTGGAATTTTGGATCTTAAGAGGTATATCACAACTATTTATCAATTTATTAGTGTTAATTAAGTTAATTTATTTACGTTTTGATTTTTAAAAATATGTAGAATTGAGGATTTGATGTGTATTTCGTATGATATTGTGAGAATTGATGATGATCTATAAGATAGCTTGATAAATCATGATGAATTATGGAATTTCTGCTTGATAATCTCTTGATCCAGGAATTTTATAAATTGTTGTGATTCGATTCTGGTTTTAAATTTTGAGTATATGAAATTGGACATGTTTAGGATCATCTGAGACTTTGAATCGATTCAAAATTCCAGAAATTGAATTTCTTGTGAATTTACTAAAATGACCCTGAAATTCTGGAAATTTCCTATGTGAACAGTATGATACAGTGACAAATAATTTTTGTCCTACTGAATGATCTTAAAAAATTACGAATTTATGGAATATAATAATTTTATATGTCTAATATGATACACTCGGAATTAAGAATTTAGATCAATGTGGTTGAAGTGTTATAATTTTCTAAAGTGTATCAGCTCATTACAGTATTTGATTAACAGATTTTTAAAGCTATAGAATAAAATAGTTTTAAAATACTTTTGGCAGTTATTTTGAAGTAAAATATTTATCATAGATTAGGATATATGTCAAGAGTATTTCTGTGATATTTTTATAATTTTTGAGTTAGTATATGATTTTATAAAATTAGGAGATTGAATACTGTTCAATAAGTATCTTGATCCTGTCAGGTTAGTAGTTTGAATTTGATGGTGTGTATGGAATGGATTATGTAGGAATTTTGTTATAATATTTATATATAGGAAGGATATATGAGTCAAGAATGATATATTCTATTTTTGGAGTAATTGGACATCATTTGATGTATTAAAAAAATTTGTTAAGTGTAAGTGGTTAGAATGACAGATTTTGAGAAACCAAGTATTTAGACCAATTTGATGTGATAAATGCATTGTGTATAATTTTGTAAGCTATTTAAAGTATTTTGTATAAATTGTGAGGCTTATGAAAGGATTAATCTCCATTGATAGGTTAAGGAGATTTAAGCCTTGTAGCTGAAAGTGTTAAGAGGTAAGTATACTAGACTTTTTACTGAAATCACAATAAACATAGTAATTGTTTTGTATGATTTTGCAAATGGGATTAAGAATATATTTATGTTATGCCAAAGTGTATTTGATATGAAATGTGAAAGACATATATTTATGAATGTGAGCATTGACATTGAGCATGGACATACATGTATTTTTGAAAGTGAGCTTTTCAAAATAAGATGTGTTTAACAAAGAAAGCTTTTGAAGTGTAATATGTCCATGAGAAATATTTTGTGTTTTGAGGGTACTTGAACTCACTGTTAACTTAGTAGACATTTTATGTAATTTGTAGAGCCTTTATGTATGGCCTTTCATTCGGGATTGGTATATGTTATGTGTTCCGTATGTAGGGAAGATTCTATTGGTACCTAAAGGAAGAGTGAGTCATCACATTCGTGTGGTGGCGTATTGGTGCATGTGAGAGGACTCACCGATGATCAGGGTGAGGGTTTGGCTTTTACTTTCGGGCATGAGCCTTATATATGTGTAATTTAAAGACCTCACTTGTACTATTTCTCTCATACGGTATGTCACCTACGAGTGATATTTGGCTTATTATGTGATATGTGATATGTAAGTCCTACTAAATAGTAGTTGAGTGATGGTATTCCTATTATATATTTTGAAAGAATGTATAAGCGCTTACATGACATGTGATTTGATAAGATTATGATTTTGATTGATCACAACATATCATACATATGCATTGTGTACATATATGTATTTGTATTTTGAAATATAAAAAACTAGAATGCTTACTGAGTTTTATACTCATTATAATTTATGGTGATTTTAGGTAAATAAAGTACATGTGTGCTTAGCGGATTTGGCAAGGCTTCTGCTATTCCTTGGGTTCCCTAAGTTGTTAGGTTGCTAAGTGTTTCATTTGGGGACACGTGAGATAAGATATTTGATTTGTCCCTATTGAATAAATACTTATGTATTATTTTATTGTGTGTGGTTGGATTTAGTTTAAGTTTCACCAAGTGTGGTAATAGATTGATTTTAAGTAAAAATTTACAATGAATATATTCTGGGCTTCCGGTAACAAAGTTGTTATTGGTGACGCAGTAGAGTGTTAATCTCTGAGAAAACTCTGCGTATCTCTAGTTTACTAATTGTCCCAGTCATAATTCAATTGCTATAATTCTGAAAGAAATTTAAAATGAATGTGCTTAGAAATATTATTGAATGAATGTAAGTGATGTCGTGTGTAAGATCTTTTGGATCTGGGGCGTGACACCTCTTATCAATCTTAATGCATGCCTAGCTCGCCAAGATGTAGTATGCATTATCTGAACATCAAATTCTTCATATATGTCTGTTTGAATGTCTTTCGACCTATACTTTCTATTGACAAATGTAAACTTATTTTTTTATTACTTTAGCAATAATTCAACTCTTGGCTTGCTCGTGACTATTTCGCAATTGACTCAAAACACAAGTGTACTCTGCATTTACTCTCCTTACGATGAAAAATATCGCCCTTTTGTCAACACTGCCCGTAATCTCCACTTCCATTTGTCATCATCGTATTTCAACTCGAAACAATCTTTGGTGGACTTATAAACTCTGAAGCTCCATTTGCCCTTCAATGCAACCATGCTTATACTTTCATAAATTTCATCTTTGTTGTTATATAACTTTCATACTAACACATCACCAATCCCAGTAAAATATATCTTTTTCGATATGTTCAAGTTAAATGGTGGTATTTTAGGCTGAAATGGGTTTTCTACTTTAACCTTGTCTTCTCTGCCATAATCATTATCATCATCATCCTCATCATTATCATTATGTTCATCGTCATCATCATCATTTTCATCTCCAGTCTCATCATTATCATCATAATAATTTCTACTATTATTATTAACCTCATAACCAACATCGTAATTACGATTATCATTCTCATAACGTTTCTCATTTTCTCCATCATTTCTCACATAATATCCAACATCTTGACCAATATCACATTAAAGATCAATGCTAACATCTCCATATATCTGACTATTACAATATGTGTACCTTAGTTATTCGTTGAACATCAGAGGAGAATAATGATAATCCTTTGGGGAATTTAGAATTTACACAAGGGTTGCCGATGCCAATTGATTAACATAACCTTAATTTTGCTCCATAAGTGCTTATGCATTATTTTCATATTCATGAGTTCGAGCATCCACTGTTACACAAAGAGGTATAGCCATATTATTCTGTAAGCTCAACCACAATATTGCATTGTCGTCATTTTCAAGTGGAATAAGTCTCAACTTTATAGTACTTGAATGAACCTCAAACTTTAGAGTCATTTTATAATGCATCTGATCAACTCTCAAAAAATGACAAACTCTTCTCAACAACGCTTCATATTTAATATTTTTTTGAACTACTATGTACATATTTTAATATCTAATGTATCTTTCAAAATCATCACTAGAATTCTCTCATCTTTTCCCAAACATATAATAGTTAGAATTTGCGCTATGATAATATCAGCAGCACTTAAAAACAAAGCCATCTTAATATAATTGTATATACAATTAAATCAAAAATAATACAAAATATTAATTTATAATAAATATATACAAATATAAACTTAATATAAATAATAAATAATAATTTTAACAATACCACGTGGCGCGTTGCACCACCCACCAAGCTGCTGCCCACCCTGATGCAGCGCCTCAAGGCGTGCAACAGGCACATGGGCGCGCAACAAGGCACTGGGGTGCATAGCAGTTTGGCGCGTACACCTACGCACTTGCGCGTAAGGGCCTAAAAAAGGTTGAAATTCACTGTTTTGGGTATTTTTGACTATTTTCAACCACTTTTGTGTCATTTTCTACATCTCACACTCATTTTCAACCTATTTTATACATTACTAACACTACAATTATACATTTCTAATATTTACATACAAAAACAACACAAAAATATATATAACTAAATTTAAGATAAAAACTTACTCATCGGTTTTTAATTTTTTCAACTCTACAATTTATCATTTTTGCGAAAATTTTAAAAATATGTTAAATTTGTAACCGATCTATAAGTTTAAGACAATTTAAAAAAAAAAATTAGTATTGGCCAAGAAAGAGTTGTGAGAAAATCTTGGTCGAGAAAAGAAAAAATTATTTTGTAATGGGTGAAATGAAAAAAAAAAAGAAGACATATTTGATTAATATAGCATTAACTATTTGATTGTAGTAAAAAACAATTGTTTGAAAATCTGGTTAAGTATGAAAATTTTCCTTAATTAATTTGCATTAGGTGCATTATGTGATAGTCTCACTCTTTATAATTTGTTTATAAATTAATTATATAAAATCATATAACTGTAATTTATCCAAAATTAATCAAATAATTCTACGTAGTAGAATAGTTTATCATGATATAAACAATTTCGTCGGCTAAATTATTTACAAAAAAATCAAATCAATAAAGTTTTTTTTTTGGGCAAGTGTTTGGATTAATGCTATTGTTCGTATTTTACATAATATTAGATTTATTTTTTTATTTTTTTTAAACTTGCAACTTTCATTTCTTGGTTGTAATGCAGAGACTTCATCCGAAAGAAGCAATGTCAAAAGGAAATCATGGCTTAGGTGTTTCCAGCAACAAGTTTAGAGCCATGCGACAATAGGACTAAAAGTCCAAAACCTTAGTTTGGGGCCACACATTGATCATTACCCTTCGACAGCTTCGAAGAGGAGCTATTAATGATTTATATGCTGAAAATGCAATGTAACAACATAGTTCACTTTTTGTTGCAACTTTTCAATCATAAACCTAAGGATCTGCTCCATATACAAGATCACACTCACACTTCCATGAGTTTAGTAGAAAAGTTCTGAGCCTGGTAACATGTCAGGAATTTGCTTCCAAGCCCACATATAGCAGAAATTTGATTCCATTTGTCTCAGATGTACACGATAAGGATTTAAAGATGTTTCACCCTAAATGGTTCAAAATCACACAAGGGACTGGCAGCAAATCTCACATGGGCTTCTCACCAGGCAGATAAGATGGCGAACCCCCTTCAACTTGACTCTTTTTTCGATGGAAGATACCACTAATATTAGGAACAAGTGTTTTTTTCGACAAAGAAGTCTTGTGTTTTTCCAACTTCCTGACCTCTATAATTTTCTCCGTTGGGTTCTGCTTATGAATCCGATAGTGGTGAGGTGATGATTCTGCTGACATCTCTGTTTCAGCCAGAATCCGAGCTGCAGCTTCAGCTGCCTTTTTTTGTTCGCGTTCACGCCACCTTCGAAGTTCGCCCTCTATTGCCCTCTTGGCTGCTTCCGCCATCCCTGCCTTCTTTAGAGCCTCTTCAGTTGCAGCCTTCATATCCTCAATTTCCTTCTGAGTTGCCTCCAACTTCTTCAGGGCCTCATTTTCACTAGCCTTCACAGCTTCCACCTGGGCCATAGCAGCAGCCACTTTCATTTCTGCTAATGTGTCAGACTCCTCAACTTTATGGCTCAAAGACTCAAATTCTTCTCTTGAGATGGTTATATTGGCACCAGACTCAGAAGTTGATGAACGTGCAGCATTAGTTCTCTCAGACAGTGTCTTTATCTGATCAAGGGCCCTTGCCTCAGCTCCTTTTGCTTCTTCAGCTTTTTCAAGAGCGACTCTCAGCTTCTTCTCTGCTTCTTCAAGCGCAATTTTAGTAGCTTCAGCTTCCTCCTTCAACTCCTTAGCTTTATTCTTCACCTCTTCTGCTTCTTTTCGTGCACTTTCTGTTTCCAAGGACAGCTGGTGGAGAGTTGAGATCATTTCTTCAGAAACACCTCTTATTTTGGCTTCCTCTGCAAGGCATGCTTCAAGCTCAGACTTACTCTTCCTGAGTTTGACATGCAAATTCCCAGCAATGGATTCTGTTTCGGCTTCCTTCTCTTTCAGTTCAGTATGCTCTTTCTTTACATTCTCAAGCTCCACCTTCAGAGACTCCACCAAGCTTCGCAAAGAGCTTTCCTCTTCTGCAACTTTCTGCAAAGACCCCTTCGCATCATCCAACTCCGAAGTTACAATTCTCACAGAATCTAAATCCGAACCCTTCGCATTTTCCATCTGCTTCTGCAAGGCTGCAATCTCATTCATTGTTTCTGTCAATTGTGTTTCAAGTTTCCGAGTGAGTTCAGGGTCAAACTGATTCTTCAAAGCAAGCAATTTCTTGGCTGAATCTTCCTGTGTCACTTTATATGACTGCCTCTGAACATCCTTTTCAGCAAATACTTTTGCATGCTCTTGCTGGGCTTGAAGAGTTGCAAGCTTTACTTGCCCAATAGATTCCTGCACAGCCGAGATTTCCTTAGAGATTTCACTAACTCTCTCTATGTTTGCTTTGGCTGCATTTTCTGCTTCTGCTGCAAGATTGAAAGCAGCAACTTTTGCTTCCAAGGTTGCATCGCAGTCCTGACGAATTTTCGTTAGCTCTTGCTTCGCAGCATCAAGTGCAGCAATCACATTCATATACTTCTCCCTTTCAGTTTCTAAGTCTTGTTCCCGAGCACCATCAGATCCAGAAGGGTTGCTACAATTTGATTCCTCAATCTGTTTTGCCTGATTCTTTGCAGCTTCTGTTGCCTTAATGGCTGACTCCTTGGATTCATTAACGACTTTGAGTTTATGTGTGAGATCCTCAACGGTTCTTTTTGCTTTTTCAAGCTCACCAAGTGCTTGGGACTTAGTATCTTCAGCATTCTTTAGTTGTTCCTTTAACTTGTTCAGCTCTTTCTGGGCTAGGTGAAGCTGAGTTTCCTTAGCCAAAACTCTCTGCCATTAAAACCACAAGAGAACATGTAAAACAGCGCCTCAAACTGAAGAGGAGACGGATATCTATATCTACCACCATATACATCGATTTACTAGAAAGTATAAGGGAGTGATAATAAATTATGAAGACAATGATCAGTCAACAGCAAAAAGAACCAGCAGCACCATTGAAACTCAACAGAGCACTCACTTTGGAAACAAAAGTAAACTCATCTTTTCAAAATATAAACCAATCTACATAAAATATTACATAACATTATCGGGAAGGCTGTGGATACATTTCATTTCTCATTCAAACTTCATTTACTATATTAAGAATCCCCTGAAGGCCTCAGAGCTCTCTTTTCACTGCAGTAATCTAGAGCTAATAAGGTTTTGGACAACTGTTAGAAATTTAGCACGGGCACTGAAAGTTATACAAAAATATCGTTCATGTCTGCACCAAACTGGCACATGCAGATATAAGCTCTAGCAACATAATAAGAGAAAAGGAAAGCAGAGTACCTCTGCAGAATAAGGTTTTGGCTTCCTGATGGCAGGTTTTTCCCCTGAGAAAGCGCCCTCACCAAACAGGGAGACAGCATCTTTAACGGATTGAAATGGTGCACTTGTGTCTATCTCTCCCACCTCCGCTTTAGGCGAGTCTATAGTATTTTGACGTCCCTTTGCCACCATACTGCTTTATTTTTTACTGTTATTATTTCTGAGAAACCTACTTGCTTGAAACAATGAAAGAAGAATTTGGAAATCAGATATATCATCAACAAAAATTCAGAACACATAAAAGATGCTCAGCAGAAAGAAAGAAGGTAAACACAAATATTTGTTTATTTTTCATCCCATTTTGGAAGATATACCACCAATCATGAGGAAAGGAAATGCAGAACCTCATATAGCACAAGCGAGAAATATGGCCTTAGTCTACTCTACAGAAATTAAGAGGTAGCTTGTTTCGCATCCACAAGTGTGTGGCATTAATCAAAAAACATAATATCGAGATAGAAAAATCACTCTATCAGACAAAACCTAGGACTTCACCTTCATCTCATTTCCAAACTGCAACTATGCTAGCTTCAATCAACTAAAATTATATGAATACTGCAAAACCTCATAATGTCCAAGCTCATGCTTTCTGAAAACCACTCTCAGCTCTACACTATCAAGTTTGGATATATTTGAACACCCTTCATTTCCCACAACCATTTACACTTCCCCAAAACTCAATCAGATTACATTAAACTAACCATAAACAATAAATCAAGCCTCCTCAAAGCAAGAGGCAAAAGAAAAATTATCAAATACATAACAAGGAATCTTTAAAGTACATCAAACATATCCTAGTAATGTTGTTGAAGCAAGAAGAATAGAAGTTTATACTTACCAATATTTTTCACTTCTTCTAGCAAATTGGCCCAAAAATCATCAAACTACTCTTTGGGTAGAATTTTCCTTTGATTTGATCAGAAATTCAAGCCCACACCTTAACTCAACCAAAAAAAAAAAAATCAAATATCTATACTTTTCAACAATGACAATTCAAGACAGACACAAAAAATGACATGTCACATCATAAAACAAATGAAACCAAGCTATAACACGCAAAACAATAAAGAGTCTAAAAAGACTAAATTAAACATTAAAAAAAAAAAAAGCTAAAAGACAGCTTGAAAAAACAAAAAGAGCAAAGAACTAACCTTTACTTGCTAACCCAGAAAACCCTAATCACCAAAACCCTAGAAATCATCCAAAGTCAAGACCCGAGCTGTATTCACATGTTCACACAATCTTGAGATCATCTTCACCGATCTTCATGCTCTCCTTGAAAACTCAAAAACACTGAAAGAAGAAAAAAAGAAAGAGAAAAATATAAGATACCCTTTTAATCTTTTTACTCAAAAGAACAAAGCCCACCAAGGAAATTCTCTGTAGTGCAAGAATTCCTGAGAAACCAAAACTTTCTGGGGCAAGAAAGTTGTATTTCCTGGAAAAAAAAATGGCTTCAAACCAAAATGGAATTATTTTTTACCTTCTCTGTGAAAAAGTGTGTAACAGAGTTGCAATCTAGAGAGAGAAACGGTCTATTCTGGGGGGTAGAGAGAGAGAGAGTTTAAAATTTTGAAGTCGATCTCATGAACAAATTTTATATCAGCAAATCAGTGAAGAGAGAGAAAGGGCGAGTTTTTTTTTTAAGAGAGGGACAGATGTGACCTTCTCTGATGTACTTTGTTGGATTTGTAAAGACATTGAAGGGTAGTTTTGTCCCAAAAGTACAAGTTCAAGAAGCATGCAAAAGATGAGTTATTACAACGGCTAATCTTTCTGAATTCACAAGCGTCTTTTGCTATATATTCTCATAATTTGTGACAATAAATGTGATTGATTAGAAAATTGCGGGGGTATTAACACTGTCACCCCCAAGATTGGAGTAAATTATATTTTAATTACGATTTTAATTTTAATTATATTATTATTTTCTTTGCTTAATTAAAAAAAAAAATACTTTCATAATTTTGTCAGACTAAAATATTTTTAAAAGATGTTTGTATTTTTATTTTTTCAACTAAATAAAAAATATAACTATGATTTTAAAAATTAAAATTATCACCAAAATATAATTTATATTAAATTCAAGGAGTGACAGTATTAATATCTCAAAAATTAGGGCAACTACATGTAGTTAAAGAAATTACAATATTTTCAAACAAAAAATTCAAATTCATTTTGAGTTTGCTTATGTTCATAAACTTTTGTGCACACTTTTTTTTTCTTTTTTTTTTTATTGTAGAAGAAAATCAGAGCTTTATATAGATCTTACATCAAAATCTTTATCGACTATATTTTGTTGACTATATAACAAAATAAGGCTATTTTTTTTTATATTTCGATAAATTTTTTAGCGAAAACAATTGTTGAATTTTTTTAATTTGATTTAATTGTATTAAACATCATCTAATTTTAAAATTATTTAAAAGATTCATTTTGAATATTTAAAACATAAAACACCTTCTAATAAAGTCTTTTAAGTAATTTTAAAATTATGATATATTTAAGATAATTAAACCAAACTAAAGAGGTCCAGCCTTTTCTCAAATTTTTTTATTGAAACATTATAAATATTTTTTTGGATTAAACTATGAATTTAAAAGGAAATTTTTTATTCAAAAATATAGTTATTAAGTTAAACCAAATGAGTCTAAATATATACACTAATACCCGAACAAATAATTTTCAAATGCATTGGCAATCTAATTATAGGATTTGTTTCTTGTATTCTTTTTATTTAGTCTTTGAATTGGTTAATGTCTATTCTAGAAAATAAAAAATAAGGCTCTAATTGTGGTTTGTGGGGGGGGGGGGATAGTTATGACTTTGAATTAAAATGCAAGGCAATTTTTGTCTAGAAGGTACAAGCAAGAGAAGCATGAGGAGAAATTTTAGAGAGAGAAATTGCCAGGTCAGCAAATGGGCAGCGGCCAAAGGCATGAAAGAATGAGTTGTGATGGGGTGTTTATGCAAATTTTATTTTGATGATAACTTTAATTTTAATTATATTATGATTCTCACATATTTTATTTAATTTAAAAGATGAAAAAATATTTTAATTATTTATGTAATAAAAAGAAAGATATAATTGTATGAGTATTTTTATTTTTTAAATTAAATAAATAAAATAATAATATAATTATAATTACCATTAAAATATAATTTATGTAAACTTCAGGAGATGACATTGATAATACCGGAGTGGTGAGGGGGTGACAATGCTTAAATTATACAAGAAAAAGTGAGATAGGTTTTGGATTGAAATTGGCTTCGCTTTTGTTCTTTCTCTTTCAAAGTCTCACGTGAAGAGAAAATTTTCCTTTTCTTTATTTATAAAGAAAAAAATAAAAGTAGTAGTACAATTTGTTAAATGTTTTTGAATGTGGGGTTTGGATATTCTATCTCGATTTGTCAATGGACCAAAGATATGCTTATCCAATAAGTACACACAAGTCATCTAATCATAATTTGTGAATATTTCAAAATATATATAAAGGTAGAATCATAACATGATATTATATTTTACATAATTTTTAAGTTAAAGGTTAAGGATATTTTTATTTTTAATTTTTAGTCAATTACCCAATTTTTTTTTTAATTTTAAATTATTTAATTTTATCCATTTATATTAATAAATACCGTTTAAATTGACAAATTAAGAATAAAAAAGTGACTCGTTAAAAGTTGTTCCATCATAATTACATGTCAAATATTTTTCTAATTAATAACATTCATTATCACGAATTAATAATAATATTTTTGTCCATTTAAACGACAGCTCACTAACAAAGGAGGATAAAATTGATTAATTTAAAATAAAGAGAACAAAAATGAGTAATAGGCTAAAAGTTAGAGACAAAAATATCATTAACCCTTCATTGCACATTTGATGACTCATATACAATTAATGCACATTTAAAATTTAATTTAAATAATTAAATATATATTAATTTAATAATTTAAAATATATCTAAAACTTGTCCCTATACAATTATTCTTAAATTATTTTATACCTTTTAAATTTTATCTCATCATTTTTATTATGAATAATGTATTAAATAATTATTAAATAATAAAATAGTGTAATAAAAAATTTTAAAATTATATTATTTTATCATCTAATAATTGTTTAATAAATTAATTTAAAATCAAATTTTTGAAATAACATTTAAAGTGTAACAATACTCATTAATGTCATATATATTTTTTTTAAATCCCAATTTAATAGCAAAGAAGTTGGTTGGTGATTACTTTCTTTTTAAAAAATCATTTATTAAATGTTATAATTATTGTCTAATGTAGTTGATTTTGTGTAATGGTGACCACTTCTTTAATTTTTGTGCCCTTTTCACTTTTGCATAATAGATAACATTAAGAAGTGACCATAAGAAAATATCTTAAATCTTGACCCAATTTTGATATGTAGTTACTCTTCAGATTCAACTATTGTCTCTTCTTTTTCTTGCTAAGAGTCAGTTTTAGAAATTTTATTACTGCTTGACTCTTTATCCAATCTATTCATTTCTTCTTTTTCTTCTCCTCAAGGTAAAAATTAAAAGGTTTTATATTTTGTATCTTGAAAATTAAACACAACTTTTATTTTTCACACCAATCAATTTTTACATATAAACAAAATTTTGAAATCTAAAATACATTTAGGCTTATAACTGAAATTAAGGGAACTTAATTTACGTTAAATTTACAGTAATGTTATATGTACAAACTAATTATATAAAATTATTTATATTATATTATATTATTTGGGATAATATATTTGAAAAGATAAATATAAAAAATATAAAATAAATAATGTGATAACAATTAAATTAATTTGATCATACAACATTGTGCAGTTTAAGAGATTTGGTATGATTTAGTTTGTATATATAAGGTTCGGTTCAATTTTTTTAAATTTTTTTCTAAAATTTTAACCTATTTTAAGTATATTTTTTTGATTTTAAATCGAACCGAATTGATTTAGAATTAACCAAGAATCAACCTTTAAATTAAATTAAATAAAATCAACTGAAAACTAAGTTAATCAATTTATTTATTTTTTTCTTCTTATCCATCCCTAATTTAAGCGTTTAATTAATAAGACTAACACACACAATAATGATCATCAACATTCAAGATGTCATTTTCTATTTTACATCACAAGATCTTATGAGTTATGAAATCATAGTCAATTTCAAAAACAATATTAAGATATTGGGAACCTTTCATGAACTCAATCCATGTAAAAAAGTTTGGCCCCATAATTCTGAAATAGGCATAAGCTTTGAACTTTTGGACCCTTTCTTAAATACCCATCACAATTTACAGACACAAAAATAAAGTTTCTAGCACCTAGATCGTATGAATTATTGGCCCTTGCAAAGTTGCGAATCGACACATCATCACAGCAATTTTTGCACGTGTCGATTTGCATGATTTTGCCACACAGCTGGTAAAACGCTTCGCAATGCCTCCATTATTAATTTTTGCATTGAAGTTTTTTTTTTATTGGCTTAATGGGTGGCCAAATAACTATAAATTGAAGTTTTTTTTCGGATATAAGAAAATTATTTAAGTGTTAGATAATTAAATAGTGCGTAAGTATTAATTTTAATAATTTTTATTTATTTTAGTGTTATTTATGATAATATTTAATATTTATATATTTTATATATATATCGGTACTACAAATGTATATCTCATTACAAATATTAACTGTTAATTCATTGTCAATTCATACACACTCAACTGTTGTTATAATTGATGTTATAACTTGTCAATTCATATATACACTCAAATTAAAAAAAAAAATTTATTAATTAACTTGTATACAGACTCAATTCACATACAATTGTTGCAAACTCAATTTACATACAATTGTTAAAACTCAATTCACATACAACTGTTAAAAAATAACTTTTTAAAAAAAAAATTATATAAGTTTTTATATAAAACTAAGATAGATATCTTTAAAAAAATTATAACTATAGCGAGAATGCTTATATGTTATTCTTCTGACAATAGAAAAAAAGATAAAATAAAAGTTGATTGTCTTATTAATTTTGAATTTAGTTAAATTTATTAATTTCTAATTTAATCAAAAATCATTTGGTAATAGTTGTTGCTTTATTGAATTTGCTTCACTAATTTGTTCACGGTTCAATTTTGACCGTTATAGATTGGTACCAAAATCGAGTCTTTAATGTCCTTATCCAATCTAATAAGTAATTTGTGTTAGAATTAAAATTTTTTATGGCTCGAATCTTTAGTATTCTCTTATTTATTAATTGTATCTATTATTTAAGCATAATATCCTCACCTATTTTGATTAAGAAATTAAAAGCGAAAAAAACCTCAAAACGAAAGAAAAAGAGGAAAGTAAGAAAAAAATAGATATAGATAGTGAAACAACTTTCAAAATGAGAGGACTAAACAAAAATAAGAAGTATCCACCGAATCAAAAAAATGCTATTAATGTAGGATTATAAAATATTAAAAGATCCTTTAGATCTAGGCATACCATTTTAGTATATTGACAATTTCAAAAAACTATTCATATTATAAGTATAGTATGATGGCAGTCAGGCAAGTATGTCCCATTATTTAGTGGTTTAGGACATCTCTCTTTTAAGGAGGCAGCGAGGATTCGACTTCCCTTAAGGTTAGTGTAGTGTGAAAGAAAACTGATCGTGGATTATCAATAAGCCAATAATTAATTATTGTAAACTCAATTCACATACAACTGTTGTTATAATTGACTCACTGTTAAAACTCAATTCTTATACAACTATTATAAATTAAAGAAAATAACTTTTGTACTCTTCTCAAGACTTGAACCCCTGACTTAAGGTTAGGGGGTAAACAAACATTACCACTTAAGCAATGCAACTGGATGCTCTCCATTATTAATTTTTGAACAAGAAGAAAAAAAATCAGATAATAAATCAAACTTTCTTTTTTAAATTTTCTTTGACTTTTAATTAGCTAAAATCACTTTTAAGAATCTGAAAATGGCATCCATTGAATAGGCGTTCGATTCATGGCAAATGGATCATCATTATTGTTATAAAGTATCTAACATGCATTAGCCAAAATCATTATTTATAGTAGTAATATTAGTTGTCTCTTTTTTATAAAAAAAAGGATGGGGATGAAAAACCTTTCATTTGTGAAACACTAATCTTCATTCCTTATTTTTATTCGAACTTAAATGACCACATGTGCTTAGCACATTCACTGCCAACCGAGCTACTGCTTCTTCTAGGCTGTTAAATTTGATCACAACTTCATGCCCATTTTTCTCTTTTTTTTTTTTCTTCATTTGCTATTGCTTGCCATAATTGGCCGCTACTTCATGTTGGGCTGAATCACAAGCTTGTTATTAATGGTTTAATAATTAATCATTGCTAAAACCTAAAAGGTCATTGTTAAAAGTAATTGTTAAAAGTAATTGTTAAATTTGAGGATTAAATAGAGAAGTAAATAATTTCTAAAAATTGCACATTTTGATGAAACATGTGTATATAAAATATCCTTATCAGAAACTAGTCGTCTTTCAACTATATAAAAACAATAAGAGTTTTATCTGTCATTTAACATTTATCAAACTCAAAATGTCAAGAAGGAAAAATATAATTTCTTTATTTAAAGTGCTTTTGCAAGTCTAATTTGGAATAGAGACAAATATAGATTAAGGTACGGTCTCTATTTTATTAATTGTATTGTAAAAATTATAAAATTCTAAAGATTTGAGAATAAGAAATTTATGCATAAATGTTATGAATAATATAAATAATTCTATCATACGGTATCAGAACTTTAAGTTTAATAATTTGTGATTTTTAAATTAAGTAATTTTATATATATATTTTTTCAATTGTCAAATCCTAAATTATTTTCTATTGCAATTGTTTCAAACTGGTATATATACATCTTGGATTATGGAAATTAAAGATCGAACACTTGTTTTAAGTTAAGTCATTTATGTTTTGAAAAATGTGCATTATGTTCTTATCATTATTGAATGTGCAATTGAATACATTATATGTATATGTATATATATATATATATATATACACACATTAATACATTCATAATTTCTTTTGAAAATTATTGTTTTATATTTTGTAATTTAGAAATTCTTTGATGTGTAGGTTGTTAGTCACCAACATGGCCAAACCTTAAGGCGAAATGAATTTTTAAACTGTAAAATTTACAGTCAACTATCTATGATTATGTGTTATATTATTTTCATGGGTACATTAACCTAAAAGATTGATCAATTAATTTTATGATTTGTGAAATTAATTGTAGTTAATTAATATGCTCTTTACTATGTAGGTTTAGTTATCTATATCTAAAGATAACAAACATATTTAGTTAGTGTATAATAATTATCAATAATATCAAGTAAAACAAGTATCAATTATATTTTATCATTATATGTCATTATGTCTCCCAAAAGAGAACTTCAATAAATATACAAAAGAGAACTTCAATAAACATATGTTTATGTGATTTATATGTATAAAATTGTATTTGATCATTTAATTTAAAGTATTTATGAATTTTACAATATTAATATTTGTTTCGCTACATTCACAAGTTTTGTTTATTCTAATATTTAATGGGCTTAATTTATCTGATTGGTACGAACAAATTTACTTTTACTTAGGTATTCTAGATCTTGATTTGGCATTTTAAACAGAAAATTTTGCTGCTATTACTAATTTTAATAATAATGAAGAAAATTTTTTTCATAAAATTTAGAAAAAATCAAACAAATTAAGCCTAATGTTCATGTAAATGACCATGGTAAACAACATTAAATCAACTCTTCTTAAAATTAAAAGTGGTAAGAAATTCATGAAATTTGTAGATGAGGGCTCCACCAGATAGCTGATAAGTCCTCATCAACTGGCCTATGTATCAAGGCCTTTTCTTAAGGAAGGACAATGGCGAGATGCCAAGCTCTCTAACAACCAAATCACTTGTATTAACTTTGTCTGCTTGAACCTGTTTCACATGCTTGTATTAATTTTACTCTTCTTTTATATCTTAGACCAATTCCTAGTTATGTAATTTGCAGCTAGCTTACAAATAAAAGTTATAGTACTTCTTCCCTTGGCATAACTTTTTCTAGCCAAGAATGCTTACAAGATTGCCATGGCTAACTATTTTTTTTCTTTTTTTTGTCTTTAATGGAATAAAAAGGATTTATGGCTATGTTCAATTTCCCATCTACCAAGCAATTTCATATGCCATATCTTCGAAGGGCAGCATTTTATTCCGTTATCATTAAATCTGTTATTTTAGATTTACTAGCACGTCTGCTGCTGATACTGAAAATTAACTAACTGCAAATGTTTGTAACAGTTGCAAGTGCTGAGGGTTGAAGTCATTCTTGGGGCTTTATCTCTTTTACATGGTTCTTGGTGAAAGGGCTTGAGATATTCATTCGGACCCACTCAGCTTATTTTATGTCAAAGATTCCTTAATTTCGCCATATAAAGAATGCATAGGTAAAAAGAGCTGATTTCAATTAGTTGAAGAGCTAATGCTACGACTAGTACAGGACAGTAGGCATTTTTTAGAGTAAGATATGGGAAGTTATGGCTATGCTCCTCTGTTTGAGACAGAGAGCTAAGGGAAGAGTCATATATAGGTTATTTGCAGTTTTATTTTTTTTTGGGTATATGTTTTATTTTAATTTTATTAAAAAATTAGTGATTTAATAATTTTAATCAAATAAAAATTGAGATAAGTATTAAAGTGAAGAGTTACAAAAAATTTAGAAA
This sequence comes from Ailanthus altissimus, assembly GCA_946807835.1. NCBI lineage: Eukaryota > Viridiplantae > Streptophyta > Magnoliopsida > Sapindales > Simaroubaceae > Ailanthus > Ailanthus altissimus. The sequence goes on along the minus strand of OX327713.1, from coordinate 21,238,333 downwards.
GTGTGGGACGCATATAGAGAAGTTTAGGACGTATGGGACACGAAGAGAGAAGTGAAACGGAATTCAAAGGCGTGAAGTAAGCAAGAAAACATGAATAGGTATACAGGGCTCAGCGCCGCGGTGCTCATGGCTGAGCGCCACAGCGCCCAGGACAATAACTAAGCGTCGTAGTGCTGGGTCCTCAGCGCTGCAGCGTTGGGCGCAATTTTGTCCAACGCCAGAACGCGTGAAAAAATCCTTTTTGGTTCGAAATTTTTAATTTTGGAAAGTTTTGGACTTCCAAAACAAGTGGACTCTTACTTCAACAAGGAATATGGTTAGTAGGCACGAAATACACTCTATATAAACACTTGTAAACCTTTGATTTTAGATTAAGCATTGAGAGAGACTCTAAGAGAGAGAAAGAACTGGATAAACACTAAGTACTTGTGTACGTTAGGGTGGAATCATTGTTTGGGTGATCATGTTAGTGGTAAAGTAAGGGTTCATTAAACGTTTAGGTCATTTTGAGGGTTTTTCATTGGGTTTTCTTTGTAAAATCTCTAAAGAGTTATAATAAAAGAGGTTAGGATCATTGGATTCACCGTGGACGTAGGCAATTGACCGAACCACATAAGATTGTGTTGTGCTCTTTTGTTTTCTGCTTTGGATTCTGTTGAAGCGGAAGCACACAAACAAGCTAAACAATTCACCCAAGTAATATAATAATGCAGAACAAGTTATTAAGAAATAAAAGAGAAAAAGGGGTAGAAGAAGAACACACAAAAAATTACGTGGTTCGGCAACTTGCCTACGTCCACGGCGGATCAAGATCACACTCTTATCTTATTATGAATCACAAGGTAACCATAAAGTATGCCTATTACAAGAAAGATCACAAAGAAAACTCTCTCTTGTCCTCTAGGAATTTTCTCTCACAAAGAACCACTAAGAATTATCACTAAGATTATTGTTGATCACTAAGATCTCACTAAGATCACAAAGATCACTATTGATCACAAAGATCACTCTTGATCACAAAGATGACAAGATGTATTTACAAGCCAATTGATAGCCTTTGTATAGGCCTTGGGACGTCCTAGGTTTTCTCTATACGTGTGGAAGTCGTATTAGGGAGTCCTAGAGCAAGTGGGAGACGAAATTAGGAAATTTCCTAATTTTGAGATACTGTTCCCGCGTCCAGCGCTGCAGCGCTGGCGCGCTTCTGCTGAGCGCTGCGGCGCTGAGGTTTTGTTCTAGGCGCCGCGACGCTGGTCTCCTGGTGCGCCCTTCTTCGTTTTTTGCCTCCTTTCGCGTCTGTCTTCGATCCGTGTGCACCCTACACATTTGGCTTGATCCCCAAATCATATTCCAATGATTTTTAATCAATATTCTCACAAATCCCCTCCTTGATTCAAAATCATTCACAAAGTAAATCGATCTCTCATTTATGCATCTTTGGTCACCTTCACAAAGTAGTGACTCCGGTTAAGTCATTGCATAGGATGAACTTAACCGAGGGCAGTGACTTAGTCAACATATCAGCAGGGTTTTTAGATGACGCTATCTTTGTCAGACTAACTTCACCACTTTGAACAATCTCACGAATGTAATGGAGCCTTACATCAATGTGTTTCGACCTCTCGTGGAACACTTGATGCTTGCTTAGGTGTATGGCACTCTGGCTGTCACAGTATACACCGGTGTTTACATCTTTATGAGTCAATATCTCTGCGCATATGCCTTTTAACCACACGGCCTCATTTATAGCTTCACCAACAGCTATGTACTCTGCCTCTGTGGTAGAAAGTGCAACCACATGTTGTAAAACTGATCTCTAACACACACTACACCCAAACACTGTGAATACGTAGCCCGTCAACGATCTTTTCTTGTCAAGATCACCTGTATAATCTGAGTCTACGTACCCTCTTACCATTTCATTGTTGTCCTCATCCCTCTTATACACCAACCCGTGATTCGACGTTCCCTTGAGATATCTCAGAATCCACTTTACTACAAGCCAGTGATCTTTACCCGGATTCACCATGTATTTACTCACCACACTCACAGCCTGTGCTATATCTGGTCTTGTGCAAACCATTGCATACATGATGCTCCCCACAGCGTTTGCATATGATACTTTGCTCATCTGCAGTTTCTCATCCTCGGATGTCGGCGACTGTGCTGCTGACAGTCTGAAATGCATGGCCAAAAGAGTAGAGACAGCCTTCGCGTTTGACATACGAAACTTCTCCAGAATTTTGACTATATATCGCTGTTGGGATAAGAAGATAACATCTCTTCTTTCCCTCATAATGTCCATATCTAAAATTCTCTTCGCTGCTCCCAAATCCTTCATTTCAAACTCGCCACTTAACTGCTTCTTGAGCTTCTATATTTCTTCCATATTCTTGCATGCGATCAACATATCATCGACGTATAGAAGCAAATACATCATCCCACAACTCATGTTCTTGAAGTACACGCATCCATCATAGTTGCTCCTACTAAAGCCACAAGCTATCATAAACTCATCAAATCTCCTATACCACTATCTAGGTGATTGCTTTAACCCGTATAATGACTTCTTTAGCAAACAAGAATGATCTTCTTTACCGGGCTCCTCGAACCCTTGCGGCTGTGCCATGTATATTGTTTCTTCAAGCTCTCCATGTAGAAAAGCTGTCTTTACATCCATCTGCTCTAGATGTAAATAAAGGTTTGCACACATAGCTAACAAAATCCTAATAGATATGTGCTTGACAACTGGAGAGAATATCTCATGAAAATCGACTTCCTCTCTCTGAGTAAAACCTTGTGCTATTAACCTAGCCTTAAATCTTGTAAGCTCAATCCCTGGTATCCCCTCCTTCACCTTATATACCCACTTGCACCCGACTAGCTTCTTTTGAGGTCTCTCCACCAACTTTCAGGTATTGTTCTTCCTAAGAGAACAAATTTCTTCTTCCATGGCTTGCTGCCATTCTTTTTTGTTTTCACTCTTCATAGCCCCACCATATGTCCTAGGCTCATCATACTCAAGAGTGTAAGCAGAATTAAAAGCATGAGCAACTAAGTCTGCTTGTGCATACCTGACTGGTGGGTTAATCGTTCTCCTTAGCCTATCTCTAGCAAGCTGGTATTCTTCAAGTTCCAACTCAGGAGTTCTAGTCTTCTTTTGGGTGGACTTGGAGGAATTTGCTAGTGTTCTTGATTCATCTTCAAGGATCTCTTCGTTGAAGTGTTGATCTAGGGGCATATCAGATCTATGTTCAGGCTCTACTTCAACTTCTATTGACTCTGGTGCTGAGTCTTCCTTGGGCACATGTTCTTCTTTCTCATCTTCTTGGGAGGTTTTCAGCATCGTCATCTCATAGAACATCACGTTACGGCTTATGATACTCATTGGTGGTGTTAAGTCTTTACACCACACTTTGTATCCTTTTACTCTTTCGGGATATCCTATGAATACCCCCTTTAATAGCTCTAGGTTCCAACTTTCCCTCCTTAACATGTACAAAGGCAGGGCAACCAAATATTCTAAGATGGTTATACTTCGGAGGATTGCCAGACCATTTCTCTTCTGGCGTCTTGAAGTCAATTGCTGAGGAGGGACTTCAAGTAAGCAACAGTCACTACAGCTTCTCCCCAGAATGTCTTGGACATCTTCGCATTGGTAAGCATGCATCTAACCCTTTCAAGTAGGGTCTTGTTCATCCTCTCAGCTACCCTATTTTGCTGCGGTGTTGATCTAACCGTTCTATGCCTTGCAATCCCATGCTTAGCACAAAACCCATCAAACTCTCTATTGCAAAACTCGAGGCCGTTGTCAGTCTTAAGCCTCTTTACCCTTTTGCCAGTCTGATTTTCAACAAGAACCTTCTAAGTCTTGAATACTTCAAAGGCTTGATCCTTGCTCTTCAACACATAGACCCACAGCTTTCTCGAATAGTCATCAATCAAGCTGAGAAAATACCTTGCACCACCACGAGTAGCTGTCTGAGCTGGTCCCCAAAGATCCGAGTGTATGTAGTCAAGAGTCCCCTTAGTCTTATGCTCGCTGGTACTGAACCTCACTCTATGTGCTTTCCCTAGCACACAATGCTCACAAAACTCTAAGGGCTGAAACTTATCCTCTCCAAAGGCCTTTTGGCTATATAACTCCTTTAGGTTTCTCTCGCCTAGGTGTGCCAGTCTAAGATGCCACAACTTAGTTTGCATACTCTCATCATCTACAGAGAATAGTGCAGAACCACTCACGACTTCACCCTTAAGCACATAGACACCTTTGTGCTTCTTTCCTCACATCACCACCATGGAACCTCTAAAAACTCTTAAAATCCCTTCGTCGATCCTGCACCCATTCTGGTCTAAAGTCCCTAGTGAGATCAAGTTTTTCTTCAAGTCAGGAACATACCTAACATCTGTTAACTCTCTCACTCGCCCATCATGTAGCCTAAGTTTAACACTACCAATTCCCATCATCTGACATGCAATGTCATTACCCATTAAGACCTTACCACCACTAATGGGCTAGAAATTTGTAAACCAAGACTTGTACGGGCACATGTAAAAAGTACAACCAGAATCTAAAACCCATTGTTTAGAGTTCATACCATTAGTAGCAACGAGTGTCTCTGCGCTGTCATAGCTATCATCATAGGCAAGCGCAGCATCCGCTTTCTTCTTTTCCTGTGCTTTCTTCTCAAGACAGTCCTTTATGAAGTGCCCCTCTTTCTTGCAGCAATAACACTTCCTAGGAGTCTTAGACTTCGACCTTGAGCCTTTTTTCTTCCCATCTCTATATGAGGGCCTTCCTCTTATAGATAAACTTTCTGCATTGCCCTCAGCCTGCTTTCCTAATAACTTTGAGTTTAATGATGATTTCACATCACTCATCGTTAAACTCTCTCTGTCGTAGAGTAGCGTATCAACAAAACTCTCATAGCTCTTGGGGAGTGTACTCAGCAGGATAATTGCTCTATCTTCATCTTCTATTTTGATGTTGATAGACTCAAGATCAAGGATGATCTTATTGAAGGCATCTATATGATCTTTCATCGGTGTCCCCTCTGACATGGACAGCTGATACAGCTTCTTCTTTATATGTAGTCTGTTGGCCAACGATTTCTTCATATAAAGAGAGTCAAACTTCTTCCAAAGATCTATTGCCGTCATCTCACCTGCTACTTTCCTTAGTACTTCATCACTCAATGACAGAACGATTGTGCTATGAGCTTTTTCTTGAATGTCCCTCCTTTCTACTTCTGCTCTAGATGACTCTGGCGTCTTCTCTTCATCACTAGATGGAGCTGCAGTCTCCTCTAATGCCGAACCAAGTCTTTGGCTCACCAATAACGCTTTAACCTTCATCTTCCACAGATTGAAGTCATTCGTACCGTTGAATTTCTCTACCTCATACTTGGGTGTGGCCATATCTGCTTAGAACCAAAGCTCTGATACCAGTTTGTTGAAGCGGAAGCACACAAACAAGTTAAACAATTCACCCAAGTAATATAATAATGCAGAACAAGTTATTAAGAAATAAAAGAGAAAAAAGGGGTAGAAGAAGAACACACAAAGAATTACGTGATTCGGCAACTTGCCTACGTCCACGGTGGATCAAGATCATACTCTTCTCTTATTATGAATCACAAGGCAACCACAAAGCATGCCTATTACAAGAAAGATCACAAAGAAAACTCTCTCTTGCCATCTAGGGATTTTCTCTCACAAAGAACCACTAAGAATTATCACTAAGATTATTGTTGATCACCAAGATCTCACTAAGACCACAAAGATCACTATTGATCACAAAGATCACTCTTGATCACAAAGATCACTTTTGATCACAAACATGATAAGATGTGTTTACAAGCCAATTGATAGCTTTTATATAGGCCTTGGGACGTCCTATGTTTTTCCTATACGTGTGGGAGTTGTATTAGGGAGTCCTAGAGCAAGTGGGAGACGAAATTAGGAAGTTTCCTAATTTCGGGATACTGTTCCCGCGTCCAGCGCTGCAGCGCTGGGATCTCGTCGCTCCAGCGCTGGCGCGCTTCTGCTGAGCGCTGCGGCGCTGGCTTTCTGGCGTCGCAGCGCTGAGGTTCTATTTTGGGCGCCGCGGCGCCCACTCCTGGTCGTCGTGGCGCTGGTCGCCTGGTGCGCCCTTCTTCGTTTTTCGCCTCCTTTCGCGTCCATCTTCGATCCATGCGCACCCTACACACTTGGCTTGATCCCCAAATCATATTCTAATAATTTTTAATCAATATTCTCATAGATTCTTGTTGTAGTTTGCTTGATTGATAGGTTATTTCGCTGCGTAAGGAGGTTAGGGTTCTAAGCTGAATCTTGAATTTTTCGCTTCAACATAACCTCAAGAGAGAAAATGACGTTTCCTCCCTTAACAAATTTACAGACTGAGTCACATACCAAGAAAAGGAGAAAAGATGGGCATGGATTGGGTTGTTTGGAGCTGAGCTTTGGTTCAGTCTTTATTGGGTCAGCACTTATGCCCTCCAATGGAACTGTGTTTACCGGCGCACCTTCAAGGACAGGCTCTCACAAAGGCCCCTCTCCTGTCTATGAAATATGAGTGTAAGTTAGTTTTCAGAACGATGTAATTCAGGATGAGACTTTTTTTCCTTTTTGCTTGAGAAATTATGTAATTTAAGGTAAAAGTTTCCATCCATAGAACAGAATTTCTGAATTCTACTCAAACATCCTGAATGGAAATCTTGTAGCAAAATTACGTTTTGTTTCAGACAAATCTGCAGATATGAAAATGACTTGCCGAGTGTGGATATATTTGTATGCACAGAAGACCCCAATATAGAGAGAGCCCCAAATGATGGTGATCAACACTGTTTTATCGGTCATGGCATACAAATGAATTATCCACCCGAGAAACTTATTGTCTCTCTCTCTCATGATGCTGGTCTGATCTTACATTCTATGCTCTCTTAGAGGCATCTCACTTTGCTAAGAATTGGATACCTTATTGCAAGAAATTCTGTGGAGCCAAGGTCACCAGGGGCTTATTTTCTGTCAACTTCTGATCCACACGAGGCAGAGGAGGCTAAGGAGTTTGTAGCTATCAAAGTGCATATAAGGTAACCTTAGCTATATGCAAGAATGAAGGACTAAGATTTGGTAATGCTTTTTTACTATTTTTTGTTCTTCAAGATGTAGTGAATTCCCTCCTATGCAACTTCTTTCATAGAAATTATATGAAGACATGGAGAATCGAATCGTAAGATCAAGCAAGCTAGGTCGATTATCTGAAGAAATACGGACTAAACATAAAGGATTTTCTCTGTGTGATTCATATTCTTCCCCACGCGACCATGACACTGTGCTTCAAGTATGTGATAGTCTTGCTTAGCTGAACTGAATCCCTTGTTTCTTTTATAAAATATGAAGTGGTGATTTCAGTTAAATTGTTAAAGGGATACATTCAAGCATATCATCTGTAATGTTGTTTATTTAAAACTTTTGCTGATATTGAAAGATCGAAGAGACGAAAATGCTACAGATATTGAAGGATGTCCATTGCCAACTTTAGTGTACTTGGCTCGAGAGAAGGGGCTTCAACATCCCTACAATTTCAAGGCTGGAGCAATGAATGCGTTGGTAATTTATATGCATCCTTTATGGGAAGAAAACATAAACATATATTTGCATTTTCGTATGCGATATGAGCTCATGTTTAAACTAGCAGGCATTTATGTATAGTTTAGTATTCTTCTTTTTAACTGTTCAAATTATTTGGTTCCAATAAACACATCAATTCTTGGTTGATGGTTTGTTTTGTAGATAAGGGTGTTACAAAAAATTAGCAATGGTCAGTTCACATCCATAATTTAGACTGTGACATGTACTTGAATAATTCAAGTTCTATCCAGGATGCACTTTGCTTTTTCATGGATGAAGAGAAGGGCCATGAGATTGCTTTCATGCAGTTTCCGCAGAGTTTTGAAAATGTTACTAAGAATGAAATCTACAGTGGCTCACTGTGAAATGGCATGGAGGTGAGAAGATATTCATTAATCAAAATCTAACCGCAACATGACTCACTTCTGTTGCATTAGGAGAGTTGAATGTTACTTGGTTCAATTTTTTTATATATTTTTTTTTGTGATGAAGGTGGAATTTCATGGTATGGATGGAAATGGAGGCCCTCCATATGTTTGAACATGCTGCTTTCACAGAAGAGGCACTCTTTTTGAAGAAAATTTGACAATGAATGTATAGGAAATGGAAAAAAGAGGAAAGTGTGGATAAATTAAAGGCTCTTGCAAGCTGTACAAATGTGAAAAGCACTCAAATGGGGAAAGGAGGTCAGTTTCTCTCCTGCTTATTTTGATAAACATCAAAAACTTGATCTCTCAAAGTTGAAGCTGATAGAGAACAGAGACAGACATATAATGCTTGATGGCAAATGGGCTTAAAATATGGGTGTCCCGTTGAGGATGTGATAACAGGGCTATCAATTCAATGTAAAGGATGGAGATCAGTGCATTTCAATCCAGAAAGGAAAGCATTCTTAGGTGTTGCAACAACCACATTGCCGCAGATGCTTGTGCAGCACAAGAGATGGTCTGAAGGTGACTTTCTGATTTTGCTTTCCAGATACAGCCTTGCTTGGCAAGCATATCGAAAGATGAGCTTAGGCCTTCAATTGGGATACTGCTGCTATTGCCTCTTGGCTCCAATTTGCTTTGCAACACCATATTACTCAGTAATCCTTTCTTTTTATCTCCTCAAAAGCATATCCTTGTGTCCACCGGTGCATATTCCCTATTATCTACTCATTAGTTTCCACCAATCTTTAAGCTTAATTTTTTCTCAGAAATTCTAAACGTGGCCTTTAAGTTTTGATTCATCATACTGCAAAAATCACAACAGGAATTGAACTGCTGAATCTAGGATTGCCTCAATGTGTAACTACACTTCAATGCACTAAAAACCGAACTTGCTCTTTCAATTGAGTGTTACAATGTTACTAACTATATCGTTATTGTCAATGCAGCTTTCAAGTCCATGGTTTATACTATTTGCATATGTGATATCAGCTAAGTACTTAAACAGCCTAGCTGAATTTCTGTGGTCTGGTGGCACAATCCTAGGCTGGTGGAATGACCGAAGGATATGGCTCTACAAAAGAACAAGCTCTACTGATTTGGCTTCATCGAAGCAGTTTTATAGTCACTAGGATTCTTTCAACCAGCATTTGAAATCACAGCCAAAGCAGCAGATGAAGATGTATCAGAAAGATACCACAGTAAGATAATGGAATTTGGACCCTCTTCTCCATCCCCAACGTTCACAATACTAGCAACACTTGCATTCTCAACTTGTTTTTCCTTGTTGGATTGGTGAAGAAAATCACCATTGATAATGCTGCTGATATCAGACCTGACCCATTGCTTTAGCCGATTCTTCTATGTGGGATTCTGATTTAATCAACTGGCCATTGTTCCAAGGCCTTTTTCAAAGGAAGGATAAAGGGAAGGTGCCAAGCTCAATAACAGTTAAACCAGTTGGATTAGCTCTATGTGCTTGTACTTGTTTTTTTGTCTTGAAGTAATTTTTTTCACAATTTCTGCTGATCATTAAGCTTGCGTTATGTAAATATTTGTTCCTTTAGATTGGGAAATAAGTAATTTTTTTGAATAAGGATTTTTATGTTCCATTATTTTATTTTATTTGATAAAGGTCTTATTTTATTTCTCACGGAGTAACGGCCTTTATTCGAATTAAGGAATGATTACAATTTCTTGAATCTCATAAATTTCTTTCTCTAATATAATTAAGGTTTCTCGACACATACATCCATACATATGAAAAATTATATATATATATATAATAATTTAATGAACTATATAACTTATTATATGAGCGCAACATTATCATAAGGTATTATTTAATTAATTTATAATTTTTATAATTTATATATAATTTATGATATGTACCACATATTTAGGTACTCACAAAAAAGTGAGTTAAATAGTTTATTAAATTATTTTTTTATATAAAAAATAATAATTTAGTGAGTTATATAACACACCATATGAAGAGCTTTTTAATGAATATTAAGATTTTGTATTATATTATAAATTGTACAAAAATTATGAATTAATTAAATAATGTCATGACAATATTTATTATCATATAATAAATTACGTAACTTATTAAATTTTTTTTTATATATAATTATGAGTTATATAACTCAATACATGGTGAGTTTTTAGACACGTATTAAGATTTTGTAATATATTATAAACTGTACAAAAATTATAAATTTATTATACAATAACATGCGTTAGTGTTATTCACTATATAATAAATTACGTAATCAATTAAATTAATTATATATATAAAATTTGATCAAATGAATATTATAAAACACTGTTTAAATAGTGTCTAACAGTATAAAACAGTAACTTATCCACTTGATCAGCCATATATATAAAAGGAATTATAGACTCTTTATAAAATGTGGACATAATCAAAACAATATCATTTTAATTTGGTCTACAATTTATAACGTGTGAATATTCGTACCCATATGATTAGACATTCAATTATATATATAAATAGTTAAAATTTCTGTATAAATAAATGACCGTTCACTGTTTTACAATCATACAAATTTTAATAAAATTTAGCCGTCGATTTACCCAAAAAAAAACTTTCACCGCTCTTGACTTTATTGATGTCCACATTTTAAAACGTGCATACGATTACACTGAATATAATTATTTACATGGACCTACCAAAACAAATAAGATGAGTTTTTTTTAAATAAAAAAAAAACAAATAAGATGGACTCGTAGATAAAAATAAAAATAATATTAAAAAAATTAATAATATAATTTATCAATTATTTTATCTAAATTATAATAAAAATATTAATTATTAAAGGATTTATTTCAATAATGTGTTATCAATCTCGTATCAATTAAAATTTCATTCGAGTTCAAATTAGAAGAGAACACAAACTCATATTATAGCTATAGATAAAGAGCAATTCAAGCCTCTAAGCAGTGGCCACGTGTGATACAAAATATTGCTTTTTGTGGACCTGAATGCAGACAATCACAGCCTCATTAAGACAGAAGCATTGAAACAAGGAAGTACAAGCAAGCAAGTCCTCATCACGTTCAAACTTCAAAGTTATCGCGAGTTGACAAAACTCAATAAACTCAAAAGGGGTATTAGATTTTGCTTGTTCATCTTCAAAGGTACAATCTTTTTCTCAAATCGTCATTAATTTTTAATTTTTTTTTTTAATTTAACCATCAAAAGAATGAGAAATATCATTTTTTTTGGGTTAATTTCTGGTCTTTTCGATGAAAATTTTCCAATTTCTCATAAATCTTGAAGCTCACTTGTTTTTTTTCCACCTTTTCTTAGCAAGCAAACAGAGAATCAAATCATACCCATCTTTTGACTTTAGTTATTTATACATCTGATAGTGTTATGTTTCACTAAACACTTTTTTTTTTTGGCATGAATAATTGAATGTTAGTTTCTAAATTTGTGTCGAAAATTCTTGATTTGATTTGTATTTTAAAGCAACTATGTAGCAAGTTTGGATGTGAGTTTTTTTTTTTTTATAGGGGGGGTGGGGCGGGGTGCAAATTCTTTGTAATAAGATGTAGAGAATTTCATGTTTGATCCAATCTCACAATTCACAAAATTTTGCTTCTTTGATTTACAGATGAAAGCTGGGCCGCTGGGGTTTTGTGTTGTTGTTTTATTGGCAATTTTGGTTTGCCCCCAAGCGGTTTATGGGATTAGATTTGTGATTGATAGAGAAGAATGCTTCTCTCATAATGTACAGTATGAAGGTGATACAGTTCATGCTTCATTTGTTGTTATTAAGGCTGAGTCTTCTTGGTATTACAATCATGATGGTGTTGATCTTGTGGTAAGCTCCATATTTGTCAGTTTCTTTTAATTTTTAATTTGATTTTGTTGTTATCTACCAGTTCATTTTATTCATAAGAAAGTTTAGTTAGACAATAACTATTATCTTTCTAGACTTTACTTGTCTAGATTAATGTGATCCACATACATGTTCTAGATGGCAATAGATATAAGCTCCCTTGATTATAAGCTACACAACATGAAATGCTAGAGGGTGAGGTCAAATCTGATAAATTTATTCCTTTTGTTTTTAGAACATAGAATGGATAATATGCTATTATTTTGTCTCTGTCAGCGGAAGTCATTGTGTCCTGTTGATAATGAGCACTATCATCATGCTTCCGTTGATAATGAGCACTATCATCATGCTTTTTTGCTTTGCAAGCTTTCGTCATGCTTTAGAACTCGGTCAAATATATAACCAAAATATATGTCAACTCATATGTGAAATGTAATTTGTTGGCGGCTAACATGGAGTGGCAGTGGATGGCTGAGGGTAAATCTTGACCTCATATTTATGTGGTGTAGTGGGAGGTTGTGGCTTATCTAAGTTTTGGGTGCAAGTTGGGCATTGTTGATTATCCTACCCATAAACTCTTGATGTAGTTTTATTTCTCTATTTGCTGCTCTTCTCCTTATTTTTTATGGACTTTGAACTCAAGTAACCATTTCCAACTATAGAGGACTAGAAAAATTAGTTTAGATTATCTTCCATTATAAGTATGTTGTGCTGTTCTCAAGGTGCAAATGGCCAATGTAAGTTAAGAGATCTTAGTTGATAAGGGCAGATAATGCTAACAAGGGATCTAATGTGTTAAACCAGCAATTGCATCATAAATGTAGCAACAAAATGTGTTGATAAACTTCAGATTCTCTTCTAACAGTTTGAAAAATAAGCTTTAGCATCTGAATCTTAACCTTTCTGCCTTTACTGTAATATGTTAAGCTAGTAACAAGCCATTTATGTTCTGCTTTTCAAGTTTTCTGCAAAAAGTATCGGTGAATCATGAAATGTTGTTGAACTTTTGCAGGTGAAGGGACCTACTGGTGACCAGATTCATGATTTTCGTGATAGGATCAGTGAGAAAATTGATTTTGTGGCTCATCATAAGGGAGTACACCGTTTCTGCTTCACAAACAAGTCTCCATATCACGAAACCATAGACTTTGACGTACATGTTGGCCATTTTTCATACCATGAGGAGCATGCAAAAGATGGTAAGAAAGTGCACCTTGTTTCGTTGTATATGTTCAGCCTTTATGAATATAGCAGTCACTTACGATAACCATCATATATATCTGCAGAGCACTTTACTCCTTTGTTAGAACAGATATCTAAATTGGAGGAAGCACTTTACAACATTCAGTTTGAACAACATTGGCTTGAGGCTCAGACTGAACGCCAGGCAATAAGTATGTATCGAAATTCTCAGTATCTGTTAATATTAGAATGAAGTGCCGTGTTTGATGTTTCTGCTTCAGTGTCCTGTTTCGCTCACTCAAGAATATGTTTTATCACAAGCCAATTAGAGCTTAAATTTCTGGAAAATGAAACATACTCATAGGATGACTGAAGCTTATCAAGCTAAATCATCATTAGAAAATTTTTTAGGTTATCTTATTCTCATATTCTTACTCCACTTAAATCATTGAGACATCAGTGAGTATTTTTTAATTGTACCTCCACCAAGGACAAAATAACCATCATTTTGGGAGCATTATTGAATTTTTGCCTCACATCTTCGACCAAAACTATTATAGTTATCAATTGTCTGTTTCCCTTATCATCTTCTTTTAATTGGAAATGCAGTAAATGAAGCAATGAGTCGGAGGGCAGTTTACAAGGCATTTTGGGAGTCCACAGCTCTTGTCGGTGCCAGTGTTCTCCAAGTATACCTCCTCCGCCGCCTGTTTGAAAGGAAGCTTGGAATGTCCAGAGTTTAGCTTTACCTCGGAAATGAGTTGTAGGATTATATAACCCATGAGTCAATGAGTTGTAGGATTAAATGGCCTACTGATGTTTAATGCTTTCGATTCTTTCTTTGTGACTTGCCAGCAGGAAACAAATGCATACAGAAACTAAATTATACATTTGTTTTAATGACTATGAATAGATCCATGGAATTTATACTGTCTTCTCAGTTTACTTGAATTATGCCCGTACTGAAATGGCAAAATTTATCACCTTCAAATCATGCCACAGAATTTAGATGAATGGATCCGTAAAAGTTTAGCACTTTAATCATGTTTAAATTGTATCAAATGATGTACCACAGGCAGCTTCAGCGACTTGTGGCATCATCACCAACTGCCATATTTTGTCAAACTAAAAAATGCTGCATCTGGGTTGAAATCAAAATGAGCTTTTTATCCCTTCAATTTCTTATCACTATACCAAATCCTCTCTGTTTGTATCATGTTAATTGTTGCACTACAATCTTCTTTTATTAAAATTTAACCTCACAAAGAAATTATTTCCAAATAAAAAAGAAAAGAGGTTATTTAACAAACAATGTCAATTCACCAATACAATAAGCAGAAAGAATATGTCACAAACAAAATCTCTACAGCCCATAGAACAGAGTAGGCAAAGACAAGATATAGCTTGGCTTATAATAATAACCCACAAAATGGGTATATATAGATACAGTAAGTACTTTTCTGCTTTTCCCCACCGTGACTCAAATTTTACAGCACAAAAACAAACTCCAGCACGACCCATCACAGCTCTACAGCTCCTATATTCTTTTAATGGTGGGGCCAGTAACAGATGAACATACTCTTCTGAGGAAGCTCTTAGATCGCCAAGGCCTCATCAAGATTGAGCAGATGGGCTTTGGATGCAGCAAAACCACTTTTTCTGAAAAGAGTGCATTCCCACAAACACAAAGCCGTTAATATGCAAAGAATTTACAGATTCATGCGCCTTGTAAACCTAATATATATATATATATATATATATATATATATATAATCAATTTCAAGAAAAGAAAGGCTACTGCTATGGTAAACATTCGAAGAACTTACGGGCTGTGGTTTGCCAGGATCCACTCCATGCTTAACAGGAGGATCAACCTTTCCGGGTGACTCAGGTTTGCCACCAGTCTTTTTCTCATCTCTAGCCTTATTAAAGATCACAGTAAATCCTTCAGCTGAAGCAGGATCATTGACGTCCCATTCACCAAATTTTGGCAATGGGCGACCCTTGTCCTATTCAGAGAAAAAGAAGACACCAAATTACCATTAGAAATCTTGTAGATGTTTAACAGAACAGGGAAGCTCTCTGAAGGCATCCAAATGCCAAAATCAATTTTATCCGTCGGCAGTCCAATCTTGTCATTGATTTGAGTCAAATATAGACAAAATGAGGTTGGTCATCTTCAAGAAGCTTTCATCACACAAGTACAAAGCCATGATAGATAGATTGCAACAGATAAACTGAACTCCTGAAAAAATCAGTCTTATTTTTTTCCATCCAGAAAATTTTTTTTCTCACTAGCTTCAAGCAAAAAGTGGGAAGATGTTAACAAATGCAAATAATAGGCGAATTAAGAGTTCTTTTTGGAAAACAACTCATCAACTACAGATAGCACCCAAACCTAAGCTCTAAGACATAGTACTCACTGAAACCATTATTCTATATGATAAAGGTGCATGGACTTAAAAACCACACAACTACAACCACCTATTGATTAACCATGGCAATGAAATAAGAGATTCCTTCAGTCAACTGAAAAGATATCACATTACAACATGGATTTCTGATGACTAAGAAGCACCAGTACAATCAAATTCACAGTTGTAGTACATCTTGAAATAAGCAACAACAAATGTAATAATAAAAATACGTACTGACTGAAATATCTATGATCAAATAAGGAAATCTAGCATAAACTTAGAACACAACCCAAGACTAGAAGGACAACATTTTCAAATAACAATTGAACTATTCTAAACATATATTCAGAATTACACAAATGAACAACTGCAAGTTTCAAACGATTCACTAAACCATCACAATGCCAAAGTAGTCAATCATAAGAATAACTAATGTAATTCCCCCATAATCCCTTTTCAGTTTCTCAATGATGCCAAACCATTTAATTCATAATTGCAATCTTCTAATTATGTACTCAAAAACTCAACTTGCTTCTATATCACCCACCAATTAAATGTTCCATTACATCCTTACTGTCTATACATCTATCTACTACAAGTTCATGCTACAATAAAATTTCTTGATTCTCATTCACACCAAGGCTCTCAAAACACACAACAAATAAATTTTCATCCCAGCAACAACATAACATGTCCCTCAATCAGATTCAAATGAACTTAATAATGAATTAAATGATCCAAAATCAAAATTTTCCGTACAAAACACAAACAAATAATACACAATTTATTGATAGCAATCAAAGAAAAAGCACCAACGAGAAACAATATTTTTTTATCATCAATCAATCATCCAAATCAATCAAAGATCACATCAATTAGCAACAAACCCACATCACTAAATCACACGTTGAGCTCAAAAAACCAACAAAATCAAAGCTCAAATAAGTCAGAAATTGAATCCAACAAACAAACGAAAGCAACCCACAAAAAGGAAGTCACAGAAATGGAAACTTGGGATAAAAAAGAGAAACTTTACAATAAAAATACAAATTTTGGATCAAAAATAGAAACTTTTAGAGAGAGAGCGATTACATACCGACATGAATGAAATTCAAGATAGAGAGGGAGAAAATTTTTCTGGGAAAATTGAAAGAAAGAGAAAATGTTTAGAGAGAGAAGAGGAACAAAAGAGAATTTAGAGGGAGAGATTTGTAAACAGTGGAAGATGGACGGGGGGTTATATTTGACGGTGACGTGATGGTGGGGAACGGAACGGCGTCGTTAAAGGAGAAAGATAACGGGACGGAGAGAGTGAGCTGGCAAACGGGGGTGAATGTTGGGTTACACGGAGGCAAAATGAATGCAAAGCGAGTAGCTGGCACTGTTTAACAGTTGGGTTTTACGAGATTTTGTTTTATTATTATTTATTAATTATTTTAGTTAATAAATTAATTTTGATTTCTGTTTCTGTTTTTGTTTCCCCCTATTTTTAGGCTCTCTATACTAAGTTAAAAGAGTTGCTCAAGCCCATTCCCTTCAAAATTAGGTATACATTAAAACTTGTTTGAATTTGCACTTGATCGTATGTAGCAGTAAGTATTATGTATCTCTTTGCCTTAGTTAAGAGTTTGAATTTTAATAAATGTTAGAGTTATATATTTATTTTATTTATATGTGAGTAATTATTTCTTATGTGTGAAGTATTTATTAAGAATTATGCATAAAAAGTATAGTTAATGGGATGTTGAGTTCTCCTTGAATGTAGAAAAATTGATGTTTGATTTGAATTGAAGTTGTGCCTCTTCTAATTACTATAGTGAAACTTCTAATTAGTCTTATTCTACTAGATTAATTATAACTAATTCGATAAAAGAGGGGAGATTAAAATTTTCATATATGTAGAAAAGATACAATCTTTTTAAAAATAAAGACTACGAGATTTTAGATTATCTATTCGTGGTTACAAAAATAATATGTCTTCGTTAATTTGTGTTTATTTCTCTCTTGTAGAAGCAATTATTCATGTACGTTTAGTGAAAATAGTTATTTCTCGTACTGTTATTCTTTATTTGTGAAATTTTTTATTTTGTATTTATTTTTCTCTTATAGAGATAAGTATGTATTTATTCTACTTTTATAGAAGTTGTTATTTTTTGTGTGTGAGATTATTATTTGATTTGAGTATTTATTAATGTGTAATGTGATATTATTTTGACTATTGTATAAATTGATGTACTCTTAAAAAAAAATTGTTTAAAAGCTCTTACTAAAAAAAGAATTGTCCAACTTTTGCATGATGAGATGGGATTCAAATGAATTTTTTTTAAAAAAACTTTCCAATCTTTTTGTAAATAGAAGAGATCAATGATGGTAACCCAAATCATATTTAATTGATTTTTTAATAAAATTTAAATTATTTCATAATTGTGTTAACAATTCGATAAAGGATTGATAGTATATTTTTATCTCTATTTAGTGAATATATCTTTATTTTTATTTTAGTGAACGTCATAAGTTCAAATTCAAATCCTCTCTTATGTAAAAAAAAAATGTATAATTTATATTGTTCAGTATAATTTTTTTAAAAAATTTTAGAATAAATAGAAATAGTGATTAATAATAAAATAGAGAGATCAAAAGATATTCCTACAACAAATTATTGGAAAAAAAGAAAAAGAAAAAGAAAGAGATGATCAAATATAATAAACTTGTATCATACATCACTTTCAACAAAACACAAACCAATCAAATTAAATATTAATGAGAAACTAAGACGTGGGTATCAATTCTAAAAGATGATGAAGTCATCAAAGAGAAAAAAGAAATAAATAAAAAAGAAATAAGATACTTATATTAGCAATTAAGGGATTTGTTTAATTCAAGTTGAGGATACAAAAATGATTCTCAATCTTGCTCTTTTTTGGGTTGCAAAAGATTACAATTAAGTTGAGAAAAAAAAAACAAAGCATAAAATAATTGGGCCACAAGCATATTATTTTTGAGCATTTGATTAAACAAAAATAAAGAAATAAAGCTGACCGACCAAATTATTTTTTTAAGCAACCAACCAAGTTTTGAGTTGTAGGAATTTTGATGTTGGTGACTTGTATTTTGGCTGCTTTTTAAATGATCAAAGATGAACAATCCCCATTGCATTGCCCACAATTTAATTAATTAATTAATTTCTTTCTTAACAAAAAAATGGTGTCAATGTGAACACAAGAAATGCAAGTTCTTATAATAATAATTAAGGGAAAGAGAGAGAGATATGTCCAAGGATGATCAGAAATTCAAAATCCATATTTTGGTTATTACTACAGATTTGGACCCAAGAAAGGGGGCCAAAAAAATTTTTACATTGTAAACACAAGATCAAACTAGATATGCATAAACATCTTTTTAAGTAGAAAAGATTTTCATCTCACCTATTTAATACTGTTAAAATTTGTCTTAACATTAATATTATCACTTAATTGTTTTAAATTTTTGAATTAAATGATAAATTAATATAATATTAAAATAAAATATTAACTTCGAATCTTGTATTTTTATTTTTAATTAATTCTTTTTAATTTATCTCTTTCAATTAATTTCTTGATTTATTATTTTATTTCTCTTTATAAAATGAGAAATTTATTTTGATTCAAATCTATTTGCATTTATTCATTTTAGTTCAAATCTATTCAAATTCACATTTCACCTATTAATTAATTTATTTATATCTTTTAGTTTATTATTATTTATTTAAAAATTCATTCTAATTTAAATTTATTCAGATTCACCTTTCACATAACAGCTTGATTTAAGAGATAAATTGTTAATTTTTTAATTTATCTTATATTTCTCTTTACGAAACAGGAGATTCACTTTAGTTCAAATATATTCAAATTTATTTACTTTATTTTAAACTTACCCAAATTCATTTTTTCCGTGACAATAGTTAATTTTTTAATTTATTTCTTTCGGTTATTTTTTTGATTTAAGGATCTACTTCAATTCAAACTTAATTAAATTCACCTCTCACATTACAATTTGAGTTGAGTAATAAATTTTTGAGTTGAGTGATAAGCTAATAATTATTAATTAAATTAATTAAATGAGTTATATTTGAATTTGACTAAATCCCAATTATACATATATCTTAATACGATCAAATACGATGCTGTTAACGAATTCACAACCAGTAGATATTATTCAAACCCCTCTCCAATTCGGTGCAAACGAGATTTTAACCCAAAAAAAAAAAGTAAACACAGTTTTTTAAAAAAATGATGAGACGAGGATCCTAGAATATGATTTAGATTATAAATAAACCAGTTATTACACAAGACAATCATGGCAGACATATCATAGTTATATATGCTAGATTTTGTCTGCCATGCTGATGGCAATGCAATTAAATTTTGTAAGATGTGATGCCCTTATGCTTCCAGTATCAAGCTCAAATTGACAAATGGGACAGAGATTTGAGGCATGTTATTAATTAGGTTCCCTTACATAAGAGTTGTTTGTTCCATCTTTGCCGGGTGCTATACACAAGCAGAGCTGGCCCCTTCCCTGAAAATCATGCCAAAAGATATACATTAGAGAAAATAATGTAAGGGGTAAGTTTTATTGCAGATGTATGAAGTTTTGGCATGAGCTTTCAATCACAGATTTGAGTATGAAGAGCCATGGATCATCGGGTTCTGACCTTTAGATATGAGGGGGTCATGTGACGTTGCTCGTTTGAAAAATCCTGAGCCTGCGATGGATGTTGAAAAATATTGCATATGCCAGATGTGTGTGTTTAATCCATCAGTTCCACATGCAGAAAGGACAAGGGCTCTCTATATTATAATTTGGTTCCTAATTCTGGCAATAAGGAACAAAATTAAACCATCATAATATTTTTATTTGATTTACAGAATCAAAGAAAAAGACAAGCAACATCACAGATGGTTTGAATTGCGCCCACGTAGCATTCAGTATTTGGAAGAGTACAAGTCAACTCATTATGTGCTTGAATTATGCCAAAAACACCAGCAAGTCATTCTAAGCATTGCCTCTTAGCTGCACCTCTAGCTGCCAACAAATTAATTGACAAGCAGCAAGATGGACCATCAAATATATCGAAATTGAAGTGTATTGACCATCTAATCTCATTCAAAATGGTTTAACTTTTAGCAAATTACCTGTCACTAACTAATCAGAAATCAGATCAGATAGTCTTCAATAACATTAGTTGTTGCTTAACAGAATCTCCTGCTGATCAAATAGATCATTATTAATTAGTATTAGAGGAAAAGAAAAGGAAAGTAATTTGAAACATTGAGGCCTTGACCATTAAAGAAAACAAAGGACCATAAAATCACATTTGGTGAAGCAAAGACATGGGCTTGAATGCACACAGAGCATCTTTTGAAGCATGCCAGAACTAGTAAGCAGGTCCACGCCCAATGCCAATGCATCAGAACACCCTTCAGCATCACGGTTCTGCAATTCTCATGATATCCTGAAAAGCAATAGAGAGCCTTTCACCTTAAACAAGCAAGCCTATAACTGAATATATTAGTAATCAAGAATAGTTTTCCATAGATAAAAAGGAAGAAAAAGATGGAGGTATTGAAGAATACAAGATTTTTGTACAAACCAGTTATCTTAGTACAACCTTAGCTTCATAGGGCAGTACAGCTTGGAGAACATTTTTATTTAGTAAGCCCAACCGAATTACATAACTTTTCAACTTCTTTTTGACATTATTTTCTTCTTAGTGCGCCTCAAGGACTTCAACTTTCATAGGGCAACTATCAAGCACCCGTGCAAATGTTGAGTGCTTCCATCACAATCCCAGGATATCATTCCCTCTCCTGTAAATCCTTTAGAAGAATTTCGCCCTAAACAAGATTATTCTCCTCTTTCTCCTCCATGGGAATGGCATCAATGAGAAGAGTATATGTGGTGGCATTGGGCCAAAGACCTCTTTGTTTCATCTCTTCATATAGTTCAAATGCAGTCAGAGCTCACCCCTGGCAGAAAGGCCTGAAATCAGAACATTGTAAGCAACCACATCAAGCTTCACACCAACGTGTTCCATTGTGCCTTTCAACTTCAAAGCCTCTAAAAGGTTGGATTCTTTGCAGAACACGTGCATCAGAGTTGTAAAAGTAGCAATGGTTGGAATAAGTCCCATCCTAAGCATGTGATTAAAACAAGCACTGCTTCTTCAACCTTCCCACAGTGAGCAAGTGCCCTTATCATAGCACTCACAGCTACACAAGAGGAACTGGCATCAAGTGCCTCCATTTCATTCTTTAGCTTGAATGCTCGTTATTAATTAAAGTAATATACTGTGTGCACTTAGGTATTAAACCCTTGACATTTCATGCAAAACATAATGGGATTCTTGGAAAGCAGAAATTCTGTTGAGTCCAGTGATGATAGCATTGTGTGTATTTATATTTTATGTCAGGAAAAACTCCCAACTTATTCATAATATTAAACAGATCAAAGGCCTTTCCCATCTCACCATTTTTACAACACTTTGTTATGAGCATGTTAAATGTCGAATAGTCAACTCTCAACTCTGATACCTTTGACTATCATCTTATTCAAGAATCTAAAAGTGATGTCCAACATACCAGTCTCACAAAATCCAAGAATGAGCGAATGACATGTTAATTGGTCAGGCAAAAGACCAGTCCTCATAATGATATTGAGTAACATGGAGCACATCAATAAATTCTTTTTCTTTGAATAACCATGCAAGAGAATATTATATGTGACCAAACTAGGGAATAGATTTATGCTCCTCATTGTGTATAACAAATCATTTGCTTTCATCATCTTTCCCATCCTTGAGAGTCCATCAATAACAAATCATTTGCTTTCATCATCTTTCCCATCCTTGAGAGTCCATCAATAACACACCTTTCTCCACTGTTTCGTAGACATACATAGCAGCCTTCCATTGGCCAGCCTTGAAAAGACCATCAACCAAACATGTAAACATTACATTGTTTGGAGAAAACCTTTTGCCATCACTTTCTCAAAGAAGAAGAGAGCAGAAACGACTTTTCCCTTTCTACATAATCCAGCAAGAAGAAAAGTATATGTATACATATCTGGCAGCAGATTGAATTGAACCATCTCATCAAGAACTGCTGCATCTCATAAATTCCCAGATTTACATGTCTCAACTAGTATTGTATTGTAGGCAACAGTATCCATAGCAGAAGGAACATGGTGAAGGTTGTTAAAGAATATCTTGGCCTCCTTCAAATTCCCACCTTTGCACAATCCTTTTAAGTAAACTCCCGTATGTGAAAAAACTTGGGTGATGACTGAGTTTAACCATTTCATCAAACATAGAGAATGCTTTTAACCCATCTCCCAAGGTTCCATAGCCATTTATAATACAATCAAAAGTATGAAGTTAGGGACAACTCCAATCCGGCCCATGTGACACATGAAATCCTCTGCCTCACTAACTTTTCCACCTCTACAAAGAGCACCAACCAACGTATTACATGTGAAATGATCTGAATCATGACCACTGCAATTCATAACTCCATAGACCTTCAATCCTTCTGTAACATTTCCCATCTTGAAAAAGTTATAGATTAATGTAAAGTATATGATGTAGTTTGGAACAAGTTCAACTCTATACATTTTACATAATATTTCCTTTGCTTTTTCAATCTTCCCAACTTTGCAAAATCCATTTATAAGTACAGAGAAAGTTATAATATCAGGTTTCACTTGATCCTTGAACATCTTATAGAGCACTTGCATAGCTTCATCAAGCAACCAACCCATAGCTTTCATCAAGCAAACCATTTTTGCACAATCCATCAATAATTGATGTATATACTATACAGTTAACAGCTATTCCATTAGTCCTCATTCTCTCAAGCAAAACTCCTTGCCAGGTCAAATTTGGCATGTTTGAAGAACCCATTTAAAAGGGCTCCATAACTGCCTTCATTTGGCATTATTCTCATCTCTACCATCATAGCCAAAAGTCTGAAAGCTTCTTCAAAATTACCCTTGCTGCAGTGCCCATAAATCAAAGCATTGTAACACTGTTTGGTAAAAGATTAAGCATTGACATCTCATCACAAACCCAAGTTGCAGCCTCAATCTTTCCCTCCTTAACAAACCCATTAATAAGAGTATTATAGGTGACATTGTTAGGACTTATCATTCTTTTCTTCATATTTTTCAACAGTAAATGCCCTTTGGCACTTTTATTGTTTCTGCACAAATCATCTATAAACATATAATATGTACAAACATCAGCTTCAGTACCCTTAGATGCCATATGATCAGTCAACTCAAAAGCTGCTTTATACCTCCCCTTCTTACAATACCATTTAATCAAAGTATTGTAAGTAACTATATTTGGAACATAACCACTCACTTCCATCTTTCTCAACAAATAACCAGCTTTCTTAAGCTTACCTTCTACACACAAAACATTTACCAATATATTAAAAGTGGCAACATTAGGAAAAATCCTCCTCACAAGCATTTCCTCAAAAAGCAACCAAAAGGAACCAACTCTACCATCTTTCCTCATACAACCTAAAATCATATTACAAGCACCGACAAGTTAAACCCTCTAAAACCCATCAAATGAAAGACCTTGAAAGCATCGTCAACCATTCCTTCTCTCAAATAAACCCTCATTAATAGGTCAAAAACTGAAGGGTTTGAATTACAAAAAGGGTATGTACTCATCAAACCATCAAAAGCAGACTTCGAACCAATACCCATGTGAGCCAAGTGCCTCAACATCAACTTGGCATCATAATACATTCTAGCTCTAACAAGCACAGGTGTTGTTAAACACAGTATATGAGTCAAGAGATTGAGTTCCAAACCAGGCTTTATCATCACCCAGTTGAGGAATTTCACAGTTAACCTCCCATGAACTGGTCTCAATGAAGCCAGCTTGTACTCCATGTGGTTCAGTGACTCCCAACGACCAATAGTTAGAAGTGTATATATGCTCTTTTCCATATCTGAACCTGAAAAAAGTTCAAAACCTTGCAGTTAAAACACACACAATTACACAGAGACACAAATACAAACAGAGAGAGAGCAGCCCGTATAAATAAACAAAAACTTAAGCGCCAGAGGCTTGTGAGTGGTTGTTAAAAGCTGCGTCTGCGTCATGAGCTCTGAAATTTTTTCTGTGATTATGAGAGGAGGAGCTCATGTAAGAGAAGGTTCTGAGTTTGGAGTATTTGAGGGGGGAATTTTTTGAATAATTCTTGTATTTGCAAAACTTTCCAGGAAAGTGCGAGAAGGTGAGGGAAAATGTATCCAAACAAGAAAATTTAGCTGAGAGAGAGAGTAAATGAATGAGAAACGTATTTCATTAATACTGAAAAAATGAATACAAGGATGTGCAAGTTGCACATTTTGGCGGGAAATATTCTAAACTAACAGAAAATGTAACGGCTTCAAGAATTAATTCACATTTACATTTTTTCTAATAATTAAATACTTTTAATTATTAATCCACGTCATCCTTGATTGCTATTCCTTTCATCAGCATCATCAAACAGCTGCTGTTGTACAGTTTGCTGCAACTGCATAAGACCTTCATGCTGCTGCTGCTGCTACTGTTGTTGTTCTTTCTTCTTTGTCATTCATTCCAGCATCATTAGAGCTACTCTTTTCAGGCGGTTGAGGAACTGAAACGGGACATGGGTGAAATTTCGACGGTTCATTTTTAAGTGAATTTGGAATAACAAAACAATGAAGGGAGAAGGGCAGTTTCGTCTTAACGTAAAGCTCATACGTTGGGCTGGGCTACTAATTGGGCTGGTTTTACTACTTGAGCCCGGGAATTACTTCTACGAACAACGGGGGCAATGGGTTCAAATAGGTTTTTATTAGTTAAGGGTAACACTGTATTAGAGATAGTGGTGGATCGAATTTGAGATTGGTATATTTAAATTTATATTTGTATTTAGTTTTAAAATAAAATATTAATTTTTTTTTAAATTCGTTGTAATTTAAAATTTTATTATTAAACCTACTTTAGCGAATATATACTCTTTACCAACCCCGTAATAGTTTATCTGTAAATTTTAAGAGAATTGTAAATTGATGTAATAAAAAATATAATATTAATTTTTAAAATTTCATAAAATGTAACAATTAAAGTTATATTACAAATTTAAATTTAATAAAAATCTTTCCATCAAAGTTAAACTCATTTTTAAATTAAAACTAATAAAAGAAATTTATAAATAGATAACACAAACTAGACAATATAATTAAAAAATAACTCAATAAACAAAAATAATTTTTCTTGTATTTGATTCGAGATTTAAGAATACGTCTTATAAATGAATTTATATTAGTATATTATAGTTTAGAAAATGTCCAAAAAAAGCCACTTTAAAATATTATAAACTTTTATAGCAAAAATATATTTGATAAATTTTTATTAGTCAAGAAGACAATGAATAGATGAATTTGTCATTATGAATAATATAACTCAAAAAATATTTGCAGTTTGAGCCACAAAATTAAAAAAATATTGTTATTGTCTAACTAGGTTTGAAAAAATACTCTATGCATTAAGAACAATTAATTTTGTGCATCAATGTACAAAAAAAAAGAGTATGAAATCAATAAAATTTGGGACAAAAATACTTGATAAAGTTAGAATTCTTCGCCCCTCGAGTGAGGCATGGGGAGGAGCCTTGCATTACCCCACGCGCGTGAGGCGAGCCACGCTCTGCGCTCAAGGTATGGTGTGAGACCCCAACTTGCATAATGCCCTGCAGGTAAGGCGCGAGGATGGGCCTCGCACCACACCTCGTGCTCTGGGCGTGGGGTGAGTTGTGGCCTTGCACCATGCCCCGCACGCAAAGTGTGGCTAGAGTTGGTCGCGAGTTGGGTGCAAGGCCCTGTCGACTTCAGCCTTCTTCTCCAACGTTTTTTGCCAGATTTTACTCTCTTTTTTCCCACAAATTTTCAATCATTTTTAGTTAAATTTATCATTTTTCAACTTATTTTACTCTAAATTATTCATTTAAACTAATTTTAAAGTATGTTTTGGACCAAAACTTCAAATAATTTGTGGAAGAGAAATGCAAAAATGCTTAAAAGGGTAAAATGATACGAAAATTAGGTGTATAATTAATAAAGTTTATGAATTTGTTTTGTGGCTAAATTAATTTTTTATTTAAAAAATGTCTATTTATGAACATTTTTATTATAATTTTAGGATAAACCAATTTGCTAATTAGTTAAGTCAATAATATATTAAACATTAAAAAAGTAAAAAAGTAAAACAAAATTGCTATTAATATCCACCATGTAAATAAAATAACTCAAAAATTACTCAAAAAAATTCATTTATCTTTAAATATTTATATTATTGATTTAAGTAATATAATATTAGTGAGATAAAAATTAAAGAGAAATCGAAACATGTTGTTTGATAATCTAAAATAAATTAACGTGCATCAACCAATAGTTTTGTGAGAATATGACAAAATTGGTGAACAATGTTTATATAACAAATGAGTTTAAAATTGATAAATTAAGAAGAGATAAAAATTATTATTATTATTTTTGTTTAGGGCTATAATGAAAATAATATTGTTTTCTTTTCTTTGTAGAAATATATATATAAATATCTATGGATACTCGTCGGTATTTCATCAAAATCATATTCATTTTAAATTTTTTGTGAGTTTTAATTTTGTGTAACAAATACATCTCAAAATTACTTCAAATTTACTAAATCCTTTTCAATAGTGACGGATTTTAATAGATTTATGGGTCATTTTTTCATTATTATACTAAATTTATAAATTTGAGATTTAAATATATATTCTAATTCAAAAAATAAATGACTACTTTATTAAATTGTAGTTCTATTATATAAATCGACAACTAACATATTAAATATCATATCGGAATACAAAATTTGTACTTTAACTTTATAACTCTAATATTATAACTATTTTATATAAAATTTAATTTTATATTATAAATTTAATATTGTTGATATATATTATGTAAATTAAAAGTATTTGTGAGAATTTTTTTATTTGTAAAATAAAGTTAGAGTTTTAAGGAGAAAATTATGGATTTTAAACTAAAATGAATAATTTGAGTATTTGTTGTGCAATATTGTATAAGATTTGAATATTTAATGTGAGAAAAATGAATAAAAAATGTAAAAAAAAAAAGTTGGTAATCTATGGCAACACACCGACAAAAATAGCATGTTTCGTGTAAAATTAGCGCGACGCATAAATGTTGCTGGCGACATTCTCACAGCACTAGTAGACTGTACGCACACTACGCATTGCATTCTCATTACATGCGAATGTTACGAAAACTATGCTCTTTTTGCTGTTGTTTTAATATTTTATTTTTTTTTTATTTTCACATCAAACATTCAAATCTTAAATATTATTACAAAACAAACACTTAAATAATTCATCTTAACCTAAAATCTATAATTTTTTTTCTTAAAACTCTAACTTCATTTACAAATCAAAAAAATTTCTCATAATCACTTTTAATTTACATAATATATATATTTAAAATATTAACATTCATGACAGAAAATTTAAACTTCTATTAGGATGAAAGTGTGAAATAGAATGAGGACTTATTGTGATTCCCGTTGTTCCCTCCCTGCCAACCGATTGAAAATTTAGTGTTTGAATTATGAAGAGAACCAAGGAAAAGAAATTAAATGGTTGGGAGAATTATTATTATTATTATTATTATT
Source organism: Ailanthus altissimus (assembly GCA_946807835.1). Lineage (NCBI taxonomy): Eukaryota > Viridiplantae > Streptophyta > Magnoliopsida > Sapindales > Simaroubaceae > Ailanthus > Ailanthus altissimus. Next base: position 21,210,045 of record OX327713.1, on the reverse strand, counting down.
ATTGAGTTTTTGACTATTAAAACAAATAAGAAGTTAGTTTGTGCTTAAAAAAATAATAAACTTAAAATCCTTATTATTATTATTGAGTTTTTGACTATTAAAACAAATAAGAAGTTAGTTTGTGGTTAAAAAAATAATAAATTTAAAATCCAGATCATTTTCAAATACTTCCGAAATATTTTTCCATCACAGAATGTAAAAGTCATTTAATAGTTGATATTTATAACTCACAACACCATCATATTATATAATAATTATTGAATACATCACTTTGCGTTGAAAAATTTAAAATAATACTTCAAAAAATGTAGTATCACTTATATAAAAAAAAAAAAAAAAAGCTGTAAACATTGATGTTTCAGGCTTTCAGTTCTTGCACTCAAAATATTAGTCTTGCTATTTATCACAAGTTCAGATTCAACATTTATATGCCTTTAAGCACAAGGTTAAGACCCCTTAAAAAAAGGGGGAAAAAAACACCTAATATGAACAAATGATATCACAACCGTCCATAGACCATCTATATCCTCTTTGGATCCCTGAAATCATAAACAAAAGAACATCTCCCAGCTTAGTTTGGTTTGTAAAGAGCCTCTTCATCGAAAGGGTAACTGTCATTGCCGGCCAGGAATCCTTCTATAATCTGATTTTGATGCTAATGAATTGTGGCAATCTCCCCCCAAAGTTATTAATATTTCTATCTACCTGAATCAGTTGGCTTCTGCAAGAAATTAAAAAGTAGAGCAATTTTTAGTGATCAGATCTATGAACTTTATCCACACTTACTAAGGCCGGAAAATAATACATAATGGTAAGGGATGAGGACAGATATCTTACTGACATGTACAATGATATCCGGAGCTGGATTTCTGGCGATGCTGGAGTAACATGAACGAAAGAATATTTCAACCAAAGCCAAAACCTTCACTGGCTTCATGTATGGCAAGCAACAAGCGTTGTTTAAGCTGTTCCTTAGAGGAATACTCAGGAAGGTCTAGTTGATTAAAGCTGAAGATAAAAAAGAAACATTCGCATAATGATCGTAAATAAACCTTTGCATCCTAATCATAGATTACAAATAAAAAAATAGTATGGATCAAGTGATCTTCACCAACCATGTATGAGCCGAAGGTAGCCGCTCAGGTACTCCATATGCCTTGTGAATCTGAAACTTTTGGGGACCAGATATACCCTGCAATGCTTTGAAACCCTCCAATGGAACCTGAAAACCAGAATAACATGGTTAAAATCAGAACTATAAACAAGAGAGAACTTGTGGCCCTCTTGATCAATTTCAAGATAAACTGCAATTTATCAACTATTCAAATACTTGTTGCATGTCATATCTTGTCCAGATACTCCAGGATATATACTTTCTAACATCGGAGAGGTGTAGTCTTATCATCTATGGTCGATATTGAGAACCATCATGTATAATTCATTAAATTACCTTTGATGTTCCTGTGACAAACTGAAGCAGTCTAGCCATGTCTTCTTTGTTAAAAGCTTTAACAACCTCCCAAAACCACTGAACAACACTAGATGCTGCTGTATAGCCAGTGTACTCTGTGTTGGCTCTTAAGTCATCCACTGCATCCGCAATAATATCAATCAGATACTCCAAAGAAATGCAACAAACTAGATATTAAGTGAAAATATAGTTGAGCCAACTCACAATCAATTTCAGGAAGCCCACTGATTAGGAGCTCTAGCTCTTTATCGTAAAATATCGAAATAAGTTCTCGTGGAACCAATTCATTAAAACCTTCCAAGAATGCATTGATTTGAGGACGAATGGCATTTGTCAAGATATGATCAGCAACAAGGTCTACGTATTCATGCTTTGTTTCTTCCGTAACTCTTATATTTCTTCCTCCAGGTTTAAGCTCATAATCGGTAACCTTTGTTTAAAGCAAGAAAAAAAAGCATGTTACAGGAAAATCGTCCAGAAACTCTTCAAGGAATTTGTTAAGAGGGAAAAAGCGAGAACAATCATATTCACTTACCTCAGTTTTCTCATAAAGGATATGCTTTTCCTCGTCAGCGTCCATGCTAAATGTCAGGTCAGGAATGTCACTTGCATCATTCTGAAATATAGTAAGCAGAAGTGTCAGTCTTTAAAAGTTTTTCACAAGGTTCCACAGGCAAACGCTGGTTAAAGAGCTAGGGTGATGAACTCAAAAGTACATCCACTCACCTCCAGCATCCACTTCAAATTCTTGTAGTAATCAGGATCAACAGCCTCTATGTCATGATAAGTCACCTTTACCCCAAGAATGTGCCTATAGAAGGATCTAGTAAAATGAACATCCAAAAGCTGACCATCAAAGAGAGCCTTGGCAACCTGCGTAAAAGGTCATAGCAAAAGATCATCAATCAGAAAGACAAATGAACACAAATAATACTACGCCCAAAAATTCATTAGTCCAGGAGAACTACCATGCGGCCCACAAATTTGAAATAGGAGAGATGCTCAGTTTGGTAGACAGAATTGGGATTTGGCTGAAAAGAAGCATTGTTGCCTACAGTGGTGAAAAGCAATGCTCCTTTATCAAATATGACCCTTGACAGTAATTGATACCATTCCCTTGTCAGACCCCCAGCATCAATACCCTCTTCACCTTGAAAATGTACATTCAATCTTCCCTTTAAATCTTGAGTGGACCGCATCCTTAATTGATTGTATGAATCCTCTAAAACATATGCCCGCCGAACACTGATTCGCAACGGGCCTGAGAGGTGCTGTTCATGCTGTTGCCTGATTCTTGAGCGGAAATATGCTCTCTTGTTGTCAAAGTCAATCAGCCTTGAGGCTTTCAGCATCATAGAAAGTGATTTCTCCAACAAACTGGGATTCTGTCTGATAAAAGCATTCAAAAGCCGGCGATGCTTCTCAGCGAACCTTGCAAATGTGACTGCACCATCAAGCTTTCTCTGAGAATCCTCACTGCATTTTGAGGTAAAGGAAGATGAGCTCCCAGCAGACTCTTTGATTTCTCTTGCAGTTACATTTGCTTGATCTAGCTGTATAAAGATTTGATTTGCTTGTAGCTTTTCACACAAAACGAAGAAAGCCTCTATGAAAGGCAGGAGTCTCTGAGTTCCTGGAGGAAGAGGTGATGAAGTGGTGGTCCACTGTAGATGGCCCCCAGCACTCATATTTGACATACTTGGACAAAATGAGCTCTGGCCCAGCTGTGTCTCAGTCATTGTAATACAGTCACTCAGTTCTTGCCATAATGATTCCAGTGCAACATTTAAATTCCACATGGTAGCTAGCTCCTCCTGTTCCCCATCACTCTCTTGACCTCCATTGTCACCAACACTAGGTGATGTGAGCAAGCTAAGTGCTTGTAACACACGTAAAATTGCAGCTCCAGCCATGGAACCAGCACTTAGACCTAGCATGTGTGTATCTCTCAGTGTCATCAGCTCATTGACAGCTGAACTGCTCAAACTATGAGCCAGTTCAGAAAGCTCTGAAGCAAAGAACTTCCGGTGGGGTGCAGCAACTGAAGCTAACTTCTTTAGCACCTCACCAGCCAATGTATAAACTTTATCTGATAGCCTAAATAAGTTATTACAACAAATTAGTCAGTGTTTACCGCCACACTGCATTGAAGTAGAAACATGGAAAAAGCATAGAGAAAATGATAATTATGGGAATGGGAAGTAAATAAACAACTAACATAAATTGCCGGTCATGAGTTGGAAGAATTTCTATGACTTACAAGCCACAGTGTAGGACATATGACTTTTTAGTACATTAAGAGATTAGAATCAGAGCCAAATACATACCCCTCACAACCAAGAAGGCTGCAGAGATTGCGCAAATCAGATTGTGGCAGCTGCAAGAAAATATCATATGAATCGATGGTCCTCTTTCCATCTGAAGTCGATGATGTAACACAGGCCTGTTTATCCTCTCGACTTAATGCAGGATCAGATGGAGGATCTTTTTGAACATCACCAGAAGACTCATCTATCAGCTGTTTCTGGGAATTCTCAATTGCTGGCTCAGGTTGTGTCCGACATTCTAATTTTGATGCTGCTGTATAAACAATTACTTGAAGCAAACCCATAACCTGAACCATAAGGTGTACATAATAAGAATAACATGCAAAAAAATAGATGAGTGTGATCACTGTCACAAAACCATACAATTCGAACTTTCACGGAATATAAGGCCCAATCTATTCTACCACTTTAAGAGAAGGGTCCCAAAAATTCTAAAAACTGATTCACTTGATGAACTCCATTACCTGCTCGAGGTGTGCAGTGCTGCGTAAAAATAAGGGTCGATTCAAGAGTTTTAGCAACAGTAATAAAGGAACATCTCGACTCTGTAAGTTGCCCAAAGGTCCACAAGAAGCTTCTTCATCCAGAATTTTCTCCTTCCCTTTATCCTTTGTTTCAGAATATTTTGGGCAGGAAGACTCTGTTATGATAGTGGGATCAAAGTAAAACAACATATTCGCAACAGCAGAATGGTTTGTAGCCAAATAAGTCATTATCTCAAGAATTCGACGCAACACCAGAGGTGGGAGACCTGTTAGTAACACCCCAAAAAGAAAATAGTAATTATATAGAAAAGGAAGATAATATGTTAAACTCAGAAGAATGCAGATGAGAGAGTTCATAACAGAGATGGAAATAATACCATCCAACAACTGTGACCTGCCATAAACAACATTTGACTGACAACCATAAAGCCTTTGTGAATTAATTGTTGCCAATCCACTAACTGAACCTTCAGCCTCAGGTTTAATAATATCAAGCAAAAGATGAACTAAAGTTGCCCTTGTAACACTGTGTGCGCATAGATTTAACAACAGTCTCTGCAGAAGGCCTTTCCCAAGAGGCTAGCAACATAGGAAAAAACAGAAAACACCATGTTAATGATCTTCTAGTAAACAAAGAGGTCATTGCCAAGCAACTTATCGCATCTACAGTAAAATTTAGATTGACCTAATTTCTGTTTAAAATTAAGTTAAAAAGTACATAAATCTAAGCATATTTTGTTTTTGAACAAAAATTCCTGAAATCTCAATTAATTCCAGGGTTTTGCTTTGTATGAAAGTAGACAGAGCAGCCCAGATTTTGGCTCTGGATCCAATCCATACATGATAGAGTACAATATTTCCTTTATCAGTGTAATGCAAATTCAAATCATCGTTTCAACTCTACCATCTGCCATTTTTTTTTATATGCTGATTTTTATATACTTCAAGTGTCAATAGACACCTAACCATTTCTGATGAAGAAGACTTTTGCAGGCATCCCAGCTCGGGAGACTAATGCCAATTAACCATAAAATAGAATATGGCATTACCTGTGCTAACCGTAGAAGCCTGATCAAGGCCTTCAATGCATTCGCATCCAAAAGTGGCTCCCCTTCAACTTCCTTCACTTTCAAGCTATCTACAATAGCAGAAGCCGCTCTTCGACCAATTGTAACCCCAACACCCCTGTCCATCACCATCTGCCTATCAAAGCCCAAACCATTTCTTCGACTATTTAGCCTGTGGCTTCCTCCAAAGAGACTGCGAGCCTGATAATGACTCATTGCTCGGTCCCTTAACAATTGAGCTTCAGCAAGTAATGGAGAAGGTAAAGCAGACAAGACAGCTTCTGAAGAAGTCAAAAGTACCTGGAATGAAAGCAATAGCAGAAAGGGTAATTGCAATTCGATTAGTAATAAAAAGAACAGTTTGAAGTGTAAACCTCTTCACGCAGATCAGCAGGAAAAGTAGCAATGATTGAAGCATTATCCATGTCAACTGGTTGTCCATCTCCCTGTTGTGCCAACCTCTGTGCTCTCTGTTGGGCCAAAACTTCTGCCTGGATATCAGGAGGAAGGGCAGCTAAAAACTCAGGATCGATATCATCTGCTGAAGGCGGGGTATAATTTGGAGGTTGTACAGACTGAGCTTGCTGGGAAGCTAGCACTTCTGCCCGTAAGTCTTCAGGTAGTGCCTCCAAGAAAGTAGGATCAATGGCACTAGCACCAGGACCCTCATTATTCACACTGGTTTGTTCCATCTGATTAGTGTCCTGAGAATCCAGCATGTTCTGCCTGGATGATGGAGCATCAACACCAGTTTCTGAAGCAGGCATGGGTGGCGCAATTTGATTCCCTTCACCATCAATACCATTCATATCGACATCGGCATTTGCATTAACTGAAGAAGCACGAAAATCACTTGCATTGGGCATCTCCAAACCAGGGTCCACCACCAAATGATTACTGGACTGATCATCCATCCTTGAACATTCATCACTACCCATAGCTGGAACTGGGACATTATGCAAATTTGCACACACTTCAGATGCATCCCCATGTTGCAAAACAGCATGACCATCCGAAGCCAAGTTAACAAACTCTGGAATTCCTTCAGCTTGCTCAGCAGTAGTACCATTACTTTCCCCGACTTCCATGTTATCTTGCCCATTAGAAGTAGTGTTCAGAGAAAGTGGTTGAATAACCATAGTTTCATCTTCAACAGTTTCAGAATTAACTGGCTCCCTAATTGGGACACTTCCAACTGTTGGAATAGATTGGTTATCTGCTGTTTCGTTACTACCATTTTCTTGCTGCTGACCTTCATTTTGCTGACCACCAACATCTTCAGCCTCTACCACTGTTTGGTCATCAATGGACAGAAGAACATCTGATGGTTGCCTTTCCTGCACTCCTGAATTCTGGGACTGCCGTTCAACCAGATTGCTAGCAGGAGATACAAAGCGCAATTGAGATACAAAATGTTCTTCTACTGCTTGAGCAATAGCAGAAGCTTGAGCACCTGCCTGTGGCTGACCATCATCAGTCCATCGACCATCACCCGGCCCTCTTCTTCCTGATAAGTGCAAAGAATCCATACCAACAGAATAATCAGTCAAAGGCGGGGGTGCAGCACTGCCCAAACGATCACCAAAAAGACTACTTGGTACATGATCATATGGAAGAATAGGGGCATCAAACATGTAGAAGTGAGCAACGTCAAAACTACCAGATGACAGAGCTTCTAAATCCCTGGATGAGTTCCCACCCGATGACCACATTGAGCCCAGGTCCCCCAATTGAGATGGTCTTGAGAGGAGAGGATGTTGAAATCCACTTACTTCTGTAACAGATTGCTCAAAGGAAGACCGGCCAGTCTGGCGACGGCGTTCAAAACCTAATGGCCTACTGCGAAGACCAAAAAGATCATCGACATTCACCCCTTCAAACGGTTCGGCAGCAACATCAATTAGACCACTAGCAGCTCCAGGTTGTCCAAGTACCTGCAAATGATCCAGACCATCAAGGGCCTCCCTCCACCGCACCTCTATGACATGATTCTCATGAAAATCATCATCCTCTTCATCAATCATTTCATCATTAAAGTCATCTCCCAAGCCAGCATCATCATGATCTTCCACATCTGTGTCAGCTAGAGACATCATACCAGCACCATCTTCTGCTATATCCTCATCTTCATCGTCCCCCTCATCATCATCCTCGTCATCCTCACCATCATCTCCCATATCATCATCCTCATCACCCATATCATCATCTGCCCTGTTCTCTACACGAAAACTCATCTCAATTTGATCAGTGTTGTTTAACATACCACCTTCTTCCATTTCTTCATGCATGAAATCCACACCAAGCTCCATAGGTGGGTTGGTAGCTGTTGCTTCTTCAACTTCTATCCCCATATCTTGCTCAGTAGATGGGTTTACATTTGTTTCATGATTTCCTTCACTTCTAGAATTTCCTTGATACTGTTGTTCAGTATCTTCTGCATCAGTAACTTCATGCTGATTGCTCCTATTCTGATTATTCTCCATGGTCTCAGCAGCTGAAGCAGTAACTTGATCATGTCTTCCATTTGACTCCATTGATTTTTTCTTGTTTCCTCCTTCGGATTTAAATACTTGTTCACAGGCATTAGCAGCCCTTGTTAAGCTTTCCAGAGCCTTCAGTATAAGGTTTACAGTTTTGGGAGCTTCAGGATAGTCCAGATCAATGACTTGAAGAATTCTGGTTAGAGATTGAACCATCCCACCATCAATCATGCTTTTTGCTATGTCTGGAGAGCACCCAGGACCAGGTAAATTGCTGGAAGAGGAATTTTTTGACAAAACAGAATATGCCAAATCAACAAATGCAAAAACCTTCTTGTCAGGCAACAAAGTGCTCTTGATTGAATTGCTCTCCAGATTCGAAAATGACGACAAGGCTTTTACAAGTTCATTAATAACTCGTTTACGCCCTTCACTGGAACGACCGCACAATACCACCAGAAACCATGAAGCTTTCTCAGACAACTTCCCTCTCCATTCATCAGGTCCCACAGAATTATCAATAGATAGTGGAAGTAGCTGATGCAAAACATGATGAAGAATACCACCATGTCCAGAACCATCTAGATGATTGGATCCCCGGAGTAAACACATCTCCAGATCCCGCTTTAGTATGACCCCAACAGCATGAACATACATGAGAAGAATATCACTCAATAATTTGAGGACAAAAGTCACCTTAGCAAGCCCAGCAGATCTTTCTGATTCAGACTCTGGTTTCCTTGTTTCATCAATCTTTGACTTACCCTTCACCTTGGTAGCAGGTTCATCTACCTCCATTGAACTGAAGTCACTAACAACATCCTCCGCACTTTTTGGCAAGGGGTATTTCAATACTATTTCAAGAAGCTGATCAATCACTTGTGTAAGACTGGCAGGGATCTTTTTGTGGCCTTTTGAACATTTACCCATTCCATCATGACTCTTACTTTCAGAAATCCGAACAGATTCATTAGATGACAGTGCAAGTTCACCTGATGATTTGGATTTGTCCTTGTCTTTTTCTTTTTCCTTTGACAAAACCACATAGGTTCTCCCTCCCGATGACTCCAACTGACAAATTGCAGCTGCAGCTTTCATGAAAACAACAGGATCTCTAGATATAACAGGTGCCATCGATGTCAAGAACGTTCTTGCAAGAATACGCCCAGAATGCCGGCTTGCACTCAAAGTTTGTCGTATCTCCCACTCCATTGCTGTTTGCAGTGTCTGTGGGTCTTCAAGGAGATGGCGAATTATAGCAGATGCAACAGTGTCGTATCCCGGGAAAAAACAACTTCTTGGAAGACCAAACAGAGCAGCAAAGCCTTCATTTTCAAGAAATTGCAAAGCCAAGGCATGTGTTTTCGTCAGGCGAGCACATAATTGCAGAACAGCCTGCATGATCATCGCAGGAACACGTTGTTTTATTAGATCACAAGCAACAAGAAGCACCTTATGACTTTCTTCAGTTGTCAAATAACCTGTAGAGGTCCCCAATATTTTCTCGAATGGCAAGCTAGGTTTTTTCTCATCGCCTTCTAATTCCTTTTTCTTTTCTTTGATTGGTGCTGGAGCTGATAAAGAAGGATTATCCCCAGATGAGTCGGGCAGAGATCCAGACTGAGTTCCTTCCATAGATTCAGAAAAGATTCCAGGCCGGCACTGCAACATGTTATCTAAAATAAGTAGTAATGCACTAATGGATTTTGGGACCACAATTTCATTTGTCATCTCATTCCTAGCCTTAAAATTCATCAAAATATCTATCACAGCAGGTACAACACCATTCTGAGCAGCAATTTCTCGTGTACTTCCATCCTCAGAAAGAAGCAATGCTATAATGTGTGATATCATACACAATGCACTGGTGTCTCTTGAAAAATCCAAAGAACAAAGTTTCAGCTGCTGAATAAAATAAGATAGTACCCGAGGGCGGTCTTCTCCTTTGTTCCGGTTGCAAAGAGTCACAAGTAAATCTGCCAACGGGAATGCCATTGTGTCACCACTCTGACACAATTTGATGGATGAAGCAAGAATATCATCAACTGGTGGTGCCTTCACTTGACCCTCTTCAGTCAGAACATCCACTGACTTGTCAACACTGTCAACTTTCGTGGTTTCTGATGAATTTCCTAGAGACAGAGCAAGTGCCCTAGCCAGTTCATCATCCTCTTGCACAGGATCCTCAGCATGAGTTAAGAGCCACTCCATGGCCATTTCAACACTATTAGTCTCCACCCGTCTCAGTGCTTCCTCCGCTCTTGCCCTGGAAAAACCCATGTCAACAATGGTGGAAATGGTATTTTCATCTGGAGGTGGGGGCATGAAACGCTGGTTTGTACTTCCTGCAATACCGCTGCGATTTCGCTTCACATCTCCAACACCAGAGTATACATGGGTAACAAGTGAAATAACTGAAGCGATGAAACCTGGACTGCAATTTGGAAAAAGAAGATGGTTCCAAACAGGCAGTATCACATCCAGGACCTGAGATTGCAGCATACGAACAAAGGTTCCTGGGTCTCTTGGAACAGGGAAGAGCCCGATTGATAAACCAACTGCAACTGGCTGAACAAGCAGCTGAGCCTGAGATGCAGAGGTTGGAGATAAAAGTAATCCTGAATTAACAAAATACTCGAGCACACGGCAATAGCTTTGCAACGTATCAAGCAGCCATGTACTATGAGTCAATTTACTTCCTTCACCTGCCTTCTGGGGATCAATACCAGACGTTGGAATAGAGAATGGTAGGGTCCATAACAACTGACTAGTAGCTTCAAAAGTGGTGAGCAGCTCCCTAAAGGTTCCATGGACATAAAAGTTATTAACCATTGCCGTGTAACACGTACGCCTTCTGCTGTCAAATGTAAGTGCTGCCATGTCATCCACAACCTTCCCAAGATACCGACACTTCACTGACAGTGACATATCAAGCCCGGAAGAGGAAGAAGAAGAAGAAGAAGAATACTCAGAGAAACTGAGGGCCTCTAGAAAAGTTTTAGCCAGAGCAGTTCCAAGAGTCTTTGAAGCTGAACTCAATGACCCTGAATCAGCTCTACGCCGGTTTGGTGAGGTGAAACCTTTGACAAGAGCTGTGAAGAAAGCACACAAAGTTGAAGCCAATTTGTTAAGAATTTCCATGACAAGCACATCTGGACTTTTCTTCTTCAGATCACGCAAAGAAGTCTCCGGTAAATTAAGGGTAACTTCTGAATCCATGTTTAAGGCCTCCAGGTGCCGACTAGTCCTTCCACCCCGAATGCGTGACAATCCATGTCGACTACGACGATGTAAACTTTCACCAGCACGAACAACTGAAAGAAACTCTCTTTCTCCGCCCCACAATGACTGTGAACCATTCCTGATAGAAACTGGGTTCATATATCTCACAGCTGGGATATTCTCATCATGATTGCTTTCTCTTCCAGCAGCACTAGATCTAGCTGCCTCTCCATTCTCAGCCTCCTGCTCACCATTCCTCTTTTCATCTGCCTTGGTATCATTACACAAAGAAATTTGCCAAATTATTTCCCTATATGCTCTCCCAAGATCTTTTAGGACATCAGCATCTGCACTGCTCAACTCAGATACAACAGTAGTAGTCCCCTTCAACAAAAAATTGGAAAGCGAAAGAAGACCCTCTAGACTAGAAAGATGTCTCAAAATTTTAGTTTGCTTTCCAGATTCAACAGCAACAAGTTGAGTACCACCTATAGATACTAATAGTTCATTTGTTGTTTTCAAATGTTCTCTCAAAAATGAGCATACAGATCGAGCCAGAGAAGCAGAATGCTGAGGCGAGAAGTTCTTAAAAGCAACAGAGATACTCTGACCAACTGTAGCAGAAAGAGGCATTAAAGGCAAGGTAAACAAATGCAGAACAGCATCAATCCCCTTCTTCTCTACAAATATACGACATGTGTCAGCATTCTGAAGAATTGTTTCAAGAAGACGAGCAACATTGCTAACACCATCGGGAAGAAACTGTTCAACATTCGCTAAAGACGCATCCGAAGACACCTCAGCTGTCTGTTCTGAGCTACCCATCTTGGAAGATTCCCTATCATCAGTCAGAACCAAGTTCTGCTCTTCAATATCAGTTTCCATGGGAACAGGAGTAGCATCACCTGGAGGATCACTGGACAGGCAAGAAGCATCAACCCCAGATCCAACTTTGATTATGACATTCAAGATCTCAATCACCATATCTACTCCAGGACCACGCAAAGAAGAAGCATGGCGCATAAGTTCATCCAATCCACTAGAAAGGGATCCTGGCGTATCACCAGCAAGAACACGTGAATAAGTTCTGGAAGTGAAAATTTTGACAAAGCACCTCAATGCATTCCGATCTTTCACAGCCTGAAGACCGTTATTGTTCAGGCACAAGGCATCCAAGCACTGAGGTATGCACATTATGGCTTCTGCAGAACAGAGAACTCCATCCATTATGGCATCCAGAAATGCAGAAGGAAGGCCAGCTGCATCTAAGACAGGATAACAAGTAGGATCTTTGTGAATCAAATCACTCATAACAGTTGCCGCAAGTGAAAATACCCCACCACCAAAATCCTTTGCCCTTCTAAAAATTATGCATAAGCATTGTGGCAACAAACTCTCCTCAGAGCCATAAATACGGGCAGTGCTTCCAGGAGCATAAGTTCCAATAGATATAGCACGTAACAGAGCTTTCATAAGGAGTCGCCTGTGATATGAAACTAATGCTTCAGAATATAGAGGTTGCATGTTGTCTAGCTCAGTGGGAGCACCTGCAAAAATTTGTGAACTGGTTCTGCTGCAATCAGAATCCTTTTTCTGTTTTGTACCATCTTCTACATAAGACACCTCTACCTTCAGACGAGAGATGGTATCATCTAAACCACCCAAGTCCCTGAACAATGCAGCAGCTGGAGTACTGTAATCCATGAATGCTTCCAGAATATGCACAGCTGTGCTGACCAAATGCAAGTGCTGAGAATCTGTGTCTTTGAGAAGAGGTAGGAGAGTAGGAATAAACCCTGCCTCACGCATAGCCGTACAACCTGATGCTGATGAAGCCAAAACAGCAACAAGAGATAATAAAGCCTCGGCAAAACCAACAGACCATTTTGAGGTATTACTAAGAACAGAATCAATTATTTTCTGCATGAGGCTGGATAGAATGCCACAATGCCCACCGGTTGTCACAGCAGTCAACACAGTTGGTTGGCGAGATCTATCCTGACAAAGAGCAACCAAGGAAAGCAGGCACAGAATCCGAATTTTTTCAGGCACTGCATCTTCATAGCTCAACAATGTCACTAGTTCATTAACAAACTCAGGTTCAGAGTTAAAAAAAGAAACTAGGTCATCAGCACTGCTGCTTGCTTGAACCAGAACTATGAAGGCATATAAGCGAATGCATGTGTACTGTTGTCGAGCAGCTAAAGAGCCGAAAGCCCTTGCAAACCGCAATCTTGACAAAAGAGAAAATCTCAAATTGGCTGGGACTTTGAACTCTGCCACTAACTTATTTAAAAGCTCCAAATCAGTCTCTGGAAGGGTATTAATGTTTGGCAAATGAATAATTTGTAAACCTTGGGTTGACTTTTCTCCAATAGATGATTCTTCTGATGACTCATTCAATGCATAGAACTCAAAATGCAGGGTACACCCTAAATCATAAGCTATTGGATCACATGCATCTTGTACAGAACATTTAATTAATCCAAGGCCCTCTTCCTTTCCACCCCAACCTTGTGCAAGAGCAAATAACTTTGAATTTAATGAAGCATCTCTAATGGTGTATTTCCCAATGGTTTTCTTCAAAAAAGCAGCCCAAGTCCGCAGACAAGCCTCAACCACATCCGCATCGGTGGAAGCAAGCAGGGATGAAAGATGCTGCTGCAATTGCATAATGATCAACAAAAAGAAATCTAAGCAGGGAAATCAAGGATTACAAAGCAGAGGCACTAGTAAATACTTTAAATCATTAAAAAGCATGTTGATCAAAGAAGTCCATCCGCACTATGTAAGCAATAGACAAAAGACAATTACATGACTAGAATAGGCTAAGCACCATGGAAGAGTTGAATCCTGACTCACCAAACAATGACCATAAATGAGGACAGAAGGATTTTTATAACAGAAAAACATACCTCGTAAGAACTATAAAAATGCTTATTTGCACAATTCTCCAAAATTATTCTTATTACACGGAGAATTTGAAGAACAGCTTCTCTTGGGAAAGGAGGATCAGATTCCAAAAGGATATCCTCAACCTGCAAATCCTTTCTAGATTTTATGTGCTTCTCAAAAAAAGAATCAAAATGGTTAAAAAGATCAACCCAGTGATGGAAATCTCCCTGCACCAAAAAGAAATAAGCATAAATCATATTGCTCTAGCAGCATCAACAGTAATGCATCAGATAAAGGCTATAAAGTCACCTTATCGAACTCCCATACAAAATTTTTTAAGGGTTCTTCTATATTTTCCAGCGGCACAGTAGTGATGCTATTGATGAAGGATCTGATTTTGGGAGGCTGATATAAATCAACAACAAAATAAATAGTTACAAAAATTGCAAAATCGCCTAATTGATGGATTCAAATTTATATCTCACCAAGAATACATGGAAAACAAATAAATAAATAAAAATAGTAAGTAACAAAATGCATACACCTATATTAGCACTCGCCAAATGGTTGAAAATTTTTTGGCTACCTATTCTGTATGAACCAAAATAAATACTTGAAATGGAGACATACAACATAAGCAGCTGTGTCAGCTGCCTATATACCTCAGCTCCATTCCATTTCTAAACAATTCTTTATTTTTTATGATAAAAGTTGTAACAAGAATGGCCATTAATCCTAAAACTATTGAACACCACAGAATGCAATACAAAAGACATTTTCATGCCAATTCAATAAGACTTTGAACAATCACCGATACCAATCAAAACTTCTAAATGATAAACAAACCCTGAACAATCAAAAGCAAGTTAACACACTCAATATAAATCCTAACTTTGAACGTATTTAATATACCGACAGAAATGAAAAAAATTAACATGTCAAAACAATCATGAGAAGCATTAATAAAGAAAGGAAAAGAAAACTTTTCACCATTTCAATCAGAACTTCAAAGCCATTCACTTTGACAAGCACCAAAGCATTTAAAATACAAATAAGTTACTCAATTAACAAGACAGTATTTACACAGTCAAATGAAGCTTATCTTAAAATTTTTTATAAGCCCCTAAAAAACCAATGAATAATATGTCAAAACATGCAGAAAACCGCTTTAATTTATTTATTTATTAAGAATTTACAATATTTCAATCACTGCCAGAGCTATCAAATAATCAAAGTCAGAATGATTAAATGAGACTACTCTAACATACTCGAAATTTAATCTAAATTTGAAATCTTTAGTAAATATATATATAAAAGAAAAAAAAAATACACAATCCAGCATTCTATCAGCTAAAACAATCAATCTTTTACACAAATTAAACAATAAAATGAATAAACACACATATAGACAAAGGAACATTAACACGATGAAATTAAATTGCTCAACTCAACTTAATGAACAAAAACAAGCAAAAATTCAACTAAATTCAACATGAACTGAGCTATAAAATAACAAAATATTAAAAACACATATATAGAAACATGTAAAAATACATATACCGAGTACAATTATATGTAAATAAACAAAAAATGAATTTTTTTTTAAAAAAAAGCAAACAAAACTGACCACTTCTAACGTCCTCCGTCGCTTGAGCTTCATTGTAAAACAAAAAGCATTGCACGAACCGGCAACGGAATTGAAAACCGATCGATCCTCAATCAACCGAGAACTGATCGATAATTTTTGAAATGGAAATTGAAATTAAAAAAAAAAAAAAAAGGATAGGGTTTACACTCTGTTCTATAGTATCTGTAACTTTTGTGCACATACAGGTATGATCGGATGATCGTATGGATAAGAACGATAATAGAAGAGAGGTTGAAAAAAATTAGGGTTTGGAATCGAAATTAGGGTTTTGCGATTGAGATCGCTAAGAAGATAGCGAAATGGAGAGAGAAATTTTCTTCGTTTTTTTTTTTACTAAGTGAAGAGACGAAGCTAACAAATGTTTGTGTGATTTGGGGTTGAGATATTTATGCTGGGGAGGAAATGAAGAGAAATAAATCATACGTGGGAGTTTGAATTTAAAAGAAATTGAAATTTCCGTTTTCAAATATTTATTTCGTTAAAAAGAAATGATATGATCATATAGTTATTCAGTAATTTTTTTAATTAAAAAATATAAAACAATGAGAATCGTTGAAACTAACATATTAAAAAATAAATAAACTAAAATATTTATGATCAACTACGATATTATAAATATTTTTGCACTAAATTTGTAATATTTATTAATAAATTTTTTTATAAATTTTTAATTAAATTAGAGATTACCAAAAACTTATCGAATACACCCATTACATCGAAATGGGTGTATAAAAATATTGTACTTAACTTGAAATGTAATTATAAAATTAAAAAAACACCAAAAATTCTTAGAAGCATATCATTGAGAGAGAAAAAAAAAACTTTCTTAACCAATTTAGTAGATCAAGAAAACAATGATAGTTATTGCAACAAGAGTCGAATATGTAATAAACTAAGTTTTCACTTACGTCCCATATAACAAGCTACACCAAATAAATTATAACTTTATTTTTGCTTTATTATAGTTGAATCATTTGAAATATAAATTATATTTTTTTCATGTAAATAATAAAATTATATAAAGATATTTGTATCATTTGTTGGATTTTTTTAGATATTGTTTATTAATTATTAATTGTTGTGATAATTTTTATAAATTCAATAAAGATTATAATTTTGTAATAGTTAAAATATTAGAGCAATATAATTTATATATTACTTTACAAGTCTACTTATATGGTGCATGGCAATTGTATGGAGTTGTTATAAGTAAAAAAGTGATGAGGACATGATAGCCCAAAGTGATGAGCATTGCCACTTTTTTAAGGTTTAATTGGTAAAATGAGTCATATGACTTTGGTTGGAACTTGCTTGGCAATGAAGCAAGAGCTTTTGAAAAAAAGATTTGAAGGGTTGTGCATATTTAGTTTACCATCAACACTCAATCCTAAACAAATGCTATTACAATAATTTATTTTAAAAGAAAAATGGGATTTGAAGGTGAAATATCAAAATCAACTAAAATTAATGAAGGTTTTCATAGTAAGATTATGGTAAAAAGAAAATTGATGCACATGATTCATTCACAAATAGATGTTACAACAAAATTACTTGCCCCTTTAAAAAAAATTTACTTTATTACCTTCACTCAAATTTTTGCATATTTGTTTTTTTTTAGGATGGGATTATCATTTATTAATTTTTATAAAACAAAAATAAATGAATAAAAATCATTTTCATATTTCAAGGATTTGAAAATATATTTAATATCAATTCTTTAGTAATAGTTTTTGGAGCCACAAAATTTAATTATCAAGTCAAACATATTATAAACTTATTTATAGACCTATCAAGTATCAACATTTTGTTTTCTTCAATATCCATATCAAATTTGATAAGTTGCTTTTGGTGCCAACTTAAATTAATTTCTAGATATAATTACCGAATATTTTTCCCACCTAGTTTTTATACTTTTTGAGTGAGTGTCTTTTGATAGTTGTGGAACTAAATATGAAGAGAAAAACTTTATTGACCAAGCCACCAAGTTTTCTCGTTACTTTGGGTAAACAGATTCCTCAAAAGGCATCTTTTCAACAGTGAAAAAGTTTATAGAAAAGTTGAGGCAATTAAAGTAAAGATTGTTTAATATTCCTTTCTTTGGATTCAATTCATACTTCACTTGGGAACTAAATAAAAACGCACATGGATGGGCAAATGGGTTCCATAGTTTTACTTCAGGGCTGCCCACTTGTAAAAAATAAAAAAATAAAAAAGAACAAAAAGCAAATCAGCTTGTAGATTTTTCCGTCAAATTCCGATCTGCCTACTGAAAAGCTCTCCATCTTGACTTTTTTAAATGGGTATACACTCAAAGCAAAGCATAGTCATTTACACTGAATTGATGGAGGATAGCATTTTTGCAGACACTTCAGTCTCTTTAGTCTGCTTGAGTACAACTTTTTGTAACACCAAAAGCCAAAACCACACTTCAATCCCGTCCCATGAACCCAAATTAGATGAATGATGGTATCTGCTTCAGCTTTCCTTATGCTTTCCTTGGCTGCAATCCCATTTGATTGACTACATACTTCTCGCACTTAATTAACACTTTGATATTGTTTCTCGGCCAGAAGTTTCCTTAATCTTGATGTAACCAACCATCAAGGAGAGGAATCCGTAGAATTTGCCAATGGCACTGTTCACAGAAGACATCTGTGGACTTTCTTGGTTGCGGCAGAAAAGCACCGACTTTGCACGAGCCTCACACTTTTAACCCATAATGTCATGTTCACAGGAGGCCATGGAAATTTTCAGTCATCATTGTTGCTGTTTTCATTGACTAAATATTTTGGCATAGGTGATGTGTAGTGTAAACCTTTCCCATTCTTGAATTGGCAAAGTGAAATTGTGGGGCTAGTCTTACAAGCAGAAATGCTGATGTTCTTTGAGGCTTCAACAAGACAATTCCCAACTTGAGGTCTTCCAGGCTTACCGCTTGACGAGTTGGTTAGCAATGCTAAACTCAAAGTTCTTGGGGGAGTTTTGACTGTAAACTGTGGCATGCTATCCATTTGTATGCTTGTGCAAGTATCCTCACCACCATGAGGAAAGCCAAGCTTGCTGGCCTTGCTGATTTGACAAACATCTTTCAACATAACCTGCAGCGGGTACTGCTTTCAATCCCTCTCACAAGGGATTTCTGCTGACAGGCTAGAATTGCATGCTTCTACAGACTCAACTCTCTTAGCTTTCTTCGTCTTTCTCTTGAATAGAAGTACAGTTATCAAAAGCTCTTCTGATACAGGTGTGGTGCCATTATTTCCAGTGCTTCTAATGAGAGAATCAGCAGCCTCACTACTATGAAGATGATCCCTGACTATCGCACCTACGCAAGGACATAAATCTGACCCATCCAAATCAAATAAAGGCTTTGCTTCAACACAAAGGAACCATGTTTCCTTTAATCCCTGGAAAACATTCTTTATAGGCACTGAATTGGGAAGGTGGTAATACTTGACTTCTACTTCACCAACTAGAAAATGATGTTCACGATATGCAGCATGAATTAATAAAATAAAACCAAAATAAAATACAAAGAAATATCCTCATTAAGATATGTACTAGTAATCCATGAACTTTAATCTCTCCTATTGTAAGAAAGTTGATTAAAAATCATCGGGATATGATTTGAAGAGCAACTCAAGTGCGTTGGGTGCACGAGGATCGAAGACGGATGCGAAAGGAGGCGAAAACACAAAAGCAGCAACCCAAGACCAGGCGCTGCAACTCCCCAAACAAAACCTGGCGCCGCGGCGCCCAATGTGAGAAATTTGTTTCCCAAATTGTTTTAACTCTCACTTGTTCTAGGACTCCCTAAAATGACTCTACACATTTAAGGTTAACCTAGGTTATCCTAAAGCTTATATAAAGGCCCTCCATTGGCTTGTAAACACATTTCAATGATATCTTAGTAATATAACACAAATCTTTGTGATTATAGCTTACTTTGTGATTTTTAGTAAGAGAAATCTTTTATTTGCAAGAGAGAGTGAGTTTCTTTGTGAGTCTTTCTTATAAGAGGCATATTTTGTGAGTGTTTTGAGATTCAATAATAAGATAGTGTGATTTTGTTCTGCCATAGACGTAGGTAAGTTGCCGAACCACGTAAATTTTGTATGTTGTTCTCTACCTTTCTCTCTCTAATTTCTTAATTGCTTGTTTCTGAATTATATTATTTGAGATATTTGCTTATTTGATTGCTTCCGCTTCAACACCTACTTTTGAAAAACAATTGAAGTGTCTTCTCTCATGTTCTTCTACAAAACTGTTCTTAATCAGATTGCTTTGACATCAATTAAAGAAAATTGACAAGAAAATACACCAGAAGCTAATGTCTAAACATCAATGGAAGACTTTGAAGATAAAGGCGCACATAAAAGACTTTGACATCTCCTATCATAGTCGGTAAAGGGTAAAGTCGGAGAAATTTCATGTGAGCACATGAGAGATGAGAACATGAACCAACCCAAGACAGGAGCAGGTACTATTTTATGGAATGTAACAGCCAGCAAGCTGATTATAAAAATAAGAAAACAAATTATAGATTGGACATGCAACCGGTTATATAGTTAAGACCATGATGTCCCATGTTCTTTATTTTGTTTTTGTTGTAAGAAAATGTTTTAATTGACATTCTGTAACTTCTTATTCTGCACAAAAACAAGGACCTTAAACATCTATGACTATAAACATCTACTAAAGTTCAGTGAGCAAATTAGTGGCCAGCATATTAGAGCTCTTACTTCTCACTCCAAAACTCCCGAATGAACATTGAAGTCATCATGGCTTAAGGATGTCGAACACCATTCAATCCCCAACGTCAGCAAGACATAAAAGTTGATCCAAGGACATGTTCATCTCATGTAGCAAATCAGAATCTAACATTCCAGTTAATTGAAAACCTAACGAGGCTTCAAGTGACAATGATATATTTTCTTTCACCTCTCAAACTTCACATCTTTCATTTATATTCTCCCCCACATAAAGTTCCACCACCATAATAACTTTTGAATGAAATTAAAAACTTTATCTCATTTCATTTCTATACCTGAATTGTTTTCTCATTAGAGCAGCCATTCTTTCCCAACACATAAAACGCTAATCGCCAATAAATCTTTGGCCTTTAATCAATCAAATGACCAACAAAAAACAGGGGAAAAGAAAACCCATTTGGAAAACAGGGTCCTGTGAGGAAAATGAGCGATGCCAACAACAATATAAATACAATAAGCACTAGACAGATGCCAAAATGTTAAAAAGAACTGATTTTTTGGACTAAGAAAAAAAAAAAGAAATAACGAAAATGAAAGGGGAAAGTGAAAAAAAAGAGAGTGTTTTGTTCAGAGCTTACTCTTGAAATCTCCAGCACTCCAGCAGTGATGCCTGGAGAAACAGCCATGGCAATGTGAGTTCCCAAGTTCGTGTCTGTGAAAATGGAAACCTATTCACTCGATGCAGCCATAGGCTCTAGCTTTACTTTCCCGGGGGCAATGGCTTATAAAGTTTTTTATTTTTATTAATTATTTTGTTTCAGAAATAGCTAGTTTCAGAACGTATGTCGTCTTTTCCCGGATTTTTAAAATTATACCCAAAATAAAATGCAACTGACTAAAATGCCCTTATGTTTATTTTTTTGGTCATTCTTTAAATTATTAGCCAAATTAACCAAAAAAATAAAAATAATGAAATTGTGAAAGATTTCCTATAATTTGATTAATATACACAAAAAATTATTTATTTCCAAATTCATCAAAAGATTTTCTTGCGACTATTATCTTATTTGAGATTTTTAAAAGTTCAATAAAATTATGAAAAATTTCTCAAATTAATTCATCATAAGTGCTAATTAAACATTTAGTTGATCATTTTTAAAAATCTAATTAATTATTTTTAAAAAATCTAGTAATTATATTTTAAAAAATATAATTGATAAAAAATTTGAGGGATTGAAGAAGAACTATAACATTAGAGCTTTGGTTTGTGTAAAGTTATAAAAAAAATAATATCTTATGTTTACTCATAGAGGTGCAAATGCCACAATGAATATACTGAAAATTTAAGTAAAACATGGCAACTTATACAATTTTTTTTTTGGTTTTTCTTTTCAACCTAAATTGATAATTAATTAAAAAAAATTAAGCATTATTTTGAATTGTTTTTATTATTTAAATCATAAATATTATTTTCAAGTAGGTTTGGCTAGATGGTTTTAAATGGTTATTAGTTTCAAGATAAGGCCCCAGATGCGATCATTGTCAAGTATTGTGGTTGCGCTGACGCTCTTGGTAGCGATGGCAACTCTATTTTTTTTTTTAAATATAAGATTGCCAAATATTTTTAGACGCATGAATTCAATTGGTCTTCGAATCCCAACTCATTCCCTCATGTTTTCTTAGTTTTTTAAATTCTTCATATAACTTGCTCGATTATTTTGACTTAAATTTAGCGTGTCTTTTGGCAAATTTAGCAAACAGATAATTGTAAAGGTGGATAAAAAAAATTAAGAATTGAAAAATTAAATTGAACTGGTTGGTTTAGTTTAGTTCGGTCTGATTTTTTTAACAAAAAATTAATTTAATTTTTTTGAAGTAAAAAATTGATCGGTCTAGTTTGGTTCCGGTATAAATTTTTTTATAAAAAAAATTTGAAAAAATTAAATTAAAAATTAAAAAAACTCATAATTTAAAATAAAAAAAATCGAACCGGACCGAATCAAAAAAATCAAACTGAAAAAATCGATTCGATTTTTTTCATTAAAAAAATTAATTTTATTTTTATTTTTTAAAAAAATCGAACTAGACCGATTCGGTTCAGTTTTAAAAAAACAAATCGAACCGGACCGTGTCCACCCTTAGATAATTGTAAGTCTGACAAAATTTTCGATGAAGTCAGGTCCATGGAGTTTCGATCCAAACGGAGAATGAATAGAGAAAATTTTTATGATTTTTTGAGTTTTGAAACGAATGTAAAGATAAATTATCATCTTTTAACTATACTTGGGGTTGATATAGAGATGAGTTATCATCCCTAAATCTGTTCCAATGCCCTAAATTAAAAAAAAATACTTTTTTAATTAAAATATATATTATAATTTAAAAAAATTAAAATATAAAAATTAAATAAATTCAAGTATAAGATACTGCAAGGACTCTATAACCATCCCATCTTCGAATTCGAACTAATTAATTCGAGTATCAGAATGGAGATTACCCTAATTCGAGTATCAGAATGGAGATTACCCTCCCCGCCTCGACTTAACCCCATTACCAACCTTAGATAATTGCCCACTGCAATCCAATTTTCTTCTTTTTTATAATCCAAACTTGGGATTTCTAGTCCTTCTTGTGATCAAGATCCTCAATATTCTCTGAAGCCATCCTTCACCCAAAAAAAAAAAGAGGCAAAACCAACGTCAATTTCAAACTCAACATACATATAGTTGATGACTATTCTACGTTCAATAGCATTAAAAGCGAGAACAAAGGCATAGACTAGTACTAGAAGTAGACATAATATGACTTACATTTTTGGTGGCCAATCCACTAGCCTGTCTGTCCAACTCTGTAAATCACCAGACTCTGTAAATCACGACGACTTGATAACATAAAAACCAATGAGATAATATATGCAATTTGCTTCAAAGTGTCCATTGGAATATCTAATAGCAAGAGATGTGGAATCATGTCCATCTTTGCCCAATAAATTTGCATTATCGCCAATACTTTTCACCTCAATCAGCTGTTTATCATGCCAATCCAACCTGTAAACAACGAATCTAAAATCTAGCGATCCAAAAACATCTCATTGGTTCATTCCTTAAATGATTTAGAAGTTTATTTTCTAGGGCCACAAAGAAGGGCAAAACTTAAGACGACATAAACATCTAAATCTATCAAGTATCAACAATTTTATTGGCTCAATGGTTGATGCCAACACTTCTGATCTCTAGATGCTAGGTTTGAATCGAGTTATTCATGAAGAGTACAAGAGTCCTTCCACCATACTAAAGGAGTAGATTCAGTTCAGTGCTATGGGTAAAACAATAATGTAATGAATTGCTCAAAGATTATTTAAGACAATATTGTACTAAATTACTATGAATATTTGTACGCCTTTAAAACAATATCCTATGAATTGTACAGAGTATTTGAACCAATATTGTACTAAGATACTATGAATATATGTACACCTTAAGAAGAAAACTTCTAGGACCTAGAAAGTATACTAGTTAAGTAGGATATTTGCTACATTTCTCATAATCTCTGGCAACAGATTATTTGTCGATGAAAAGCGTGTCTAACAAACATTAATATTAGTTATTAAAGGAATAATTTACAGACTTATAAAAAGATTAGTCACTCTATCCAATAAATTAATCTTTTAGATTACATACTCATCAAAGAATACAGTAGATTCAATACTCATATATTCACAGTAGTATCTCCTTGAATGGAGACTGAATCTCCTCCCTTGCACTTTGATTAATTAGGATAGTCACTAGTAATAATATTATTAGGGAAATTTTTATCGTCTTTTTTTCATTTATCAAATAGGTTCTTAATTGTTTTTAAAATCCTATATTACATATTTTATGTTACTATTTTCATTCCTGAAATATAATCATCTTCATCTCTAAAGGAACTGGATATTGTAAAAAAATCAAAACCTAATAAACAAATTAAGATAAAACTAGGGATGAAACCTATAATTTTTCATATTATTACAAGCAATCCATCTAGCATGTTCACACTAGGTAGACGAAGATGAAGTATGATCAATTTTGATCAAAGCAGTACAGGGTCCCTGAACAATGAGGCAAGTTGGTCTTTAGTCGAATGAGAATTAGTGTAGCAATCATCATCCTTGTTTAGAAAATCAACTACGCATGCAAGATTGAGAACAAACTCAAGCAGAGGCACAGGGAATGCCATTGGTTTGTGAAAATCAACTGCCTCTTTCCTTTGAAATGCTATGCTGCTTTGCATAGCATTCAACACCTTAGGCCGCATGTCCTTCTGTTCTACTCAAACTAACAAGTAATACTACACTTTTCAAATGATATTTTTAAATTTTGTATTTCAAATTAATGTGTCAAGCAATTATTAGGTGATGAAATGATGTAAATTTCAAAATTACCAATTACATCATTTCACTACTCAATCGTTGCGTGACGTATCATTTGGGATAAAAAAAATTTAGGATACCATTTAGAAAGTGTAGCATTATTCCAAATAAGATAACAATTAAGTTTGATCAATTTAATGAAGATTATGTCTCCATAGCACAAGTTAATGTAATTTTTCTTAGTTAATTGTGCCAACAAAAGATGAAAAAGTGATAGGACTGCAACATCATTGGCAACATCCAAACATGGCAAGCAGTGATAAGATAATGTCAAACAAAATCTTCTCTTACAGCTAATGCCAACTATACCAACGGCTAGAATTTCAAAGTCAATGACCAGCTCAATGTTATAAAATTTCACAATTGGTTTCATACTAGAACACTACCTCTTTCTCTCGTATAAATTCACGCCTGTCAAGTTGTAATGGAATCAAGCAATAAAACTATTCTTTTCTCTTTGTCACAAATTCATGAAAGAGAATAATTACCAAAATAATTTAGTGTATAATTAATACCGTGTGAGAAACTACGTCATCAATGAGTGCAGATGGTTGATGATGCTTTTACAATCTTAGAGTTGTACAGACGTCCATTCAAAAGCTTCCTTGGTTGCAATATCAACCATGCCAATGAAGGAACCTGTTGGTAGCTTTAAGTAGCCACAACTTAGCAGTGAAACCATCATATATTCCTCCATTGTTGGAACATAATCTTCATTGAACCACTTGGCCTCGACAAAGTACATTGCACTAGTTCTTGCATCTGAGGGGCATAATTAACCCAATTCAGTAATCACCAAACAAAAGAAAAGAGAGAGAATATTAATGTAAGCAGTATGATCTTTATATTCATTCATAGATGGAGACCGCGTACCTACTTTCCTTTTGCATAAATATGTAAGCAGTATGATCTTTGTTCCTGGGCCACTTCTTTCTCCATCTCATTGTAAAAATTCCTTACATGAGATCTAGCACAGTTTAAATAATAAAAGCTAACAAGGAGGGAAAATAAGCATGAAACACGATATCTTTAATTCACACATTTCAAATCATTTTTGTTTTCTTGTTTTTCTCTAAACACAATATCAAGTCATTAGAAAACAATTAATATTTGAAACAAATACTATTAAAGGAGAATTGATCGGAGGTTTTACACATTTATCCGTTATAAGAAAATTTTCACGGGTTCTTAAACAAGAATATTTTTGTCAATATCTTAAACTGTTATTCCCCCTTTTGCCCCAATCATTTAATGATTTTTTTTTTTAAAAATTCAGTAACAAGTAAACAATCAGTGATATAGGACCATCCTTCACATTAAACCTCAGCCACTGGCTTCTAAGCACATCATAAATTAAAATTTCAATTGCATAGACTACAAATATACACAAATTACATAGTTTTATATACTAGTAACCATGTCCATAAGTCACAAAGACAGCACACAGCAGAACAGAAAAGGCAACCTGACAATATTAAAAACAATATCAAATTTGATAGTACTGCAATTTATCATTCCAAAAGATCAAACTGAAGTACTCATTTTAGACTATTAAGCCACTTTCTTTTTCTTGCATCAGACATCATCACAAACATCCTCCTCCAATCTACACTAATAAATTTCTGACAAGCTTCATTGTAGACATCATCATCCAAACTCTCCATAGCCTCCAATAGTGTCATGCATTCTTCAATGGATGCGCGTTCATGAACAAAAGAAGAATCTTGTCTTCTAAGATCCGATGTCTGCAGGTTCCTATCATAGCAAAGATCTATTACGGGTTCCAGTAGAGAATGGTGACATTCGTTATTGCTAACCCTTTGTTTCTCTACCCCAATGTCAAGGAACTCAGATTTTTCTGACACTCTTTTTGTTTTGTGATTTTGAGAAGATTGCATTTGTCTAGTAATAGTAGCATTGTGGAAAATTTCACCAACCACATGACATTAGCTTGATCCTTTTTGGGGAAATTGTTTCCCGCAACGATTCTTGAAAATTTTGCAAAGCTTATGATAATTGCAAAATCCTTTTCCACGAAATTGTTCTGCAAAAGGATTTTCCTGCATGTGCATTTGAAACAACGACAAATTAGGTAAGTTCTATGCATGGCTAGCTACAACTATTGAACATCTTAAAAGTTAATTATGCAAATACTAATACTAAAACTACCTTAATGTAAGACTGCCAAGCATCTTCAAATGCATGAACTCTACTGGTCTTCGAATCCCAACCCATATCTTTATGGTCTCTTACTTTTCGTAACTCTTTATGCAACCTACTCAATTGGTCATATTTTGACTTCAATTTAGCAACTGTGTGTCTCTTACCATACTTAGTGAACAGATAATTGCTTATTGCAAGCCAATCTTTTTCATCCAAACTTGAGATTTCTAGTCCTCCTTGTGTAACTTTATACAATATTTTAACGAAGCACTTCTCATCAAGATCCTCACTCTCTGAGGCCATCCTTCACCAAGTAATGAAAACCAGGGTCAATTTCAACTCAACATACATATAGTTGTTGACTATTCTATGTTCAGTAAGACTAAAAGAGTTAACAAAAGCATAGACTAATACATATGACTTACATTTTTGGTTCAATACTGAGCCAATCTCCCAGCCTGACTGTCCAACTCCCAAATCATGACCAAATGATTCAAAAAGCCTGGTCTCCAAGTTGAGGACATTGACGATGGATTTATGAATGAAGTATAAGCAATTTGCTTTGAAATGTCCATCGGAATTTCTGATAGAGAGAGATGTGGATCCATGTATGCCCAATAAGATTGCATTGTCCCCAATATTTGTCATCTCAACCCACCGTTTCTTATGCCAATTCAGCCTGTAAACATCAAACCAAAAATTTGTTGATCCGTAAATACCGATTGATCTATAACCATCTCTCGATTGTCTTCCAACAAGTAGCAAATCACCCTCCAACTCCATCAAGTACCACATGCCCTTTTTTTTATTAACACCAATAAGAGGCAATTTTACTGCTTCAACTCGAGAACCGAAAAAATTTATATGAAACATGCGACCCGCAGGGTAACTGACGGCATAAAATTCACCCTTATAATATCACTACAATTGAATTTAAACCCATTTACCATTGTCCAATCCAAGTCTCCTGGTCTGCAGATGTGCAATTTTTCTTTATTTTTCAAAAAGTAAGGATAAATATCATTACGGCTACAATATGCAGAAAGAGCTATGCAATCTGGACTATGCAAAGCGTTGGTTGATGTTGTGACTCTCAAGTGTTGCAATGCCAGAAACGCTGCTGGTGGCGGCAACTCAATTCGGTCTCTCGTGAAAGCATTTAAGAGAATAATATTTTGTTTCGGGTCGGAGGAGATTATTTGCAGGCAGGCGTGAGACGATGAATTGCAATAACATCTTCCATTTAATGGATCCGGAAGTACTTCGTAGAGTCGATGTGTTTGGACATTGAAGAGAGCCCAAGATCAGTTCTGCTTAGATTTGGTTTTGGTCTGTACCAATAGCAAAGGAGGTAAAAGAGAAACAAGTTCACGAATGAGTGATCGCACATCGTGAGATGTCATCAAAATCTGTGAGTTTTTGAAAGATTATAGACAGAATTACGTCTGGGAGTTTTGAGAATGAGCGTCGTTGTCGTTTTGGTGCCATTCAATCACAGAAGATGAAGAAACTTTTAATTAGAAGTAACAAATCCAAGTAACGCTCTCTCGAAACCTTAAGAAGTATCGCTACAAATCAGGGTTTCTTTTTTATTTTATAAAATAAAAAGTATATTTTTTTAATAAATTGGAGTTTTAGATTCGAATGTAAATTTATGATGGGTAGCATTATTGTAATTAAATAAATTTATGAAATAATTTTTATTTATAAATATATTAATAATATTGTTTTTAAATCTTAATAAATTTAAGTATGCAAATTTATAAATTGATTAGTTGAAATTTATTATAATGAGCATTTTTTTAAATGATATTTTAAATTTTAAATTAAAATATTAAATAATAAAATAATATAAATTTTAAACTTATTTATTATACAATTTTATCACTTATTTAATAATTATTTTACACATTATTTAAAATAAATTTTTTAAAAATATAATTTAAAAAATATAATTTATTTTATTAGAGAAATTGATCGCAATAGATTTGTACACCCCTAACCGAAGAAGATATATATAGTTATACATTGAAATACAATTAAATATATTTAGAAAGGATGTAGTGCAGTAAAGAAAGACAATTAAAAAAATATTTAGGGTCAAATTTTTTTATTCGTAATAAAAATAAATATTCTTTATAGGATATATTTCATTTCGAGATCTCGTTGTATCTCCATTATTAGAAAAATAGATTTAGACAAGCCACAAAAATTTTATCTTATATTTATGAAGCGTCCTGCTAAATGTTTAATGTATATCAGTTGATTTATCTTTGTAATATTGTGAACATTTTTTATAATATTATATTTAAAATTAAAAAAAATTCAATTATTTTTTTTAATATATATATCAACTTTGATAAGTTAATTTTTGTGCAACTTAAATTACTTTCTAGATATAATTACCAAATATTTTCACACATAGTTTTCATACCTTTGAGTAGTCTGTTGATAGTTGTGGAATTAAAAATGAAGAGATAATATATTTCCATCTAGAACATTCAAAACTTTCTTGGCCAAGCCACCAAGTTTTCTTGTTACTTTGGGTAAACAGATTCCTCAAAAGGCATCATTTCAATTCCAACCGTGAAAAAGTTTATAGAAAACTTGAGGCAATTTAAGTAAAGATTGTTTAATATTCCATTCTTTAGATTCAATTCATACATCACTTTGGAACTAAATGAAAACCCAACATGAATAGGCAAATGGGCTTCATTGTTTCACTTTCAAGGCTACCCAGTTGTAAAAAAATTAAAAATTAAAAAAGAAGAAGAAAAAGCAAATCAGCTTGTAATATTGTAGATTTCTGTCAAATTCTGATCTGCCTACTGAAAAGCTCTCCATCTTCATTCTTGACTTTTTAAATGGTTAAATGCAAATAATAGCAAAGTTAGAGAGGCAGTCGACCGAGCTCTAGATATTTTTAAATTCATATTTATATTTATTTAAAGAATGAATTATTAATTTTTTTTTAAATTTGTTGTTGAGTTTAGAATTTTATTATTAAATTCACTCTAATAAATTTATATTTATTACTAAATCTGTAACAAGATATCCATAGATTTTAAATAGGTTTTAAACATATATAATAAAAAATAAAATAAAAATCTTAATTTAAATAAAAATTTATAAAATATAGCAATTATAAATTTATAATCATATCATTAATTTAAAAATATTATCAATTACAATATATCAATTTTATTTGTATTACTTGTAATTTTTTTAAGTGTCGTTGATTTTTTGTTTGAATCCATCTCAACTTTTATTATTAAAAATTTATTTGCATTATTAACACGAAATTTTTATTACTTAATAAAAATAATAAATTGCTACCAACTTCTATTTATTCAATAAAAAAGTATTAAAAATTAATGATAATATTATAAAAATAATTAAATTATTTTACATAATAAAAAAAAGTTATTAGATAAAAATGCAATAGATATCAATAAGACAAAATTTAAGTGTTTAACACTAAAAAAAAGTAATAAAATAAAATTAAAGTTATATTTTAAGTTTAATTTAAAATTATTAAAAAAAATATTTTAAAAAATAAATATAATAATATTTGTTAATATACGAATACTCATAACAGGTATTCATAAATTTCATGTTAAATTAATAACTTTAATAAATTTATCATAAACTTTTATTTTGTATATTAAATTCACTTCAAAATTTATTAAATTATTTTTAATATGTACTAAATCATTTTTAATACAGGTGGGTTTTCAGAGTATTTTTTCCATCCTAAGCAAAGCATAGTCATTTACGCTGAATTGATGGAGGATAGAATTTTAGCAGACATTTCAGTCTCTTTGGTCTGTTTTAGTACAACTTTTTGTAATACCAAAAGCCAAAAACACACGTCACCAGTAGCTTCTGTAGTGTTTTAGATGAAAGATGAATTTGACAAGGCTTCTGCTGTTTCTTGGGTTTCTTAAGTTGTTAGGTTGCTAAGTGTTTTATTTGGGGACACGTGGGATAAGATATTTGATTTATCCCTAGTGAATAAATACCTATGTATTATTTTATTGTGTGGTTGAATTTAGTTTAAGTTTCACCAAGTGTAGTAATGGATTGATTTTAAGTAAGAATTTACAATGAATATATTCTGGGCTTCCGGTAACAAAGTTACTACTGGTGACGTAGTAGAGTGTTAATCTCTGAGAAAACTCTGCGTATCTCCGGTTTACTAATTGTCCCAGTCATAATTCAATTGCTATAATTCTGAAAGAAATTAAAATGAATGTTTAAATATTATTGAATGAATGTAAGTGATGTCGTGTGTCAGATCTTTTGGGTCTGGGGCGTGACAGCTTCAGCTTTTTTTTATGCTTTTCTTGTGTCACGCCCTAAATATTCTCAAGTAATTACTCGAATATTTAGCGCGCGACAGGACTATCGAAAGAATACTTAGTCCATTTTAACTTAAATGAGTTAGAGCTTTTAAAAGGCTCAATAAAATTAAGTTGAGGGCATATTAATGTGGTAGGTGAGAGAATAATCTAAAAAAAACATATTTCTTGGGATATACTTTGGGTAGTTGATATCTTTAAAATATTCCTTAAATATTCTCCTTATTAGATGTGGACCATTGGATTAGAGTTAATCCTAACCGTCCATTGTAAATAGCTTTAGCAATAAATAGGTGGAGTTCTCATTTGAGAAACTATCCTCCAAATACTTCAAATTGTATAATTTTGTAATTCTCTCTTTAGTAATAATATTTGAGAGCATTTTCTCAAACACTTGGTGTGTGCTTTTTCTTCATCTCTTTCTTTGGTTAATTGAGGTCTTGTAGGCTGCTTAGCACTAACAAGTGTCTAAGGCTGCGTGAATTCAAAAAATCGGGTCGTGACACTTGGCAGCAATCTCGTTTGATTGACTACGTACTTCTCCCACTTGATTAACACTTAGCTTTTGCTTCTCGGCCTGAAGTTTCATTACTCAAATCTTGATATAACCAACTGTCAAGTCGAGGAGTCAGTAGAATTTGCAAATGGGATTGTTCAATGAAGACATCTGTGGACTTTCTTGGCTGCAGCAGAGAAGCACCGACTTTGTATGAGCTTCGCACTTTTAACCCATAATGTCATGTTTATAGAAGGTTATGGAATATATCAGTCATCATTGTCGCTGATTTCATAGACTCAATATTTTGGCATAGGTGATGGGTAGTTGCGTAAACATTTCCCATTCTTGAATTTGCAAAGTGAAATTGTGGGGCTGGTCTTACGAGCAGAAGTGCTGATGTTCTTTGAGGCTTCAACAAGACGTTTCCCAACTTGAGGTCCTCCAGGCTTACTGCTTGATGTTATGGGCCTTGAGTTGGTTAGCAATGCTAAACTCAAAGTCCATGAGGGAGTTTTGACTGTAAACTGTGGCAAGCTATCTGTTTGTATGCTTGTGCAAGTATACTCACAACCATGAGGAAAGCCAAGCTTGCTCGCCTTGCTAAGATTTGACAAACATCTTTCAACATAACCTGCAGCAGGTACTGCTTTCAATGCCCTCTCTTTAGGGATCTTTACTGAGAGGCTAGAATTGCATGCTGATGGGGAATTTTCAAAGAAATTACAAGTAAAATTACAAATAATTTCTTTCTTCCTAGAAGCACGTAGACAATCAGGCTGAGGCGCGGATATCTCGCTCTCTTTAAGGAGATTCAAGCCCACTAGTGCAGTAGTCTATCTCTTGACTTGTCCCCTCCAGGATACAACAGCCCAACTGAAACGTTGTATGACTCACACCTATCTGCACAAGGAGATGAGACCAAAGCTACACAACACGAACACCTTTCTTTGGCCAATAAAAGATCACAAGAGAATTGGAAATTAATCAGAAAAGATGGGGGGAGACTTATATAGATGTATATGTACACCTAATTAATAAATATTAATCAATTAATCTTCCAAGTAAGAAGATGAAAGATGAGAAGACTTCAAATTAATAGGAAGATGAAAGATGAAAAGACTCCAAATTAATCTTCCACTAAAAACATACTAATCAATTAATATTGAAAATGTACCAACATTCCCCCACTCATTTTCAATATTAGCTGAAAAGAATACGAACACGAATATCGGCCAAAGACGAATTATTATGCATCATGAAGGTGTGACTCTGCATTGAACCTCCATTAGTAAAACAATAACTCCTACTCCAGAGTTGATAGTAGTCTCAGACTTGAACTAACCATTGCTTAAGGGAAATAAGAATTACTGCTCACACATAATAATTCAGGTGTTAATAAAATAAGCTTTAATAGCCAGCACATTATGGCCTTGTGCTAATCCCGATTTTCATGAGTGTATATGAGAACTAGCCCAATTCTCATTGAGAGCGGCCTCACTCTCACACTCATATAAGTAAAATCCGTCAAGGATGTTCCTGTAACTGTAACATCCCACTCAAAACGAGATACAGATTTTATTAAGAGTTTAAATAAACTCAACTCTCCAAAACGTTACAGGCACCATAGGGATGAGCAAAAGGCGAGTGCACCTTCGACCATCGTATGATTTGTTCTTCCCATTAAACCTTGTTCTTAGGATCTCTAATCACAAGGTTGGGTATCCTCATACATGATTCATGATTGTACAGGCTTTAATCCCATCCCCCTCGATGTACTCCAAACCTTTTCTCTTGTCAAGGCCTTGGTCAATGGATCTGCAAGATTATCACAATATCTTACATAAGTCACATTAATGGTACCATTACTCAAATAAGATCTCACAATACTGTGTTTTCTCCTTATAGGTCTGGATTTGCCGTTATAATAACGATTTTTCACTCTGCCAATAGCAGCAGTACTATCACAGTTAATCAGAATGGGCGGTATCGGCTTCTCCCAAATTGGAATCTCATGCAACAAATCTTTCAACCAATTTACTTCTTCACCTGCTGAAGTCAAAGCAATTAACTCAGCCTCCATGGTTGAATTAGCAATAATGGTTTGCTTCTTTGATTTCTAACAAATTGCACCACCACCCATTGTGAATATATAACCGGGAGTATAACAAGAATCATCCGACGCAGTGTTACCTGCATCACTAAACCCTTCAAGTACAATAGGATATTTATGGTAAAATAAACCATAGTTTTTAGTGCTAAGTAGATATTTCATAACTCTCTCAATGGCTAGCCAATGCTCTTTACCTGGCTTACTGGTAAACCTGCTAAGTACTCCAACTACATAAGCAATGTCAGGTCTAGTACAATCAGTCGCATATCTCAAACTACCAATTATGCTAGCATATTCCTTTTGATTAATCACATCACTTTCATTTTCCACACGAAGTAATTCAACACTAGAATCAAAAGGAGTACAAACATGCTTGCAATCAACAACATTAAACTTTCTCAAAATTTTCTCAACATAGTGCGACTGATCAAGAAAAATACCATCACATGTTCTAGTAATTTTCATGCCCAAAATTACATTAGCCTCACCAAGATCTTTCATATCAAAATGACTCTTAAGCATATTTTTTGTTTCATTAATAACACTTAAGTTTGAACCATAGATCAATAAGTCATCAACATATAGGCTAATAATAACATGTAAATTACCCCAAGATTTATAATATATGCATTTGTCACACTCATTGGACTTATATCCATTTTCAATCATGCAAGAATCAAATTTCTCATGCCATTGTTTAGGTGCCTGCTTTAAGCCATAAAGAGACTTAGTTAACTTACAGACTTTGTTCTCTTGGCCAGGCTCCACAAAACCTTCAGGCTGGTCCATATAAATCTCCTCGTCCAAATCTCCATTCAGAAAAGCTGTTTTCACATCCATTTGATGAATGATTAGATCATGAATAGATGCAATAGCAATCAATAATCTAATGGACGTAATTCTTGTAATAGGAGAAAATGTATCAAAGAAGTCAAGATCAGCTTTCTGTTTAAAGTCTTTAGCCACAAGTCTAGCTTTAAACTTATCAATGCTACCATCTGGCTTGAGCCTCTTTCTCAGGATCCATTTACACCCAATGGTTTTGCAACTAGGAGGTAAATCCACTAATTTTCACGTATTATTGGAAGTTAGTGACTCCATCTCATCGTTGACAGCTTCTCTCCAAAATATTGCATCAGATGATGAAAGAGCTTCCTGCAAAGTAACTGGATTTTCCTCAATATTATAAACAACATAATCTGGGCCAAAATCTTTTTCAACCCTAGCTCTTTTACTTCTTCTCGGTTCAAACTCAGCATTTTCTTCAACTTGTGAAGCAGGAGTAGAAGAGCTAGGTTGTGAAAAACTTTGTTGGTTGCCCCCATTATTTCCAGATTTAAAAGGAAATTTCTCTTTATGGAAGATAGCATCACCTGATTCAAAGATCACATTATTTTCAATATCAAGAAATCTATAAGCTGTACTATTTAGAGCATAACCAAGAAAAACACAAGTAGAGGCTTTCACGCCCAATTTAGGCCTTTTAGGGTCGGTTAACCGCACAAAGGCTAAACAGCCCCACACACAAAAATAACTCAAATTTGGCTTGTGGCTTCTCCACACCTTAAAAGGTGTGATCTTTGTTTTCTTGTGAGGCACCCTGTTCAACACATAACAAGCAGTTAAAACCGCTTCACCCCAAAGATTAGAAGGAGCACCTGAATCAATCATCATAGCATTAGTTAAACCAATCAAGGTTCTATTTTTCCTTTCTGCTACGCCATTAGATGCAGGAGAATATGATGGTGTAGTTTCATGTATAATTCCTAATGATTGTACATAGGAATTAAACTCAAAAGACTCATATTCTCTCCCTCTATCACTTTAGAGCCTTCTAATTTTTCTCCCTAATTGATTTTCAACTTCAAGAAGGAACTCTTTAAGTTTCGCAAAGGCATCACTTTTTTTTTTTATCAAATATACAAAAGTATACTTGGAGTAATCATCAATAAAAGTAATAAAATATCTATTTCCTCCTCTAGTCAAAAACCCTTCAAATTCACAAATATCAGTATGAATCAAATCCAACAATTCTGAATTTCTTTCAATACTTTTGTGAGGTTTCTTGGTGATTTTAGCTTTACTACAGGTCTCACATTTCTCAAAATTCTTTTTCACAGTTGGAATTAGATTCAAGCTACTCATGATTCCCACATATTTATTATTTATGTGACACAAACATGCATGCCAAAAATTCAAAGAATAAAACATGTAAACGGAAGTAGATGCTTTATTATTCTTAACATTCAATATAAACATGCCATCACAAGCATAACCCTTGCCTACAAATACACCCTTTTTGGTAATTACATATTGATCGGATTCCATAATCTGTTTAAAGCCAGCCTTATTAAGAAGAAAACTAGACATCAAATTTTTCCTCATAGAAGGAGTATGCAACACATCTTTCAAGGTTAACATCCTACCGGAAGTAAACTTGAGCTCCACCTCACCACTTCCAAGCACTTGAGTAGTTGACGAATTACCAAGCATCACTGTTGTTGGCTCCTTATAAGGAGTGTATTTCTTGAACCAATCCTTGTCAAAGCACACATGTCTATTAGCACCAGAATCGGCCCACCATCCTTCCACACTTGAAACCATATTCACATCGGTGATCATTGCAACATATGGTTCTTCGGTAACATGAGCTTGAGGAATAGGCTCACGTTTTCGGTGTCGGCAAAATCGAGCAATATGCCCACTCTTGCCGCACACAAAACAAACTGAAGGATGAGATTGGTTCTTGTTCTCTTGGCTTGGGTTTCCCTTATTTTGATGGTGAGGCTTCCCAAACTTTTTCATACTCTTCTTCTTAGGCTGAAAATAACCATGTCTCGTATGATTAGTATTTTTGGGCAAGGTATTATTTGACGAAACTAGATTTACCTTGGTGGAGTTAGCATTGCTTTCTTGCATAAGAACATCTTGTCCTCTTGCTTCCTCCTCTACACGAATGCGTGTAATTAACGTCTCCAAGGAAATCTCCTTTTGCTTGTGACGCATGGTTTTTTGAAACTCTCTCCAAGAAGGCGGCAATTTGTCGATGATTCTAGCCACAACGAGATTGTCTCCGATCTTGACACCCTCAGATGTGACTTCAGCGACAATCATTTGGAAATCCTGAACTTGCTCCGCAACCGATTTTCCATCCACCATTTGAAAGCGGAAAAAACGGCTTGCAGCATATTTCTTTGCGCCAGCCTCCTCGGTGTCATACTTACTCTGCAAAGCTTTCCAAATCTTTTTGGCAGAAGAGTAAGTGGTATCATAATAATCATAAAAATGATCAGCAAGACAATTCAAGAGATAATAACAGCACTTATACTCATCTTTTTCATATTTCTGGACTATTTCTTCATGGTCATAGAGCTCATCTTCGTTCATGCCCTCGGTACTCTCCTTGTTTGGATTTTTGCCGGTAAGGACATACGCCACCTTGAGAAGATTGAGATAGAAAAGGACTTTCCCCTTCCACCTCTTGAAGTGAGCTCCTTTGAAGCGGAATGGCTTGTTGAGATCTCCAACATTGTTAGACGACTTCTCGGGTACAGGTTTCATATCTTTGAATCTCCTTAAAATTGATGGGGAATTTTCAAAGAAATTACAAGTAAAATTACAAATAATTTCTTTCTTCCTAGAAGCACGTAGACAATCAGGCTGAGGCACGGATATCTCGCTCTCTTTAAAGAGATTCAAGCCCACTAGTGCAATAGTCTATCTCTTGACTTGTCCCCTCCAGGATACAACAGTCCAACTGAAACGTTGTATGACTCACACCTATCTGCACAAGGAGATGAGACCAAAGCTACACAACACGAACACCTTTCTTTGGCCAATAAAAGAATACAAAAAAATTGGAAATTAATCAGAAAAGATGGAGGGAGACTTATATAGATGTATATGTACACCTAATTAATAAATACTAATCAATTAATCTTCCAAGTAAAAAGATGAAAGATGAGAAGACTTCAAATTAATAGGAAGATGAAAGATGAAAAGACTCTAAATTAATCTTCTACTAAAAACATACTAATCAATTAATATTAAAAATGTACCAACACATGCTACTATAGATTCAACTCTCTTATCTTTCTTCATCTTTCTCTTGGATAGAAGTACAGTTCTCAAAAGCTTTTTTCATACAAGTGTGGTGCCAGGGGAATCACTTATCCTCCCCTTTTTACCATTGCTTATGATGCCATTCTTTTCAGTGCTTCTAATGAGAGAATCAGCAGCCTCGCTACCATGAAGATGTTCCCTGACTATCACATCTATGCTAGGATATAAATCTGACCTATCCAAATCAAATAAAGGCTTTGCTTTAGCACGAAAGAACCATGTTTCCTTTAGTCCCGGGAAAACATGCTTTATAGGCACTGAATTGGGAAGGTGGTAAAACCTTGACTTCTGCTTCACCTACTAGAAAATGATGTTCATGATATGCAGCATGAACTAATAAAATAAAATCAAAACAAAAGACAAAGAAATATCCTCATTAAGATATGTACCAATAATCCATGAACTTTGATCTCTCCTATCTTCGGGAAACAGCTGAAGTGTCTTCTCTCAAGTTCTTCTACAAAAATGTTCTTAATTGGATTACTTTCACATCAATTAAAGAAAATTAACGAGATAATACACCAGAAGCTAATGTCTGAACATCAACGTAAGACTTTGAAGATAAGGGCGCACATAAAAGACTCTGACCTCTCCTATCATAGTCGGGAAAGTGGGAGGGCTTTCATGTGAGCACATGAGAGATGAGAACATGAACCGACCAAAGACAGGAGCATTTACAATTATATGCAATGTAACAGCCAGCAATCTGAATATACAATAAGAAAACAAATTATAGATTAGACATGCAACCATCTATATAGTTAAGACCAAGATGCCCCATGTTCATTATTTTGATTATGTTTTCATTGACATTCTGCAACTTCTTATTTTGCACAAAAACAAGGACCTTAAACATCTATGGCTACAAACATCTATGGCTACAAACATCTACTGAAGTTCAGCGAGCAAATTAGTGGCCGACATATTAGAGCTCTTACTTCTCACTCCAAAACTCCCCTATGAACATTGAAGTCATCACGGCTCAAGGATGTGGAACACCATTCAATCCCCAATGTCAGCAAGACATAAAAGTTGATCAAAGGACATGTTCATCTCATGTAGAAAATCAGACTCTAACATTCCAGTTAATTAAAAAGCTAGCGAGGCTTCAAGTGACAATTTTATATTTTCTTTCACCTCTCAAACTTCACATCTTCCATTCATTTTTTCCTTACAAAAAAGTTCCACCAACATAATAACTTTTGAATGAAATGCTATACACTGAATTGTTATTCTCATTAAAGCAGCCATTCTTTCCCAACACATAAAATGCTAATCCCCAATAAATCTTTGGCCTTTAATCAATCAAACAACCAACCAAAAAAAAAAAACATTTGGAAACCAGGGTCCTATGAGGAAAATGAGCAATGTCAACAACAATGTAAATACAATAAACAATGCCCAGATGCCAAAACGTCAAAAAGAACTGATTTTTTGGACTAAGAAACAAAAGAAAAGAAAAAACGAAAAAACGAAAAAACGAAATGAAGGAGAAAGTAAAAAGAGTGTTTTGTTCAGAGGAGCTTACTCTTGAAATCTCCAGCAGTGATGTCCGCAGAAACAGCTATGGCAATGTGAGTTCCCAAATTCGTGGCTGTGAAAACGGCAACCTGTTCACTTGATGAAGCCATAGGCTCTAGCTTTCCTTGCCCGGGAGCAATGGTTTATACTTTTTATTTTATTTTATTTATTATTTTGTTTTAGAAATAGCCAGTTTGAGAACATTGTCATCTTTTTCCTGGATTCTTAAAATTATACACTCAAACAACAATACGACGTGACCATAATGTCCTTATGCTTATTTCTTTTTGGCCATTCTTGAAATTATTTGTCGAATAGTA
This sequence comes from Ailanthus altissimus, assembly GCA_946807835.1. Classification (NCBI taxonomy): domain Eukaryota; kingdom Viridiplantae; phylum Streptophyta; class Magnoliopsida; order Sapindales; family Simaroubaceae; genus Ailanthus; species Ailanthus altissimus. The sequence continues at coordinate 21,170,231 of OX327713.1, read as the reverse complement.
AAAAAAAAAAGATATTATCATAAATATACATTCAAACGACAATACGATGTGACCATAATGTCCTTACGCTTATTTCTTTTTGGCATTCTTGAAATTATTTGTCGAAGAAAAAAAAAAATTATCATAAATACTTTTAATTATGATTTAATTACAATAACACCTATAAGTTTAAAAAATCAATGTTACTATCTAATTTTTTTTTATAAAATATACACAAATATTCAATCGTTAAACTTAATAGATTTAAGAATAATCACATCTTTTTATATTTTAAATTTAAATAATAATAAAATAATAATAAAATTTTAAAAATAATACACGGCCTTATGGCCGCCTAAATTTTAATTTATTTTTAAAACATTTTTTTATTTTTATTACTTAATTTTAATTACTATTTTTTTATTATTTTTAAAAGTCAAAACATTGAATTTGCGCAAGTTATTATCTTGTTAGCTTTGTTAATCATGTAAGAGACAAAATGGTTATTTAACATTGATTGATAGAGAATATGTTTAATTTAAGAAAATATTTCTAACAATAAGATATTTGTGCATATTTTATTAAAAAATTAGATATTAATATCAAATTTTTAAATCTATAGTTATTATTATAATTAAGCTATACCTAAAGGGTATTTATATAATATCACAAAATAAATGTATTAAAATTGTGAAAGATTTTCTATAATTTGATTAAAATATACAAAAATAATAATTATTTCTAAATTCATCACAATATTTTCTTGTGAAAATATTTTTTATAAAAAATAATATAAATTTTTTTATAAATAATATCACAATATTTCTAAACACTTTAAATTTTTTTATAAAAAATAATATAAAATTAAAAAAAATCAACGGCCATGATGATTACAGTACAAGCCGCCATTTTTTAACATGCTCTTGGTTTGAGAATCCACAATCTGAAATAATTTCAGGGGTATCTTATTTATCTAGAGAACGAGAGGACAAAGTTCTTAAATGTTTGAATTTGATGTACGAGGATGAGGAGTTATCAGATTCGTGGCATTGTCCGAAAGAAACTCCGTTGGTCAACATAGCAGATGTTGTCTTCACCGAAAGAATGAAGAACAGGATAAAAGAATGGCGTGATGGATAGAAATGGAGGGTCTGAATTTCAGCCAAATTTGAATGACTCGAAGCAACAGTTTCAAACCATTTTCTTCAAGATGCAGCCAGCGATTAGTCTTGGTGGCTTCACTACTCATCAACTTCGGTTGATTCAATTGGTAACATTGTTTTTTTAATCTTTGAATCAATTAATAGTAGTAGTCTTATCCTACTTTTTATTCTATGTGTTGGGAGCTGGCACCGTGTGCCAACGACATAGTTACTGACACACGGTGTCAGCACTTATTTCATGATAAATAGTTATTTTTTAACTGTTCATTATATTAAACTTTCTTTATAAATAAGAGAATTTAGCAATTTATTTCATAATAAAAATAAAAGAGAGTTTCAAAAGTTTTGAGAGAATTTTTAAGTGATTTGAGAGAATTATGTGTATTGGATTGTAAGGCTAAAACACTATAATACTTGTATTCTCTATTTTTAATAGTAAGAGATTCTTTTATCTTTACCTGTGAACGTAGATTAAAAATCGAACCACGTAAATTTTTGTGTTTGTCTTATTTTCATTATTTTTCTTAATTTCACTTTAACTGCGACTCTACATCACCCCTCAATTTTCTAACACTATATTATTGCGAATTGTTGCTTTAAGAATGTGGTATGAAAGCCTCGTCTTGAGAGGCTGATGTGGCTATTTGTTTTTTTTTTTTTTAGCTTTTGTTTGATTTATTTCTAATAACTTTATGTCATTAATTAATAATCGTTCACTGTAAAGAAACTTCTGCTCTTCATATATACTATATTCCTTTTCTTCTCATAATAGATTTTATCTTTTAGTTACTGGATATATTAGCAGTACTCATGAGTGAAACTAATGACCGCAGGTAGCAAGAAAGCATACAAGCAACATTGGCGGAAGAAAGAGTTATTTTTGTAGGAAGGAGCGACACTTAAATAGAAACTATTAAGAAAAAATTAAGAAATTAAAAAAAAAAGTTCAAATCATGCGAATGCAATAGTAATATCTAATGGGTATCACAGTTTAAATATTTTCACAAGTTTAATGAAAAAATTTTTGAAAGATTAGATTCTGAATTCTATATGTATTTATCATATGAGCTCTAACAAAAATTAGTTTAATACATATGAATAATATGAAAGGAAAAAGGTTCTAATAAAGAATAATTATTCATACAAAATGATTGAGATAGATATAATTCTCATAAAGTTGTATGATGGAACAATAAGAATCTTGTAATATGTAATACATGTTACTGAATTGAAGAAGAACCTGATATCATTAGAGATTCTAAATGAATTTGGATATACTTATAAAATTAAAAATAGACAATTAAAGATAAGATAAGATTATATGCTTATTATGAAATGTACTACTTAAGCTGGTCTTTATATTTTACAAGGAAATACTATAAGTAAATATATTATTGCCACTGTTCATATAGTTTATAATGAGACTTAGTTGTGACACAAGAAATTAAGACACAGAAAAATTAAGCTTATTGCAACTAAAAAACAAAATCTCATTGGAAATGAAAAGTTGGGTGAGTTGGAATTTTGTGAATGCTATACATTGGCAAAATAGAATAAATTTCTTTTCAGCACTAACAATTATAAGGTAGATTGAGTTTAGGAATACATTCATGCTAGACCGACCCCATCGTCTCCACCCCGTAGGAACTACGAGATCACCCCAAGGATGTCTTCGATATCCAAGAGTTGCGAACCTACCATAGAACCCTGTTTAATAAGTGAAATACATTAGTTGTCCATTTTTACGAGAGCCAACAAATATAGTAATGGATGGTGGTAATAAGTATTTTTTATCTTTAATTGATAACTATTTAAAAAAGGACTATGTGAAAGTAAATGAGTTAAAGAGAACTCAAAATAAAGTAGAGGGATCTTACTTTGAGGTGGAGTTAGAGTTCGAAACTCCTCCTAAGAATAATATACAAGTTAAATCAAAAGAAAATCTACAACTTCAAATTGATTATAAACCTATACAGTATCGGAAAATAATATACAAGTTAAACTAAAAGAAAATTTACAGCCTTAAACTAATTATGAACCAATATATTATCATTTGACAAGAGACAAGAAGAGATCACTGACATCAATTGTGTTAGTTGGAAAATACTGTTGCAATCGATCCTTAATTTGTTTACTGAGTGGCAGAAGATGATGATGATGAACCGACCCCTAATTTATTTTGTTATTTGTTTTCAAATCGAATCCCAATCAATTTATGATTTCAAAACAATTGTCTTCTTTTCTCTTCTTCATATAAATTTCTGAATAATTTTGTTGCTCAACAAAAATCTTTAATCTTTACTGACAACCAATTGAGGAATAGTAGTAGATGAAGCTAGCTTGACAGAACTGTACAATATGCATGCATATATATATATATATATATATATATATATATATAAACAACACCCATGCATGATATGTGTGTATGATCTCACATAATAGAATAAGAAAAGCATTCAAGAAGTAATAAATACCAAGTCCATAGCAATTTAATCTTAAATAACAAGCACTCATTTCAGACTACTGAGCCATTTTCTCTTCCTTTGATTAGACAGTATAACAAACATCTTCCTCCAATCTATACTAGTAAATTTTTCACAAGCTTTATTATAAACATCATCATCTAAATCATCCATAGCCTCCAAAACTGTAATGCGTTCTTCAACGGATGCATGTTCAAGAACAAGAAGAGGACCATTTTCTTCATCACTAGTATCAAGTGTTTTTGATTTCCTCTTCATTGAGATATGATCAATTATGTGGCTTGATGATGAACATTGTTATTTGTTCTTGCTAACTCCTTGACCTAGAGTGCTTTCTTCAACACCTTTATCATTAAGGTTTATGTGCGCTCCAGCGCCAACAAATCCTACCTCTGACACATTCTCTACATTGTGTCTGAATTGTAATCTGAAGACGGGGTTTGAGTCGAGATTGAGTGCATTACTCTATTGGTAATATTTGTGTTGTTTGAAATTTCCCCAATCACATGATAATACTCTTGATATCCCTTTTGGTGATCTTCTTCTGTAGAAGGGTTTTTGAAAATTTTGTCAAGCCTATTATAATAGCGAAATCCTTTTCCCCGGAATTGTTCAGCAAGGGGATTTTCCTGTACATTTGAAAAAGATAAAGAGAAGCAAAAGTAAAATTAGACAATTACTAAAGAAAGTTCAATTGTAGCAACTTCCCAACATACTTCTACCTTAATATAGGGTTGCCAAAGGTCTTTAGATGCGTGAACTCTGTTGGTTTTTGGATCCCAACCCATCCCCGTACGAGCCTTTAATTTTGAAAATGCGCCATATAACTTACTCAACTGATCATATTTTGATTTCAACTTAGAGATCGTGTATTTCTTGCCAAATTTGGTGAACAAATAGTTCTCCATTGGAGCCCATGCTTTTTCATCCAAGGTTGACGTTCGCTCTCCTGCTTTTGTTAATTTGTGTAATATTTTGATGAAGAGCTCTTCAATAGGCATTGGCCGAAGAGTAGTATCATCAATATCTTTTTGCTTAAAAGCAATCCTGCACAAAAGTATAGTGAAATATTTTAAAATCCAATTTATAGAATAATAAAAAAACTAAACCTAATGCATATATGACTTACACTTTTGGGTCAACTTGGAACCAATGAATTGGAGTTCTCAAAACAGAAGACTGATAAAGCGTTTCAAAGTGCTTAGTCGCCAAGTTGACGACTCCCCTCGAGTCATCGAACCACCCATCTTCAATAAAATATATGCAATTTGCTTCAAAATGTCTAAAATTTAGAACCGAAATACATGTGGAACTATGTTTTCCCAATCAAATTGCATTATCACCAATATTTTTCACCTCGATCCACCTTTTATTTGGCCAATCCACTCTGTAAAGATCAAATCTATGTCCTCTAAATCTTAGAACAAGTAACAAATCACCTTCAAACTCCACCAAGTAACGCGTGACTTGTCTAACCCTAATAGGCACGAGAGGCCATCTTACTGCTTCAACTCCAGAACTACCAAAATTTATATGAATCAAAGAGCCCTCCTCATCGATGGCATAGAATTCACTCTTATAACACATGATATCATCATAACAACGTTGATGATAAAATCTTTTTACCCAAGTCCAGTTTGTGTCGTTTGGTCTGCAGATATTCAAGCTGTTGGAATCCATACTTTTAGCAAGAACTACGCAGTCAAGATCCCGAGAACTGGTCGATGTGATCACTCTCAAATATGTTGGGAAATTGAGGGGTGATGCAGGGTCGCAGCTAAAGCGAAATTGAGAAAAATAATAAAAATAAAAAAATAATACAAAGACAAGATTACGTGGTTCAGCTTTTAGCCTACGTCCACGGGCGAAGACAGAAGAATCTTTTATTATCAGAAATGGAGAATACAAGTATTGTAGTATTTTAGCCTTACAACCCAAAACCCCAATACACCCAATTCTCTCAAATCACTCAAAAACTCTCTCAAAACTTTAGAAACTCTCTCTAAATTGCAATAGAAAATGAATTGCTAAACTCTCCCATTTATAGGGAGAGTTTAGCATGGTGGACAGCCAAGAATTGGCTGTCCACCTTGCTGGAAAATTGCTGGCACCGTGTGCCAGCAATTGTGTAGCTGGCACACGGTGCCAGCTACCAGCATTTCTCCCACTTGGAGATTTGATTGAGAATCAATCAATTCTCCACACCATTCTTTCTTCTTCGCCAATGCTATGTTGCCTACGTGTCTGCTAGGCCATGCAAGGATCTACACCATACAAACTTGTTGGTATTGATGGGCTTGGTCATCACATCTGCAAGGTTATCATCTGTATGAATTTTTTTCATATCCACACTTCCATCTTCTACCACTTCACGAACAAAGTGATATTGAACACCTATGTGCTTCATTCTTGAATGAAAAGCTGGATTCCTTGCAATGTGTAAGGCACTCTGACTGTCACAAAACAATTCAACTTTCTCTTGCTTGTGCCCGAGCTCCTCCAGTAATCTTTGTATCCAAATTGCTTCCTTGCAAGCTTGTGTAGCTGCCATGTATTCTGCTTCTGTAGTAGATAATGCCACAACAGTTTGCAGTTTCGAAACCCAGCTTACAGCTCATTCTGCAAGTTTAAACACATAGCCAGTAGTGGATTTTCTTTTATCAAGATCTCCTGCAAAATCTGAATCCACATAGCCCTTAACAATAAAATCTGATCCTCCGTAACATAAAGCAACATCTGAGGTACCCTTAATGTATCTAAGGATCCTCCTGACACAACCCCAATGCTCTCTACCAGGATTCGCCATGTATCTACTAACTGCTCCCACTGCTTGTGCAATGTCTGGTCTGGTACAAATCATAGCGAACATTAAACTTCCCACTGCTGATGCATACGGTACTCGAGACATCTCATTCCTCTCTGCTTCTTTGCTAGGACACATCTTAGAGGATAACTTGAAATTAACAGGGAGTGGGGTACTAATTGGCTTACAATCTTGCATGTTGAAGCGCCACAAGATTTTCTTTAAGTAGTTCTTCTGAGAAAGCCAAATCTTCCTGTTATTTCTGTCTCGGTGAATTTGCATCCCTAGAATCTTGTTTGTTGGTCCCAAGTCCTTCATATCAAATTCCCTAGCCAACTGTGCCTTTAATTCTTGGACTCGATCTTTGTTGGGGCCTGCCACCAACATGTCATCCACGTACAACAGTAAAATAATGAAATCATTATCATCTTCAAACCTTTTGTAGTATGTACAATGGTCTGAACTAAATCTGTTGTATCCAAGGCTGATGATATAGGAATCAAATCTCTTGTACCAACACCTCGGCGCCTGTTTGAGACCGTACAGAGATTTGTTCAACCTGCAAACCAAGTTCTCTTTTCCTTCTTCTTTAAAACCTTCTGGTTGGAGCATATAAATTTCTTCTTCAAGTTCTTCATGAAGAAAAGCTGTCTTCACATCTAGCTGTTCTAGATGTAAGTCAAATGTAGCACACATTGCCAAGACTATTCTGACTGTCGTGAGTCGAACCACGGGGGAAAATATCTCATTAAAGTCAATACCTTCTTTCTGAGCATAACCTTTCACCACCAATCTCGCACGATACCGCTCTACTTGGTCATTGCCATCCCGTTTGATCTTGTAGACCCATTTGTTTCCAATGGCTTTTCTTCCACGTGGCAGTGCAACCAGCTCCCATGTTTTGTTCTTATGCAAAGCTTCAATCTCTTCTTGCATTGCTGTCATCCATAGAGAAACATCTTGACTTTTAGAAGCCTCCTGGAAAGTTGTTGGCTCTCCATCCTCTGTTAGAAGGCAGTGTGCAACATGAGCCTCCATGACATACTCCGAGTGCCACGCTGGTGGTCGTCTCTCACAAGTTGATCGACGATCATCTGTAGCCTCAGACTCTGCTGGTTCTTGTTCTTCGTGCCCTGGTGCTGCTTCAGGAGAATCTGAATCTTCTTGTACTTGATTATTTTCTATTTGTACCATTGTAGTATCTGGATTTTCCTTCACTGTGCTATCATCTTTATCATTCCTTTGCAGTTTATCTTCTGCAAATATCACATCTCTGCTGATGACGACCTTGTGGGTAGTGGGATCCCACAGGCGATACCTCTTGACTCCATCAGCATATCCCAAGAAAAGGCATTTTCTGGATTTTGGATCCAGCTTCGTTGTTTCTTGGGGATTATACATCACGTACACAGGACTTCCAAATGTATGAAGGTGAGAATAATCGACTGGTTTTCCAGTCCACATCTCCATCGGTGTCTTCAACTCGATTGCTGTTGATGGTGACCGATTTACCACATAACAGGCGGTTTTGACTGCTTCTGCCCAAAATGTCTTGGCTAAACCTGCAGTTCTCAACATAGCTCTTGTTCTCTCCAACAAGGTTCTGTTCATCCGCTCTGCTACTCCATTCTGCTGAGGCGTGTAAGCTGTGCTGAATTGCCGCTTGATGCCTTCTTGTTGACAGAATGTAATAAAATCCTCACCAGTATATTCTCCTCCATTATCTGTCCTTAAACACTTGATCTTCTTTTCTGATTCAAGTTCTACACGCGCTCTGAATATTTTGAAAGCTTCAAACACATATGACTTCTTCTTGATTGGATACACCCAACATCTCCTGGAGTAATCATCTATGAATGACACAAAATATCTCGCTCCTCCTAAGGACATCACCGGTGCTTGCCAAACATCAGAGTGGATCAATTCTAGAATTTCTTTACTTCTAGAACTGGATGTGCTGAACTTTAATCTGTGCTGCTTACTTGTGACACAGTGCTCACAGAAAGGTAAATGAACCGATTTGAGCCCAGAAAGTAAATTTTGATCAGAGAGAATCTTCAAACCTCGTTCTGACATATAGCCCAGTTTGCGATGCCACATTATCGTTGACTCTTCTGCTGAACTAGTTGATGCAACAGATGCATCTCCTTCCTGCAGTGTTTCTCCATTAAGCATGTACAAATTTGCAACAACCTTTTCTGCCTTCATTACTACAAGCACGCCTTTGAGAATTTTCATTATCCCATTTTCAATTTGGGTCTTACAACCAGTGTTATCTAATTGTCCCAATGACAAAAGATTCTTCTTGAGGCCTTTCACATGTCACACCTCCTGGATAATACGAACAGTACCATCGTACATCTTCATCTTGATGGATCCTACTCCAGCAATTTCTAAAGCATGATCGTCCCCCATATATACAGATCCTCTAGAGATAGGTTCATATTGATGGAACCATTCTCTTTTAGAGGTCATGTGCCATGTAGCTCCAGAATCCATGAGCCATACATCAGAGAACCGTTTTCTGCTTTCAACAACTGTTGCTGCCTCGCTGTATAAAATTTCACCATCATCTGAGGTGCTTGCAATATTCCCTTGAGGTTTGTCCTCTGCACTTTTCTTCAATCCCCAACAATCCTTCTTCAGATGGCATTTCTTGCCACAATGGTAGAATTTGACGTTCTTTTTACTTCTGGATTTTGGTCTACCATGATTTTGACTCCCACTAGGGTCACGTTCTGTTGATCTACCTCTCATCATTGTCAAAGCTTCTGGTTGCTGCGAACATTCCTGTTTGTCTTCTTTATTTTTCCGTCTTCGTTCTTCTCCCAATACAGCAGCTGTAACATCATCGAAGACTAAGAATTCCGTTAGGATATTATTCGTCAAGTTGATGATGAGTTGATCATACGAATCTGGTAGGCTTTGAAGTAAAATCTCCGCACGTTCACCTGCCTCTATTTTATGCCCCAAGGAAGTGAGTTGGGAAAATAAAGTATTTAACGTGTTGATGTGCTCTGTCACTGAAGTGGATTCTGCCATTCGAAGAGTATATAATCTCCGTTTTAAGAAGATCTTGTTGTGCAAAGATTTGGCCTCATACAATTTTATGAGAGTATCCCAGATCTCTTTTGCTGTCTTCTTTTCCGCTACACTGGATAGCACGTTATCAGCAAGTGCGAGATGCAGATCAGCAACTGCATTACCGTCAATCTCATTCCACTTGATATCATCAGTGATACCAGCTGGTCTTTCATCAATTGCTTCTAAGCATTTGTTTTTTCTTAAAATTGCCTTTATTTTCATTTTCCACAATGTAAAATTACCTCCATTGAACTTTTCAACTTCGTATTTTGCCGCCATTACTTTTCACCACGAACAGCTTTCTGCTAGGATCGGCTCCCACTGTTTCACGTGAATAGTACCCGTACGTATAAACAGTAACCGTATATATGAATAGTAACTGTATACATGAATAGTAACTGTATACGTGAATAGTGACCTCCTTCAACCAGAAGCTCTGATACCACTTGTTGGGAAATTGAGGGGTGATGCAGGGTCGCAGCTAAAGCGAAATTGAGAAAAATAATGAAAATAAAAATAAGACAAAGACAAGATTACGTGGTTCGGCTTTTAGCCTACGTCCACGGGCGAAGACAGAAGAATCTTTTATTATCAGAAATGGAGAATACAAGTATTGTAGTGTTTTAGCCTTACAACCCAAAACCCCAATACACCCAATTCTCTCAAATCACTCAAAAACTCTCTCAAAACTTTAGAAACTCTCTCTAAATTGCAATAGAAAATGAATTGCTAAACTCTCCCATTTATAGGAAGAGTTTAACATGGTGGACAGCCAAGAATTGGCTGTGCACCTTGCTGAAAAATTGCTGGCACCGTGTGCCAGCAATTGTGTAGCTGGCACACGGTGCCAGCTACCAGCAAAATAATGTGGCCTCTCTTCTGATATGAGTGGTGGGTGCGGCTGCAGCCGTGGTAACATGATTTTTTTTCTCTGGTGAAGGGATTTAAGAGATGTATATTCTGCTCTAGGTCATTGAAGCTAATTATTTGCAGCCAGCCGTAAGATGAACTGCAAAACCATCTTGTTCCCTTCAACTCCGGGAGAGATATTTCGTGAAGTTTATGGGTTCGGGTGTTGAAGAGGACGCAAGACTCGTTGTCTGAACTATAGCAGGTTTTGAAGCCGGCGTTCGACAGCAATAGGAAAGGAGATGAAAGGGATTCAAGTTGATGATACATAGAACTGAAGAGAGATCGCCATGAACGACAAACTGCCGCACATCGTGAGATATCTTTTAAACATCGTGAAATATCATCTGGGTCTGTTAGTTTTTGGAAGATTATCGAGAGGAGTTCGGTGGGGAGATCGGAGAATGAACTTCGTTGTGGATCATCTAGTACCGCCATTGAAATACGAGGGTTTGGTTTCTCAAAAAGGTACGCAAAAACGATTGCTCATGGAGTAGTTTACTCGTTAGGAACAATTTATAGGATTATTCTATAATACTCAAAAGGTATTATACTAAGATTATTTATATTCGTTATATTTAATTTATTGATTTGATCTGACGATTGAAATTAATTTTAGTATTATATTGAAAACTTTAATTTAGTATCAAAGAATGTTTCTCATTTATAATGATAGTAAAAAATAGAATTCTTCTATAATTCTGAGAAGGTATTATAGAATACTGGGATTATCATATTGGGATTATTTAAACTTTAATTCCAGTATTATAGAAGGACCCAAAAAAATATTAAAGATTATACTTGAAACCCCAACTTGTTAGGCATGGCATTGGGTGGATTTGGGTCGGATTTATCCTATTTCATATTTATACTCACGAGAAAAATAAAGGCTTATTAGACTTGTGCTAGATCCATTGCTGAGTGAATTTTTTTTTTTTATTAACTTAAATCCAAAACTCATTAGAAGATATTGACAAAAATATGTCTCCTAAAATTCTAGAACTCGTAAAAATTCTTGATTATTGTATCTTTTAATTAATATGATTAATTAAACATATATATATATATATATATATTTTATTACTTATTTTAATTAATTACAAATTTGTATGGAAAGATCTCGAGGAGTGAATTTGCAAGAGTACTATGTTATTATTATTATTACTATTATGATCAATGTAGTAGGCATGCATTGAGTTAACATGAACAATATTTAACTCCATATCTTGAAAGCATAAAGGAAGAGATTCAGTTCAGATTGCAGTTGTATCTTACCTCCACTCTAAAATTGAAAATGGTGAAATATTGTTTCCAATTAAACTTAGATGGTGTTTGTTTTTTCTCACTTAATATTTAAATATAAAGTTAAATATTATTTCTTGCTTCTTCCTCTCACACACACACGATGCTCTTGCATGTAACATTGCACACTTAGTGGTGAAACTCCTCTCTTTTGCTCAACTTTTATAAAAGCAATAACTTATATTTTAGAGTTTATGGGAATATTAAAACATGAGTAACGAACCCATAGAAACTATTTAAAATTAAAAAAGATTAATCTAATCTGCTTAAATATAATTGAATCCAGTTTCAAAAGATAAAGAATATTCTGCTTAAATATAATTTCAACCTAGTTTCAAAAGATAAATAAATTTATTTTGGAGAAATTAAACTAATGAAACTAAAGAAATTAAAGTAAACAATTAAAACTTTAAAATTCAAGTAATAAAATTTACTAAAATTTTGAAATTCACTCCAATTTAACTTAATAATTCTCTTATTTATCAAATAGTTTTTTAAATTAGAGTGACACATCAAAATCAATCTATTGTCATCTTATGATATAACGTTGAGTACAAATTAATTAATATTAAATAAGTATTTTTTTTGCTTCACTTAATTATGTACCTAAGTACTTTATATATCAATTCAATTAAAAAAATTAAGAAATCACATTAATTATTAAAATTCTAAGTATAGAATTATTAAACAAGTTCTCAACTATCAAGAATACTTGATATTAATGATGGAAAGAATTTTAATTTATTTATTTTTTAGCGATAATTTATTTATTCTTAAAAAACAAGAATTATAAACATTAAAAAAACAAACAAAATGAATTAATTTAACAGAAAGAGAACTGCTTTATCAAATAAGGTATCATCCTCAATCTTAATACAAAAAAATTAGTAAGATATGATTAAATTATAAGACCAATTATGAGAAGAAAAAATTAGTAAGATATGATTAAATTATAAGACCAATTATGAGAAGGAGGGAGAACTAGAAGATATAAGCTTTCTAGAATCTAACCATTTTTCAGTGATAATGGAGTAGTTTTTTTTTAATGATTTTTTATTTTTTATTTTAATTTAAAAATGTAAACCAATTACATAATGACACGTGTTACATATAAATCAATTACATAACTTAGGGGTATTTTAATAATTTACTCGTTTTTTATCAATTGACTGTTAACTTAAACGATTTTTGTCATCTGACAGAGTTTCTACGGGCCTTTTGAAAATTCTATTTTCACCAATTTTTGTGAAACTTTTTTACTCAAACTCATTTGTTTATTTTTCATTTTTATTTTATAAAAAGTAGAAGTTCTAATGTTTTACAAAAAAATTTATATGATGATTAAATTGATTTATGATATAGTTTTTTTATCTATAAATATATTAATAATATTGCTCCCTTTGAATTGAATCAAAATTTTAATCAATTTGCATAAACAAATTTATAAACCAAATCGTCGAGATCTTTTGATATATCAAATTCAAATTTGTTTGTATTATATCGGGTTAATTGATTGGATTAGATTTGCATACCCTAATTAAAGGAGAGAGTTATATTGAAATACAATCAATTTTATAAAAAGGGTGCAGTGAATCAAAGAAATATAACATCTAATTTGACCATAGTAATAAGATAATTTTGTAACATATAATATTATTTAAAACCACAATTATGTTATATGACTTATCAGTTTATTTAAAATCAAACAACATTCTTAAATCTAGATGTTCTAAAATTTCAGTTTCAATATATCTTTCCAGCAATGCAAATTAATTTTTATATAAATTAAATTTTAAATGCAACTAAAATAAAATAAATAAATAAAATGTAGTTGTAAAAAAGGAAATTAATTTCTATATAACTTAAAACAGCAAACATTAAAAAAATGTATATTTTTTTTTGTTTTTACTTGAATATCACATAGGTTACAACAAAAAAATAAACATCCTGCTAGATTGTGTTTAGCTTAAAAATTATAAAATTAATATATACATACGCCTAATTTAAATCTTAACTTTATTTTTACTAAGTTAATTATTTCAAAAACCCTTCTTTATAATAATTTTGAATTGTAAGCTAAGCCGAGATAAGCTCTAATGAGTCATGTTTGTTATAAACATCTCTAGACAACGCTCTAACCTTAATTTTGATTTACGCAATCTCTTAATTATTTTGAGAAACATAAATCTCTCCAACCTCTAAAATATGTTTTCAGCTTTTTTTCTTCTCAATTTTACACCCGCGTGAACCCCTCCTCTACCCTAAACACAACCTCAACAAACACAACCTCAACAATCTTCTCTAATCTAATTAAGTCAAATTATCCTTTTAAATAGTTCTCCACTCACCCGCCCTGAGTTCTAACAGCCTCTACTAAGTTATTATTTTTCCTCAACAAAATAAATCTTCACTTATTTATGTTCAAAACACAATTGGCCTCTAGGCATGCCAAATTTAGGCGCAAAAAATATATATTGAGAAAAAGGTACACACAACCTTGATTAATTAATTTTCTTGATTTTAGCTTTTTTTATATAATTGAATCGGTTTCCTTTTTTATGATTTAATCAAATCGAAAAATAATCATACAATTAAGTGAAACCAATCATAATCAAGGAAATTATGATTTACACCATAAATGTTAAGAAAAGTTAGAGAGTATAGAACTGCCATATATATACTTGGATGATTAATTTTCTTGATTTTCAGATTTTTCTTTCCTTGTAATTCAATTGTTTTTTTTTTCTTTTTTTTTTCTCTCTTTGATCAAAATTTTATTTTTAATTTACTCAAAATCACAAAACGAAGAAAGATAACTTTTCCCCAAAAAAGAAAAAAAAATGACTATATACCATTAAAGGAGGACTAGATACTCTTCTAAAAGATTAGATAAGAAACTACATTATTATGAGAGGATATTCTTAAAGGAGATATTTTAATATCCAAATACAACCATACATATACCAGAGCTGTAATAAGAGAGAAGGTAAATAAAGAAATAAAACAATTAATTTAACCACATTAATAAGATATTTAAATTTTGTAACCACCACCTACTAATGAAAATTTATAATATAATATTTTATTATCACACTAAATTTATATATGTTAGATAAATTATAATATCATTTTAAATGTTTTAAAACCTTTTACTTGAATAATAAATGAGAGATTTGGAATTTTTTGGTATCTTATTAGAAATTTATCTATTTTGCCCATAGTGAAATTTAGGGGTAGGCAAAAAAATTGAAATGATTGCTTTTTGGTTGGTTGAGTTTGGTTATAATATCAAATTTTGGTTGGTTTTAATTCGATTTGGTTGATTCAAAACAAAATAAGCCAAAAATAGATAATAAAATAAATTAATTAATATATACCAATTAACCCCTAATATATGTATACCTATTGCTTGCCCCCTTTTGATATGTTCTTTTTCCTAGGCCATGCAATAGGTTGTGCTAAAACATAGTTTGGTGTTGTGTTGTTAAATTCAATAAACTCGAACCCAACCTACTATATTGGGTCAAAAATCAAAACTCAAACCTATTTGTTATTTTATTGTATTATGTGAACTGACTCATTGACCCATTTTTTTATAAAAAAATAAAAAATTATTATTATAGAATTTTAGATTTTAAACATATTATTAAATAATAATTTGTCAAAATAAAATAATTAAGAATATAATAATAAGCGGGAAAAAATGAATAAAAATAAAAACATAAAGTTAAGTATCATGTAATAGTCCACAACCATCTCCACAATTATTTTTAAAAAATTTGTATAAAATAATTAAAAATAATTTAAATATTTTTCTACTATTTTTGTAAAAAAAAGAAAGAGTAAAATTTTCTTCCATAAATTTATCCCTTACTATTTTATAATTTCTCACCAATTGATGAACATAATATGTGCCTAAACAATATTATATATATATATATATATATTACGATGGTTTATGCTAATTACATAAAGATAGAATTTATAATGGTAAATAATGACTCTAGTCTCAAGTATGGTATAAACAATTAAAAACATTTAGGATTTGTAATTACAAGATACTTAATTTAAATTAACTTTCTTATTTTAAAAATAAAATATTTTAATATTTTAATAATTAAATTATTAAAATAAATTAATATTAACGGTATAAATGGGTGAAATATTTTTTCAAAACCAAACTCAAACTCAATCTATTATCTTGTGGGTTTTAATTGATTGACCCGAAAAAGTTAGACATGATAGTTAATTTGTTTTTGGATTCATACCATATTAACAAGCCGTGTCAATTTTTGTTAAATTGATTTTTTTATTTTTTATTTTTATTTAAAAGATTAAAAAATTGAATTTAAAATCTTCAATTTAATAAATAAATACACTACAAACTAATATTATTATTTATTAAAATAATAATCTCATTATTGTCTATTCTAGCAACCATCCATCAGAATCATCATTAATCATTAATCGTTAAAGCGTATTCTTATAATACGTATATCTACGACGGTGACAATAGATATGTGATTTGATAATACGCTAATTTATTCATTATTAATATTTATTTTAAAATTTAATTATTTACTCCCCACAAAAGAAGAGGGTTTGCGGCTATTATGAATTTATTAGGAAAAAGAAAAAGCGATTACCAATGAGAGCAAACCGATAAATTTCCTTTTTCATTTGACGTTATCATTTAGTTTATCAATGGAGTCTGTTGTCTCGTTATATATGAACTCCAGAAATTTCTCTAACATCATATACAATCAACCACAAAAGAGAAAGAAAAAAAAATGGGTTTGTTTAGAAGCAACAAACACTATATCTTGTTTCTTGCAGTACTATCATTATTCTTCAATAGTATCGCTTCATGGGATCAGACCCAGATGCCGAGTGCCTCAGCTTCTGCAATCAGAACCATCGAATTCTCCAAAAGCGTTCATGGGAGCCTGACTTTGCAATGCCACACCGAAGATGGCAGTCCATGGAATCAGGTGATAGCAGATTCTTCAGTTCATAAGTGGAACTTTACGGAGACGACGATTTGCAACGCCACTTCCGAGGACAGTGGCGTCATCGACAACTTCCAAATCTTCGATCGCGAAAGGGATACGGTGAGGTGCCCAACGGCGTGCCAATGGACTGCATTAGGTTCTGTTCTAATGGGGAGACCCGATGACTATGCTTCGCCGCCGGATCTGTTTTATCATTGGAAAAAAACAACTAGTGACCGAGAAGTTGATAATAGTGCTAGGGTTAATATTAATCCTTAAACCTCAAAATGAATTTTGAGTTGGTCTTCTTCTTTCTTCTATATGAATAAATCATTATTATTTCTCTATTTCACAATGAGTTTTATGTTCATGAGTTTATGTGGCTTGAGGGAGGGTGATTCCAATTTGTGATCTCCTCCTCCAGTTTTGATTGTGACCAGGGCCTAGTAGAGAAGACAATCAAAGAAATGCAACATTTAATATGACCATATCGATAAGATACATAAATTTTGTAACAACATCGAAATAATGAAAATAACTAATTTTGTAAACATATAATATATTTTAATCAAGATATATATTTTGTCATATAACTTATCAAATCATTTACGTTAATTAAAAGTGATCACAACAACGAGCCCTTTTCGATTTGAGATATTGACACTGTCACCCTTGAGGTTTGACAAAATTGCACTGTAATGACTTCTTTCTCTTTAATCACTCCTTCTAACTACCATCCGTTAACTCGCCGTTTTATCACCGTTCCTTACACATGCAAGAAAATTAAAATATCCTCACTTATTGTTGAATTAGCAAAATTCTACAAATCTAATTATGCATGTGTCAAACCATTCCAACTTCAACAATTTTTTTTTTAAAAAAACACGTCAATAGTTTAAATGCACAAAAATTCTTATAAAGTATTATAAAAATAAATATAAACAAATAACTCAATAAGTTTAATCAAATTAAATTTTAGTCAATTAATATTTTAAATCTAATTATTAATCTATAGTCGTTTTTAATATTTTTCTCATGATTTTTTTATGGTTTATATTATATAAATTGAAATAATATAAAGTTTCAAGCATATGGTTTTTTTATGATTTTTATATATATATATATTTTTAGATTTGATATTTTCTTTAGATAACCTTGGGATTGAGATTGATTTGATTTAATTACATGAAATTGAAAATTTGATAAAGGCACTTACTTGGGTGATAATTGAGAAGAGATGTCAAATTGTGAAAAAAATAAAAAGAAAACTCTTAATTTTGAGAATTTAAAGTTGATGTCACCATTATTATTTTCTTTAAAAAAAAAAAAATTGTTCCTCCTTGCCGCCGTACCCCCACCTCCTTCCTTGAAAAGTCCTATCTTTCTGCTTTCAGATTTGAGGGCCCTAAATTCAATTGAGGTCGGACCCTGGAAGCCTAGCCATATGTTCCCTTCAAAAAGTCTATTCTCCTCTTGAAAAGTTTGTCAGAATTTGCACAACAAGTCTAATCCAAAGGAAGGCCTAGGAGTAATGGTCAATGGGCCTAAACCTGATAGAAACGATAGAGAGCGGGTTTAGACTCAGAGGATCTGATCAGCAAATGAGAAAACCTATTCGATCTTTGCTGACCCAAACACGACCACGGTCGAATAGGTACTGACTACATTCCACAACTTTACTCTTAGAAATCTCGCGTCAATATCAAACCAACAGGGAATGACCGTTCAAGATCTGACCTGAGCCAATCAAAATAAGCCTCACTTGAACCAAAATCACCGGCGGAGGCGAACCCAAAAAATATGTTTAACACATCAAAAGAGACATCAGACGTAGGATAAGAACGAGGTCAAAAAATCTGCAGAATGATATTCGACGTATGTTAGGGGACCAGTACAAAAATACTTGGCATGTGTCAGAAGTGCAACAAAAAATATTTGACAAAAAATAGAAATACTATAGAGGAAAACCCAAAAAAATCTCTGAAAGGCCATTATTATAAAAAAAAGAAAGAGGGAAATATGGAGAGAATGATGAAAAAAACTCAAAAGTACAAAAAAAAGAAAAAAAAAAAGAAAGGAGCATTCCCCCTGTCCCCAGAGTAATATCTCATTCATGTTTTGTCATATTTTTAAGAGAGATAATCCCCAATTTTTAACTTAAGTATCGGAGCGTCTTCGCTGGAATCCACCCCAGCAAAACTACCTTTAAGCTTGTGTTCGTGTTTCTTTGCAGGCCCCTCCTCCATAGCTCGCGAAAAATAGGAAGCCCAAGCCCACTAATCGCTCCAATCTAGACGAGGCTCAAGTTCGATTCTCCCTAATTTAAGGTTTGTTGACCGAGAAACTATTTTTTCAGGTCAACAAAAACTATTAAAGTTGGAATGATTTGTCACCTTTATGTACAATTAGATTTGTAGGGTTTTGTGGTTAGCTTATCTTTAAAAAAAATGGTGATAAGAGATTTTTTGGATTAGAAATTATTAGTACAATAATAAATGAGGGCATTTTAGTTCTTTATATATGTAACAAATAGTGATAAAACAACAAGTTAACAGACGGTATTTAGAAAGGGTGACAATGTTATTAAAGAGAAAGATGCCATTACAATTTAATTTTGTCAAACCTCAAGGGGTGACAGTGTTAATACCCCTATGGTTTTGGGAATGAAGAAAGTTTATACGTATGCATACAGAACACGAGACTCAGAATGGACGGCGGTTAAGTTCAAAGTTAATTGTGGTGATACCATATATTACAAAGATGAATTTAAAGCTGTTGAATTGGTGATTTAACATAAGTTGGTTGTCATTGAATTTAAGACTAATTCGGTGATAAATTTAGAGTTGAAACAGCACGGGAAATAAGAAGTTGAAAACTCAATGGAACAATACTGAAAGTGTATGTGCAACAGGGGATTTTTTTTCCAAGTATGGGTGCCTCAGCATTGGTCAAGGCATTCAAATGCCTTGGCCAATGCCTCATTGTTGGCCAAGGCATTAGTTGTATAATGGGCATAAGTTTTCCACGCTGTGACATCTATTTTAAGTGTTACGGAACCCGTGCTATCTATATATACCCCTTATATTTTTAAGGGTTTGAAGTGTGAAGGAGAGAGGAAAGAGTAAGGGATAAAAAAACATAGAAAATACACTGTGTGAGAATATTGATTAAAAATCATTGGAATATGATTTGGGGATCAAGCTAAGTGCGTAGGGTGCGCACGGATCGAAGACGGGCGCGAAAGGAGGAAGGGCGCACCAGACTCCAGCACCGTAGCGACCAAGCATGGGCGCTGCGGCGCAAATTCCATTATGTTAGCGCCGCGGCGCCAGGAAGCCAGCACCGCAGCGCTCAGCAGAAAGCGCGCCAGCGCTTGATGCCGGAACAGTATCCCGAAATTAGGAAACTTCCTAATTTCGTCTCCCACTTGTTCTAGGACTCTCTAATATGACTCCCACACGTATAGGGAAAACCTAGGACGTCCCAAGGCCTATATAAAGGCTATCAATTGGCTTGTAAACATATCTTGATAATCTTTGTGATCAAGTTAGTGAGATCTTTATGATCTTAAAGAGATCTTGGTGATCAACAATAATCTTAGTGATAATTCTTAATGGTTCTTTGTGAGAGAAAATTCATAGATGGCAAGATAGAGTTTTCTTTATGATCTTTCTTGTAATAAGCATACTTTGTGGTTGCCTTGTGATTCATAATAAAAGAAGAGTGTGATCTTGATCCGCCGTGGACGTAGGCAAGTTGCCGAACCACGTAATTCTTTGTGTGTTCTTCTTCTACCCCTTTTTTTCTTTTATTTCTTAATAACTTGTTCTGCATTATTATATTACTTAAGTGAATTGTTTAGCTTTGTTTGTGTGCTTCCGCTTCAACACACTATTTAAAGGTGTATTTTGATCATTTAAGCTCCAAATATTTCATTTATAATCCTTGTAATCTCATAAATTAATAAAGAGTCTTAGATCTTTGATCCACCATGGACGTATGCATATTTGGCTGAGCCATGTATACTTTATGTTGTAGTATGTTCATATTTCTGTTATTTCTACGTATAATCTATGTGATTAATCTTTCAATTCATATGATTACTCATACTAGTGATATATTGTGGTGTATTACAATATATTAGTGTATTTGAGAGTTTGACTATCAAATTCAATATTAAATCATAGTAATTGATTCCTAATACGTATATGTTGAGTATTGCTTCTGCTTTAATAATTCGATAATTGCTATTGTGTTCATAATTATCTTTATACAATTGATAGTAGATTAATAGTACTAGGATTGTTTATATTTGGTGTTCTAAGTGGGGGTTTATAAACCTACAAACTAGTATCAGAGCATATAGTACGAATTTGTAATAATTATGGGATCCTAGAAGTATGAACTTGAGATGTTTAACTGGTGTGATAATTTTAATTTGTGGAAGGTTAAGATTGTGGCTTTGTTAGAGTGTTTAAGACTTGAATCAACCCTAGAGGATATCTCTAGTCTAAGTGAAAAGCCTACAACATCTAAGAGCGACCTTTTAGTATTTCTAATAAAATTTTGAAATTTTCTCTTAAAAAAATCCATTGTGATCTTTGGAGTTCTGCCCCTAATACTTTTATGCAAAATTTTAGATTTTATGTTATTTTTATAGAAGATTTCTCTCGTTTTTATTGGTTATATCCTTTAAAAAGGAAATCGAACTTTTTTGTGTTTTCTTAAAATTTCAAAAGTAGATAAAAAAAATTAGTTTGATAGATAAATAAAAATAATTCAAAGTGATGGTAGAACTGAGTTCACTTCCATTAAGCATTTAGAAGAATATGGCATTCAATGACAACTTTCTTTTCTACATGCACCTGAACAAAATAGTGTTGCAGAACGTAAGCATAGGTATCTAACAAAAACTGCATTTACTATGATGTATTAGGCTTCATTACCAATAAGGCTATAGGTTAATACATTTCTTATTGTCACTTTTATTATTAATCAACTTCCTTTAACTTCTATTAATAACAAGAGTCCTTATCAAATGCTATATAATAAAAACTCGGATCATGGATGTTTTAAAATTCTTGGCTATAGATGTTTTTCATATCTCTGTGATTATAATAAAAATAAATTTGAGCAAAAAAGTTGTCCTTGTGTTTTTATAGGTTACAGCCCTTTGCACAAGGGTTATATATGTTTACATCCTTAAATAAATAGAGTTTATATTTTCAAGCATGTTATATTTGATGAAACGAGTTTTCCTTTTGCTAAAACTAACATGATTTCTACTATGCAAAAAAATAAAGAAATTACCACTTTTTTACTTTCTGAAGAAGAGTTTGATACATTTTGATCTCAAAAATCCTTATCAGAGAAAAATATTAATTTAGACCCACAACTAACCAATTAAAAAATCAGTCTTTAAGTCTTCACCAAACTCCACTTTTGGTCTTTAACACCCACAGTTCACAGTCACATATTCCAAATATTGTCCAAACTCTTAATGAAGTAGTCCTCTTAAATTCCACCCAAGTTCATCTTATTATGAATTCACAAACTTTGAACACTTTATCTATTTCTCCTAATACTAGTAGTTCCTTACCTGATGAGAATACAACAATAGTGAAGGAAAAATCACTACCACTACTTTATCCTATCACCAATTTCGTCACCTATCCTAACATCACCAAATAATTAGTTATTGAATTGCCTCTCGTATCCGACCCTAAAACTTCCACATTGCCAAAATCTTTTGCTACAACTAACATACATCCTATGATGACAAGAAATAAACTTAAACAAAATTCGCACTTAGCCCTTCACACAACTAACCTCATCGAACCTAAAACTCTCAAAAGCCCTTTAAAATCTATTCTAGGTTCAAGCTATACAAGAGAAATTGCAAGTCTTGCACAAAAATCATACCTAGACCTTAGTTCCTTGACCATATAACACTAATATTATTGGTACTAAATGGGTTTATAAAATTAATTTCAATGAAAAAGGATATGTTCATCGCTTTAAGGCATGTTTGGTGGCTAAAGGGTTCACACAAGTCCTTGGAATCAACTTTGATGAAACTTTTAGTTTCGTCATTAAACCTACCACCATACTCTTTTCTTAACAGTTGTTGTTAGTAAAGGATGGGATCTTCGATAGGTTGATGTTCATAATGCATTTCTACATGGCACTTTAAAAGAAACAGTTTACATAGAGCAGCCTCCAAGTTTTGAAGATCCCATGCAATTTAATTTTGTGTGTAAACTATACAAATCTCTTTATAGACTGAAACAGGCTCCTCGAGCTTGGTTTGAATATTCGTTTAGAGTCTTAATCCAACTTGATTTCAAAAGTAGGCAAGGAGATAACTCTATCTTTATTTTATATAATAATGGTGTTATTATTCTATTACTAATATGTGTTGATGATGTTATTGTAACAAGAAATAATACCAAGGCTATACAGTCCCTCATTTTGACTTTAAGTGCAAAATTTGCTCTTAAGGACCTCGAATCATTAAGCTATTTCCTTAGCATTGAAATTTTTTAGTTCAATAAAGAATTGTTCTTATCTCAAGCAAAATATACCAACGATTTTCTCCATAACCTCATAAACATGAATGTTCACCTATAAATACCTCAATGGTTCTTAAGGCCTCTTCCATTTCTGATGACAACAAACCAGTTGATCCTACCCATTATAGGATGCTCATTGGCAGCTTACAATATCTCACCTACACTCGCCTAGATATCACTCATATTGTAAACTAAGTGTTAACATTTTCAAACCCCTACAAAAGCCAACTTTCGAGCAGTGAAACAAATTCTTAGATATTTAAAAGGAACTATTGATTATGAGATATGATTTCTTTCTCATATATCCCTAACACTTTATAATTTTTTTAATTTTAATTAGACAGGTTATCCTACGACTCATCGCACCACCACCGAATTTTGCATTTACTTAGGTGCAAATTATATTTCTTGAAGCTCAAAAAAAACAAACCACTATTACACGATTAAGTGTTGAAGCCGATCACTTGCTTCTACTGCTGTAGATCTAGTTTGGATTGGCTTTCTTATCCAAGATATTGACATCTCTTTATTCAAGCCACTGTTATTTTTGTTTGACAATATGAGTAGTTTACATATAGCTCGAAATCTTGTTTTTCATGCTCACACCAAACATATTGAACTTGATGTACATTTTGTTTGTGAAACTCTAGGCATCTTTGCATCAGACATATCCCATCACTTCGTCAAGTTGCTGATGTTTTCATCAAACCGCTGAGCAAGTCTCTTTTTCATACTTTTCAGGCAAAGATTGGTGTGCGTCTTCTACCACGGCCAACTTTGAGGGGGTCTGATAAAAATACAAAATCAACAAATAACAAAAAGTCAACAAAACACATCTCCAAATATCAAAAAGATAATCGGCCACCGAAATCAACACAATAAGACAAGAACATCCACAAAGTCATAGAAATGATTTTTCACCGCCAACCTCGTGACCTTAAGTCAAATATAATTTCTCAAAAGACTATAATAAGACAAGAATATCTCCTAAAGTCAAAAAGATGATCTTCCATCATCAACCTCCTTGTCTCAAGTCAATAAAGTGGTTTGAAAATAATTTATTCAAAACAACGATAGTTGCTATCTTAAGTTAATGAGAGTTGTCTCAAATTGTCTTATTATTAGTCGTGTATAAATAGTGGCCTAAATTATAGCAAAAATATAACACAATTGAATAAAACATCTTTTCAATTCTTTCCTTTCTTTATTATTTTCATCTTACAAAATTCTTTAGATTGCATAAGTAAATTTATAGATAAAGCACCCATTTTTCATTTCTCCAGTTGGTGGCTAGTCAATTTTAGTGTAATGTTTGTATAAAAAAATATATATTTAATTTATATAACGTGTATAAGTAGTGGCCTAAATTATAGCAAAAATATACACAATTGAATAAAACATCTTTCTAATTCTTTCCCTTCTTTATTATTTTCATCTTACAAAATTCTTTAGATTGCATAAGTAAATTTATTAAAATTTGAAAATAATATTATTAATATATTTATAGATAGAGCACCCATTTTTCATTTCTCTAATTGGTGGCTAGTCAATTTTAGTGTAATATTTGTATAAAAAATATATATATTTAATTTAAAGTATATATATAAGGAAGGGGAGATTCGAATCTAAATTCTCTAAAAATACTCTAAACCCTTTAACTATCGAGCCATTTAAGAAAGTGGTAAATTGTAGCGTATACTTCTTACTTCTGAGGGTTTCGAGTCTTTTTCTTGGATCATAACTTGGATTTGATACTTATAATTAAAAGTTTATAAAGATTGAACTACTCCACAAGCGAAATTGTCTTCATCTTCTGTGATTCAATGGCACCAAAAGGGCAAAGATGCTCATTCTCAGATCTCCCCATCGAAATTCTGTCTATAATCTTTCAAAAACTCACAGATTTTGAAGACATCTCACGGTGTGCAGCGGTTTGTTCGTTATGGCAATCACTCATTCATCAACTTATTTCTCGTTTACCTCCTTTTCTTTTAGTCTCGACCAAAATCAAATCTAATCAGGACTCTTGGGCTCTCTTCAATACACAAACACATCGATATTACGAAGTACTTCCGGATCCATTAAACGTAAGACGTTTTTGCAGTTCATCGTCTCACGATTGCCTGCAAATAGTCTCCTTCGACCCAAAACAAAATATTATTCTCCTAAATGCTTTCACAAGAGACCGAATTGTGTTGTTGCCGCCACCAGCACAAGCAGCGTCTCCGCTATTGCGATGCTTGAGAGTCACAACATCAACCGACGCTTTGCATAGTCCTGATTGCATAGTTCTTGCTGCATTATGAAAAATAAAGAAAAATTGTACATCTGCAGACCAGGAGACTTGGATTGGACAACGGTAAATGGGTTTAAATTCAATTGTAGTGATACTATTTGTTATAAGGGTGAATTTTATGCCGTCAGTTACCCTGAGGGTCGCATGTTTCATATAATTTTTTTCGGTTCTCGAGTTGAAGCAGTAAAATTGCCCCTCATTGGTGTTAGTATAACAAAGGGCTTATGGAACTTGATGGAGTTGGAGGGTGATTTGTTACTTGTTCGAAGACAATCGAAGGGTGATTATAGATCAATAGTTTCTTGGATTGAAGTTTACAGGTTGAATTGGCATAAGAAACGGTGGATTCAGGTGAAAAATATTGGGGACAATGCAATCTTAGTGGGCAAACATGGTTCCACATCTCTCGCTATTAGAAATTCCGATGGACAATTCAAAGCAAATTGCATATATGTCATCCATGAAGTCATTGTCAACGTCTTCAACTTGGAGACCGGGCATCCTGAATCATTTGGTCATGATTTTGGGAGTCGGACAGACCGGCTGGGAGATTGGCTCATTATTGAACCAAAAATGTAAGTGAGATTGTATTAGTCTATGCTTTTGTTATCTCTTTTAATGTTATTGAACATAGAATAGTCATCAACTATGTATGTTGAGTTGAAATTGACCCTGGTTTTCATTACTTTGTGAAGGATGGCTTCAGGGAGTGAGGATCTTGATGAGAAGTGCTTTGTTAAAATACTGTATAAAGTTACACTATCAAGTTTGGATGAAAAGGATTGGCTTGCAATAGGCAATTATCTATTCACTAAATATGGTAAGAGACATACTGTTGCTAAATTGAAGTCAAAATATGATCAATTGAGTATGTTACTCAAAGAGTTTCGGAAACTAAAAGAACATAAGGGTATGGGTTGGGATTCGAAGACCAGTAGAGTTCATGCATCTGAAGATGTTTGGCAATCTTATATTAAGGTAGATTGTAGTATTAGTATTTGTATGTTAAACTTTTAAGATGTTCAATAGTTGTAGCTAGCCATGCATAGTACTTACCTAGCATGCAGGAAAATCCTTTTGCAGAACAATTTCGTGGGAAAGGATTTCACTATTATCATAAGCTTTGCAAAATTTTCAAGAACCGTTGTAGGGAACAACCAAAAGGATTAAGCTATTTGTTGGATCATAAATTTGATCTATTATGGGAGCTTATACTCAAAATCAATCAAATTGGAGTTCAAGTCCATAATCAAGATCCAAAACTACTAACTTTCTACTTAAAATCTTTTAGGGTGTGGTAATTATGCATGTGAATAATTTGGAACGATGGAGAAGAATGAAGAAGAATAAGGTGTATGGTTATTGTAATTTTGGATTAATTTATTTGTGTGGTATAGGATTGTTCTTAAGTAGTATAAATACCCCTCCCCATTTTAGTTTAGGTATCAAGAAAAATTAAGAGCTTCTAAGTGAGGGAAGAAGCAAACTCTAATAAGAGTGAGTTGTAGTATCTTGTTTTTTGAGTGAGAGTGCTCTTGTAATATTTGTTTGAGTTTGAATAAAAGTTGTTTGTGTGAGTGTTTCATTTCTAACAAAGTGGTATCAGAGCAAGTTGGAAAGTATACACTATTGCATATCAAATCGAAGGTCTCGACGAAAGGAATCCGACGCCACCAAAATCTCCCTAATCTGAGTTCTGACGTGCCTCCACGCGCCGCCGGAAGACTGCTGCCAGAGAATCGAGTTGACTCATCGAGTTGAGCCGAGTTGGAGCATTGATCGAGCCGCCAAGCCGAGTTGACCGAGCCGTAAGCCTGTTGACCGAGCCCCTTGACCGAGCCTTCCAAGCGAGTTGACTGAGCCGTCAAAGTCATTGACCGTTGACCAGGTTAGGGTTGACTTTGACCGTTGACCAAAAAATTGAAAATTTTGACCAAGTCCCTCCCAAGGTTTTTCGGATTCATCCTTGCAATCGAATTTTGCAAATTCTCATTATATTGAGAGATATGAAAAATGATATGGCACTATTCTAAGTTCCAACACTCAACAACAACAACTACGACAATTAGAGTATCAAAATGAAGGCGCTTCTTGGATCACAAGATGTGTGGGATATCATAGAGAAAGGCTATAACGAGCCTGTGGATGATGCTGCTTTTGCTGCTCTTACACCAGATCAAAAGACAACTTTGAAGGATTCAAGAAAGAGAGACAAGAAGGCTCTCTATCTCATCTATCAAGCATTAGATAATGATGGCTTTGAAAAGATTTCGAGTGCAAGCTCTAGCAAGGAAGCGTGGGAGAAGCTACAAACCTCTTACAAAGGATCCGAGCAAGTGAAGAAGGTCCGTCTCCAAACATTAAGAGGTGAATTCGAATCCTTACACATGAAAGTATCTGAGTCTATTTCGGATTATTTCTCAAGAATAGTAGCTGTTTCTAATCAATTAAAAAGAAATGGTGAAAAGTTAGAAGATGTAAGGATAATAGAGAAGATACACCGTTCGTTGGATCCCAAATTTGAGCACATCGTTGTGACGATTGAAGAAACTAAAGACTTGGAAGAAATGACAATCGAGCAACTCCAAGGATCATTGCAAGCATACGAAGAGAAGCATAAGAAGAAGCATGGGTTTACTGAACAACTCCTCAAGCTGCAACTCAAGGATATGCATGAAAGCCAATGCAATGATAGAAACCAACGTGGTCGAGGCAGAGGTAGAGGCCATGGACGAGGTGGAAGTCGCGGTCGTGGACGAGGCTGGAATTACTACAACAATAATTCCAACAACTATGAGAAAGGAGAAAGCTCAACACGAGGCCGTGGAAGAATCAATCCAAACTCAAGGTATGAAAAATCTCAAGTTCGATGTTATAATTGTCAGAAGTTTGGGCATTATGCTTCAGAATGTAGAGCTCCCAACAACAAAATTGAGGAGAAGACAGATGGCAAAGAAACTCTTCTTCTAGCACGAAAGGAAACTGATGGTGGCCAAGCAAATTCCCGGTATCTTGACAGTGGTGCAAGCAATCACATGTGTGGAAGGAAAGACATGTTCGTAGAGCTAGACGAGTCAGTAAGCGAAAATGTTTCGTTTGGAGATGATTCCACAATAGCAGTGAAAGGGAGAGGTAACATCCTTATCCGTTTGAAAGACGGGAGACATCAGTTTATTTCCAATGTCTACTATGTGCCCAATATGAAAAGTAACATCTTGAGTTTAGGGCAACTGTTAGAGAAAGGTTATGATATTCATATGAAGGATTATAATCTTTCTATAAAAGATGATAAGAATAACTTCATTGCTAAAGTGCCGATGTCAAAGAATAGAATGTTCTTGATCAACATACAAAACGATGTTGCAAAGTGCCTAAAAGCTTGCTACAAAGATGCATCATGGCTTTGGCATCTTCGATTTGGGCATCTTAATTTTGGAGGTCTAGAGCTGCTATCTAAAAAGGAGATGGTGAAGGGACTACCTCGCATCAACCATCCTGACCAGCTTTGTGAAGGGTGTCTAGTCGGGAAACAATTCAGGAAAAGCTTTCCAAAGGAGTCAAAGACAAGAGCCAAGAAACCACTCGAGCTCATCCATACCGATGTGTGTGGACCGATCAAGCCAAGCTCTCTCGGTAACAGTAACTATTTTCTTCTCTTCATTGATGATTTTTCAAGAAAAGCCTGGGTATATTTCTTGAAACAGAAGTCAGAAGTTTTCGAAGTCTTCAAGAAGTTCAAAGCAGCAGTGGAGAGAGAAAGCGGTAGAAAGATCAAAGCCACGAGATCCGACCGAGGTGGAGAATTTACTTCTAGGGAGTTTCAAGAGTTCTGTGAAGCAAATGGAATTCGTCGACCAATGATAGTTCCTAGATCCCCCCAACAAAATGGTGTGGCAGAAAGAAAGAACAGAACAATCCTCGACATGGCACGAAGCATGCTCAAAAGCAAGAAACTACCCAAGGAATTTTGGGCGGAAGCAGTAGCATATGCAGTCTACTTGTCAAACCGATCTCCAACAAGAAGTGTATGGGGAAAGACACCGCAAGAGGCATGGAGTGGAAGAAAGCCTGGCATTTCCCACCTGAGAATCTTTGGAAGTATAGCCCATGTTCATGTACCGGACGAGAGAAGAACGAAGCTTGATGATAAAAGCGAGAGTTTTATCTTCATCGGCTATGATGCTAATTCGAAGGGCTACAAGCTGTACAATCCAGACAATAAGAAGATTGTGATTAGTCGAGATGTGGTCTTCAACGAAGAAGAAGAATGGGATTTTAACTCTCATGCAGGTGACTTCAATTTCTTTCCTCGGTTTGAAGAATATGAGCAGACAACGAGGGAGCAACTAGGACCTCAACAAGAGCTTGCAACTCCACCCACTTCACTAACATCAACCACTCAAGGAGACTCATCACCTTCGTCATCGTCAAGTAGGAGTCAAAGTGAAAGAGTTGTGCAACGTACAAGAAGCCTTAGAGATCTCTATGAGGTAACTAAACGACAAGATAATCTTACATTATTTTGTCTGTTTGTCGATTGTGAACTAGTGAGCTTTCAAGAAACAGTACGAGAGAAGAAGTGGAGAGATGCGATGGACGAAGAAATCAAGGCCATCGAGAAGAATGACACATGGGAACTCACCTCACTTCCCAAAGGACATAAGGCGATAGGTGTCAAATGGGTGTACAAAACAAAGCAAAACGCCAAAGGAGAGATTGAAAGGCACAAGGCGAGGCTAGTTGCTAAAGGTTATAGTCAAAAGGCTGGAATTGACTATGATGAGGTATTTGTTCATGTTGCTCGATTGGAGACTATTAGACTAATCATTTCTTTAGCAGCTCAAAACAAGTGGAAGATACAGCAAATGGATGTAAAGTCTGCCTTCCTAAATGGAGTTCTTGAAGAGGAAGTCTACATTCAGCAACCATCAGGCTACGAAGTCAAAGACCACGAAGACAAGGTGTTGAAATTGAAAAAGGCTCTTTACGGGCTAAAACAAGCACCAAGGGCATGGAATAGCCGAATCGACAAGTACTTCCAAGAGAATGGCTTCAACAAATGTCCTTACGAGTACGCTCTATATATCAAGATCAAAGATGGAGATATTTTGATCGTGTGCCTCTACGTGGACGATTTGATCTTCACCGGAAGCAACCCAAGCATGTTCAATGAATTCAAGGAAGTGATGTCGAAAGAATTCGAGATGACAGACATGAGGCTCATGGCGTACTACCTTGGCATTGAAGTTAAGTAACAAAAGGATAGAATTTTCATTTCACAAGAAAGCTATGCAAAGGAGATCCTGAAGAAGTTTAAGATGGAGAATTGTAAGCCGATAAGCACACCGACGGAATACGGAATCAAGATGTCCAAACATGAAGAAGGCGAAAGTGTAGATCCAACATTCTTCAAAGTTTAGTGGGAAGTCTACACTATCTAACTTGCACGAGGCTCGATATTCTTCACGCAGTTGGATTGGTTAGTCGCTACATGGAATCTCCAACCACCCATTTTAAAGCCGCAAAGAGAATTCTTCGCTATCTGAAAGGTACAATTGACTTTGGCTTATTCTATTCAGTTTCTAATGATTACAAGCTTGTTGGATATAGCGATAGTGATTGGGGTGGAGACATAGATAATCGAAGGAGCACTACTGGATTCGTATTTTTTATGGGAGATACTGCTTTCACATGGATGTCAAAGAAACAACCGATTGTCACATTGTCCACTTGTGAAGCGGAATATATTGCTGCTACCTCATGCGTTTGTCATGCAATTTGGCTTAGAAATCTATTGAAGGAGATAGGCTTGATACAAGAAGAGCCTACCAAGGTTTGTGTTGACAACAAGTCAACCATTGCCTTAGCCAAGAATTCGGTATTCCATGATCGAAGCAAACACATCGATATTCGCTACCACTATATAAGGGAGTGTGTTGCAAGAAAGGATGTGCAAGTTGAATATGTGAAGTCACAAGATCAAGTTGCCGATATATTTACCAAACCACTGACAAGCGAAGACTTCATAAGATTAAGGAACTTACTAGGGGTCACAAAATCAAGCTTAAGGAGGGGTGTTGGATCATAAACTTGATCCATTATGGGAGCCCAAACCCAAAACCAATTAAATTGGAGTCTAAGTCTATAATCAAGGTCCAAAACTACTAACCTTCTACCTAGAATCTTCTAAAGTATGGTAATTATGCATATGAATAATTTGGAAGGATGGAAAAGAATGAAGAAGAATAAGGTGTATGGTTATTGTAATTTTGGATTAATTTATTTGTGTGGTATAGGATTGTTCTTAAGTAGTATAAATACTCCTCCCCATTTTAGTTTAGGTATCAAGAAAAATTAAGAGCTTCTAAATGAGGGAAGAAGCAAACTTTAATAAGAGTGAGTTGTAATATCTTAATTTTTAAGTGAGAGTGCTCTTGTAATATTTATTTGAGTTTAAATAAAAATTATTTGTGTGAGTGTTTCATTTCCAACACTATTATCATGTGCTCGGTGAAAATTTCCAAAATGCAGCTATTACTGGACAAATGCAATCTTCTCAATATCACAAAACAAAAAACGTGTCAGAAAAATCTGAGTTCCTTGACATTGGGTCAATAGCAAACGATGCCGATCTGTAGAACCCGTAATAGATCTTTGCTCTGATAAGAACCCGAAGACATCGGATCTTAGAAATCAAGATCCTTCATTTGTTCGTGAATCCATTGAAGAATGCATGAAAATATTGGAGGCTATGGACGATTTGGATGATGATGTCTACAATAAAGCTTGTGAGAAATTTATTAGTGTAGATTGGAGGAGAATGTTTGTGATGATGTCTAATGCAAGGAAAAGAAAGTGGCTTAATAGTCTAAAATGAGTACTTGAATAATAAATTGCAGTGCTATCAATAATTTGATATTGTTATTAATCTTGTTAGGTTGCTTTTTCTAGTTTGCTTATTTGTGAGTTCTAGACATAATTACTAGTATATAAAACTATTTACTTTGTGTATAATTGTGGTGTATGCAATTGAAATTTTAATTTATAATGTGTTTAGAAGCCGGTGACTGAGGTTTAATGTGAAGGATGGTCCAATATCACTGATTTTTTACTTGTTATTGAATTTTTTTTTTCCAAATCATTAATTAAATGAATTAGAATATTGACAAAAATATTTGTGTCTCATAACATGCTAGAACATGTGAATTTTTTTTATTATAATATCTTTCAACTATTAAAATTTAATCAAACATAGGTTTTTTTTTTAATTCTTTCAACTAGAAATCAATGTGTAAAGATCTCGATGAGTGAATTTACCAGAGTACTATATGTTATTATTAGTAACAATAATTAACTCACTAACTTCAAGTATAAATGAATTGAAGAGATTTAGCAAAAGAAATTAAAAAATTGAGTAGTGTTATATAGACCAGAATCTTCTCTTAAGTAAAACATTCACATAAGTAAATCCAAGTATGTGATTGGTGATTACTAAAAAGAAAATTAATAAATGAATAGATGTTGACCACCTATATTTAAATGCTAACATATATTAGAAAATTTTTAAAAATTTATGTAAGCTTCGCTTAGGAGAGGAATTAAATTCAGTATTACACATAATAAACGTATTCATAAAAAAATTACTCATAACAAATTGACATGAATAAATTAAATAACTCAATAGAATAAATGAAAATAAAATCACACATTCAATTATATTATTCAACTTTATTTTGTATGAATGAATTTGTACAAAACACTGTATATCTATTATCATCGACATAATCCATTATTCTTCGTCTCAGTCTCTATAGTTAGGGTATTACCGATATGACTCCTTCACGCATAATTTTCTATTCAATTTGTATGCAAATTTTCTAATTATTGTTCTTTTTCTGTAATTGTTTATTTTTATGCAAAAAGCAATTTTTATGTAGCATTGTGCATAATTAATATGTACAAATAGAAAAACTGATGTATATACATAAGATTATATGGATGGATGAGCCATTTCTCATCAATGGACTTTGGAAATTTATAAAAAGATTAAGAGACTTAACGAAATAAAGGCAAATCTGAAGGGTTTATAAAAAAATATAAGAGTTTGGTTCAGCTTTGATATATTTTTTTTCTTAGGGTTTCAAGCAGTTGTGTTCATCTTCTAAGAAAAAAAAAAACAAACAAACAAACCAAATGATCCTGTTCCAATGGCACCAAAACGACAACGGAGATGGTCATTTTCAGATCTCCCCATGGAGGTTCTCTCTATAACCTTTCAAAAACTGACTGATGTTGATGACATCTCACGATGTGCAACTGTTTGTTCTTTATGGCAATCTGTCATCAGGTCACTGTATCATCAACTTAAATCTCTTTTAGCTCCTTTTATGCTGCTCTCGATCTCAAACAACGACTGCTCTTGGGCTCTCTTCAACACCCAAACACATAAACTTCACAATATATTTTTTCCAGATCCACTAAACCACGGAAGATGGCATTGCAGTTCATCATCTTATGGGTGGCTGCAAACAATCTCCTTCGACCGAAAGCAAAACATATATCTCTTAAATCCTCTTACAAGAGACCAAATCGAGTTGCCACCACCACCAGGGGCATCGGCGCAGCCACAATACTTGAAAGTGATCACATCAACGAGCCCTTTGGATCCTCATTGCGTATTTCTTGCTGGCTATTCCATCCCTTGGCATACTGATTGCGGAAGTTTTGAGAATGAAGAAAAGTTGTACATCTGCAGACCAGGAGACTCGGATTGGACAATGGTTAAAGGGTTCAAAGTCAATTGTGGTGACACTATATGTTACAAGGGTGAATTTTATGCAGTCAGTGCCTCTTGCGGTGTCATGTATCATCTAAATATTTTTGGTTCTCGTGTTGAAGCCGTGAAATTGCCTATTCTTGGTATAAATAATAAGATAACCTTGCCGGAGTACTTGGTGGAGTCAGATGATGATTTGCATTATATAGAGTACTTGGACGATGTGTACTTGGTGGAGTTGGAGGATGATTTGTTACTCGTTCTGAGATCAAAACAAGTTAGATCAAGCGAAGTTAGATTTGATATTTACAGGTTAGATTGGCAGGAGAAACAATGGATTAAGGTGAAAGATATTGGGGATAATGCGATCTTTTTGGGTAAACATGGTTCCACATCTCTTGCTATGAGAAATTTTAATGGACGATTTAAAGCAAATAGCATATGTTTTATTCAAAACAGCGTCGTCGTCTACAACAACTTGGGGACAAAGCAGATTGAATCATTTTTTCATCAGGGTCTACCGAGTTGGGCAAACCCAAAAGATTGGCTAAGTTATTTTGGACCAAAAATGTAAGTCAGTCTCATCTGTCGTGTTATATATATGCTTTTGTTCTCTCTTTAATTCGTGTCACAAAAAGGATTCGAAATCACGAGAAGGAGGTGAAAAATCATCCAACAATTGAGTGCTTCTCTTTTATTCATTTTCTTTACTTTGTAGAGTGCTCAAATAGGAAATTCCATTTATATTTGTATTAGTGTATGGAGATTTGCAAATCTATAAAAGATACTTGTAAAAAAAGAGTGGCGCAACAAAGCCATATGAGGGTTGCAGGATCTCTTGGAGTTTCTAGTCACTTGCCATATTGAAAGTAAAATAAAATCATCAACTATGTGTATATTTAGTTTGAAATTGACTTTGGTTTTCATTACTTTGTGCAGGATGGCTTCAAAGGATGAGGATCTTGACAAGTGTTTCATTAAAATATTGTATAAAGTTACCAAAGGAGGGCGACGAATCTCAACTTTGGATGAAAAAGATTGGCTTGCAATCGGCAATCATCTGTTCACTAAATTTGGTAAGAGACAGACCGTTCCTGAGTTGAAGTCAAAATATGATCAATTGAGCAAGTTATACGAAGAATTTGGAAAACTTAGAAAACATAAGGGGATGATTTGGGATTCAAAGACCAATAGAGTTCATGCATCTGAAGATATTTGGCAGTCTTATATTAAGGTAGATACATATATATATATATATATATATATATATATAATACTGTACTAGGCATGCATAAGTATTTATATTCCTAATTTGCCTTTGTTTTGAATCTATAGGAAAACCCTTTTGCAGAACAATTTCGCGGAAGAGGATTTCACTATTATTCTAAGCTTTGCAGAATCTTTGAAAACCGTTGTACAGAACAATTTCCGAAAAATACATCATCAAGCTATTATATTCTACTTGGTGAAATCTTCCAAAATGCTAGGGTGTCCGAAAAATCTGAGTTCCTTAACAATGGAGTTGAGATCATAAACCTTGATGACGAAGATGGTATTGAAGAAAACATTGAAAGACAAAGGGTTGAAAATAGCCAACGACAGCCTTCTCCAAACCCCATTTCAGATCTTAGAAAACAAGACCCTTCCTTTGTTCGTGAACATGCATCCATTGAAGAATGCATGAAAATCTTGGAGGCTATGGAGGATTTGGATGATGATATCTACAATAAAGCTTGCGAGAAATTTATCAGTATAGATTGGAGGAGGGTGTTTGTGATGATGCCTGATGCAAGGAAAAGAAAGTGGCTTAATAATTTATAAGATGAGTGCTTCAGTTTGACATTTGTTGTTGTTATTGTCAGGTTGCTTTTTTTCTTTTCTCATTCTGCTATGTGCGAGGGATGATTTAGATTTTTATTAATAATTATGTTGCAGATTATGTGATTGAGAATGTGAATAATGGTGGTTCTGTGTATATGTTAGCAATTGAAATGGAGGAGAATAAAGTTGATAACAATGGTTATGTTCAGCTTCTCAATTTAGAATGTTATATGATCATCTGGCATGAGATGAGAGATGAATCATATTGATAGAAAGTAGAGAACAAAACCTGTCATTGATTATGAACTAAAGTACATGCTTATTTTAATTATTTTCTTTTGAATTTTTTTTTTTTTTTGTTTATTACAAGGAGGTTGTATAACTGTATTGATAGTTTTATTTGCAAAAAATATACTAGTAGAAGATGAAAAAATATGAAAGGAGTTTATTATTATTATTATTATTATTATTATTCTAATTTAACTCCTTTTCTACGATTAAGAATAGGATGGAGAAATTTAATTTTGAGAAATCGAATCAATTTGATTTGGTTTTTGATTATTTTTAAATTTTAATATATATTTTTAGTTTAAATTAAATTGAACCGAAAGTGAACTGAAATTAAATGAATCAATTCTAAATAAATAAATAAAATCAAGAATCGAACTTCAAATTAAATCAAACTAAACTGACCAAAAATCAATCAGTTCAATTGATTCGATCTTTCTAACCCACCATTAATTAAGAAGAGGATGATTCTAACACACCAAATCAAAGTTACTGTTATTGCCACCACTAAAGGATTCAAGCGTGTAGACACTACATAAGAGTGATCATAATTTTGTTAAATACTTCAACACCTTTTTCTTTTGTTAACACAGCATATACAAATTTTCAATACAAATTATTTTACATAAATTAATGTAGTATTCAATTATTGATTGAATAAAATATAAAAGTTAATAAAATAACTTAAAAATAAATTATATGGACTAATACTTATATATCACATTAGTTTATATAAAATTATTTGTATAAAATTTTTATATATGTAGTGATATTCTAAGTAAAAATGAGTAACACTATATATATAAAACTACTTCATACAAACTAATGTGGCATTTTTATTAATTTTTAAATTTTACAAAATATTCTAACTCGTTCATTTTCTTTTGCTCTAAAAGATACTACATTAATCTTTTTTTTTTCTTATACTTTTGTTACACCATTTTAAACTTAGCCCCCTTCACTAGATAAATCTCATATAATATAGAAAATATATATATATTTTTCACTCGAGAATTCTGTTGTCTTGTTCATATAATAATTTGGTTTTTTAATATTTTCTTCTTTTTTATTCAATCCACATTTTTCTCTCTTTACAATTAGAGTTTAATTTATATCTGTTATTAATATAGTATCATATTATACTATTGATATTTTATTAGATTATACAATCAAAATCATCTGAAACGTTACTTTACATCTTTGCGCATACTCTACCTAGACTATAAAGCCTCTATTTTATCATACTATATAATCGGATCAAACATCATTTTATATTCTTATACACACCTCATCCGAACCATAAAACCTCTACTTTTCTTTCTTTACAGTTAGAGTTTAATTTATATTTGATATAAAAAGAGTTGTTATTTAGTCTCTACCTTTTTTTATATACACATTGCTATTAATATTATATCAAACTATATTATTGATATTTCATTAAACTATATAACTAGGATCATTAGAAACATTACTTTAAATCTTTACGCACACCCTACTCAAATTATAAAGCCCTTATTTCATTAGAATATATAATTATATTATTGAGAACATCACTTAATATTCTTACACACACCTCACCTGAACTATAAAATCTACATCACTTTACATTATTATGCAAAGCCCACCCAAATTATAAAAGCCCCTAATTCATCAGACTATATAATCGAGTCATTGAGAGCATCACTTTACACTTCACCTGAACTAC
Organism: Ailanthus altissimus; assembly: GCA_946807835.1. Classification (NCBI taxonomy): domain Eukaryota; kingdom Viridiplantae; phylum Streptophyta; class Magnoliopsida; order Sapindales; family Simaroubaceae; genus Ailanthus; species Ailanthus altissimus. The sequence goes on along the minus strand of OX327713.1, from coordinate 21,132,056 downwards.
AAAACCCCCCATAAAAAGGAGGAATAATTACACTACTCTGACATCTGTCAAGATTTGCATCTTTAACCTAGATTAGAGAAGTGCACAAGACTTGCTGCTAGGGTAAAAGCTCGAGTGCATATCTGGCTCATTTGATTAAACTTTTCAAATAGAACTTTTGAAAGTAAAGCTTTCTAAAATAGAGCTTTTAGAAGTAGAGCTTTTAAAAAAAAAGTCATTGATCGTTTGATTATCAATTAAAAAAGCTCTTTTAAAGTACTAGATCATTTGATTTTATATTATTAAAAGTACTTATCTGTTATTAAATTATTAAAAAGGACATTTAATAAAATTTATATTCAACAATTCAATAACCTTTTCATATATAAGTTTAAATTTATTATGTATTTTTTTAAATTCAAATTCTTAAAACACGAGAATTAAGTAAAATTAATACATAGTAATTAATGAATCAATATAAATTATTATGTTTGGTATAAAAATTAAAAATAAAACAATACCTTTTTATTTAAAAGAATAAAATAATCAATAAAAGTTTTTGGTATATTCTTGTAAAAATATGATAGTTGTAGAAATATGAATGAATGTTTTCTAAAAAAATTAAAAATATGTTAGTAGGGTTTATTTTTATTAAAAGTACACTTTGAAAATAAGAAAATACTATTAAGGTATATGTGACATTACATAAATATTTAAAAAGTTCAAAAAGCTCTACTCCTAAAAGTCTAAAATTTGAACTTTTTCAAATATAGGCAAAATAATTTTTTAAATCTCCAAAAGTTCTTCACTAATTTCAATTAGATATCATCAAAAAATTTGAAAATAATTTTTGACATTAAAAAGGCTTTTTTGGTTAGTAGAGAAACTCAACCAAACAAGCACTTAGTACCCAATTGGTTGAGCTTTTCTACTAGTCAAAAAAGTTTTTTTAAAGCCAAAAGTTCTTTTCAAAATTTTTAATGATGTTTAGTTATAATTAAAAAAGAGCTTTTAGAAATTAAAAAAGTTATTTAATCTATACTTTTGCTTATTTAAGAAATTGAATTTGAAAAAGTACATAAAAAATTTAAACTTATATATAAAAATATTGGATTATTTAGAATTTAAATATAACTTTTATTAAGTATCTTTTTTGATAATTTAATAATATATAAGTATTTTTAACAATGTATAACCAAATTAATTAGTATTTTAAAAGAGCTTTTTTAAGTGACAACTAAATGATCAAATTTTTTTTAAAAAAATTCAACTTTTAAAAATTTTATTTAAAAAACTCAACCAAACCCTTACTCTTCAATTTTTTAAAAACTTTTTCTCTCTTTAAACCCTTATTTTACAATTAAATTAGAAAAGAAAAGGAAAAAAAAAGGGTGTAGTAAGATAAAATGTAGGGGCTAAATAGCCGTACTGGACTGTTAAAAATAACCAACCCAGCGCCCGGCCCACTCCGAACGACCCGTTTCTCCCAAAAATTCAAAATCTCAAAACGCGCTCGTCGCAGAGTCCAATCTCCGCCGTCGATCACATAAATACTTAAATTCCCTCGCTTTGAGAAACATTCATCATCGTCTGGATTCCGAATATCGAATGGACAAAACGTGAACAAGAAGAAGACATAGTCGAAGACGAAGAAGAAGAAGAAGAATAAGCAAAGCAAGCGAAATGGGGACGATAGAGAAGCTGTTCGTGCAGATCTTCGAGAGGAAGAAGATGATCATTGAACAGGTCAAACACCAGGCTCTCCTCTTCGACCAACAACTCGCCTCCCATTGTCTCCTCAAAGGAATCGCCCCCCCTCCTTGGCTCTTCGACTCTGCACCTAACGGTAATTTCACTCTCTCTTCTTCAACCTCTTCAATTTGTTGTTGTTTCTGCTTTGTATTTTCGATTTATTGGGCAAACTTGTTCATTTTTGGTCTAATATGTTTTCATTTTCTTTTTGTTTTAATTTTTTTGGCTGGAATTTAGAGTTTTGTGCTCACGTTAGTATGTAAGCTTGAAAATTGGAAGCAAAATTTCATTTTCCCCCCTTTTCAAATGAATTATTAGTATCTGAATCATTTTTGGGATCTTGAATGCAGAGTTTATGCCAAGAGGTTTAAGTTTTTTGGATTATAAATTTGGTTTATGATTGGTTAGCGTTTGGGATGTTAAAATTTGCTTCAAAAAATAAAAATAAAAATAAAATAAAGGATTAGTCGCTCAAAAGTTCCAATCTTGTTTCTGATTTCAAGCTTTGGGAGTTCTTGTTAGATGCATATTGAGTTGAGTAGTCTTATTATTTATTTATTCTGTTTGTGTATTTGAGCAATATGAAATTTTTTGCTTTTAATGCTGAACAATGTTGAGATTGATAATTCAATTACTTGTCTCTTGCACTTTATGATTGGTAGGCAAATTATTATTTTTATTTATTTATTTTTTTTGGTGGTGTAATGACAGAGTTGAACAAGGAGGAACTTATTTCAGGGCTCTTAAACCCTCGCCCACCATTAGCAGTTCCTTATTCAAGCAGTCACTGCTTATTCTACAACAAGCCTGTTGTGACAGCTGATAAAGGGGATGTACCTGGTAGCTTTTGCACTGAATTTCACACTTCAAATAAAGGATTGGATGCAGGAGATCAATTGTCTGTTTCGCCACAGCTTCCTTTGAATGATGTCGGAGGTGCCTCAGTTCAGAAGCCAAGTCCAAGAGCTGCTAAATCTCAGCTGGATAAGAATGATGTGAGACTGCCGGATTTTTTCACAGAAGTTTGCACTTTAAATAAAGCTTTTGATGCAGGGGAACGATTGTCTGTTTCGCTACAGCTTCCTGCAAATGCTGTTGAAGATGCCTTGAATGGTGTTCAGATGCCAGATTCTGGCACTGCAAAATCTCTGACAGATCAGAGGGCTGAAAGACTGTCAGATGTTTCTCCATTGTCAGCTTGGTCATTGAGAAACTTACGAAGATCCAAGTCTAGGCAAAGGGCTCTTGACCTTCGTAATAGTGCAAAATCAGTAAGAAATAATTTACGTGATGGGAATAGTGCCAGTGTTTTGGCTGGTGGAGTTACAGGTTCTGAGATTGCTACCCTACAGTGTGACCGTGTGCAAGAGTTGGAATGGGTTGAACCTGTTGATATAAGCAAGGAAAGCTGTAAGGTGGAAGAAGCACAAGCAGGCAATTCCCATGGCAAGGAACCTGGTATGTTTTTCACAAGTGTTTTATGTTGTCAGTTTTGTCGTCTGAGATTTTCTTTTCATGGTTTGGTCATCATTTAAAAGTATTTTTCTTGGTTAAGAGCAATCTTAAGTTTTTTTCTTTCTCTTAAAAGCATGGTATGGTACTGTTTAACATGCCAATGAAGCAGTATAGTGGTGATTTCATGTTTGATTTATTCCAGTTCATTGTCTGTTCTTCAAACATAGAAAGCAGTTCAATGTGGCATTTAAAAATTTCTAGCTCTCGTTTGATGAACACAATGCAAAAAGTAAAAATAAAAATAAATAAAACAATAAAAAATGAACAACTTGTTGGGCATGGCTTCAAAGTAAGGCGGTGACTCACTGGATACAAAGCTTACCATGAGAATAAAGCAATACATGTCTCTGCTCCAGTGTAAGTGGTAAGAGTCTTCTCTCTCGGGCTTTGTCTAACAATCTTCAGTGTAATAGCAGAATCTTGTGTGGAGGAGCTTATCTCAGAATCCCTACTCCCAGGTCCACTACCTGCAACTTCCCATTCCATCAGTGAATGTGTTCCCTACAAAGAACCAACTGTTATATCTGAAAATGAAGAATTACCCAATGGTTTAAATATAGATATTCATGCTTCAGGTAAAAGCTTTGTTGCAGCAGATAGACTGTCTCACTTGCATCATTTTCCATTAAATGACACTGGATGGGACTCTAATGGTGTGCTTGACCTCGATTCTGGTGTTGCATCTCCACAAGATCAGAGAAATTCAGGAATGTTTGACATTGACCCTGAGCCACTTCAATCCCTGGCAAGGGTTCAAAGATCAAAGTCGAGGCAATGGGCTCTAGAGGCTCGTAATAGTGTAAAAGCTGCTAAAAGTGGTTTATCACTTGAGAACGATATTTGTGTATATTCCAGTGTAGATATCGGGCCTGGGATTGCTTCCCTACAGTCTGACCTAGTTCATACGTCGGAATTGGTGAAAAATGCTGATGTCAAAAATGAATGCTGTGAGTTGGAAGAAGCAAAAGTATATGATATCCAGAGCAAGGAAAAGAGTAGCAATATTTATTCTGGCAGGATTACAAGATCTCAAAATTCACTCCTGCAATCTAGTTCTATGAGGGACTCATCAAATGAGGGTAGCCTTACTGTTGCTCGAAGATCTAGTAGGAATGGTAATAATGCATGTTGTCCCGAATCAAGTGAACAGAAGACTGAAGCTCATTCTACCATCTTAGGAGGAGGTGTTAGCTATGAAAAGGTGAGTTCATTGCCTCAGCTCAAGCAAAGAAAGGACAGAGGTAAACTAGTTGTAGCGGTGTCTGCTTCTCCAAGTTTGGGGGTAAGGCCATATCTATATATTAACTACTATTTTTGTTAACAAAACATTTATTGTTAAGAAGATAACTTAGGGCTATTACAAATGTCATTACTTTTGTTTACCTCAGGAGGATGATGTTGTTCAGTCAAATGTAAATAGAAGTCCAATTGACCAACCGGATCATGAGGAACATCACATGATTGAAGGATCTAAAACGTCCCCAGTTGGAACTTCTTCCTTACAACCTGAACATGTTCATGAGTTGGAATTGATCAAGCATGTTGACATGTGTCATGAAAGATCTGCAGTGGAAGAAGCAAAAGTTGGTGATTCCCAGAGCAATGGAAATGCTAGCAATGCTTATTCTAGTAGGATTACAAGATCTCAAAATTCTAGCCAACAGGTCAGTTCTACAACAGACTCCTTGAATATTAGCCAACAAGCCATGTCTGCTTCTCCAAGTATGAAGGTAAAGCCATATCAGTATATTAACAACTATTTTTTTATTAAAAATGTTGTATTCTTTGGAAGACAACTTAGGGCCTATCCAAAATGTCATTACTTTTTGTTTTCTCAGGAAGTTGATGTTGTTCAGTCAAATGTAAATAGAAGTCCACTTGACAAAGAGGATCACATAGAACAGCACATGACTGAAGGATCTAAAACATCTCCTGCTGGATTTTCTTCCCGACAATCTGAACATGTCCATGAGTTGAAATTGATGGAGCGTGTAGACTTGTCTTTTGAAAGCTCTGCAGTGGAAGAAGCAAAAGTTGGTGATTTCCAGAACAAGGAAAATGGTAGCAATGCTTATTGTGGTAGGATGACAAGATCTCGAAGTTCTAGCCAACAAGTCATTTCTACAAGGGACTCCTTGAATATTAATAACTCATTTAATACCAAGAGGTCTAATGACAAAAATATAAATGTTGGTTCCAAATCAAGACAGCAAAATGGACAGATGTCTGTATTCTTGGGAAAAAGATTTAGCAAGGGTGCAGAGGATTCTCAGCCTCAGCATAAGCGAGGAAAGGTTGATGTTCAATACAGTGACTCACTTTCTGCTTCACCAAGCTTGAGGGTAAAGCCACTTGTCACGGTGATTTTATGAGTTGAAACTTAAATTTTGTAGAAGATGACACTAAATCTCTGTACTTTACAATCTCAGGAAGAAGGTCGTGCTCAATCAGGTATCAACAAGAGTCCTGTTGTTGAAATGCACCAGAATGGTGTTCGAAGCACGATAGGGACATCTCAGTCTGCACTCAAGCTGCAGGTTGATGAGGTACTAGATCTCCTGCTGCATTTATAGGCCTTTTAGGTCATCCAGAACAAATTTTAGGCAAAAATTCCAGTGATGTGTTCTTGTGATGGTCACATAGATGTCAAGAAGGATATTAAGCAGATAAGATAACGTATATTCACAGACACACTTTCATTGAGCCTTGCCCTGAGTAATGTTTGAAGAAATATAGTCTTAATTATTAAAATAGTCCATTTTGAACCCACTTTTGAAGTATTGGCTCCCTTTTGTAAGTAGCATCTCTTCGCTATGAAGCATTAAGGTACCCCTTCGTTCAATTGTTTAATCAAGGCCATAACTTGATGAATTAAAAGATGATCATCAATCTGGTTTGTTCTCTCTTTAACTCATAACCTTGAATGTGAATTGTCTAACTGATAGGGAAGGGTTTTGGTATGTTCAACAAGTCTAAACATTCAAGGGAAGCGATTGTAAACCTTTGTTATTCTGCAATCCATTATTTGACTGGGTGCTATATGCTGATTAATTGTGTATATATTATTGATGTTAAACTTTGTTCATTTAACAGTAGCAGCTTACAGGTCTGGGATATATTAACAACTGTTTGTTTTCTGCTTGTATTGGAGCTTTTTTGAAGCAGAATGTCTTTTTAATGTTGTGACTGACAGGAAGAGCTTAGCTTGGAAGAGAGGGATGCAAGTGCAAATTGTACCCCTTCTGCTCTTGTAGAGGAAGAGTCAGAAGTACCCTTAATTTCAAGTTTCATCAATCAGGCTACAGGAGATTCTAAAGCTTCTTCAAAGGTAGAAGCAGGAGTGACAAATACAACACACAATATCCTTGATACAAATAAGCAGTGTGCCACAGGAGAGAATGAAGTCCAATTGCATCTTGATGATAATTTTGAACTGGGAAATACAGAACACTGGTGTTCCGCTGAAAGAGGCATGCGAGAAGAAAATGGCAAATCTTCAGACTTTTCAGTTGGTTCTCCACAAAGAGAATCAGTGGACTTGATAGGTGCTGATCAAATCATGCCTGAATTTGAGGGGTTCATTATGCAAACAGATGATGAGCACCCAAACATAGCTGGAGAGGGTATTAGCTTTGAAAATTTGGACCTTCCAAAAACTACAATAGAACGTGCTAGTGTACTGGAGCAGCTCTGCAAATCTGCTAGCATGCATACCCCATCATCCCATTTTTCAACTACATATAAATTACACCTAGTGCAAAATTTATACCAGTCAGTTCCAAATGGGCTTTTAGAGGGCATTGACCTGAGGAGCAAGCCTTCCATAAATGAAAATTTTGTTGAGCAACTTAAGGCTACTTATAGTTGTTTTAATGCGGAAGCAAAATGTCCTTTTCAAGAAAGGTCCTATTCTGATTGCTTACCATTTTCTGGTGCTCCATCAGCCTGGGATATCAAGAAATCTTTTGGATCACCAGTTGGGAAACTCTGGGAGAGAATCACATCAAACTCTGCAAGTTCAGAGAAGCAAGGTAGTGTAAATTCAGAGCTTCCCTGCATTAACGAGGAAAATGAGAACACAGACGAGTTGGCTGATGCATTTCAAGCAGGTATCAGTTCAGAAATTGCATCACCAGTTGGGGAACTCTGTGATGGAACCACATCAAGCTCCCCATGTTCAGAGAACCGAGGTAGCTTAAATCCAGAGCTTCCCTTCATTAGTGAAGAGAATGAGAACACAGATGGGGTGGCTAGTATATATCAAGAAGGCATCAGATCACAAGTGATTCCTTCCTCGGTCAAAAGAGAACCACTTGCTGACATTACTGAGAATCCTAACCTTCCTGCATCTGTTTCAGAAGCTGGATTATTTGCTGCTAGAAGTAGTATAGAATCTGTAGAAACCGACTACACTTTCACCGGTGCTTGTAATAGGACAAAGAAAAAGCTTGGACACCATACCAGTAATAAGAAAAGACTTCCAAGTAAAATGAGCCATAGCATATCCCTAGAAGGAAATGGCATAAATAGGGTTCGTGAATCAGTTCATAATAGGTTCAGTAAGCCAAAATTATCTGGAAAACCCAGTTTGAGAAAAGGAGGTGCCAGTTTTGCAGATTCTAATCGTAATAACATTGTTTCAAATATCACTTCCTTTATCCCACTTGTTCAATCAAAACAAGCACCTGCAATTATCACAGGTAATTTTTTATTGATGGTTTACTATTATTACAAGTTTATTTCAGCAATATTATGGTTTTGCAATACAGATAGATAGAGATATTTAATGTACTGGATTATGAAATCTAGCTTGGCAAATGTCTGTGTATTTTTCCAGATGGCATTTTACTTTGTTTTTGAACTTTTTTCTGACAGCTTTAATAAAGTTAAAAACCAGACATTGTTTGATGGTTTGTGAGATAGGTGCACAAAGTATATGAATTTTGTTGCGCTAAGGTTGTTATTAGTTATCTGATTGGATAACTATGTATTGGCTTGGTGCCTGATATTCGAAAATGCACTATCTTTTAGGGAAGAGGGATGTTAAAGTAAAAGCACTAGAAGCAGCTGAGGCTGCAAAACGTCTTGCACAGGAGAAAGAGAATGAACGTAAAATGAAGAAAGAGGCATTGAAACTTGAGCGAGCAAGACTGGAGCAGGAAAATCTGAAACAACGTGAGCTGGAGAAGAAAAAGAAAGAAGAGGAACGAAAGAAGAAAGAGGCTGATATGGCTGCAAGAAAGAGACAAAGAGAAGAAGAAGGAAGGAAGGAGAAGGAACAAAAACGGAAGCGTGTGATGGATGCTTTGAAGCAGCAGCGAGAAAATGAGGAAAAGTTACGTGCAAAGAAAGAGAAGGAAGTGAAATGTGGAGCCATGGTAAGATCACTTAAGCTCTGAAGTCAATAATTCCTCTGTACTTGCCATTTCAGGAATAGAATTAATTTTTTGGGTCTGCTACAGGATGAACAATTAAATGTGATGAGGGTATCTGAGGACAAAATAGGGAGGGTTAATAAAAAAGAAAAAGAAAAAGGAGATGAAAATGTTGGAAAAATTCTTAAGTCTGAACCTAAGGTGACCGTGGTTTCAACAAGTGATGCCAGAGAAACAAGCACCATCATTGAAGTTTGTGAGGCTTCGACTGCTTGTCATGATAATTCAAAGGTAAAATATCTGCAAGAAGCATTTGCATCAATACTTTCTCAGTTGAAGTTCTCAATATATCTCAGATTTAGAAATGGTTATTGGTTACATATATATAACTAGGAGGTGCAACATAAATGAATTGCAATCTGATTTAAGGAGAATGTTAGAACTTCTCTTTCTGATTAGCCCCAGTGTGCTACCAAGTAATGCCAACCATTTTTATCTTTGGACTGGTCTGATTCTTCCTCTAGGTTATCTCAAATTGATGATAATATTTATTGAGCTTGAATTATGAACTCTCTTTACTTTTACAGTATTTCCCTTTCTTTTTGTTAATTTTATGGGGAAACATTTGTGCCAACACAGGAAATAGCATTATTTTTTCTATTCTTGTTTGCTAAAACAGTGATAGTCTATTGAAGTTAGAACCTTTTTAAAGAAAAATTGTTATTATATATTCAGCATTGCTCACGCTGAGACCCTTTTTTTTCCTTCTAGGTAACCAGCATTTTAAACAAAGCAATCGAAAACAACCTTGGCACTGACCAAATTCAAGAACCATCATATGATATATCTCCATATAAAGGTTCGGACAATGAAGAGGAAGAAGAGGATGATGTATGGAAAACTAAATTTGTTCCTAAGTGGGCCAGGTATGTGATAAAATTTTGTTATTTATACTGAAATATTGCAATAAACTTTTTAACCAGATGCAGCAATGTTAACCATTGCATATGCAACCTTCCTTTTTTTGTTTTTCTTATAAACATACTCAGCCTCAAAGGATGTTTGTTAGCAAGAATCATAATATTGCATGCCTTTGAGGCTTGGACCTCTTCTCCAATTAACCATCATAAATCTCTGCTTCCTTTCTGCAGTAAAAGTGCGGTGGCTCTGGTTATTTCATCCCTGCAAAGTTTAAACCCAGAGTTGATTTTTCCCCCAAAAAGTTTTTGCAGCATATCTGAAGGTAAGTGCTCATACATCCTGTCAAACAATGGACATTATATGCCATGTTGCTGTACTAAATTAGGAAAATTTTACTTATTTTGTAGTTCTCTTACCTCGGAGACTGCAGCTAAAATAGGGGGCCATGAATATGATCAGCTTATGTTGATTCACATAATGCTTAATGTTCAGTCTATTGAGACAAGCCCTTATTGTCTTGAGGTATGCTTTCCCCATTGGAATGTCTGAAACCTGCGAGTCTTCCTTGTCATTGAATGTGCAATCAATTTCACATTTTTATCTTCTTTTTACGGGGCACAATTTTAGCAATTTTTTTATGAAGCAGGTGAATTTTTTTCAGCTCATTGGTAGCTGAAGATCTGCAGGGTCGCAAACTCGCAATGATGTACATAATACTCCTATCATCTCTAGATCCTGAATTGAACAAAGTTAATAAGCTCGAGTTATCTAGCTGATGATATGTTTTTTAAAATCCCTTCATTAGTTCCTAATCTAACTTCCTCATCCTTCATCATTCTCTTGGTTATTATCGGTAGCTTTTAACTAGTGAATGCAGAATCTCTCCATCGGTCAAGCCAACATTTTCCTTTTCTGTTCAGTGATGTTATCAAGCAAATGACCTTGGTTCACATAAATCAGAGTTGTGTCGATGGATATATCCTCAGTAGTAAGTAGTCAATCCCAGGATTACATTTTGGAAGATTGTTCAAGGTGAACTGGAAATGGGTATCTGTATGTATGAGCAGTGCTAATGTTAGTCGTGATTGTATTAGTAGTTACTTTTAAACTACTCACGTCTTTCTATTTGGTATTTGTATCTATCATAATCATATTAGCATAAAGTAAAAAACAAAAGATGTGATTAATTTAAAATAGCTACCGATATAATTACGATTAACGCTACCACTCTTTTTGTAAGCATTTTCATGGAATTGGCTGAAAGATTGTAAAAGAGAAAACAATCTACTAAATAGTACGAGCATGGTGAGTCAAATAACGAAGTCTTTCAGTGAATCTATCAGCAAACCGACAGTCTGCACTCACTGCAAAGAAAATGGACATATTTTTACAATAATTTGTAATCTTTAGTAACGGCTCTATAACGTGTGGTGACTGGTGATGTGAATGATTGAATTATGGAATTGAATTTGGACCGACCTACGCTCACATGGGCTCCTTCCCTTAGTCAATTATTTGGATTATCTAGTCACATTCCAATGACCCCTCTATCCAAAGTTTCTGAAAACACTTTCTAATTCCCAATTTGCCGTTAAGATGCCAAATCTATTTAAAAAGGAAATCTAAGGTATCATTTCTTTAGATTCAGACAAAACGTCATCGTTCTCTGTTAATGCCCTATCACATGGGGCAGAAGATCCCTTTTTTTTTTTGTAGTATATTATTATTTATTTTCGAGAGTTATGGGGTAGTGGGCAATGTGAACGTGGCTTTTTATAGAAGCAAAACATAATAAAAGAAGAGAAAAAGAGAGAGAGAGAGAGAGAGAGAGAAAGCACCTAAAAAACGGTCATATTTGAATAATGTACAAAGAAAAAGTTTTAAAATATGACCCACACATCTGAATCCTTTCTATCAAATTCCCAAAATTCTTTGACTCGGTCCAATCAAAAACCCACATGCCGAAAAACGCTGTCGTTTCATGTCAACTTTTTTTTTTATACCCGTTATAATGCTCCCATTAACCCAACCGTTTAAACCCCATTTTCCCACCCAAAGATTCCCACCAACTACCACATTTTATCTCTGCTTTTCTTCTCATGAAATCAATCATCAATCCATTTGTTTTTTTTTTTAACCCTACAAAACAATGATTTCTCCAAGAAAGCTACTACTTGGTTTCTTCTTCATCTTGTTCTTCGACAACTCTTTTGTGTTAGCAAATAATCTAAGCTTCAATTTCTCTTCTTTCAATCTCCGGAACTTCACTCTCCTAGGCGACTCTTATCTCCGAAATGGCGTTGTAGGGCTTACAAGAGAGCTTGGTGTCCCTTCTTCAAGCTCAGGCAGCCTAATTTACAACAACCCGGTTTCATTTTTTGACCAAGAAACCAACACCACGGCTTCCTTTTCCACAAGATTCTCTTTTTCGATCAATAATGTGAACCCGAGTTCCTTCGGCGATGGTTTGGCCTTTTTTATATCACCTGATAATCAGCTTCTCGGTAGTCCAGGTGGGTGTCTCGGTCTTGTTAATTCTTCACAGTTAACAAAGAACAAGTTTGTGGCTGTTGAGTTTGATACAAGGCTTGATGCTCATTTCAATGATCCTGATGGCAACCATGTCGGTTTGGATATTGATAGTCTTGATTCTGTCAAGACTGGTGATCCAATCTTGGAAGGGATTAATTTAAAGAGTGGGAATTTAATCACAGCTTGGATTGTTTACAAGAATGATTTGAAGGTGTTGAAAGTATTTATGAGTTACACGAGTTTGAAGCCTGAAAAGCCTGTGTTAACTGTGAATATTGACCTTTCTGCTTATCTGAAAGAGGTTATGCATGTGGGGTTTTCGGCTTCAACAGAAGGAAGTACTGAACTTCACAAGATTGAGAATTGGAGTTTCAACACTTCTGGGTTCCAGCCTGTGAGATCAAAATTACATCCTCATAATGTGTCCGATAGTTCAGTGACTGTGGAACCTGGGATTCCTATATCGAATTCGACTAATAAACACCACAATAAATTTGGTTTAGGACTTGGGATTGCCGGTCCGGCTTTCTTTTGTGTAGTTCTTGCTGTTTTTGGTTACATTTCTGTCAAGAAATGGAAGGGTATGAGAACAGGAATGTGCCTAAGACCAGATCTAGTGGCAAGACCAAGGGAGTTTAGTTACAAAGAGCTGCATTCAGCCACGAGAGGGTTTCATCCGACCAGAATCTTAGGCCGCGGTGCTTTTGGGAATGTATACAAGGCCTTTTTTTCGTCTTCTGGTTCGATTGCTGCCGTAAAAAGATCAAAATGTTCCCATGAAGGTAAAACTGAATTTCTTGCAGAGTTGTCTATTATCGCTTGCTTGAGGCACAAGAATCTGGTTCAGCTCCTAGGTTGGTGTTCTGAGAAGGGTGAATTGTTGCTTGTTTATGAGTTCATGCCCAATGGGAGCCTTGATAAGGTGCTATACCAAGATTCTGAGGATGGTTTAATGTTGAGTTGGTACCATAGGTTAAACATTGTGATTGGTTTAGCTTCAGCTCTAACGTACTTGCATCAAGAATGTGAACAGCAAGTCATTCACAGAGACATCAAGGCTAGTAACATAATGCTGGATGCGAATTTCAATGCAAGGCTCGGCGATTTCGGATTGGCAAGGCTCATGGATCATGATAAGAGTCCGGTTTCAACGCTCACAGCAGGAACCATGGGGTACCTTGCTCCTGAGTATCTGCAGTATGGGACAGCAACTGAGAAAACTGATGTTTTTAGCTACGGTGTTGTTGTACTCGAAGTGGCTTGTGGGAGGAGGCCGATTGAGCGAGACCCAGAGAGTCAAAAAATGGTGAATCTGGTTGATTGGGTATGGGGATTGCACGCTGAGGGAAGGATCATTGAAGCAACTGATCTAAGGTTGAAAGGGGATTTTAATGAGGAAGAAGTGAAGAAGCTTTTGCTGATGGGATTGAGCTGCGCGAACCCAGATAGCACAGAGAGACCTTCAATGAGAAGAGTCCTTCAGATTCTAAACAATGAGGCAGAGCCAGTAGCCGTGCCAAAGTTGAAGCCCTGCCTCACATTCTCAAGTGTGTCTTTGACTCTAGAGGACATTGTTTCAGATGATGAATAGAGTGTGCGACATTGCTGTTGATTCAAGTAACATTTCATGTTCTTTGCTCTGCAACATTTATTGATTGTTTGATTCTTTCTTATTTATTGTTTGATTCTTTCAGATTTGTACACTTCTATGGCAGTAATGTTAGTTTGTTTTCCAGCAAGACTTTAGCAGTTCAGTGGCCTGAGTTCAAAAAACCTCTATTGAACTATGTGGTCTCTGCTGTATTTTTAACTGAAGTTGATTACTTGTAGCATTTTAATGTTTTGGTCTAAGCCATAGCTCATTCAAAGTAACAAGTTTCATTGGGCCCTAATTTTATATTGTTAAGTGTATTAGGTGTAATACCTAATATTATGCATAAATACATTATGGTTAACATTTTTTATCATTCTCATTACTTTTTATTATTCTTCATTATTTAAAGATAATGTTTATTAGGTGTAAAATAACTAACACATATTTATGAACATAAGGTAGTATTTTTGATGAAAAAATACTTATAAATAGAACACTTGGTTAGGTCTCTGAATTATTCAAATCTTATTCAAGATACACATATGTCATCAGTGGAGATTGAAAAAATTTAAAAGAACTTAATCATCTCTCCAGATTGTTGAAAAATAACTTTAATGGTAAGAGGTATGTTTAATTTATTTTTTAAATTTCGCATTAATCTATATGCTTTTAAAATTACTTCAAGCACGTTTAGATCATCCTAAACTAGTTTAACAGTTGGTATTAGAGTCATAGTTGTCTTTGCTTTAAATGATATACAATTTTATTTTGATCAAATCTCATTATTTAGACATTATATGAAGCAAAATAATATTATAAATCATTATAAAATTAAATTTTGAGCATTTGAAAATTTGAAACGTTGAAATCGAAGTTAAAATGAGAAAGATATGATCAAAATATTGTAATGAGTCAAATACGGGTCGCGAGTTCAGGTCAAAATAATCTGGGAGGTTGAAAATGACTGATTAATTTCATTCAGCCCATCCATCTTTTATAAATTATGTTTTGATTCTAAAATTTATAGATATTTATAATTTGACCCCTAAAGTATTACATAATTTTAATTTGACCTCCACAGAATTTATTAATTTTAATTTGATCCCTATAGTATACAATATTTTCTAATATGCTCCCGCATATTTGGTTAATTACAATTATTTTTCAAAGATTTTGGTAATTATATTTTGGCTATAATACTTTAATAGTTTTACATATAGACCCAATAAACTTAAATATTTTAGGTCAAACTCAAAAAATTTATGTATAATTACAGTTTAACTATAAAGTTTTATAAAATGTCTTTATGTATTACTTTCATATTTAATTTTGTAAATATCATTCTAGTTATGTATTGATACATGCAAATTTTGTATGAATAATTCATAAATTTGACATTTTGTAAAGATCAATTTATGAATTAAAATTTCAGATATTTATGTGCTTAAATTATGTTAATTTTGTATGTATAATTTATTATTTTATTATACATATAATTTGAGTAATACATAAATTAAAATTATGTTTATATTTATAAATAATACTTACTTTTGTATTTATTTTATATGAACAATTGTGAATAAAATTAAATATCAGTGATTCATATAATTTTAATTAATTAGGGAGTAGCCACAATAACCTAAATTATACAAAATTATATATTTGGATCACATATAGAAAATGACATTAATTATGATTAATCATATTAAGTATAGTAGAAATTAGGAACAAGAACATAATTTAATAGTTTTTATTATAAAAATAAATAGATCTAATTGAATCAAAACTTTAGCCCACATGCAAGTTTTATGTCATTAAATTCATAATTTTTATAACATAATTTACATTGGTAAAATATGATATATGTTTATTAGTTTTAATATTTAATTATAAGAATGTTTGTTTAATTTTTAAGCAAACTGAGAATTTCTCTAATATTAAGTGTGATATTCCCGAACTTAAGGGTGATAATTATAAAATTTGGAAGGAGAGAATTCTTCTCCATTTAGGGTAAATGGATATTGATTATGCTATTTGGAAAGATGAACCATCTATTACTACTACCAACATTAGAGAAGAAATTGCTCTTTATGAATGACGGGAATGATCTAATTATCTTAGTGTAATGTTTATAAAGACCAAGATCTCTGTTAGTATTTATGGTTCAGTCGATCAGCATAACAATGTTTGAGCTTTACTGAAGGCTATTGATGAATAATTTGAAACTTCAGTTAAGGTACTTACCAACACTCTAATTATGAAATTTTCATCCTTAAGGCTCCCTAGTGTAAAAGATGTGTGTGAGCACATCATACAAATAAGGGACGTTGCGGCACAATTAAAAACACTCGAGGTTGAGATGTCTGATTCTTTTCTTGTGCACTATATATTGAACACCTTTCCACAATAATATAGACCCTTCAAAATATTCTACAACATGTATAAGGATAAATGGTCAATAAATGAGCTTATGAATATGTGTGTTCAAGAGAAAGGGAGACTAATAATGAAATTGGGTGAAAGTACGCTAATTGCAACACAAGAAAAGAACTAGAAACAAGCCAAACAAAAAGGGAAAAACAAAATTTCTCCCCAAATTAAAATAAAAAAATTGAATCCAATTGCTTCTTTTGCAAAAGGAAAGGACAAATGAAAAAAGATTGCCCAAAGTTTTATAAATAACTTGAGAAGAAATGTAATCTAATCTCATTTGTTTATTATAAATCTAATATGGCTGATGTTATATATAACACATGATGAATTGATTCTGGTTCTACAATCTATATTTCAAATACCTTACAGGGTATGCAAAATCTAAGGAAGCCAGTGGGCAGTGAACAATGTATCTATTCTGGAAACAAGATGCGTTCACATGTGGAAGCTATTGGAACATGCAGTTTAATTTTAAGCAGTAGTTTTATTTTAAATTTGGAAAAGACTTTTTATATTCCTAGTTTTTCTAGAAATTTAATTTCAATTTTAAGAATTGTGCCTTTGGATTATTCTTTTAACTTTTTAAAAACATCTTTCAATTTATTTTATGAATCTAATTATGTTAGAAATGGCACATTATCTGATAGTCTTTTTTCTATTAATTTACAAGATAATACTACTTACAATACTATGTATAGTTACACTGGTACTAAATAATGTGTTATAAATAAAGATTTCTCTATGTTATGGCATCGGAGATTGAGACATATCTCTGTTGAAATGATTAAAAGATTAATAAATGATGGAGTACTTAGTACTTTAAAGTTTACTAATTTTGACACTTGTATAGACTGTAATAAAGGAAAGCAGACTAACAACTCCAAGAAAGGTGCCAAGAGGAGTACAAACATATTAGAGATTATACATTCAGATATTTGTAGTCTCGATATGGACTTGTATGGTTCGAAATACTTTATCTCTTTTATAGATAATTACTCATGATACATGTATCTCTACTTGCTTCATAATAAGAATGAAGTACTAGAGGCTTTCAAAAAAATTTAAAATTGAAGTAGAGAAATAATGTGGAAGACAAATTAAAATCTTGAGAATAGATAAATGTGGAGAATATTATAGTAGATATACTGAAGATGAACAAGCATCTGGTTCATTTATGAAATTTCTTCAAAAATATGGGATAGTTGTCCAATACACCATGCCTGGTTCACCTAACCAAAATGGTATAGCAGAAAGAAGAAATCAAACATTTATGGATATAATGCGAAGTATGCTTAGTAGCTCTAAACTTCCTAAACACTTGTGAAATGAAGCTTTTAAAACTACAATGTATATATTGAACCGAGTTTCAACTATGGCTATCCAAAAGATGCTATTTGAATTATGGAAAGGTTGGAAACCGAGTTTCAACTAAGGCTATCCAATACACCATGCCTGGTTCACCTGACCAAAATGGTATAGCAGAAAGAAAAAATCAAACATTTATGGATATGATGCGAAGTATGCTTAATAGCTCTAAACTTCCTAAACACTTGTGAAATGAAGCTTTTAAAATTGCAATGTATATATTGAACCGAGTTTCAACTAAAACTATCCAAAAAATGCCATTTAAATTATGGAAAGGTTGAAAAATG
Organism: Ailanthus altissimus; assembly: GCA_946807835.1. Lineage (NCBI taxonomy): Eukaryota > Viridiplantae > Streptophyta > Magnoliopsida > Sapindales > Simaroubaceae > Ailanthus > Ailanthus altissimus. Next base: position 21,114,303 of record OX327713.1, on the reverse strand, counting down.
AGTTTCCAATATATACACGTTTAGGGATGTCTATCTAAAGTAAGATATTGCAACCAACAAGAAAAAAAAATGGACCCAATGACCATTAGTGAGTATTTCGTTGGATATGCCGAAAAGTCCAAATATTGGCATCAGACTATAAGAATCGGACTAACCTTCTGGTATATACATTGATTCATTCTTATTATGAAGCAAGTAGAGATATATGTAATGTCCAAATATTATCTATAAAAGAGATAAAGTATTTCAGACCATACAAGTCTATATCGGGACTACAAATATCTGAATGTATGATCTCTAATATGTTTGTACTCTTCTTAGCACCTTTCTTGGAGTTGTTAGTCTGCTTTTCTTTATTGCAATCTATACAAGTGTCAAAATTAGTAAAATTTAAAGTACTAAATACTCCATCATTTATTAATCTTTTAATCATTTCAACAGAGATATGTCTCAATCTCCGATGCCATAACACAGAGAAATCTTTATTTATAACACATCATTTAGTACCCGTGTAAATATGCATAGTATTATAAGTAGTATTATCTTGTAAGTTAATAGAAAAAAGACCATCAGATAATGTGTCGTTTCTAACATAATTAGATTCATAAAATATTGAAAGATGTTTTTGAAAAGTTAAAGGAATAATCCAAAGGCACAAATCTTAAAACTGAAATTAAATTCTTAGAAAAACTAGGAATATAAAAAGTCTTTTCCAAATTTAAAATAAAACCACTGCTTAAAATTAAATTGCATGTTCCAATAGCTTCCACATGTGAACGCATCTTATTTCCAGAATAGATGCATTATTCATTGCCCACTAGCTTCTTTAGATTTTGCATACCCTGTAAGGTATTTGAAATATGGATTGTAGAATCAGAATTAATCCACCATGTGTTATATATAACATCAGCCATATTAGATTTATAATAAATAAATGGGATTAGATTACATTTCTTCTCAAGCTATTTATAAAACTTTGGGCAATCTTTGAATTGTAGAATCAGAATCAATCCACCATGTGTTATATATAACATCAGCCATATTAGATTTATAATAAACAAATGAGATTAGATTACATTTCTTCTCAAGCTATTTATAAAACTTTGGGCAATCTTTCTTCATTTGTCCTTTCCTTTTGCAAAAGAAGCAATTGGATTCAATTTTTTTATTTCAATTTGGGGAGAAATTTTGTTTTTTCCTTTTTGTTTGGCTTGTTTCTAGTTCTTTTCTTGTGTTGCAATTAGCGCACTTTCACCCAATTTCATTATTAGTCTCCATTTCTCTTGAACACACATATTCATAAGCTCATTTATTGACCATTTATTCTTATACATGTTGTAGAATATTTTGAAGGGTCTATATTATTGTGGAAATGTGTTCAATATATAGTGCACAAGAAAAGAATCAGACATCTCAACCTCGAGTGTTTTTAATTGTGCCGCAATGTCCCTTATTTGCATGATGTGCTCACACACATCTTTTACACTAGTGAGCCTTGAGGATGAAAAATTCATAATTAGAGTATTGGTAAGTACCTTAACTGAAGTTTCAAATTGTTCATCAATAGCCTTCAGTAAAGCTCGAACATTGTTATGCTGATCGACTGAACCACGAATACTAACAGAGATCTTGGTCTTTATAAACATTACACTAAGATAATTAAATCATTCCCGTCATTCATAAAGAGCAATTTCTTCTCTAATGTTGGTAGTAGTAATAGATGGTTCATCTTTCCAAATAGCATAATCAATATCCATCTACTGTAAATGGAGAAGAATTCTCTCCTTCCAAATTTTATAATTATCACTCTTAAGTTCGGGAATATCACACTTAATATCAGAGAAATTCTCAGTTTGCATAAAAATTAAACAAACATTCTTATAATTAAATATTGAAACTAATAAACATATATCATATTTTACCAATGTAGTTCATGTAATAAAAATTATAAATTTAATGACATAAAACTTGCATGTGGGTTAAAGTTTTAATTCAATTAGATCTATTTATTTTTATGATAAAAATTATCAAATTTTTTTTTATAATTCCTGTGGATAAGTTAGAAAATATAATTTGATATTTGTCTTAATTAATCATACACATATAATAAAAACTCTCGTGGGATAAGATCTACTATACTTAATATAATTAATCATAATTAATGCCATTTTTTATTTGTGATTCAAAATATATAATTTTGTATAATTAAAGTTATTGTAGCTATTCCCTAATTAATTAAAATTATATGAATCACTAGACGTTTAATTTTATTCATAATTGTTCATATAAAATAAATACAAAAATAAGTATTATTTATAAATATAAACATAATTTCAATTTATGTACTACTCAAATTATATGTATAATGAAACAATAAATTATACATACAAAAATTAACATAATTTAAGCATATAAATATCTGAAACTTTAATTCATAAATTGATATTTACAAAATGTCAAATTTATGAATTATTCATATAAAATTTGCATGTATCAATACATAACTAGAATAATATTTACAAAATTAAATATGAAATTAATACATAAAGACACTAAAATTGAGTAATATAAGGAGTTATTTACATATTTTATAAAATTTTATAGTCAAATTGTAATTATATATAAATTTTTTGAGTTTGACCTAAAATATTCAAGTTTATTGGGTCTATATGTAAAACTATTAAAGTATTATAGCCAAAATATAATTACCAAAATCTTTGAAAAATAATTGTAATTAACCAAATATGTGGGAGCATATTAAAAAATATTGTATACTATAAGGATCAAATTAAAATTAATAAATTCTGTATGGGTCAAATTAAAATTATGTAATACTTTATGGGTCAAATTATAAATATTTATAAATTTTAGAATCAAAACATAATTTATAAAAGATGGATGGGCTGAATGAAATTAATCAGTCATCTTCACATTTTTGACCTGATTTCAGACTCACAACCCGTATTTGACATGTTTTAGTATTTTGACTATATTTTCTTCATTTAAGCTTCGATTTCAATGTTTCAATTTGCCAAATGCTCAAAATTTAATTTTTTAATAATTTATAATATTATTTTACTTCATGCAACATCAAAATAATGACTTTTGATCAAAATAAAATTCGACCATAACTTTTAAAATTTTCAAATTGCATATCATTCAAAACAAAAGTAACTATGGCTTTGATATCATTTGTTAGACTAACTTAAGATCATCTAAACGTACTTGGAGTAACTTTAAATGTATATAAATTAATGCAAAATTAAAAAAAAAATGGATTAAACATACCTCTTGTCATTGAAGTCATTTTTTAACAATCTAGAGAGATGATTAAACTCTTTTAAATTTTTTCAATCTCCAGTGATGGCATATGTGTGTCTTAAATAAGATTTGATGATTTATAGACCTAACCAAGTATTCTATTTATAGCAATTTTTTTATAAAAAATGTCACCTCATATTTATGAATATAAATTAGTTGTTTTACACCTAATAAAGATTATCTTTAAATAATGATGGATAATAAAAGTTAATAAGAATGATAAAAGATGTTGGTTATAATATGTTTATATTTAATATTAAATATTGCACCTAATACACTTATCAACTAAGACACAGAACAAGTAAATACCTGCTCAAGAATCCAAAATCCAGGGATGCCAAACGATTTGTTTAAATCATAACCACAGACAAGCATGACCTTGAGGGGCTCTGCAAGAAGCATACGAAGCCAAATCAAAATTTGATGTGTTATAACAATATCAGTAACACAAGTTAAATTTGACATCTTTTTTGAAGCTAGAACTCTCGCAACCCAATTGTTCACGTGGGAAACAAAGGGGTAAAAGTAGAAATTCTGCTTCTTACGCCTGGATGTCAGTCCAGCCTCGATCAAGAAATTCTTCACTGTAGTCAGAGCTGTCAGAGTGCGCTGATAGCTATCCTGGTTTGCATGTGAAAGAACTTCAAAACTTTAATATTTACGTTACACTACAAAATCATGACAATATCAGAGATTATTAATTAACAAAGACAACGTTGAATAGAACAAGATAATGCTAAAGATGTATCGCTTAAAGATCATGAATTTGCACAATAAAGCAAGACAGTAAAAAGGAGAGAACAAAGCACCTCCCAAGGATCAACCATTATGAAGTCAGAACTTTTGCAGGCAAGATTACACAACTTTATACAATGTTCAGCAGATATAAGGCCCTGTGCCATGTCACTGCTTCATTAAACCATTTTCATATATGCCATAGAATTAGAGATGAATTCAACCCATAAACTCAAAATGATGCAATGTAGCAACTATTAGACATGGTCAATAATGGGATTTATCAATTATCATCATCCTAGTAACTTGAAGAGAACATAAACAACAGCAAAGAAGAATGAATTATCTATATGCAAGGTAAATACCGTTTTCTTGTACGTATCATTAACAGGTGACATATAGCCTCCAATAACACAACAGCCCTCTGAGTTCAGTGCATCTCTAGCCAGCTCTAAGCACAAAATTTGAACAATCAATTACACATATATCTATATTCTCCAATTGAACACTATAAACTAATATGATCCTAGCATAGCATAAGCCCAATAAACTGAAATGGGTATGCGCAAAATATCAAGGGTAAATGAGAAAAACTTACCAAACATACGTAAGTGCATAAAAGTAGGAGGATTGAAACTCCCAGTTGCAACTAAAACAACATGAGTTTTGTCCCTGATTACATATAATTATAATCACCATGATTTCAATACATCGTCAGTTCATAAAAAATTTAAAAAATAAAAATAAAGCGTAGAATTAGCTATAATCTATTAAAGAAGATACTTTGAGATATAACTCACTGGGTTATTGATTCTAAGGATAACTTATCCTGTGGCAGTGGAACATTCATGGCACCTAAAAGAAATCAAGTCTACATAATTGGATAAATAACTATATATATTTAGCATGGTTTTGTCCTATAATTAGATTAACCTTTATATATAATCAACTCACCGTTGAGAGAGAGAGAAATTCGAAGTATTTTGCACGCTTATGTAAGCAAGAACCATTTTTTTTTAACCCTACAAAACAATGATGTCTCCAAGAAAGATACTGCTTGGTTTCTTCTTCATCTTGTTCTTCGACAACTCTTTTGCGTTAGCAAATAATATAAGCTTCAATTTCTCTTCTTTCAATCTCCGGAACTTCACTCTCCTAGGCGACTTTTATCTCCAAAATGGCGTTGTAGAGCTTACAAGAGAGCTTGGTGTCCCTTTTTCAGATATAATTTAAAATGTATAGTATTATTACAAAAACATTACAAAAACATTATTACAGATCTTTTCTATATTTTTCAATAAATATCTTATTTTAAATATTTATATTTAATTAATTTAATGAGATACATAACTCATCATATAGTAAACAATATTGTCACATATCGTTATCTAATAAATTTATAATTTTTTATAATATAAAATTCTATCACGTATCAAAGAGCTCATTTAAATAATTTTTTATAATATAAAATTCTATCACGTATCAAAGAGCTCATTTAAATAATTCTCTCTCTCTCTCTCTCTCTCTCTCTCTCTATATATATATATATATATATATATACTCCAATTAATAATTAATATACGCTATAGAAACTAACCTTAAAAAAAGAATAAATAGGAAGGTTGGCAGGAGAATAAGCACTCCAAATTTACTTTTTAAAACATGACTATAAGAAGAACACGACTCTTAGCTTTAATTATATTCTTCATTGAAAAAAAATCAGAATTTAAAACGTAGAGGATTAAAATATCAAAATAAAAAATAATATGAAGTTAAAGTTGAATTGTATAAGACTTTTAGTGTCAAATTCAAAATTAGGAGAGCCTATTTTTAAAGGATAAAATCATAGAAACTATTATCGGATTTTAAAATTTTCGAAGACTTAAGAGCCATTACCCTCTTAAGTCCTAATGTAGCCCACCTTGATTGTAGCACTTTGTTATATTAGTTTTTGATATCTAAACACACCATAGAAAAAAGTATGTATTGCTTAATCTATAATAATAATTCAATAATTATGATAGTATGTGTTTTTTAACTTATAAAACGAAATTTTCTTTATGATTTATAACCTAAAGTTGAGTTGAAATAATTTTAAGTTGAATTACTAAGAATAATATAATAAGATTACTTGTGTAATTTGAATTGTGGTTCTATTTATTACTTTTTTTTTAAAATATACATAAAATAAAAGAATTCGAACTTAGAACTTTCATATTAGAGACAGAAGTACATGTCATTCCTTTGCCATTATTAGGCTATAATGATATGTGCATCATATTTATTATTTTAAATACATGTTTCTTATTTGGGTATATTTTTCTCATAATTTGGATTTTATTAACTTTGTTTTTTTTAGAATGGTGGATTTGATTGAAATTAATAATCAGAATTTTTTTCAATTCTTACTTTCAAAATAGAAATATTCCAACTCTTCTTGGAGTTATTATGAATCATAAAGAACCTACATTTTACAATATATACGAATGTCTAAATTTGATAATTAATATTCAAATTATGATAACAATTAAATTAATACTTTTATATAAATTTTCTATTACATCAAAATAAATTAAATTCTTTTTTAATTTTAGTGTGAATAGAATTTGAATTTTTCACTTTTTATACTTTGCTTTTTTTTATTACATTACACATTTTTCTTTGTATTTAGCTATCAAAATCTAATAAAATGGGATCTATCAATGATTGCAAGGCTTGCCATATCCTGTGGCCTTTGCTTTCTTTTCTTCTGTCATGATCACTAAAAATCTTAGAATTTATGTGCATTTTGGCACTTAGATCTTTACACATATATAATTATTAGTACTTTATCATTTAAAACCTTTGACAAAAATATGTGACAAGAATATAAAAGGATCAGGCTAAAGGGTTGGTTCTTCCTCTAGACTGATAATTAAGAGCTCGCTCAGCTGTGTTTGAAAAATATTTGTATAGCTGCAGTTATGTGTATACATAATTTGAATGATAAGGACTCAGCTGTGTATGAAAAATATATGTAAATTCATATTATCTTATTAGAAGGTAATGTATATCTGGTTTAAATGTATTTCTTTTCTTCTCTTTGCGTTTTGGAAAATAACCATCAGCTTTTTGTCCTTTTTTTTTTCATACGACTGATGATGATATATTTTCTGCTTTAATAAAGAACTGTTAAAATGAATTAATTAACAATATTGATTTTCCAACAAGCATGTAATTGAAGGGACCAATTATCAATATTGGCTTTCAGACAAATCTAATTGAAGGAACACATTAATATTTGATTACTACTATATATATTAGACTTATAAAATTGATGTCACTTATGAAATTGGTGTTGTATAATTATCAAATTATGAAGATATAAAAATTCAACAATTATGTGGACAAAAGTGTCAATTGATTCAATTAGAGAAGAACCAAAAAGTTTTGAGTACAAAGCCTGCTCAATTACTTAATACATGACAACCGAACAAATGAAATGATAGAATTGTGCTTAAAATAAATAAACTTCTCAAATCAAGCTGCGATTGGATCACTTGAGTCAAAGTCGATTTCCATTCTTTTAATCCGGTTTCAATGTCTGTGAAATCTCTGTAAATTGCCATTATAATCATCATATGGTTTTTTTAAAACAAACAAACAAACAAGAAAGTGAGTTGGCTGATCTTCCTTTGTTGATTAATAGATCTTTGTGAAGATTAATTCTTCATTGATGGCGTCTTTACACACTTCTTGTAAACATGAGAGTTATTAGTAATATTGCAAATAAAAGCAAGAAAATATTAGGTAAGAGAGGAATGTCACCTACCTAAAACACATACCCTTTTGTACATGGTGCTTCCAAATGCAATGATGATCATATAACACTTTGATAACATATGTGAAATGTGATATTGATGACAAGAAGAAGAGAGAGCACACTCCCAACAAAAGCAAAGACTCTCTTTAGCCGATGCGGGGTTGTGCTCTCTCTCTTCTGTCATCCTCCTCGATCACCCAAGACTCATAACAAAAAAGCAAAGTAACTGCTTCTTTTGATCAGTTTCAGTTGAGAAATTAAAGGGGAAAATGAGAGGATCGTTACAAGTTTTAGAACATGGAATTGTAATGGCTATAAGCCCTTTATATAGCAGATTTGGTTACCGGCTAATGCCATTGCCTGTAACCCTAACGCATGCATGCATGGCAATAAATAGAGATTACTTGTCAGCTTATCTATTGCTTGGCTTTATTCATTTAATGGTCACATTGATAATGCCCTTTCCTTTTTACCAAAATTGTTCATTTTTACAATGCCAAGAAGAAGGTCATAGTGGAACCCTAGGATGGTGATTGGCTGGTATTGCTTGCTGGGTCTGAAATTAAAGGGCTGTTTTTCTCGTGATCTTGGCTGCCTGATTGCGACACGTGGCATGCATGCATGGTCTAGGGTTCTTTATCTGGTGGTGGATGGTGCTTAATTTGCAGAGAATTCAGAAGAGCGTGCATGGAAAATTTGTCAAGAATATGAAAGAAATATTCTAATATTTTCCAAAATCAGATCATTTTCAGGCTCATCAACCAGTGGCCCTGCACAAGTTTTCAGTACCTATAGCTAGCTCGTCAACCTGATCTCTACAAGTCGAAAGATCACAGCCGTTGAATCAACTGATCAAAACCCTAGATGGCAAACCCACATACAATAAAGAAATATAGCTCTAATGATCAGAAATTAAGATGAAATAAAAACCAAAATATTCAAAGAAAATTCTTGATTGCAAATTCAATTTTGCTCAAATCATTTGAACTGAGCAAATGGGTCAAACCCAGGCATATTATTACCCTGAGCGGATGATTCGCCACCAGAACCCGACCCGTCTCTAAAGTACCCGCCAACGGACGGATCATAAAAAGCTTGTTGGGGGGCAATGTTGAAAACGGGCCCAAATGGCCCAGACATCCCAATCGGCCCATAATCCTCAACTCCGCGCCTCAGAATTGGTTCTTTGTGGGCCGAAGTCCGCTCGGTCTCGCTCTCTCGGTACCGGTTCAAGAAGAGAGAGAGAGGCTCAACGTAATTATCAAACCCCAATTTACCCATGGCCCAAATGACGTCCTCCGCAGTGATTGTCTTGCGCTGCTCGCGATGGCAACGCTCGTTGGCCTCGCCGGTGATGAAGCTGATGTACTCGGAGACGCATTCTTGGACGGTCTCCTTGGCGTCATCGGATATTTTGGCGTGCGGCGGGAGGATGCGGCGCATTATCCGTATCACGTTGGCTATTGGCATGTACTGGTCTTGCTCCCGTATAATGCACGAAGGCTGGGGCTGGGCCGGGACTTGCCGCTGATCATTTCGGTTGTTGCAACTGTTGTTTTCATTGACGTTGATGATGGGGTTAACGGCGGCGGCGGAGTCATTTCTTTGACGAATGGCCAACGCTGAAACAAAAAGAAAGAAGGTATATGAAAATAAAATAAATAAATACGTGCATGGATTTTGTTTTTATATTATACGTATCTGTGTCTAATGCCACGTCATCAAAAAGTCCAAAACCAAGACTAACTGAAAAAAGAAAAATAAATGCCAGGTCATCTAGTTTAATGGCTTACGTGGCGAATGGGAGATCATGCCGGGAACGACACGAGCTACGGGGTCCTCTGGCCCCACATATTACTACTGTTCAGATTCTTTTGTTTTCTTGTTTCTCAAAAGTCAAAGCCTTTTACTCTTCTCCACATAGTTAAGAAAATTCATTGGTAAAATATAAATTTATTGCGGGTTGAATGTTCCCCATGCAATTATATTTAAATATATAGATACTATTAAAAAGAACCCAAAAAAAAAAAAAGTAGAAGTGTTTGTTTCAATGGAAAATGGAAAGAAAGATTTTGCATTCAAAATATTCAGAAAAAAAAGGAGAGAAATTTGTATCTATCTGCTGATTGGAGGTCTAGAGTCAACAAGAGTACATGCATGCAAGCCATGTCAGTAAAAAATAATAATAAAGAGAAAATAATATATAAATATGTCTTATCTCAATTATTTATTTATCTTGTAATGACAAACTATATAAGATTATTTTTATTTGATGAAAAAAAAAAAGAAAAAAAGCAAAACAAAGAGAGAACCGACCATACGTTAATGTAGAAAAGGGTTAAGACTTAAGAGGCAGAGAGGGTCAAAAAGGGGGCTAAAATACGTTACTTTCGCCAAGAAATCAGCTAAAATAAAATGATATTGAAATCACTTTCAAACCCAAGAAACTAAATTATCTATGTATTTCTTCACGTTTGATCTCATAACAACGAGAAAAAAGATTAGGCATTTGGATCGAAATGAAGAACAAGAACAAGAACCAACTTTTGCATGCGCATACGAGAACACAAGGAATCAAAAAGAATTTTCAAAATCTAGCCAAAAAGGAAAAGTAGCTCGAGTTCAAAGCAAGACTTTAGATAGATAGCAGATCGATGTCGATCAAGACTGAGAATATGATGAAGACAATTAAACCAAGAACTTTGACAAAAATGATCAACGAACATGAACCCACATGCATGCATAGATATATATATATATATATATATATATAAAAGGCAGAAGCTAAAAGCCATTTGTTTACTGTTACCAGAGCTTGTTCTTGGAAGCTTGTTGGGATAGCCAGTGATGAATCCATCATCGCGTTCCATAGCTAGCTTATTAGCTTCCTTCTGGTCACACTCACTCGAATAATTATAACCAATGGAGTGAATTTGTATAGAGAGAGTTGGGGGGCTCAAAGTGGGGGTGGCCACAAATGGGCAACGACAGCGTTTTAATCTAGGCAACCAGTATGGCCTTTGATGACAGGGGCCTTTGATTGGAGAAAGAGGGTGAGAGAGGGTGCTTTCACCGGAAGTAAAAGATGGTAATTGGCAAAACGAAACCAAACCCAATAAGATTAATTAATTATTTAATTTTTTTTTTTCAAATACTTACAAAGGGCAGTAATGAGCCTTGTTTAATGAGAACCTAACTAGCGAATTTTTTAGACTTTTGAGAGAAAAAGTGAAAATTTTACTTTGGTGTGAAAATTTTACCATATTTGAAAGTGGGTTTTTTTTTTAAGTTTTATCCATATGTAATTACTTATCTTGAAGTTGCTAGTAAATCACTTACCTATTAAGACGTCACAACTAATGACTTATAAAGAAAGTATTTAATTTAATAACATTATATTTTTTTATATAATATCTCAAATGATGCATCGTATAATTATTAAATAGTAAAATAAGAGAATAGATAATTTTATATTTTATATTATTTCATCACTTAATAATTACTTAATACATTTATTTAAAATACAATTTTTTAAATATTTTTTTAATAATTGTGTCATTAAATACATTAATACATTAAATATATGGTTTCATTTGGTATTTGCTATTGAATTCTAGTGATTTCAATAATTAATTGTAATTAAGAACACTTCTTTAGGTCATTACTTGTGACTCTTTCTTAAATACCCTTTTCAGTTTTTTGAGCCATTCAATTTCAAGTTCATACCCTTTTCAATTTTTTGAGCCATTCAATTTCAAGTTCATGAACTTGGTTCCCTAGATTATTATTCCCATTTGGTGTAAGTTGTGATATTATTCATGTTAAACTTTACATATTTTAAGATACCATACTTCAACTAATAAATTTTTTAGTCGTTAATATTTGAATAGTATTTGGTTTGAATCTTTTCAATTTTATTATAAGTATTGAGAAGAAGTTGATATCTTATTGAAATTTTTTACATATTCTAAAAGAAAATTTAAAATATATCATTATCTTGAAATAGATTGTTGTGATTTATTATGCAATTATATATTTTTTTTATTAATTCATTAAATAAAGCAAAAAAAATTAACATCTCACGTTCTTGTTTTAAATAATAAATTTTTTTAATTTACTACCTTAGATTTTGTTCTACTTTTTAATTTACCAATTTAGATTTTGTTGTAATTCACTCGCGACACACATTGAACGTAATTGTTAAAATTGTGTCACACTTAATGAGAATGTTTATTATTATTTTTTTTAAATATGTGATAATTGAAAAACATTTAAAATTACTATATAAAGATAATGATAAATAAAATCATGATCGAAGTTATGATTATGTACCTAAATAAAATTTAGGATTTAAACTAAAAGTATGGTTAAAAAAAGTCTAAGGTGGATAGGCCAATTTATCTAAGGTTGTACATTTTTGAGGTCATTAATAAAAAATAAAAACAAATAATACAAGTGAACCAATTTGATTTTTTCTTCTTTTTGGGTTTAATTTGGTTCTCGATTTGTAACTTATATTTTTAGTTTTTTTTTTCGATTCAGTGCCCTTAATTTAATAATAAACCAAAATTTGAATTGAACCAATCAAATTTAAAAATCAAAACTGAAATAAATCGAATTTTGAAAAAAAAAATGGAACCAAACTTACATAAATTTGTTTCTAAGAAATTTCACCCACCCCCATAATTTATCATTATAATGACTTAATGTCTAAATGTAATAAGTATATTAAAATTTGAATTAAAATAACAAAAATTGTCAACTTAGCAATTCTTACATGTAGATAAATGATTATCAATTTGCCCAATTTGAAATCAAATTTATTAATTCAAACATTTTTTTTTTACTTATAATTTAGTCTCATGTAGTTACTTTCATTCTAAGCTTGGGCCTTATTTAGATAAATTATTTCTGTCATTACCTATCAATTGTGAAAGCTGCATTTTTTTCCTCATTTAGATAAATTTGTAATTAATTTTTATTAAATGAAAAGAGATATTTCAAATCTCATCTTCAACATGCATACATTATTTGGCTATCCCACTTCTGATGTTTGCAACACTCATCAAGCAAGTGGTAAGTTTAGGATAGCTTTTAAACAATATTTTCAAGGACATTTTATACAATACTTTTTTAAAAAAAATATATTTTATGATAAAATCAAATCGATTGATTCTTAAAAATAAAAAAAAAAATAAAAACAAACTAAACCGAACCAATTCAATTTAATCCATGCCCAACTCTATAAAATAGCATGAAACAAAAACACCCATCAAGTGCTTTTTCTCCCAAAACAAAAAGAACACTCTATAGGACTTTTTAGTAACAAGTGAAGATAATATATAAGAGGGACGGCAAAGCAAATTAAGGATGAATATATCACTAACATATACATTGAATAGATGATAGTAACAAGCAACTCTTAAGAACTATGTTGAATCTAGTTGCCGTGCCGACTGTCCTAACCATAGATGGGGAGACTGAGTGTAATATACCACAGCTGGGGAGACTGAGTGTAATATCTAACAAAATTCACTCAGTCCTACTGTGAAGTGAGTTTTTCATCCTTTCAGATGAAAAATAACGTATGTACAAATACTAAATCTAAAGCCTAGACTTTATCCTCTTGATTTTCGCTTGCGGCTATTTGATCGCTTCTTGGATGTTCCCATACCATTCACACTTTCCTTCTTGAATTTCAGATTACCGTTACCTAGAGAATGAGATTCAAATGCATTAATGTTGGTCACGATGGCATAGACTGTGACCTCGCTTTTGGGAGAAGAAATGGCCTTCCTCTCGATAACTGCATTCTGCCCACAGAAAAAATCTTGAATAGCAGTCTCTCTTAGCTTTTGTAATGCAGCATCCTTGTCAAGTTCAAAACACTTGGTTGCCACCTGCAAAGTTACAGGTGCAACAGGCTACCGTTAAAATAGTAGCTGCTATTTCTTTCGTCCCACCTAGAAACATATGAATAATTGGTGATTAAGGTATGATGACTCTTCTCACCTTGAAATAAAAAGGGATATTAATTTGTGTGCAAGGACATCCGCAACCATCGCTAAAGTTGAGTTTCAACGCAATGTCAAATGCTTCATTTGTAACAGTTCTCCTGATGGACATAAAGAAAATGTGAGAAGTCTGAATAAAAAATGTGCGCCCATGATATTGACATCTAACCACCTGTCCTTAAGAAAAGTAAAGCTAAATATGTAATTCAGTCGTATAAGGTCCATATTCTTGAGGTTCAAGTGCGTCATTTGAGCTCAGTTGAATTCCACCACATCTTCATAGATGCTAAGAAGCTTGGGCAAAATCCAATTTGAAGTGAGAATAAAACTTTTCAAAACTACTAATCACAGCATTTGAAAACAAAATATATCATGTGGATCATGTTGTGATTAGTAGAATGTTACCATGATGGTAACTCATGTAATTTTGACTAAGCCCATAATTGACGCTGAACCCAAAGACTGACACAGGCTTTTCTGATTTGATCACTAATCTAATTAATATTAGACTCCTTAGATTCTTTGTAGTAAAATAAATTTCCACATTGCACATTCCCTGAGAAAATATCAACACTCCACAAAATTCTTAAAAATTTTACACCTCCACCGTAGTTAATATTACAAATTGCTGCATAGGATAGGGTTGGACTTGCCGTTTCAGCTGAAATGGCTGCTTATCCAGATTAGCTTCTTTGTACTTTTGCTTGTCTGAGAAGGAAATCTGAGATAAAGATAAAGAAGAAATTTGGAGCAAAATAGGTTAGACAATAACAAATGAACTAGCTAATGCAATGTCTCATTCGAAACAGGCATCACAATCAATATAGTGAACCAGTGTAGGCAGTAACTAAAGCCACAAACATGACTTTCTATAACAGCAATCCAGTAAAAATAAACCAAAGCCCATATGCATGGAAGAAAGTGCAAGAGTCATTCCCATCAAATATCACAGTTCTTTGATTTTCATTAAGGGAAAAACTAAATGACTCATCAGTGAAAACACAAGAATGCAAGCCTTAATCAAGTATTCAAATAAACTGCAAAATATGATTTGCTGAAGCCCGAAGCAGACTAACTTTTGGGGAAAGAGAAAACCATCCTTGAGCGATATCAAATGACTTTGGACATTTCTTTTGATGGAAAATCACACTATAATGGAGTCAGAAAGTAAATTCACCTCTACAGACTTGATAAAAGGCAATGGTGCATTTTGCCCATGAACACTTGCCACTCGAAGGGTCCAGTTCACAAATTTTTTATCTGTAATACAAGTGAATGGACGGCGTGAGAAATCCACAAACCAAAGCCACTACTGCTGGACACTACAAGTAAATCTATGGTAGATGTTTCAGCCTGCTAACAAACAGGGCTCACTTCATTTGAGTAACAAGAGATGCATGTAAGCTTAATTTAAAGTTTTGAAATCTTCCAACAGTATAGAGACATGGTTAAGGAGGCATTTTCATTCTTAAGGAACAGATTTTCGACTCATCAAAGCAGTTGACCAAAGGAGAATTTTTACTGCTAGACTGAATGATAATCAAGATCCCATTGATAATCCAAGAAAACAACTATGTCTGGTGGATGATTTAGGAATATTAGTCTTACATACATTTGTTATAGAAAGTCAATGAATTAAAACATTGGTCCAATGATAATAGTAATGCATCACTGCATATGTATAACGTGTATGTACATCTATCACACTGTGTATCCTGGAAAGAATAATTGATTTAGTGACTACAAGCCCAACAAAAGATACCTGCACTCAAGGATTGAGTTACAATGATCTGGAAAAGGTCAATCCTGATATATGGAGGAATATGCAAATTAAGCAAGTCCATGACTCCTGCAATAATCTGTTCCAGTTCAAATTAATAAAACATATAACACCAAGGGCAGTCATGAGGATGCACACTTTGGGCAAAATGTATGGGCTAATAAGCTTTGTTTAAGGTAGTATATATATTTTTTTCATTATCATTGATATAGGTGAATTGGATTTTCAAGAAGTTCAGTTGTAGAGAAAGAGCACTAACTTGTCAAGTAACTGGCACTGTTATTCATAAGTTTAGAGCCAGGAGGGGATTAAGAAGAAAAAGAAGGAAGAGAGATGAAATTCTCTTGGCACTCAAAAGTAAAAACCACAGTACCTTATCTACGAGCCCATGGATCACCAAACTTGCTTTCTTGTCCTTCGGGGTTTTCTATAAAGTCAACATGACACAATAAAGATAACAAGAATAGTAATTAAAAAGAAGGTATGTAAGTCAATAGACTTAAAAAAATTATACTGGGGAAGTGACCATTCAACGTACCATTACTTATAAACCACAGCATTTTACACGACTTTTTGATGTGTAAATGGTATAGTTTCTGATTCTTAAGATAATTTCTATGATAAAGGTATTTATGAACAACATTCTCAATGGTCAAAGTTTATTTTGTAAAATTTCTAAGCAAGCTAAAACACAATTAATTGAAAGGAATACCTGGAGATTCACAATTACAATCTTTCCCCCACCACGGAGACATTTAAGAGGCAAATTGCAAGCAGGAGTTATCTGCAAACTGCACAGAGCAATCATTCTCATGAATAAAAAAGGTACATCATAAACACACCAAACAAATCTGCAATTGTCTTAGTATGTTCCACATTTATTTAGTATGCACCATAAAATAACCACTCTTTGGTGCAGAAGTAAAAGTCTTGAGCCGTAAAGTGCAAGAGCACAGGTAAAGAAGTGGCCACTTAATGCAAAAGATGCTGAACATTAAACCATATTTAAAGTCTTTGCTTTGACTGGATCCATATTGAGAAAAGACAATGGTAGAGAAAGCAAGAGATAAGGTTATTATGTTAGTTGTGGGTGGAGCATCAAACATGATCTTTCATAAGGCCTTTTCAAGGCCTCATCATGATGGATAAACCAAACAGAGCAGATGCTACATGGGTTTGAGAAATTTATCTTGAATTGTTTGCATAATTGTAGTCAAATAAAAAAAAGGACCACGCTAAACAAACTTGATCAGGGAACCTTGCTACCTAGTACCCAGACACAGTACAACGTCAGCCATTCTGCAGTGCTTTTCTGCTGGATTCATCTCCTTTGGCGGCAATGCATCCTGCAGAGAAGGGGGCAGAGAGAGATTTTCAGTACAAATTATTTTGATTTTGAAGGATCTAGATGATCTAGAATAAGACCATCAGCCACATCTGTCCCAAGAACTTAGAACAGAAAAATATTCCTCCAATCAAAGGAAGATTCAACCAATAATAATTAAAATATTACCTCCCAATCAAGAACTGTATCCTTAAGTTTTGCCCCGCATTTTGGATCAGAGCAACGTCGTGATGTCTCCTTTAATCCAATTGTTTCCACCTCAAAGTCACGCATATACCTTCAAAGGTGTAATAATAAAATTATACTTTTGGATATGATGGCATAAGTATATGAAACAAAATACTCAACTATAAACAAGTGATTGTTTTGTAAAACCAAAAGATCAACATGACCACTGCAGCAATGAGGCCTCAAAAGTGGAGTTACATAAGGATGGGTTACACATTATATTTAGAGCAGAGGCTTCAAATAGAGATCATGTCTTACTCGCTTCCACATGAAGGGCAAGCCTCCATGAAGGAGTTCCCATGCAATTCTGCAAGTTTCTCCCTTGGTATTCCAGATCGAAGATGAAGGCCATCAACGTTCTAACATTTAGAAATGATAAAAAAATATAAACAAAGTCACAAAATTAAGCTGACATGTCCATATGTTAGAAGAATTGATAATCTGTTTGTAGCAACAATTAAGGAACAATTGATTTCATCCCAACTTGGTGAAACCTGAATGAAAAGAAGAAGTTGCAGCAGGTAGTGACTGACAAAAGCTTGAAATTTGACAAACAGAAATCGGGTAGAATAAACAATGGAAACTGCAGTAAACACTATTTAACCATCATTAAACTAGATGTATTTGCTAGATGT
The DNA here is from genome assembly GCA_946807835.1 of Ailanthus altissimus. Lineage (NCBI taxonomy): Eukaryota > Viridiplantae > Streptophyta > Magnoliopsida > Sapindales > Simaroubaceae > Ailanthus > Ailanthus altissimus. The sequence continues at coordinate 21,096,443 of OX327713.1, read as the reverse complement.
AAAAATAGAAGAGAGATGGCTAAAAATGGAATAACAACTACCTACCTGACTAATAAGAAACTTCAAAATGCCATCCTTCTCTAATTCAACCAAAGCCATATGAGTCATGCCTGGCATAGCGCGATGAAATGGTAGAGATGCTTCAGGTAAGGGTTTTCCTTCACGCTACATTCAATAAATGAAAATCAGAAAGATAATCAAGACAAATTTGCACAGTAATGATTAGTTTGTTACTGCTAATGCAAGCCATAGTGATGCACAAATAGTTGGTGATAGAAACTTGTTGAAATGTATATAGTATTTTGTATATATTTATGGTCAGTATCATAAAATAGGAAATAGATTGATAACCTTCTAAATAGAACTAATTGACCTTCCAAATAGGACACATAACTTCACCTATATAATGTTGTATTTTCTTATTATCAATACACAAAAATTCTTCCTTCTCTATTTCTTCATATGGTATCAGAGCCATTGTGCTCTCTTCATCCCTAAGTTTTTTGGCGAAGTTGCCTAGTCATTTTCCAGCCACTGTGTTTTTTTCATTTTTTCGGAGGTCATGTCCTCAGCTTTAAGATCACCAGTAACTTGCCGGCGAAACCCCAAGAAGACAGGCATTGAAACCCCGCTAGACGCGCCACCCACCGGAATCTGACCTGATTTTTGGCGCATGTGGACTCTCACCACCAGTGTCCCTGCCTTCAGACAACATCGGCAATCACTTTTGTAGCAGCCTAATAGTCATCGGCCACCGCACGCACGCGCCTCCACGCGCTACCCATATTTTCGGCCAATTTTCTATCTCTCTCTCTAACAACTTTTCTTCGGCAATCATCCGTCTCATGAACTCAGACAAGGCCAACGACCAAGTCTGTAGCAGCCACGCACTCATCAGCCACCGAATGCGCCCCTATGCGCCGCCTCTCCGCCACTGTCACATGATCGCCGATCTCCTCCTCCAGTGCACGTGAATCCTCACCGCTGGCGCCAATAGCTTTAGACGACGCCGGCGAACCAAATACCTACCACTGTATTACTTGCCGTCGCCAACCACTGTCACCATTGTCGAAAACTGCCACTGTGTTGCCGGAAAACTGCTCCTGGTTGTTAGTTGTTTTCTCCTTCCTCCTTCTCTCCGATTTATAAGCCAATATAACTACTGAGAGCTCTAAAACAGACAAGCAACCTCCATCCGTGACTCTCACCAGTGTCAACTATGAGGAATACCTTAAATACCAAGCGGCTAAGCTGTCTATCTCTTCCATTGCCTCCATTGCACATACTAGTAATTCGGTTGCTTGTCTTACTCAGCCCTCTTCTTTAGGATCCTGGGTCCTTGATTCTAGTTCCTCTGACCACATTTCTGGTAAACTTCAATTACTTTCTCATACTTCTACATCTAGGTTATTGTCATCTATCACCTTAACTAATGGGTCCACAACTACTGCTCAAGCAATTGGTTGAGCACATCCTCTTCCTTCCTTACTTTTAGAATCTGTTCTTTATATACTGCATTGCCCTTTTAATTTTATCTCTGTCAGTAAACTCATTCGCTCTTTAAACTATGCAATCAACTTTGTTAATAACTATTCTTATACAGGATCGCAATACGGGAAAGATGGTTAGCGTAAGTCGTGTGTCACAAGGGCTCTATCATCTGAGTATTCTCCAACCATCTATTGCATGCACTGTCACTAAATCATGATCACTTCTTCATAATAGTCTAAGACATCTAAATCTGCTAAAGTTTCGAAAAATGGTTCTAGGTCTCTCTAGTCTATCGTCTTTCAATTGTGAATCTTGTTAACTTGGAAAACACTCTTGTGGATTGTTTCCAAAGCGTATCAATAATCGGACTGCATCCCTTTTTGAATTAGTTCATTCAGATGTCTGGGGTCTAAGTCGAGTCTCTTCTGTGTTAGGGTTTAAATACTTTGTTACATTTATTGATGATTATTTGGATTACACTTCGTTATTTTTAATGAAAGATTACTCTGAATTATTTTCCATCTTTGAAGCCTTTTGTGCTGAAATTAAGACACAATTTTCTACTACTATTCGTATATTGCATAGTGATAATGCATGTGAATATTTTTCTGCTTCTTTTACTAAATTTATGTCTTCTCAAGGCATGTTACATCAGTCTTCCTGTGTCTATACTCCACAACAAAATAGAGTTGTCAAGCGTAAAAACAAACATCGCATTGAAACTGCTAATACTTTACTTATACATAATAATGTTCTCTCCGTTTTGGGGCAGATACTGTTTTTACTGTTTGTTTTTTGATAAATCGAATGCCCTCCTCTGTGTTATAACATCAAGTCCCTCATTTTGTTCTGTATCCTGATCAACCATTGTTTCCTCTTCCGCCGCGTGTCTTTGGCTGCACATGTTTTGTACATGTCTTCTCTCCTAGTCAAGACAAATTATCCGCTCGATCTATCAAATATATTTTTCTTGGCTACTCACGTCTTCAGAAAGGATATAGGTGTTATTCTCCTGACACCCAACGTCATTTTCTTTTTGCTGATATCACATTTTTTTAGTTCCTTTTTCTTTTCTTCCTCTGCTTCAAAAAATATGTCAATTACAGAGGCTCTTCCAGTTCCTTATAATATTCCTCTTCCCAAGTTAAACACTGAATCTATTCCTGTCAAACAGCATGATTCTCCCACTGAAGATTCTCCCTCTCCGGCTCGTGATAGTCTTGTTCCTTTTGATCCTGTAGGTGCTAACAGTGATACCACTCCTGAAGTTTTTAAAGTTCTCGTTGACTCACTTCCTGTTCCAGATTCCTCTCCTACTAAGGTCCTGCCACCTACTGATTAATTTTCAATTGCTATTCGTAAAGGTATACGTTCCACTCACAACCCTCATCCTATGTACAACTTTCTTAGTTATCATCGATTATCTTCCTCATATTATGCCTTTATGTCTACTTTATCTTTTGTTTATATTCCTAAAACACTTCGTGAGGCCCTTTCACACCCTAACTGGTGTCAAGCAATGATTGAAGAAATGACTGCTTTGCATACTAATTGTACATGGGAATTGGTTAAGTTACCGCCAGGACACTCCACGATTGGTTGTCGATGGGTGTAGATTGTGTCACGCCCCAAGTGTTCTTAAGCATTTACTCGAACACTTGGTGCTCGACAAAGCCTCCTAGAGGCTATATGGGCTACTGGAATGGATTGCGGGCCAGAGCTTCTAGAAGACCCGCTGACATGGGTGAAGAACCGGGCCAAGCCTATAACTTATTAGGATAGTTCACCTTAATTAGAACTCTATAAGAGATAGAATGGCATCTAGAAATATTCTAGAGCATACTTATCCATCTATAAGAGATACAATGGCATCTAAGAATATTTTAGAGCATACTTATCCATCTTGTATGTACACCGTTAGATCGTTTAGATCTCAGCCATTGATTGTATAGGGCTGCTACTATAAAAGGGGGAGACCCTCACTTGTATAATTCATCTCATAGCTTTGTATTCTCTTCAGCAATATAAGAGAGCATTCGTGCAAACACTTGGTGTGCCTTTCTTTCTTCTCTTTGTGGGGTTTTTCTTGGCTGCTTAGCACGCAACGCGTCTGAGGCCGCACGGTTCGAAAACAGTCCGTGACAATTGTCAAGGTTAGACCTAATGGTCAAGTGGACAGATTGAAAGCTCGATTGGTTGCAAAAGGGTACACTCAGACTTATGAGCATGATTATTATGAGACTTTCTCTCCTACAGCTAAAATGTAATCTGTTCGGTTGTTCTTGTCTATGGCTGCTATTCGTCAATAGTCTTTGCACCAACTCGATATCAAAAATGTATTTCTTCATGATGAGCTTCAGGAAGAAATATATATGGGGCAATCAACTAGATTTGTTGCTCAGGGGGAGTCTGGTTTGGCGATTAAACTTCGTCGCTCCTTGTATAGTTTGCAACAATCTCTTTGTGCCTAGTTTGGCCGTTTTAGTATTGTTATCCAGGAGTTTGACATGATTCGAAGTGAGTCAGATCATTCTATTTTCTATTAGTTAGATCATTATGTTTTCTATTGATATACATCACAAGGCCAATGCATATATCTAGTAGTCTACGTTGATGATATTGTCGTTACAGAAGACGATCTGGACAGTATTAAGCAATTAAAGAATCACTTGTTCCGATATTTTCAGACTAAAGATTTAGGATTGCTCAGATATTTTTTTGGTATAGAGGTTACTCAATCTAAGTCTAAAATTGTTATCTCTCAAAGAAAATATGCGTTGGATATTCTAGAGGAAACAGGGATGTCAGACTGCAAACCTATAAATTCTCTTATGGATCCTAATATTAAACTCCTACCTAAACAAGGGAGTCTCTTGTAGATCCTAGGATACATTGAAAACTAGTTGATAAACTTAATTATCTCACCATCATACGACCTGATATTTTCCTTTCGGTCAATGTTGTCAGTCAGTTTCTACGGTCTCTATATGATAGTTATTGGGATGCAGTTATCCGAATCTTACGATATATCAAAGATGCACCAAGAAAAAGCTTACTCTATGAGAATAAGGGTCATACACATGTAGTCGAATATTCAAATGCTGATTAGGCAGATTCTTCATCAGAAAGACGTTCTACTGCTGGGTATTGTGTTCTTGTTGAAAGAAACCTTGTATCATGGAAAAATAAGAAGTAAGAAGTTATTACCAGGTCAACTGCAGAAGCAGAATATCGTGCTATGGCCACAAATGAAGTTACTTTGTGATAATCAAGCTGCACTTCACATTTCATCTAACCCGATATTTCATGAAAGGACTAAGCATAGAGAAATTGATTGTTACTTTATTCGAGAGAAGATTTTGTCTGACTGTATTTTCACAAGTCATATTTGCTTAAACGACCAACTAGCAGACATTCTCACTAAATCTCTCAGAGGTCCTCGAATTGATTTTATTTGTAACAAGCTTGGCGCATATGATTTATATGCTTCAACTTGAGGGGGAATGTTGAAATGTATATAGTATTTTGTATATGTTTATGGTCAATATCATAAAATAGGAAATAGATTGATAACCTTTCAAATAGGACACATAGTTTCACCTATATAATGATGTATTTTTCTTATTATTAATACACAAGAATTCTTCTTTCTCTATTTCTTCACAAAACTGATATACTCTAGAATTCCAAAATCAAGGTCAAAAGAAAATTGCAGTAGACCATTATATCAACTACATATTTCATGAATTATATTCTTTTAAAAAAATAAATAAAAGTGCCAATAATTTTACCATAGTCAAATATTAATGACCATTTCAATGTCCAAATATATACTACAATGGTTTTTTATTTTTGCCCATGTAAGATGCCACCATTCATGTTGCTCTTGAATGTTTTTCAATTCCCTATCTCCAAAGGGAGATACTTAGGAAAGAAATTATTTCATCAAAACAGGAGCTCTATAACTGCCTCTAAAATGCTTCCTCATTACCAAATCAAAAGCCCTTAAGTGAAACTCAAAATACGCAGCCTAGCACTACTTTTCACTTTCCATGTTTTCGTTTATATCTTATAGAAGGAACCTTCCTACACGAAGCTCCATTCTCCAAAATACTTTGTTTAACAAGCAAATTATCTCATCCACCAAAAGTTCACAATATTCACCTGTAGTGTCCAAATTCCCTTGGGACCTCGAAAATCAGGTATACCACAAGAAGTTGATATTCCAGCGCCTGTAAACACCACTAGATGCTTACTCTGCAAGTACAAACAAACAACTTAAAGAGGCTGATGACGATGAATCACAGGTAAATATGCATACACCATGAACAAGATCTAAAGTTACAGTAGATACAAACCTTTTGTATCAATTTGGCAAGTTGTTCAATCTGTCATCACAAACACGAAACCAAGTTGAGGTTAGTGTAACAAGCAGAAACATGATATAATCTTATCATTCTTAACCTAAAATTACTTCATCAATAGGGATAGTATATGCTACATAGCTAAATTAAATATCATGACTGTACACTGACAAACTCAATTAGATGGAGAACTCTAAGCATTCAAATAGAACATAAATTATGATGACTTCATCCAATCCCTCAACCCACTATTTTTTTTCATCTTTATATTCTAGCTCGACCACTATATCTCAGTGCAGATGACCAAGCTATATGAGCATAAAACTGGCCAGAAAACAAGACCTGCATATAAAACCCTAGGTAACTGTCACAGTTATTTAAAAGGACATAACCATTCAATGTGACCAATCTCAGCTCCATGTAGAACAATAATGATCCCACATTGCATCAAAATTCAATCTCAAGCAAGCCTATCAATGTCTTTCTTCACAATCAAAGAAATTAAGCATCACTCCATTACCATTGTTTAAATACCACTCATCATCTCCCAGCTCAACCCATTTCCCAGAATAATCACATAGTAAACAAAACATTGCACATTCCCGTCAACTTACATGTGATTAATCAACATTTGTTCGATAAATACACCACAACTTCCCAAGAAAAGTGCAAACAAATCCCAAAAACAAGCAGTAACCCCACCAATATCAGCCAGCTCAAGCAACAAAACAACAAACAAAACTCACTTCTACTCAACACGAATGCCATTTCCCATATACCAGATCCCATCGAACAACATAGTAAACCCCAAAAACAAAGTCTCAGAGCAAGCTTAAGCCATCTTTGAGCAGTGCTCTAACCAAGAATGCACATAAAAAACCTAAGGAGCATTGATGGGAACTGTTGCACACACAATAAAATCATAGAAACGAGCAAAATTACAACAAAAACAACCCAAGTGCCAAAATGGAGTGAAATAAAAGAAAAGGCCTCACTTTTTCTTGCAGGACTTGAGGTGGGTCGAAAAATTCAGCCATTCCAACGTTGCCCACATCTTCTATATACGAAAGCTTCTCCGCATAGCCTAAAGACATGGCTTTGAGAGAGAGAGACCCTTTTTGCTTAATTGTCTTTCTGTTCTTTGTTCTTCTTTCTGCTTTTTCTTATTGCTCAAAACTCAAAAAAGTACTTGTTAGAAGCAAGTCTCAAGTCTTTTGCTTCTTTTAAGGAGACCCCAAATGCCAAAATCACATTGAGCTTCACATTCGTACAGGGAAAAAGCATTTTTATTCATCCATGAAATTACTTTCATGTCCCATTCTTTGTTTTACTAAATTCTAATTTTCATCATAAATTTAAAAAAATGTAAGTAGTCACCTTCTTTTCTTTTAAAAAGTTTTCTTTTTTAATCGGTTGGATGTGTAATCAAATTGAAATAGTTTAAAATAAACTAATTCAAAATAAAATTTTCAATAAAATAAAAAATATGAATTTTTAATTTGTCTTATAATTATTTTAATACAAAATTGTGGGTTTTTAGTTTGTATAATAATTATTTTTCATCATCTAGTTATTTTTTCAAAAAATTTCAGTTTTTTTATGAAGAAAAATCAGAAATATATGTGGTGTTTTGTGAAAGAGCTAGAGATGGGAGATGGGCTTGCTCCAATTATTGTAAAAATTAGGGTCCAATTAATTTCAAAAAAAGAAAATTGTGTATAATTAGGAGAATTTTTTGTTATACTCAATTAATTGTTCTTGTCTATCATTTACTTTTGTATTTATTGGTCATTAATTATAGCAATGTGAACCAAAGAAAAAATGTATGTGATTTGAGTAACTCCTTGGTAGTTTCTAGACAATGACTTAGCATAAGTTTACTAGTAATCATGATTCATGTAAATTGCAAATCTTAGTAATTACTTAGCATCGAAGCTTTAGATTAGTGTATGGTTTTTATAATACAAATGTGTAAGGTGTGTTATCTATAAAAAAAAAAAATTATAAGAGAGAAGTGTTATTAAAGCATTAACATTAATTAGAAGGATTAATCGAGATAAACTAATTATTTTAAGCTATTTGAATTAACAATAATATTAACTATCTCAAGTTGTATTCTAAGTAATGATATATCAAGTAATTATTAGATGTAATAGGTAATTTTAAAATTTATATTATTTCATTACTCAATAATTATTTGGCACATCATTATTCGAAATATAATTTGAGATATAATTTAAAATATGTAACATTACTCTTAAATTAGTTAGCGAATCGTCTTGTAAATATATGTCGTTAAATTAATATATTAGTATCAACAATTTTATCAAATACAACAAGATTATTGAATCAAACAAGAAATTTCTTGAAATAATTTCACATTGAGGAGTAAATTAACTTAATATCACCCATAAATAAAATTATTTCAAGGAGAAACGTATGGCAAGATTAGTGTAATTGTAAAGAAATAAGTGGCAAAATAACTTCTCTAATTCATGGAATTTTGACTTTAGGTGTTTAATTTATAAAACAAAAATTCAAATTAGCAAATGCTTTCTCATCATTACAATGGTGACTAATGACCATATGGTTTTGAAATAAAGTGTGCATGGCTTACCATATTTCGTGCTTCCATATAAGAAGGCACAAATTGTGGTAGGGTACGCTATGACCAATTGTTATTATATGTCATTATGAATGAAACGTTGTCGTTTTATTTGGGGATAATAAAAAAATAAAAATTAAAAAAAAAATAAAAATGGTTGAAAGTTGAACTGGAACCAGAAAAAGTAAATTCAAAGTCCAATTTATTTCCCTTTTAGAAAATTCTCTTATCATTACTTCACTATTACAGTATCCTCAATGTTTTCAAAAAAATATATTAAATGCTTTAACTCTTTAATTTTCTTAAAAATTTTAAAAAGATTCATATCAATATTTTTTTTATGAATGCCTTAAAATAAATGTGAAATTATGTAAAATTTAATAAAGTAATGTTAAAGAAGAAGAATTTAAAGAATTATGAGAAGGTGAAACTAACAAAGGAGTGTAGTACAATCATTTAAAGAAAGTCGTTTCAAAAGTTGAAGAATCTAAGTAGCTTCATCTTTTACCCTTTATTTATAAGATATAGGAATATAAAAGTCATAGAATTTGAGTAAAATTAAAAAATAATATGATTTTTTCGATTATGATTCATTTATTAAAGTTCAGCTAAATAAAAATATTAGTTACCTGTTAATTTAAAACTTTAATGTAAAATCTCACTAAAATAAAATAACTCTCCTTTTACCTAATTTAAAATTTTTTTCAAGCTTCGTAATAAATTGGACCTTTACCAAAATTTAATGGAGAACCATTCGTATTCTCTCTATTGTTACAAATTATAGTAACAGTGTTCATTGATTAATAATTTGTTGCTATTTCTGAATTTAGATTTTAATTTGTTGGGTGGTAGTTGCTTTTATGAATAAGAAATTTAGTGAATAAGAAAAATCAGGTCCAACCTTTTACAAAATTACCATACATATTTAATGAACTCAATAAATCTCTCTATGTTTTATAAGTACTTAGATAAGTACATAAGTATTTAAATATTCAATATTTCATGATTCTAGCCCTCCCAATAATATAATTTAAAGGTGGGTGGAGTGTTAAATATCAAAGTAAAAAATAAAATGGAGTTAAAGTTTAATTATATGGAATTTTTTTTTGGATTAAAAAAAAGGTTATAGAATAAATTTATGTGAAAGTTATACGTCTTATTTATAATTATATGTATAAGATTAAAAAATTACTTTAACTCTTCGTTTAAAATTTTTTTAATTAAATAATTGCAATAATCTCTATTATCTTTTATTTTCAAACTCATGTGTATAAATACATGGATCTCCCATAATCCTTAAACTCACGAGTGTAGATACATCTTCTTTAATCCTCAAACTTATATGTATGGACACATAGATCTCCCTAGACAATATTATAAATTGAGAGAAGATGAGAAACTTAATTCTTTTTCTTAATGTAAAATATATAAAAAAATTCATTGTTATGTATTTTTTATTACTCTCTACCTTCCTTATATATAAGCATGAGAATTTAAAATTTAATTAAGATTTGAGTTAGTAGAAAAATTGCTAAACTCACGAGCTTTTTAGCTTTAACTTAAAAGACCCAGTTCAAATTATCTCATAACTTATTAGTTCTTTTAAATTAACTTTAGGTTATTGATATTCTACTAAAATCCAAACGTTGCACTTTAATAACCCATATAACATAAATAAAAGTATATTTTAATTAAAAAAATTTAAATTAAATTAAATTTGGTATTAAACTAATAATAACCACTTAATTGACCATCTAACTGATGTTCATGGTTAAAATTATGCCATGAAAAAATATCTTACTCTTTAATTACCTATTTACCCCTAAGTCACTGAAAGCTTTAATGATCATTTTTTAATATGTCATATTTGTAAATAAATTTACAAATAAATATTATTATTTAATAAATAATTTATAATATAAATTGTGATCACATATTTAAATGATCAATCATTATAAATAATTTAGGCACGAAGTAGATTCTATCTTCCAAGTATATGTTCTTATGATTCATGAAATTTTAACGAGGTTTTAACCGTTTATAAGGATCTCCAAGTTAATGAGATTTTAACCGTTTATAAAAATCTCACTTTGTGATAACTCAAAAGATACAAAACATAAATATAAATTCATTACTCGCTCAAAATTAAAGTCAATAAAATTTATTAAATTTTTTATAAATTAAGATCTATGACATTTAGTTAACTAGATCACATAGTAATCTCATTTAATTTATCATATATACTAACTTTTTTATTTGAAATTTATATTTCAATGATCAAGATAAACTATCTATTACAATAAGTAGAAAAACTTCAGTCTTACATAATAAATTATTTTTTTGATTAATGACTATGATAATATTTATTTACAAAAAATATACAATTTATACTTATTGTATTAGCATCATATATTTAATATATAGATCACATATTTTATAAATATAAGCTCATTAATATATAATTAAACACAAATATAAATAAAGTTTATTAATAAAAATATATTATTACACATATTTTAAAAATATAAAAATCACAAAATGTCTAATAGTTCTAATGTCAAACTTTAAGTGTCAAGAGAGTCAAACATAAAATACTTATTTTAAAGAGTATAATCTAAAGTACATACTCCTATTCATATCTCCTGTAATAGGGTTATATTTGTAAATTACAATTATAAGTTATTTAGTATAATTAGTTAATGTAATATAGGCTTTGTGCACGTTAACCTTGTATGAAGAGAGGCCCAATTGTACTCGAGTAAATATAATGATAACTATTTCGAGTAATTTTCTCTTCATTTCTTTATAACTCTCCTATTTTCTTGTAATTCAAACAACACACAAAAAATATATAGGGTCCACTTCGTGCTATTTTTTACTAATTTTTAAATTAGATAAAACTATTTTAATTACATAGATTTTATAAATTTAAGATCTCTGAAGGTAAGAAGCACCGTAAATTTTTTATGATCGAATCACAATCACAAATGCTATATATTACAACACTAATACTATTTATATAATTGAATATTTATTTTGTATCCTAATTGATGTAATATTAAATGTATTAATTATTGATTGGTGTTAGGGGTAGATAAAAAAATACCTAAACCGAAAATACCGAATTAAATCGAATTGAACTGACCGACTAGTTCAATGTTAAAATATAAAAATTAACCAATCAATTGTTTTATTTCAGTCCTCGAAAAAATACGGTACAATTTTGTTTTTTATTTTAATTCCTGAAAATACTAAACCGAATTGAAGGACATAAATAAAGTTTTATACAAATTTTTAATATAATTTATTTGGTAAATTTTAATTTTAATAATTTTTAACTTATTTAGCTTATAAACTTTTAATTGATTTAGTGCTTAAAAGTCGATCGCCACTTTATTTATTTGGATAAACTTTAATTTTAATATTTTTCTAATTTATTTAGTTCACAAACTTTCAACTAATTTGATATTTAAAATTGATAAATACTTTATTTGTTTATATAAATGTTAATTTTTAATAATTTTTTAACTTGTTTAGTTCATTGACTTTTTATTAATTTAGTGTTTAAAGTTGATATAAACATTTTTATTTATTTTTTGTATAAATTTTATCTCTTTTATATATGGTTTAATCTTTTAGAAAATATTTAGGAGACCGAATCGAACTAAATTGGACCGAATCAATTTGGTACGGTTCGGTTCTCATACATGATTTAGTACGATTCGGTTCTAAAAGTAAAAATATTAAATTTTTTTAATTTGATTCAATTTTAAAAAATATCGAATCGAACCGTACTACACCCACCTCTAATTGGTATTGTATAATTACCGCATTAATTAAACTAAAATCAATAATTATTTAATAAATTATTATTATTAATTAAAAATACGTACATTAGATAAATAATAATACATCAGATAAAATACAAACTGTATCCCAATTTTACAAACTTAGCACTTCTCATTTTGCAATCCTCGTTAAATGAAAATGTGGAAATTTTCTAGTCCTAGAAGGCCTAATTGGTAACATTGAGCGAAGATATGGGATTGTTAACTGATCCATCATCTTTTTCTGTCGAGGGCTTCATCATTTGTCTGCATGCGTATATAGGCGATCCATGCAAACAAGTTTTAGATTTGCTTCTACATGAACCTGACAGGTGGGCTGCCATGCGGCACCAAATCCGGATTGCAGAAGCAAAAATGATGAAAGCAAGGTCGATCAAGAGGAGCCACTGATTTAATTTAAGTCTCAGTGAAAAGGGCATATAGAATCTTCTTCAAAGTTCGTCCATGATCATCCTCACCCCCCATATATAAAACTCAGTGACTGTCACTTCTTATATTTTGCAAGGATGGTTCCTGCAAATCTTGTTTTGTTTCTAGCAATTTGGCCATTGGTCTTTGTCGATCACTTTGATTTTGCATGTCCATCAAGGCAGGTTTCCAAAAACGATGTGTTGCCTTCACAAAGTTGTACTTCTTGTTTGTACTGCACAATTTGCCCATATCCTTGCACACACTCTCGCCGCCGCCTTCCGGCTACCATTTATACGGAGCTCCACCGCCACCCCCTCCAGCTTCTTCCGGTTACCCTTTATATGGAGCTCCGCCGCCTCCTCAAGCTCAAGGAAACTGCTCTCCTGGTCAAGTTCAGTGCTGCTATTACCCCCCTCCGAATCCATACACTTACTTACCGAGTGATACTCATTCACCATGCTCAAATTATCCCACCATCACTTTTATCTCCACTATGATGTTACTAACTTCATTTGCTGCCTTGTTCTAGTCTTCGTACTTACATAATGTAGAAAATTTATGTGGATGTGTAAGCCTTGTTAAGTATTTGTTTGTACGTAAAAGCTACTAGTGGATCACTCATGTTTCTTTTTCTTTGAAGAGCATATTCAATCATCATATTCCCGAAAGAGCGAATTTCATGTTACATGCTATTGTCACATACTACGCTTCTTTTTCTTCGTGCAGAGTTTTTTCAATTTTTTTTTTTAAAAGTCAAGTGTAATATTATAATAGAGTTTATAATATTATATGAATAAATCTACTGATATACTATCAGATTATTATTGGGACGCTTCATAAAGATAAGATAAGATTTTGTAGTCTGTCTGAACTTACTTCTATAGTGAAGATATAATAAAGTTCCAAAATAAAATCTATTTTGAGAGGGATATCTATCCCAATTTTGGATGGGAAAAAAATCATCCCTCAAAATAAAAAGAATTTTACCTCACATGGAAGAGGGTTACTTTACATAAAAGAAAAAACTATCTCACACAAGAAGAGTTATTACATAAACGGCTACTTTAAAAAATTTATGAAAATACCCATATACTACAACACAGTCAAATATACATCTAAAATACTTAATCAACTATAGTACCCAACAATTAAACACACCACTATACAGTATAGCTCGAGAGATGCCAGCGGCAGATCATAGTTGCCGAAAATTGTAGCAAAGCATTTGGAGCTGAAGAGGGGTACACCAAAAACAGAATATTCAATGGTGGCTCGCCAACACTGTCCCACTGGAAAACTTTTCTGAGACGGTCACCAAGATGCTGCAGTACCGTCGGAAGGGGGCACTGTGAAGGAAAAATCAATTCTTAATATCGTATTATTGTGCTTCTTTTTAACTCCGAATCTTTATAGGTTTAAGTATTTCTGATAGTTATTAATCTTTAACAACACCCATTTACTTTTATTCAACCGCTAATATTTCTATATGGTAGCAGTTGTGGCTTCAAAATTGCAGCAGCACAGTATCAAATGGAAACGGACCCTAATATTTGTAACAACAACTTGTGTGTGTAGAACAGAGAGATAAAAGAGAGTTAATGGTGCTCTCAGTTCTGAAGTTGATTGATATTGTGTGTGTTTGTGAGAGAGAATTTGGTGGCTTAGATCTCTGTCCTATACGGGTCATTCATGCGGTTCCCTTGACTTGGATCCAAAATTCCAATATGGGTTTTGTCTCTTCTGTCCTGAAAATATGACAGGCAGCTTTGAGTACTCGCATATTTACTGTGAGAATAATGTCTTCGTTGTAATGCTTTCTAATAGTCAGATCCCCTGCACTCAAAAGTGCAAAATTTTATTACTCGACTATCATAAAGCTAAGGCTCAATCAATCGAGCTTGACCTGTGGTGTTTGAGAATCTTATCTACAGGCACCCATTAAGACAGACCATATAATAACAGCCTCTGTGTACCGTTAGAAATGGCAGCTAGTGAGACAATGCAGAAAGAGCCATGTAATCTCTGCCCAGAAGCAGTTCTTTTATACTCTTTTTTATCAGGCACAGTAAAGGTTGATTGCATTTGTGTTGATTGTCCTATCTGCTGTTTCTTCGCATTCTCAAGAACCTGAATCCTTTAATGCTACTGTCCCTTGATCTGCTTCCGACATAATTCTCATTCATCTTATTATAGGTCGGATCAAAGTTGTAATGCAAATAATTTTTTTTAGATAGGTGGGAATTGAATCGCAATTTGATTTTTTGATCATATTTTTCTGCCTTTTATTGAATAAGTTCAAATACAATTAAATTTGATAACTACCCCTACTTTGACCTAAATTAAATAACTATACAAGAACGTTACTTTTATGTAGTTAAACAATCTCCTAATTAAATTAGATAATTTTCCACGTCCATGCACTTCCCATATTCTTATCTTTACGTCCTTTACTCCTCCATGTCTTCATTGCTTCTTATGTCTCTAGTTTCACCTATCACGTCTTCCAGTGCTAAGAATTACAAATATCTTGAATTCTTAATGCGTGCACATGAAGATTTCTGTGGTCTAACATCACCCCCTCCTTGACAGGAATTTTTTCCTCAAGGTTCACATCTAAAAATTATTCCTGCAATAAATTTTAGACTCTACTTGTGCTTAGTTCCAATTTTTTTCAGGAGATTCTCCCGTATCATCACCATCATCGATTTGAATTAAGTTGGAACTTCCTTCTAATAGCAGTAATTGTGACCCCTTCAAAGTTGTATGAAACCAGAGGCACCTTTTGGTCATTGGTAGTGTCTTGGTACTCAAAGAACTGATCCACCCGATTAAACCATTCGGTTGGATCATCACCTGAGTATCTCAGAAACGTTAACTTGGCGGTCTTGGAGAAAAAAGTTTTCCTACTTCATTTGGTCCCTTATTCACTCCCTTCTCTGTTGTTGCTGGTTTGCCTGTGCCGATTATCTTCATTACTCGATCCAGCCTTGTTGGCGAGATGCAATTCACATACACTTGCTAACGGTGGCTTTCATACGGCTTATGTTCTCTTGGATTCCCCCTAGCGCTGCTACCAAATTTTCGATTCATTCTTTATTTGTAGCCATCGTAATTAGGCTTTGATATCAATTGATAAATCCCAATCAAAGTTGTAATTCAAATAAAATTCACTTAGGGTGAGAATTGAACACAAGTTATTTTTTGGATAATATTTTTCTGCCTTCCATTGAATGTAAACGAAGTTTAAATACAATTCAATTTGATAACTACCCCTACTTTGACGTAAATTAAATAACTAATGTTTACTAGCATGTTACTTTCATGTAGCTAAACAATCTCCTAATTAAATTAGATAACTTCCCATGTCCATGCACTTCCCATGTTTCTATCTTTACGTCCTTTACTCCTCCACTCCTCCACATCTTCAATTCTTCTCACTGTTTCTAGCTTCACCTATCATGTCTTCCAATGCTAAGAATTACAAATTTCTTAGATTCTTAATAAGTGCACGTGATGATTTACGTGTTCTAACACCCTACCTTTTATCTCTCATGCACTTATCTGAGGATACATTCACATAGTTCCAGATGATTATTTTTTTTTTTATAAAAAAAATGTTGTATTTCTAGGCCAAATGACTAGTAATCAAAGTCTTTTAGATGGCTTGATTGATTGGAGTTGTAATTTTGGTGAACAGCATGTTAAATTGTAAGCTGAGAATATTCCTAAGGCGTTAGAATTTTCCTTGAGAAATTGAATCCAAGACATTAGTTGAGTTGACTATGAATTTTGCTTTATTCTAGTGAGCATGTGATCATGAGTTGTAAAGATGTGACAAGGGTTGAGATTGAGAACAATATTTCAAGGAAGAAACGTCAAGAAACAAAAGTACTTCTTATATAAGCACTTATAAATGCGTTCTGAATTAGTACACCTTTGGCCTTGTAGCATCGGTAAGTGCCACGTTAGCATTTGATGATGCGGCCTAATACAGAACAATAATTTTCTAACACTGGAAAAAGAGGACAGAAAAGTTCCACTCTTATAATGTTGGCAAAGGAGCTCCAATGCTAAAATTTGGTGTGTAATGCAGAAAGTTCAAAGCAAGTTTCATCATTCATGTCAAGAAAATGACATGCTGCTTACTTGCCACATTAGAAAAAGTAGTAATCACAAGCTTGATCTCATTTTCCTTGTTTGTTTTTTTGTTTCATCTACAGGAAAAGACCCTAAAAGTGCGACAAAATTGTGTTTCTAAGATTACAGTAAAAAGAGAGACAAGGGTATGATATGAATATCAATAATTAATCTATATGAAGGCAAGAAAATGAAGATTGAATACAACAATTATATGGTAATAAATAGTGAAATCTTTGATAATGTATGAGAATTACAATAACAAATTATGAGTATATAAGTAGATGTACAGCCTTTTGTCACAAATAGCTTTACACCCACAGGAAAACAGAAACACATTCTTACAAAATCTTCCTCAAACACAAAAAGGGGGGGGGGGGGTGGGGGGTGGAAAGAAAAATTACCACACTAAAAAACAATACTAAAATGGCAATTTAAAAAAACAAAAAAAACCACATTCATATGAGTATTCACTAACAAAGTAAGAGCATTGAGGCCTCACTTATTCCTCCAAAACTAACCAAAAAATGACTACTCAAAACAGAGAACTCACAGCAGTAGAAATCCTAAACACAAGCTCAAAGCCATGGCAAGAAATCTTGCAATACCAACCTTCACACCAGCATTGTCATCAGCAGTCTGATCTGCCGGATCATCATCTGGGGAATCAGCCGGGGCATCAGAATCATCCTCTGAGTCAGGGGACGGTGCTGCCTTGTGCTTCTTATGGGGCTTTGGGGCATCTGCTGCCACCTCTGGGGCGGGTGCAGGGGCTGGAGTTGGGGCAGCCTTAAACAACTCCTTAGGCATCAAAACCTTATCAGTAGTGTAAATTGCCACTGGCTGCTCATCCAACAAAGTCCCAACGATTTTCACAGTGTTGATTTTGGTCTTTAGCGTCACTTCTTCGCCATCATTTTGCACTGTGAAATCAAACTTCCTCCCTCCATCGGTGGCCAATGTATTCATCAACCCATTGTTGGATTTCAACATGGACAGAGATTGATAAACTGGCACAGCCAAGAATTCAAGGAATGAAGTCTTGTCAGCTGCACTCAAATTCTTATACTTGGGGAAAAATGCCTTGAATGCATCATCGAGTGGGCAAAACACAGTCAATCCTCCTTCGACATTACCCTGTAATCAGAACAGAAGTTCATCTTTCTATCAGAATTACAATCCCATAACCATCAATACGTCTCAAACAAAACCCAGATCTACGAATACTTCAAACTCATTAAAAATAATTTTGATTTGGGGACTCGACGGTACTGTCATATAAATGCATGAAATAATTAATTAATCCGACGAGCAATGTCCCTCGCTAAATCATTTCTTTATAAACAATACTAAAATTATTAAACTGACTATTTACAAAGACACCAGTCACCGTCACTAAAGATCAGTTTTTTTATTTTTTTAATCAAGCTAATCTTGTATATTTTTGTTTAATATTAACTCTTCTAAGCATTTTTTTTTCAAAAATTGACCCAAAAGAAAAATGGAACTTTACATTCATATGCTGACCTGGTAAGTTTTGGAAGCCTCGTCGTTGGCCAAAAGAGCATCAGCAAACTGCTTACAGCCATGGGCCGACATAATTCCGGTGATATTCAGCTCACTGGGCCCCGGCGTCGGCGCCTCCGCCACGTCGGAAGACAAGACCTTACTGATCTGAATCACAGAGATATTGTACGGCTTCTCCTCAATCGCCTTGACAAATAATGCATCGAGATTCCCGCCGTTATCCTCGGCCCCAAAGCCCACTTTCCCGCCTTTCAAATCAGTTATATTAACGAACCCAGATGACCCCGGGGCCGAACCGGTGGCCTGGAACATGGTGGCGGCCAATGCGGTGCCGTTGGTGATCTGGTGGAGCTTCTTGGCGCCGAAGTAGTCGAGGAAGACGTGGAGGGAGAGGACGTTCTTGATGGTGTAGATGGAAGGGTGCTTGGAGAGGAGCTCCAACATGCCGTCGTTGTCGATGGCGCAGACGGTGATGGTGGTGCGGCGGTTGATCTCCGCAGCAAGGTGGGTCACGGTGAGGTAGTGGTTAAAGGTGGAGAAGGACGGGTGAGCAGCGAGTATGCGCGTGATGTTGTGCGCCCGGGAGAGCGTGGCGGCGGCGGAGATGAGGAGGAGGAGAGGGAGGAGGAGCTTCGGTAGACGCATTGTCGTTTTGAGGAGAGAGCAAATGGAAGGGAGAGAGAGAGAGAGAGGGAGGGTTGTCGCAAATTGGCTATGGAGGTTTTTGAAGGGAGTGTTGAGAGTTTAAAAGTGGAAGTGAGAGAGTACAGAAAGTGTTGGTGGAAATTGGGTTTGGATTTAGCGTAAATTACAAAGTGAGCTACTGTGTGTTGTAAGTAAAAAGGAAGGAAATTGTGGAGTCAAAAGGGAGTTTAAAAATTACAAGTGAAGGCAAAAATTTATTTTCTGATTTTAAATTACATAAATAAAAACTAAAACCACTTTTAAACTAAATATGTGACAATTCCAACTCTAAAATTTTATTACTCACTAAATATGTCTTTACTATTTTTGGAGTAATATCTACATTTTTTAACATTTTAAAAAATAGACATAAAAATTTTAATAATTTTAAAATTTTTATCTGACAACAATTTTTATCAATATTAACACACAAAAATGTCTAAACTCCTAATTTTTTTTATAAAAAAATACATACCAATTTATTTTATCATTAAAATAAATAAAAATTATCACTTGATAATGATGTCAATAAAATTTGTAAGACTATTAAAATTTTTATATATTTATTTTTTAAAATGATAGGAGTCTAAATGTTATTTTTTCTTTCTTTTTATTGTATAAAATACAAACACAATTTAAAAAAAAAATATTAGTGCGAGGGATGTTCAAATCCTAATCTTCAACTAACACTCATAAAATTTATTAAATGAATATAATTACTTATAATTTATAAATGCTAAGATTATAATGCATAGATGTGCATTTTATTTTTTATCTTTAAATTTGTATTTTTTTTTTCTCAGGAGAGATGGATAGTTTTAGCACATTGATATGTTAAAATTGAATTTTTAATGTTTGGGTTTATTTAATATGGATTTTTTTTTTTTTTGGTGAAGACTTATTAACAAGAGGGAAACCAATAAACTTTTGGAGTTCCTCGAATAATTGCAATGGTTTAATTCTAGGCCTTTTTGGTATCTTAAAAATGATCAAATCACAAAACTTTTTTTTTGTTAGTCATTATGATGTCTAAGATGGTGCTTTGAATTTCTTAAAAATAGTGCTTGTAATGACCATTTCAATTATAGCACTAAATTTTCATTATTTAATAAGTGTTCGTAACATATAAAAATATTATTTAATACTTTATTTTTTAAATGTTATTTTAAAAGTTTTATTTTAAATTGGTGTATTAGATAATTATGAGTGATAATTAATAGTATAACTTTTAAAACTGTTCATTACATTATTTTATCATCTTATAGTCACTTAATATATCATTCAAAATAAAATTTAAAATATTGTTTCAAAAGTTTATCATTTTTTAAAAATTAAAATTTTAAAATAAATAAACCGTTTAATGTTATTAAAAAGTAATACTACACATTTTTTTATTTTATTTCAAGTAATAATGTATTAAAAAATTATTAAGTGGTGAAATAATTTAAATTCTAAAAGAATAATGCTACACATTCTAAGTTATATTCTAAATAATAATGTGTTAAGTCATTATTAGATAGTGAAATAATATAAATTTTAAAATTATTCATTACATCAATGATTATTTGATACATCAATACTTGAAATACTAACGTAGAATGTGTAATATTATTCATTTTAAAATTACTAATTACACTCAATAATTAATTGGCATATCATTACTTGTGATATAAATTTGAGATGTATAATATTATTCGTTATTCAATGATGGTAATTAACTCGAGTAATTATATATATCGAAATTGTATCCCAATTGTGTCAAGCAACTATTAAGAGTGAAATTTTATAAATTCTAAAATGGGCAAATGACATCCAAACTCCAAATGTATTATTCAATACTTAACTACACCCCTAATATAAGAGTATTATAATAAATTGATAAAGTACTCACTATAAATAGTATCATACCGCCGCTTGTAGACAAGAATCGGTCACTAATAAATACTATTCAGTCGGCAAATGATCACTATTCACATGACCAATACTACACGTGAATAGTGCATGGCATTTTTTTAGAAGATTGATGATGATTGTATATGTGTTGTGATATGGTGTGTGATGTGTATAGATGTATATAATTTCAAAAATTAAATACGTAACGGAAGTATTCATACATATTAAACAATATGTAACATATTCAAGCATATATGATCATTCAAGTACATATATATCTCATATATATATTTCATGCATGATATAAAATGAATAATAAATAAATAACCTACCCGGATATGAAGGTAGCTTTACAATTCTTCAAGAACTCCAAGCTTCAATTTGTTGAGCTCACCTTGAAGTGTTCCCTTGCACAATTCTAGTTCACAACTAAATCAGGTGGGATTGTGAAGCTAGAATGGCAGCCTTGAATTTTCAGCAAATGATTATTTTAACACTTAAAACAATTTGTCCTTATGAATGATTACTACCAATAGATGAGAAGAATTATGTGTTTTCTATAGTTCTTTACAACTCTATATGTTGTACCTTGGTAAGCCTTTGCATTTTATCTCAACACTTTGAGAAAAACACTTAGGAAAAGCTCTCAATTCTCTCTCCTTTCTCCTAGAACGAATTTCACTCTTTCTTGCACCAATTGAACTCTTTCAATTCTTTCTTAAGTGCAAAGAATGATTTCTATTAGTGCTCCACCACCACTTAACCATGTTTGCCATTACAAACATTAATCTATCATATTTTTCACTCACCAATTTGATTCAACCAATTGAATCAATTTCTAGAGAATAAATGACATTTAATCAATGTTAAGTGGTTTTACCACTTCCTTAGTGCATCATTTAAGAATTACTAAGTGGTAAACTTTCCTTTTTATTAATAACAAGTGCATTCTCCATTAGCAAATGGTGTTTGCCACTTATTCCAATTAATAATAATAATTTGATTAATATATAAAATATTAATAATTTAAAACTATTTTGAATATTTATATTTACCATATATGTATTTACCAAGTAAGGTAAATAGGTAAATACATGGTAAATTATTTATGGAGTAAGATTATGTCACTTGTCAATTTCTTATTGGTTAACAACTCTTGTAAACCAATAATGTGTTTTACCTTCAATTATTGACAAGTGAATAATAAAAGGAACCTTGAAACATTTTTCATTTTGCTAGAAATTGTTGGATTAATTGTTCAATCCAATTCGCCGTCCCAGTGCACAACGAGTACACTTCATATTGTGAGACTCTCTAGGTCCATGCCCGATTTGTCATATGAAACTATTTCACACGTCCGTGAACAATGTCCCACACACATGTTACAGATATTACAAAACGGCGCATTAGACCATACAAGTTGAGGTTATAACATATTCGTATAATCTTTCCATCATAAATATCCTAGAAGAGCGGAGATATAGATCAACACCGTCAAGTCTCCATGTGCTCAACCATAAACTTATCTCTAGATTTGTATTTCAATAAATAATATCCGTAAACACTTTTACGATATTATTTTTCCGAGAATAAAATTAATTCTTGGATATGTCTGCTTATGGCCATAAGACTTTCTGAAATACAATCTTAGAGTTACAAGATATTTTACTCACCCAATTGAGTTGATGGATCCCATATCTGTACACACCGGACTCCATGAGCATCGGACCATACCCAGCGATACCCAGCGGTCAAACCATGAAAGGTATCTAACATGTGTGGAACCAAAGTATGGTGGATCACTAACAAGTCCACCGTGGCACTCAGGTCTAAGGACCACGAATACTACTCAACTCGAAAGATCCTCCATTGACGGCTTTATGGGATGTCTATTGGAGATCTTTGTGAGTCTGTTCAATATTCAGTCCTTACTGAATACTTGTATCTCTATATGAGTTTCCACTAAACTCATGGTCTGCTAAGACTAACCATCTGGACTATCCAGATATAGACATACACTGATCTATATTTATTAAGGTCTTCACTAACAGACCCGCATTAGTGAAGATAGATCAGGAACATTAAGTTTAAGAACATATTTGCATAACAACATTTTTTAGCACCATTTGCAACTGATTGCAACTACGTCATTACTAATATATTCTTAGGTCTTTGTCCCATTTCAGACAAGGCTCTAACTCTTTAGATTTTGCTAACTCTTATAACTTGATAACTCTTATCAGTGCTATCTTTTAGCATTTATATATTTTAGCATTACTAACTCTTAGTTCTGATCTAAACTCCTTTAGATCATATCTGAACTCTTTCAGATCATACAATGTCTAAAACGTTACAAGCATCTTACCATATTTGTATATAAAATAATTAGTGATATATTGAAATCATAATTGTATAAACATAAAGCAAATATTTATACACAAAAGGGATGGCACGTAAGCACAAATCTCAATAATATGTTGCTGCAATACTATTCAAGCGAGGTACTGTTCATATGAACAATACCATCACGCACTATTTAATGAAAACCTGTTGAAAATCATCGATACTTTCTTCGTAGCAGCAAGTTGCACCTGTGAGACTTTTTAGCAATAGGTGGGCTGGCCGCGATCAAATTACGACAAAGAGCTTACGTAAGTGAAGTCGCAAAGGCCGTCTAGAGCTTGTTTTTTTCCCTTACCCGTGGCATGCTCTACACCTACTATGGATCGAATTCAAATGCTCTTAATTGTGAAAATTGCGGATTCCAGCATCAAAACAGTAAATTTGACTAAAAATTTAATGTCTGAATCAGCAGTTTCACTAAATAGTGCATGAGCAGTACTGTTTACATTAACAATACCACACATAAATAGTATTATCGTGACATATACTATTTACTATCAACAATTATTCAAAAAATACCATGCACTATTTACATTTGGTACTGTTTATGTAAACAATAACCCTCTGTTGGCCAAACAGTATTTATTAGTGATCGATTCTAGTCTATAAATAATAACAAAATATTATTTATAATTGACACTTTATTAATTTATTATAATACCTTTAAATTTAAGGTATAAATAATTATTATTAAAATTACAAGATAATTAGATATTAAACAATACTTTAAAAATGTGAATGTCTTTTGCTCTTTTAAAATTACTAATAATTATTTAACACGTTACTTTAAATATACAAACTTCATATAAATAGATTATTTAATTAATTTACCAATTCTCTAAAAGAAAAAAAAGGTAAACAATTTAAGTAAAGAGAGACAGTTGAAACAGATCACGTGGTTGAGAATAACTTGATCAGAAATCAAGGCACTAAAGTGCAAGATAAAAGTGTAGGACACGAAATACCAGATTTGCAAGTTTAGAATATGATCCATGAAATGAAATATTTTCACCTTTTGCACACTTCATTGTATTTTATATTAATTAATTTAACGAATTATCACACTGTAAAGTGGAAAAAAAATTATGTAAGTCGCTTCTTCAAAAGAGAGATTTTATTCGTGGGACCCATTTTAATTGCACAATGAAATCTCATTCTCTCGTGATGATCATCAATCACGATGATCACCAATCATAGCCGTCCAATTTGTTAACCACTAAAACCAGTGCGTCAAAACATTATAACTCGTCATAAATAGTATAGGAACAGTTTTCTCAAAATAAATAAATATAATATAATATATATACATACACATAGACAAATAATTTAGTGGGCAAATGATAGTTCCTCTTCGATGAGTAATGCTATTGTTAAGTAGTATTATTTAGTTAATTCATAATTTTAACATTATTAATGATATATTACTGAGTCGTATAACAAGTTTAAATGCTTATCATATAGTAAATACTTTGTTCTTTGAAGTAAAATCTTATATATAGTATGTATGCATGTATATAATATGAATAATAATATATTCAAACGTATTAATATGAATAATAATATATTCAAACGCGTTAATATGAAAAAGTATAATAAATTCTTTATTTAGTGAGTTAGTATTTTACATTAATTAAAAAAATTAATACTTAAATTTATAAATAAAATAATCATTCTATTTAATAAGTTAATTTTTTGAATATGACACTTGAATCTTAGGCTCTCTCTTATAAATTTAATATCACTTAACAAATAGTATTAGAGTTAAACATTAATAATTAAAATGTAGATGAATTTATTATTAAGCGAAATTGTCAGAATTAGTGCTTCATCAATACAAATTTTATTTGAGAGAGAATTGTTAAAAAATTTAATATTTCACGTTGGTTAAAAAAATTAATATTTAAATTTATAAATAAAATAATTACTTCATCTACTATAATACTCTTTTAGATTAAAAACTTAAATCATAATATTTTCATTATAAGCTCAAGGCCCTCTAACATCTTTTCTTAAATAACTAAAAGTAGCACAGAGGTGTCTTAAGTTAAATGTTCGTTTATAACAAATTTAATCTAAGCGAATTTTCAAAAATTATTGACTTAAAATGTTAGAAATAAAAAATAGATGAATTTAAGTTTTGAAGAAATTTTCAAACGAATCTCTTATATTTATATATAAACGTTAGTTTATTAAAAATACGCAAAAAAAAAATACTTAGAATTTTTTTTATAAATATAAGCATCCAAATTTTTGATCTTAAATTGCAATCTCACTTATATTTAGTATAATTGTTTTTTTTTTAAATCGTTGGTGCATGTTCCTCCAAGATTTAGAGCATGCAATTGTATTTTTTTTTATGTAAATAATATTTATATGCATTTTTTAATGTAAATTAATAAAATTGTTTTTTTTAGTGAAGTTAAATATTAAATACAGTTTATTTGGATGACTAGGCGCCGAGCTGGCAGTGTCGGCTCGAGACATCATGGTCAATAAGACAGCAATCGCAGGGCCATTTGTCGAGGGCATTTTCGAAGTTAATTTGACAATAGAGGGCAATTTGAAAGGAAGGGTAAATTTTTGTGGGGTCCAGTCTGCCGCGCGCCACGTGCTCTAAAAAATTGCCAGGTTGGCCATAACCTGTATAAACGATAAGGTCACCACGTGGACGGCCGTGATCGATCACGTGACGCCAGCAGGATCCGCCACCGACAATAAGTTTTGTAGCTTGTTTTGAAGCACGACAAGTCTTTGGATGGTTAAGATTCTTCCTCTCCCTCACGCTCAAAACTTTTGCGTAAAAATAAGTGCTTTTTACATTAAAATTAATTATTTTAATCCTATCATATAACAAAAGCAAAATTTTCTATCTTAAAAAAAAAGGAAAATTTTTTTGTCTTTAAAAAAAAGAAAATTTTCATAAAAAATAATTTCATAATATATATATATAAAGAAACTCATAAAGATAATGATTAAAAATTATTTTAAAAATCAATTATAATTAAGTTAATAAAAATAAGACACGTGATCGAGATGCGGAGACACATAAAATATATAAAAAAAAGATATTTGTAATCAATAAAATAAATATAGATCTTAATCTATGTAAACATAAATAATTATTAAATTAATAAATTTTATATATATTTATTTTAAATTTTTATTTGTTCTTAACTTTTGTCTTTAAATTTGCAATTCATCATATTTGTGAGCTTTTTCACAACAAGAGTTTTATTTTTGTGTGTAATAACTACTTAAATATTTAACATAACCTTTTAAATACATCTTAATCTTAAATAGTATTGAACTTGTGAATTAATCAGATAGTTCACGCAATTATTACTCTTCAAAATGTCGGGTAAGTTAATCAATAATAATAAAATTAATTTAAAAGATTCAACTCAAATGCAATGTCTTTTACAACTAATTCTAAATTATGATATGATTATGTTAGCTCTGATATAAAATTATATTCCTTAAATTCAATCTTTGTCTGTTTGGGCAGCATGGCAAATGGAGATTAATTTTGGATTATATATTAAATATCGATTAAAAATTAATTATCTGTATCCACTTCAGCTAATCAAATCTTAGAAGAATGAAATGCACTTATTTAACATAAAATGAGCTGTTACCTTTGAATATTAATTAATTAATACACGATATAATTCCCTTTTTTGATTGATTCCAGAGATAAATGGGTTGTTCTTCAATTAGGGTTTTGTGAACAAATATAGAATATTTAGACTGGTATTTTTGTGGTGTATATTTAATCCTAAATCTCAACTAGATGATTGAAAATGAAGTATGTAAAGTTAATATATATATATATATATATTATAAAAAAACAACTATTAAAAATTGAATTTGGAATGTGAATTGGGAACCATAAGAAGATTTGGACATTTCCAAATTTTGGTCATATATTATGCAAATGGTAGCCCGCTAGGCAAATATTTATATAATGACTATTATTATCAAATTCATTAAGATTTTTATTGCATTTGTTTTTTGGATGATTGATGATTTTGTTGTTTTTTTTTTATATAAAAGAGAGGAGTTTTAAATTTGAGATTTTTATTAAAATAGAGATAGATGTATTGTCAATTCTTTTCTATTGAATTGTTAACATAAGTATGAAACACAAAAATGAATATTTTAGTTAATGGTAGGAGATAATTAGTTTCAAATAAATAATTAAGATTATATTTCATTTCTCGAGGCAATAATACATTTGGTTATTATTTAATTAATCACTATGATTAATAGTTAAGTAGGGTTTTGATTCATTTTTTAGATCATTAAGCAGATTTTTGAATTATCTTAATACATTTCAGCATGCAGGATTCCTAGGGTTTGTTTGGTCGGTATGGTTGTGATTCTATTTATTTTTACAAATTGGTAATTAAATTATTTAATAAATATTAAAATATTTACATAACATTCACCTATTTTCACTTAATAATTAGCGACTTTATTATATAGACAACAAATTTGCAAAAAAATGGTAAAATTCAAATTTAAATTCAAATTTGAGTTATACAAAACTTGAATTCAAACTCAAATTTTAAATTATAATTTTTTTTTTCAAGCGATGTCAAATACCCCAAACTATAATATAACTAAAATTTATTTTAAAAAAACAATTTTTGAAAAAAAAATAATTATTTCTATAATTAAATATATATATAAATTAACACAAAAATTTAAAATTAAACCCGCACCTAAAAAATAAATAAAAATATAACTTGTGCGGATCGAGTTAATCTAATTTAAGTTTCTGAATTTTTTCAAATTCGAAATAAAATTATCATTATTAAAATTAAAAGATTTAATAAATACTAAGTTAATTGTCAAGGTATACAAACACCCGTTTATTTAAATTTAATACAATTTTTTATTAAATAATAATTGTGAATTTAAAAGGAAAAGGTTGTTCAATATTTAATTAGTTTAATATGCCGTAATAGAAGGTGATTAATATTACAATTTACATGGACACATTCATTACTTGGAATCTGGGATTTGACTAATTAATTAGTGCCTTGATTTCTTGATCATGAGACGCTAATTAAACACCCTATGTTCATGTTCTTGTTCTTGTTCAGTTTTAATTTCTTTACTAAAATTCTTATACATCCAAATTAGATAATTCTCGTATACATTATAAGTATTAATTTCCATTACTCCTACATGAGATTAAATCACCACAATGATTATTAATTTATCATTGAAATTCATTTCAGTGCCCACCAAGAAAAACACTTTCTGTGGGAAAGTTCAAAGCACCATTTCCTAGCCATCACATAATAATAATAATAATAATAATAATAATAATAATAATAATAATAATAATAATAATAACGCACTTATTTAAATAATTATTAGTAAAGAATTTATGGTACATTTATCAATGGAAATTTTAAATTCGAATTTTATTTTTTATGTTAAAAAAATAACAACAACAATAAAAAGAAAATTTTCATTTTAGTAAAAAGAATAATGTAAAAAAAAGTTTTAAAAAATATAGATAAATAAAACAAATATATATATATTTTTAAAGAATTTGGCAAAGCAAATGCAAATACACACACCCACAGCTCTTTATAAATATAATCTATTGCATAAGCTGAGGGGTAAAAACAATTAAAAAGAAACTAATGTATTATGTGGCACAAGAAATGTTGTAACAAACTCATAATATACAAATGTAAATTACAATTTTATCTGCAGAGATTGATCATCTAGGTCTTGATAGAGTTGATACCATAATAGGAGATGGACTACCTAGATTAGCCTTTTGTGGTGTCTCAACATGGACGTAATTTAAGAAGCTATATAATATGTAACAGGTTCCAAATTCATCAAACCCTCCAAGACCTTCACCAACATTGAAGAAGGCCTTTTATGGAAGTTTCTCTGTAAGCCTGAAATGGCAATATGGATCATCTTCACAGCAACGTCGACTAAATCAGAAAGTTTATCCTTTTATGCCTTGATCTTCATGGCATCGATCAGATAGTCACCATACTGCAAGTTTGAACTTTTTCTTCTACAAATGACTTCCAGAATAACAACTCTGATGCAGGAGAAACATTAATGGACTCGTGGTTTTATTCGCGAAGATATAATTGTACTTGTAGTAACCAGTATCCACAATTGGTAAAAATAAGTATTTATATATATATATAAATACTTATTTTTACCAATTGTGATTAAATATATATATTTTATTTGTATGTAGGTGATACTTGATTTATATATTGTTATTAGTAGTGTTTGTATAGGTTAAGGATATACTATTAATATCGAGTTTATTTGTAAGACTTTAGATTTATTTTAGGGACCAAATTGTAATACTTTGAAAGTTTTTAGGTAAATTCGTAAATACTAAAAATTATCCTCTTACTATAAAAATACACTTTTGAAACCCTAATTTACTCATTTTTAGGTCGAACTATTCCTTTAGAGAGAGAGAAGAGAGAAATAGAGGGAAGAGAAAGAGAAGAAGAAAAAGAAAAAGAAGAAGAAGAAATTTGAAATTTAGATTTTAAGAGATATATCACAACTATTCTCAATTTATTGGTGTTAATTAAATTAATTCCCTTAAGTTCTGATTTCTAAAAATATGTATAATTGAGGATTTGATGTGTATTTCGTAAAATATTGTGATAATTGATGATGATCTATGTAGATAGTTTGATAAATCATGATGAATTGTAGAATTTCTACTTGATAGTCTCTTGATCCAGGAATTTTATAAATTTTTGGGATTCAATTTTGGTTTTAATTTTTGAGTATATAAAATTAGACGTGTTTAGGATCATCTGAGACTTTGAATTGATTAAAAATTTCAGAAATTGAATTTGTAGTGAATTTATCAAAATGACTTTGAAATTCTGAAAATTTATTGTGTTAACAGCATGATATAGTGACAAACAATTTTTGATCTGTTTAATAATCTTAAAAAATTACGAATTTATAGAATATGATAAGTTTATATGTCTAATATGATATACTCATAATTGAGAATTTAAATCAATGTGGTTAAATAGTTATGATTTTCTAAAGAGTGTCAGTTCATTACAGTATTTAATTAACAAATTTTAAAGTTATAGAATAAAATAGTTTTAAAATACTTTTGGCAGAGATTTTGAAGTGAAATGTTTATCATAGATTGAAATATGTGTCAAGAGTAATTCTGTAATAGTTTTGTAATTTTTGAGTAAGTATCTGATTTGATAAAATTACAAAACTGAATACTGTTCAGTAAATATTTTGATCCCGCCGGAATAATAGTTTAGATTTGATGGTGTTTATGAAATGGAATGTGTAGAAATTATGATATAATATTCTTATATAAGAAATATATATGAGTGAAAAAAGATATATTCTGATTTTAGAGTAATTAGACATTATTTGATGTATAAGAAAATTTTGTTAAGTGTAAGTTATCAGAATGACAGGTTTTGAGAAATTAAGTAATTAGACCAATTCGATGCGATAAGTGCAATATGTATAATTTTGTAAGCTATTTAAAGTATTTTGTGTGAATTTTAAAGCTTATGAAAGGATTAATCTCCATTGATAGGTTAAGAAAAATTAAGTCTTGTACCCGAAAGTGCTAAAAGGTAAGTATACTAGACTTTTACTGAAATCACAATAAGCATAGTAATTGTGTATGTATAATTTTGTAAATGTGCTTAGAAATATATTTATGTTATATCAAAGTATATTTGATATGAAATGTGAAAGAAATATGTTTATGAATATGAGTATTGACATTGAGCATGGACATACATATGTTTAAGAAAGTGAGCTTTCAAAATGAAATGTGTTTAATAAAGAAAGCTTTTGAAGTGAAAAATGTTCATGAGATACGTTTTGTGTTTTGAGGATGCTTGAACTCACTATTTACTTAGTAGGTGTTGTGTGATTTCTATAACACAAACTAACGCAAGTGCACGTATCGCAACAAGTAATAAAGTGATGTGTAGAGTATCGTTCCCACGAGGATTGTGTCCTAAATTAATGCTAAGTACTACGATGTTGGCAACCTAACTTTATTTAGGCTAATCTAAATGGCAGGGTGAGTTATTGAATTAAAAGCAACTAAAAACTAATTAGCTAGATAAATAAAGGAAAAGAGATATCTATGGCAATGGGGCTCTAGAGACTTGATTTCTCTATATTGTTCCTATGGTCTTTGTCATTAGTAATCAACAACCAATTTATGCATTCATTAATCCAGGGTGTATGATTAATCTCATTCCATCTTTCGAGTGCGAATGAGATACTATGCATATATATTCAAGTTGATATGTCTATCTAACTTGTTTACATAGACATGCATTACGCAACCCATAAATGACTACCCCAAGGATTAATTTCATTATCACTGTCACTTCATCAAATGAAATTCTAGACATAATGACACACCCTAAAGAGTTTGGCCTGTCACGCTTATCAAACACTTTAAAACGGAGAGCACCACATGTAACCCTAGGCATAATAGCACACCCCAAAGAGTTTGCGCCTGTCACGCATTTAATCAAACACTTGGAATGCACCTCATACAAATCCTAAGGAAGATCATGATGATTACCTAAGTTCATTAGTCTCTCAACTTAACAAACTCAAAGCTATGCTTTTTAAGATCGACATATGGATTAAACTTTGTCAAGCACATAACCCAAATGTTTAATTCATCCAATCCATTTTTCAATGCAATTAGAAGCATGAAGCGCATAAAAAGCATAAACGAATAACACAAGATAACTATTAATCACATAACAACTTCAACACATAAAGTTCAATAAAGTTCCATTAAGGCCTAGAACCTACAATCTACAACAAAATGATAATCTTGCGATATGGCGAATTCTATACAAATGGGATCCTAAACATTGATTTCATTCTATTCTTCCTATGTTCTTCTTCTTTAGCAAATTTGTTCAATTCATTAATCAAGGGCTTAAGACTAATCTCATTCCATCTTTCGAGTTCGAATGAGATACTATGCATACATAGTCAAGTTGATATGTCTATCTAACCTGTTATATATACACGCATTAAGCTACCCTTAAATGACTACCCCAAGGATTAATTTCATTATCACTGTCACTTCATCAAATGAAATTCTAGACATAATGATACACCCTAAAGAGTTTGGCCTGTCACGCTTATCAAACACTTTAAAACGGAGAGCACCACATGTAACCCTAGGCATAATAGCACACCCCAAAGAGTTTGCGCCTGTCACGCATTTAATCAAACACTTGGAGTGCACCTCATGCAAATCCTAAGGAAGATCATGAAGATTACCTAGGTGTTATTGGCCTTTCAACTCAATAGCAACCTAAAGCTATGTTTCTCCCAAATCCTATAAATGGATCAATCTCTTTCAAGCATAAATCCATACATTCACAACAACCAATTCATTTATCAATCAATTGGAAGCATTAAGCATAAAGAAACATAAATGAATTACACGAATTTATACTAAATCATCCAAACATAATATTAATAAAACTACATCAATCCTTGGAATCAAGTTTAATCACATGAAAATCCAACCATAACTATAATTATCCAACCATCCATAGATACATCTCATTAAAACTAATATTCATAATTGAAATGACAACAAAGGATAAAAACAAGGAAAAGGAAAGGAAAAACCGAATTTGGGATGTCTCCAAGGTTTCAATTCTTCAATTGTCTTCAATGATGCACATGAAACCTTGGAGACATCATTTCTTCTCCTTTAATTCGAGCTCAAGCCTTCTCCTCCTTTCAATTTCGTGCCTCTACTCTCCTCCCTTTTCTTTGGCTAAACAATGGGTGTTTATATAGGTAGGGTTGCAAAAAGAGGACAAAACTGCCCTTAGGAGTGCCCAGAATTCAGCGCCGCGGCGCTGGATTTCAGCGCTGCGGCGCTCACTTTCTGCAATTGGCGCCGCGGCGCTGAAATCCAGCGCTGCGGCGCTGCACTGTTGCTACAGTACACTGTAGCAGTACACTGTAGCTACAGTGTTACTGTAGCAAACAGTGCCTCCTTCGTATTTTTATCTCTAATGCTTCGATTTGCGTCCGTTTTCCGGTATTTTTGCTCCGATAATGCTTCAACCTATAAAACAACATTAATACGCATAAATAGCCCAATTATTGAGATAAATTGAACAAATATCAAGTTAGGAAGATAAAATAGTTTATACAATTACGCCTTATCAGTAGGCATTTTATGTGATTTGTGGAGCCTTTATGTGTGGCATTTCCTTTGGGATTGGTATATGTTATGTGTTCCGTATGTAGGGAGGATCCTATTGGTACCTAAAGGAAGAGTAAGTCATAACATTCGTGTGGTGGCGTATTTGTGTATGTGAGAGGACTCATCGATGATCAGGATGAAGGTTTGGCTTTTACCTTCGGGCATGAGCATTATATATGTGTAATTTAAAAACCTCACTTATACTATTCCTCTCATACGGTATGTCACCTATGAGTGACATTTGGCTCATTATGTGATATGTGATATGTAAATCCTACTAAGTAGTAGTTGAGTGATGGTATTCCTATTATATATTTTGAAAGAATGTGTAAGCGCTTATATAACATGTGATTTGATAAGATTTTGATTTTGATTTATCATAGCATATCATACATATGCATTGAGTACATATATGTATTTGTATTTGATATATGAAAAACCAGTATGCTTACTGAGTTTTATACTCATTATAGTTTACGATGATTTCAGGTAAATAAAGTACATATGTGCTTAGCGGATTTGGCAAGGCTTCTGTTGTTCCTTGGGTTCCCTAAGTTACTAGGTTGTTGAGTGTTTCATTTGAAGACACGTGGGATAAGATATTTGATTTGTCTCTATTGAATAAATACTTATGTATTATTTTATTATGTGTGGTTGGATTTGACTTAAGTTTCACCAAGTGTGGTTATTGGTTGATTTTAAGTAAGAATTTGTAAAGAATATATTCTGAGCTTTCGGTAACAAAGTTGCTACTGGTGACGTAGTAGAGTGTTAATCTCTAAGAAAAATCTACATATCTCCGGTTTATTAATTGTCTCAGTCATAATTCAATTGTTATAATTCTTAAAGAAATTGAAATGAATGTAAGTGATGTCGTATGTCGGATCTTTTGGATCTGGAGCGTGATAGTACTGATATAGTTCAATAAAAATTAAGATTGACTAAGCACCAACTCAAAACAATTTTTTTTTTAAAAAAAAATACTCTCTATTTATTTCCTTTGAATTCTAAAACAATGACTTTATTAATTTAATGGCTTTCTAATGTCCTCAACCTAATGGTTTATATGGAGACCATTTAAGGATCAAGTTACAAAATACAAAGATTATTAGAATTTTTTACAAAATAAAAATAATATAACAACTAAGTCTAAAAGTATTCTTACAAATTGAATTCTAAATTGGCTACTAGAATCAAAGTCTTATGGTTGTTGGAATCAAAGTCTTAAAATGCAACTATAACTAAAGTCTAAAAGCACAGTTAAAATTACGGCTTGAATTACTATTAAAATTATAGTTGGAATTATTGTTGAAATTACTTCTTATTTTACGACTAGTATTTAAGTCTTTAAATACAACTAGAAGAAGATTTTAGTAATTTCTAGAATTAAGTTATTGCCTTTTTTTCTTCTTAGGCTTTTCATCATATGGGCTAATGCATGTGATTTAGGTTACTCTTAATTTCTTGTAATAATGTCAGGGCCTGATTGTGATGTTTCTAATCACTGCTGTATCACATTGCATTGGTCCGATCGTGACATCCCCGTTAAACTCTAAAGCTATAGATATCAATCTTCATTATAATATGAGAAAAGAGAAATGAGAAAGAGGGGCTAATTTTAGGTTTTTTTTTTGGTGAGGTATGAGAAGGAGCGGAGAAATAAGAGAAAAGAAAATTAAAAATTAAGATAAGGGAAAATAAAAATAATTTTATTTGATTTTAATAGGAGGTAGTTTTTTAGTAGGAGAATGAAAATTAAAATTTAATAAGATCAAAAGGTCAAATTTTAGATTTGATATCATAAGATAGTACAAGAATTTGTCTTTAATGAAGACATTTCATAAAGGTATTTAAGTAAAAATATAATAATTTTTATTGTATTATTTTTTATTTTTAAAAACTTCTTATTTCTTACATGTAGACAAATATTTATCATTTGTCACATTAAAAGTATAATAGTAAAAAATATTGGAATTTGTGCTTACGTGCCATCTTATTTTATATGAATATTTTATTTTATAATATTTATGCAGTACATTTTATTAAATCGTTAATTTCATTAATTAAATAGTATAGTGCTCGTAACGCTACAGACATTGTATGATCTGAAAGAGTTCAGATCTGGCTTAAAGGAGTTTAGACTAGCACTAAAGGTTAGCAACGCTGAGAATTATAAGTACTAATAGTTAGCACTACTAAGAATTAGTAGGTTATAAAAGTCAGCAAAATTTAAGAGTTAGGACCTTGTCTGTAACAAGACATAGACTCGAGAGTACATCAATAATAACATAGTTGCAAATAGTTGTAATAGGTATTAATAAATATTATTATGCACGTGTATTCTCAAATGCGATGTTCCTAGTCTAATTCATCGATGTGGGTCTGTCGATAAAACTTTTTATTATATATCAGTGTATGACCATATCTAGATGGTCTAGATAATTGTTCTTAGCTGACCATGGACTTACCGGAAGTTCGTATGGCATACGGATATTTAGTGAGGACTGAATACTAAACAAGCTCAACGAGGACCCCAATAGACATCCTATTAAGCCGTCAATGGTTGGTTCTCTCGAGTTGAGTAGTGTACGTGGTCCTTTGACCTGAGCCCCATGGTGGGCTTATGAGTGATCCACCATGCTTTGGTTCTACATATGTTGGAGACCTTTCATGGTCTAATCGCTATATGTCACTGGATATGGTCCGATGCTCATAGATTCTAGTGTGCGCAGATATGGGATTCGTCAGCTTACACAGGTGAGTTGCATATCCGAATGCTCCGAGACTATATCTCAGAAAGACTTATGGCAATAAGCAATAAACCTGGGAAAAAAAGTTTTTCACAGTGTTAAACAATATCGCAAAGGTATTTGCGTATATTGTTTATCGAGATACGTGTTTGGAGATAAGTTCACAGATAAACGTGTAGAGATTTAACAATATTGATCTATATTCCCGCTCCTCAAGGATATAAATGGCAAAAGGATTATACGTATACGCTATAACCTCAACTTTGTATGGTCTACTGCACTGATTTGTAATATCCATGACGTGTGCATGGGGGCATCGATCACAGACTCATGGAATAGTTTCGTTTGACAGATCGAGCGTAGACCCAGGGAGTCCCACAATATAAAGTGTACTTGTTGTGCACTGGGGTAGCATACCGGCTCGAATAGTTCAATCTAGTAAATTCTAACAGACTGACCATTTGCTTCAGTACCCCTCGAGATGTGCACATGTCAATATTTAAGTATTAAGTGCATCAATTAGTTAACAATAGTAGTTGATCAATAAGATGATGACATATGGTGTATTATAAGTCTATTATTATATGACTTTAAAATTACCAAAATGATCTTACTTGTTTGACAAGCAAAATTATTATTTTATTTATTAAATAAAATAATTACAATAATATTTAATTTTATATAATTAAGTCAAACAATAATTTAAATAAATTCATATGTTTCAATTGAAGTTAATATGATTAAATTAAAAAGATGAAACAAAAATGCATGGGTATATAAGAGGTGGGACCAAAATGTGTGTTACAAGCAAATGAAAAAATTGTTTCTTCAATTTATTTTATCTCACATTCAACCAACACACACATTATATATATATCACATGCTTTTTGTTTTAATTGTTTAATGTAAATAATTGTACTAAAAGTAAATAAATTGTGTATCATGCTTGGTAGGACCTTGTAACTTGTAAAAGGAGTGAAATTATTTCATCAACTTGGTCATAAAATTTGGCAAAGTTTATGCAAGCATATTTGTTTTACAATTCTTTAATTTGATTTAAGAATTAACAATTCAAAAGCAAAACCAAGTGGAAAGATATCGGCTATACTTGTGAGGGCCATTATTTGTCTAAACGAAAAGGAATTAAAACAAATATATGAAATGAATGAGATTCATTTAGTTAAATGTGTGTATTTCGACCAAGTCATTGAGAGAGTGAGAAGTGCTTATTTTTCAAGTGTTGAAAAGTTCAAGAGTTGAACATCTTCTTCCTTTTTCTTTCTAAGTGATTCGGCCACAAAATAAACAAATGTTATAATTGTTTTTTATGTTTCCAGTGTTAAAAAAAAAGTAAAACAACATTGATAGCTTTGTAGTAATCATACAAGCTTAAGAGTTCAACATATTATTTAAGAGTTAAACTAAGGTTTAAAGAGTTAAGCCCTTGCTGAAACAAGTTTCCATTCCACAGATTACCCAAGCTACTGAGTTGGGTACTAGAATTGAGCATGAGTGTGTTTCAATGCGGGAACTCTGTTTTAACTGAATACAAAAGGCTTATTAAGGTGATTCTCTACAAACCCTTATAGTTTTATTTATGAAATAACATGAAAATTTTAGGTGTTCATCATTTAAGAAATTAAATTTTTGGATTTTCGTTGCGCATAAATATGTATATGATGCATGATTTTGTTATAATGAACACATACCCGTATGTATGCACCCTGAGATAATCAACACTCATAACATAGTATCATAGCATATTTGAGTAGCTTTGGGTGTAATTGAGTGTTAAAATTGTTGTTGGTGAAATTTTGGTGCTCAAATGGTGCATTTTAAAGAGTTGAAATGGGTATACCAAAGTGGGGAGCATCAGAGCGCCATGGCACAGAGGGCTTGGCATCGCAGCATTGGGAAGCTGCCGCCAGATGCTGGGTTACGGCATTGGAGGTCATACCTTCAGCGTTGTAGCGCCAAAGGGTGTGTGTCGCGACACTAGGGGCAGTGCCCCCCAGTGCTGTAGTATCGAGAATCCAGCACCGTGGCGCTGACTACACTCACTCAAATTAATTTTTAAATTGTTTAAAAATTTTATTTTAAAATATGTAGGATCATTTTTCTTTATTGTTAGCCACAGTGGAAGCCTTATTAGTAGGGGTTAGTTGTGCTTGCACAGAATAAATGTCTGATTGAGAATTATCTTCCATGAGATGGGGATCAAGTCTTTATATTAAAAATATCTATTAATCAAATTGAATAATATTACATTATGAGATAGTGTTTTATTAATGATCCGTCTTATCAATAAGGTGTTAGACAGGTCATGTCGGTCTTTTTCAAGATCGCTACAATGTGCGAGATTTGGCCGGTATGATTTAGACTATACTGGTTAAATATAAAATAAGGTAAATATATATATATATATAAGTATTGCCCTAGATCACTACAGTATGCGGGTAGTATCGATAGCATATATTTAATCATTGACAAGTTAATCTGAAATATAATTACCCTAGATATTTACAGTGTGCGAATAAAAAGTATTTAGGATCATGAGTAAGAGTTGCATGAGATACAATTAGTAAGGGTTGTCTACCCGTTGGATTTACAAAGATCTAGATCGCAACAATGTACGGCCTGAGTAAAATTCCAATAAGGTCTACTTCCCACTATATAGTTTAAATGAGTTTAAATTGTCGTTATCATGTTTGATAGATTAAAGAAATTATATAAAGCAGTGGGATGGCGTTTTAAATTAAAAAAATAGATATATATATATTTTATACCCATGATTTAAAACATTTTCTTAGCAATTTAATATTTTAAATATCCACTAACATCTTCTATTTGTTATCTTGTGAAGTAATTATAGCATCCAGTAATCCCTTGGCATGCATACTAGATGCACACCAACTCAAATGTGTTGATAACTTTTATGATTGGTACATAAATCTTAGAATCGTTTTGCATTCAAAAAAGTTGGGATATATTATTGATCAAAAGATGCCCAGAGGTGTCTTTGAGGATGCCATTGAGGAAGAAAATGTGACATATTAGAAATAGAAGGATGACAATTTAAAGATTAAATCCTACATCTTCACCTCCATATCTATTGAATTGCAATATGAGCATGTTCGTATAGACAGTGCTAGCAACATCATGCTTTATCTGAATGAGTTCTTTAGTGACCAACCCCAGGTGGGGATTTATAGGGTCGCCAAAGCTCTGTTGCAGGCATGACTTTTTAATGGCAACCCAATGAGCTTTCATGTCCTCAAGATGATAGGATTAATCGAGAGCTTTATGATAATGGATATTTCTTTGAATAATAACTTGGGGAGTAACTTGATTCTCTAGTCTTTGCTCAGATTACTTGTACAGTTCATCATGAACTTCAATATGCAAGATTTTACCCCTACTTGCGCTAATCAGTATAATATGCTAGAGACAACTCAAGAGGACAAGAATAAAGGAGACGTGACCCTCTATGTCTATGGTACTTCATCTTCTATTTCGAGGGCTTTTGAGAAGTCTAAAGAGAAAAAAAAGAATGTGAAGTATACACTTATGATGGGTCCTCAGCAGCGATAAAAATTCAAGCCACAAGAAAAGCCTAAAGCAAAAGAAAAATATTTTCATTACAGCGAGGATGGGCACTGGAAAACGAACTGCCTCAAATACCTTCCTACCGTGGTGAAGACTCCCACAGGTATATGCTTATCCATTATTAACATTTCTTTAGCATTTGATGCTAGTACAAGCTAGGTATTAGATACCACATGTCATTCTCACATTTACAATGTGTTGCAGGGTTTGAAAGAAATTAGATAGTTGCAGCCAGAGAGGTACAGCTTCAAATAGGAAATTGTGATTTCTTGCGGGTCGAGGCTATTGGACATTTTGACTTTATTCTCCATTGTAATAAAATTGTTGTATTGTATAACTATTATTTTGTACCCTCATGTATCAGACAAATTATCTTCCTTTCTGTACTTGACAATGAAGTGCATCATGTGTACATTAGGAACCGTTCTTTATATTTATATGATATGTTTGATATTTTGTTAGCTGAATGTTAATTAATTAATGGGCATTGTGTTTTGGATACAACTGAAAATGTTATGAATGTACAGGGTAGCACTAGTAATAGTTCAAAATTTTTAAATGATACAAAACTATAGCATATGAGATTAAGTCACA
This sequence comes from Ailanthus altissimus, assembly GCA_946807835.1. NCBI lineage: Eukaryota > Viridiplantae > Streptophyta > Magnoliopsida > Sapindales > Simaroubaceae > Ailanthus > Ailanthus altissimus. Next base: position 21,055,860 of record OX327713.1, on the reverse strand, counting down.
TAGGCATGAAACGTCTAACCGGTTTGATTAAGGATGGTCGGATACTTGATCTGACCATATAACCTTACCCAGTTTATGAATCTTATATTCAAGAGAAAATAATTAAATCTCCATTTATTGGTATTGGATACAGTGCCACTAATTTATTGGAGCTAGTGCATAGTGATATATGCGGTCCAATGAATCATGCTGTAATTGGTGGATTTCGATACTTTATAACCTTTATCGATGATTTGTCATTATACAGATATGTGTTTCTTATAAAGCACAAGTTAAAACCTTTGAAAAGTTTAAAGAATTTAGACTTGAAGTAGAGAAAAGAACTGGCATGTACGCCAAATTCCTTCAATTAGATCGAGATGATGAGTACATGAACATTGAATTTTTTTACTATTTAAATGAGAATGGGTTTAAAGGTTAAGAATTTTATTTAAGAGTTAAACTAGAGTTTAAAAAGGTTAAAGAATTTTGTTTATAAAGCACAAGTCAAAACATTTGAAAAGTTTAAAGAATTTAGACTTGAAGTAGAGAAAAGAACTGACATGTACGCCAAATTCCTTTAATTAGATCAAGATGGTGAGTACATGAACATTGAATTTTTTGACTATTTAAATGAGAATGGGTTTAAGGGTTAAGAATTTTGTTTAAGAGTTAAACTAGAGTTTAAAAGGGTTAAGCCCTTGTTGGAACAAGTTGTCATTCTAGATTATCTAAGCCCATCAAGTTGGGTACCATAATTGAATGTGTTTCAAGGAGGTAACTCCAATTCAACTAAATACAAAAGGCTTGCTAAGGTGATTCTCTACAAACCCTTATAGTTTTATTTATGAGATAACATAAAAAAAAACTTATATGTTTATCATTTAAGAAATTAGATTTTTGAATTTTCTTTGCGCACAACTATGTATATGATGCTTGGTTTTGAAATGATGAACACACACCTACATGTATGTACCCTAAGATAATCAACACTCATAAAAATAGCAAAAAATAACTATTAACAAAATCTTTCTAACAAAAAAAATTAATATAATATATATTAAAAATATGAGTATTAAGTTAGTATTTATCCATAAAATTATAAACTAAAATGACATTTTTTCATAATAATAATAATAATGCAAAAGAAAAAATAAATAAATAAGCATTGGTTTAAGCGCCAAGGTAATTCAATGACTTGCAAACTTTTTTTTTTCCTTTTTAATATTCATAAAGTATCAATCTATATAGCTCAACTTAATATGAATGCCTTTTACATTTGCAATTACTTAAATTTAAATAATTCATCAAAAAAAGTTTAATCTTCATTTTCGTTAACATGTCATTGACTCAACTTCCCCTTTATCTTTCTCTTTGATCAAAACAACAATGCAATTGAAGATTCTTCTTTCGGTGATCCTCCTCCTCTCTGCCGCCATTACTTATGCTCACAACATCACCAGTATATTATTCAAAAACTCACATTTCTCCACCTTCAAATATTAGACATATAATATTATTTATGTCCTTAAAATATGTGAAATAATATTTATTTGATTAATAAAAGTTTATTCATACATATAATTGAGCATACATTGATAAGCCTATATTTATAAAGTATGTGATTTATGTATTAAGAATATAATGCTAATACAGAGGGTATAGATCACAAGTTCTTTATAAATTAAATCATGTTCACAACCATTAATGAATATATCAAATATGTGAAGACTTGCTTTTAATACACATGTGGAGTCTTCACTTTAAATTGAACAATTTTGCTAGTATAATATTAGAATTAACAAACCGATATTTATATTTGTTAGGATTTTTAACATGCACTCTAAAAAATTTTTAAGCGCTTTACAAAAAATTTTGCTCATAAATAAAATAAGAATGAGAAAGAACACAATAAAGAAATAAATAATCACACAATCATATAAGAAAATTATGTAATTTAGCAACAAATACCTACGTTCATAATAAATTACGAGATCTTAACTTCTTTTATTCGTTTACAAAAAAACTCAAATTACAAAAATCTCTCACAATAAATAATAAAAAATACAATCAATTGACGAGTTCTCAAAAATCTATCAGTGCTTTTCTAATTACTTAAATCTCAAACACTCTTATAACACTCTATTATACACTCAACACTTAAAACTCGCTATTCTCTTTATTGAAGTTTCTCTCTAATACTTGCTTAATTTTAAGGGGTTATAAAATACCCTTAATTAACTATAAAAGATTTAGTTAATTATGAGTATCTAACTTCCTGCCAAACTCTATATTCTATTTTTCTCATTTAAAAAAATAGAATATATATATATATATATATATATATATATGCCTTCAGACAGTTGTATTTTTCGCCTTAATAAGGTTTGCATATTTTATATTCGAATTTCCTTGCAAAAAAATTAACATAAAAAGCTAACCATTGTCTTTCTGGGCCTTAATTTTATGGGCTGGATTGATGGCAATATAGTAGCTTTTGGGCTAATGGGCCACCTACGAAAAAAGTGGCAAATTTTACGCAATTATTACGTAGGCACTAGCAAAGCTTACGTCATCTCCCTTAGAAATTTACTAATCACCGCCCAAAAAAAGTAATTAAATAATTTTAAAACTACAAAGAAGTGATAATTATAAAATTTCATAGGGAGTAACTGATAGTATCCCTTGTCACTCTTTCTCTATATATTTTCTTGTGTTATGTTTTAAAATGAATTTAATTTGCTAGACATATTATTTCAACTTACTTTATAACGCAATTCCCTTTTAATAATGATAAGGAGAACTTTTCATATCCTTCAAGTATTGGGTTTTTTTTTTTTTATAGGTATTTTTCTCTTGTACACAAAATGAAAAATTCTCCACCATACACAAAAATGAAAAGTTCTTTCAAGATATTAAATTATCAGTAATACTATATTTATATAATTAAAATACAAATTTTATATCACAATTACAATTAATGTAAGATTTAATATATCTATTGTTAAATAGTAGTGTTTAATTACCACATTAATAAAAATTTAAAAATTGTTAACAACTACCTAACAATTAATAATCACCGATTAATAACATATCAATAGAGATACAAAATTTATAACTCAACTACACAATTTTAACACTACTCTTAAATTATTATAATCCAAAGCTCAGGATCAACAGATTGAAATATATGTTATGATTCAAATGCCACTTTTGTATAGATGGTAGTTTTAAGTTTTATAATTCCATAAAGTATCATTGATTTCTCAGGCAATGACACACATACAGAAACACCATATCTTAACCTGTCTAGATATAGTAACCTGTTTCACCATAATCATCAGTTGTTTGTTCTTGGTATTTCAAGAGGGGGGCTGTTTAGAAATTTTACAAGGGGAAATTCCAGTACAAAGAAATGGAAGAAACATAAGTTGGAGCCAGTGAACATCAGGATTGACAATATCTCTCAATGCACTAGCTAAGTTAACAATGCTATACATGTAACTAGTGAAACAAGAAACAAGATGAAAGCATATCCCTGATAAAAAATTACCTGACACTTGACAAAAAATTTCTGAACTAGAGCGCAATCTGATAAGAACATGATTAGACACCTTCGAAAATGTTTGTATCGACTATGATTTACAGCTAAACTTTGGCTTCTTTGGGCTAATACAGAGCTAATCCCGTTCTGGCATGAGCTTAACATTGGCCTTTACATTGGAGATCTCTCTAAGCAACACAAGCCAAGCCAATCAATGTTGACATCATATATCATCCCAAACAAATAAATGGTCAAGATATTGGGCGAGAGCTCAACAAAGTTCTGTTAGTTCCCAGATCAGATGCTCCTCCACCAAAGGCTTCTTGCCGTTTTAGTTCATTGAGGCTCTAATACCAGCCAATGCATCAAATCTTTCTACTAAAGGTAAAATCTATCTAATCCACTCAACTAAAATTTCACACATGGCCCCCCCAATTTCATAAGTGACAATTCATTCTCTGTTTCTATTCACCAGGTGGGAACCTGCTTGGTCATATGTACATTGAGAAGATAAATGAATGAAAGATTATGTTCCTTTATATTCTAGCTAAAAGTTTTCCACTTCTTCAATTTTAAAGTTATAAAAGATCTGATGCAATCTTAATATGGATTGCATTCATAACATGATAATGAAAGCAAATTAATCTGGTGGAACCATAAAATTATCAAATTTAGCAATTATATCAAACACTAAATTAACGTCATTCATTTCTACTTTCCTTTAACTCTCAAATTAACCATCAATCAAATGGCAACTGAAATTATTCACTGGTCTCAATTTAACTAACATCTACAACAAAATAACCAATGTTGACATCAAATATCAGTTCGCATGAGCTTAGCATATCACCATAATGAAATTTCACACCATGGTCATAATTACACTCTCTGTTTCTTCCCCAGGCGGGTGCCTGCTTGGTCATGTGCATTATGAAGATACATGAAAGAAAGATTATGTTCATTTACATTGCAGCTAACATTTGTCCACTGCTTCAGTTTGGGAGTAATAAAAAACTGATGCAGTACTAATATGGATTGCAATCATAACATAACAATCAAAGCAAATTAAATTAGGTTGCCTCTTTGAGCACCTCCGAAACCGGCAGAAACAAAATTTTTGCCATAATGTGAAGGCACCAAAATCAGCCATTATCAAACACTAACATCATTTATTAGTAGAAATACATATAATTTCTCAAGTTCCATTCACCCTCAACTTACTAACAATCAGGTGCCAACTGAAACTATTCATCGACCTGAATTTAACTAAAATATAAAACAAGGAGAACCCAACATTCAATTATATAAATTTAATTCCGTTAAGAACTTCAATCCAACAATAAATGTAAGACATTGTTACAATATATCAATAAACAAGAAACTTAAATGAACTATTCAAAGAACCTGTCTATCAGCTGCATCAGCAACAATTGGCAACCTGGGCACTTGACCTAACAAACAAGAAGAGGACCCATAAATCAAACAAACCAGGAGGAACAAAAACACAGTACTATCCAAACTCATCAACAAATCCAGCCCAAACCCTTCCCTCAAATTAAAACTCCTCTCAAAAAGATCTGGGAAAATCAACAAAACATCAAGCACAATGGCTTGCATGATATTGAACCTAACATATCTACTGAAATTACTGTTCCTCACAACCACAAAGTACAAAGTCAAAAACACCAAGAACCCATTAAAGGGGAAGCTTTTAAATACTTTAATGGCTGGCACAAGTGGTTGAATGAGGGCTTGGATTGGTGAAAATTGGGTAATGACATATTTGCCATATTGAATGCCATCAAAGAAAGGGTAAAAATAACAGACAGCTGAGATTATGCGGTCCGGGTAGTCAGCTGAGTTGTTGTTGTTGTTGTTGTTGCTGTTTCTGGATTGGGCAGTTATTACAACTAGTTTTGTTTTGAGTTTGGTTTGGGTTTTTGGTTTGTGGGTCAGTTTGTTAGTTGAAGTGAAGAAAGATGAATTGGGGTTTTTGAGAAAAGGAGAATGAATTTGGGTTTTGTTTAAGAGAGTGAGAGGAGTTTGTGGTGAGTGAAGGAGATTGGATATAGTCATGGCTTTTGTGTGAGAGAAAAAGGAAAGCAGAAAAAAATGAGAAAGAAAGAGAGTGAAGACTACTGATATTTTGTTATGGGCAAAGAAAAAATATCTCATACAAGAAAAACTGAAGGAAAAAAAAAAATCAAAATTTGATATATTTGAGAATCTTGCATAAAAAAATAAATTATATATAAAATACAATATTTAAAATATATATATATATATATTTGATTCAAGATGAAGTGCTTATTGTTTAATGCGCGATTTTATAAAAAATTAGCATTTTAACTTTACCTACTCATCAATGCTCATTTGAATTATGAGATAGAGTTTATGAAGATTGATTTGAGTTGAGTTCATTATAATTGTGTTCAATATCAATATTCAAATAAAGGAGAGGTTTACTTTTTTAAAAAAAAAAAATTGGACAGAGAGGTGCTTATTAAAACTCAGCTGGTTTGAACTAAGTTAATTATTATTCAGTTTTTGTGTGTAAAGAAAATGTATTGTTTAGTAGTTGATTTTAAAGTTATTAAAAAACTAGAATATTTGTATTTGTGTTAACAAACTAATAACAAAGGGTTGTCATGTAAACAACTTGTATTAAAGTGAAAGTTTTGAATTTAATTTTTTTATATTTAAAAAAAAAATTAGTGTTAAAATTATATTTGAACATAATTTTAAATTAAAGACTAATATAAAATTAATATAAAATAAAAAACTTGTTGAACAAGTGAAAAATTAACAAAAATTAAAAATAAGAAGAGCTTAAAACATGCGATGAGCATTTTTTAGGTTTGAGCATCGTGACGTTGGTTGCTCAAGCGCCACAACATTTAATTTAGAATTTCCAACGCTAGATCAAAATTGCAATAGTATCGCAACGCTTGCTCGTGCGCCACAACACTCAATTTCGATAATTTTTTATTTTATGCTGTTTTGATTAATTTAAATCAATTTTAAATTTTTTAAATATGTGAACTCTTATTTCAACTAAAAAAATAATTTTTTGAGATGTTTTAAAGCCTATAAAAGTAACTGTAAACTCATTAGTTTGATCAAGTATTATGAAAAAAAAAACTCCAATAAACAAAATAGAGAGTCAGAGAACGCTTGAATGTCGGGTATACAAAAAGATTACCATAAAAATACTTGAGTACTATGTGTACAAAAAAGTATTAATAGATTATTTGAGAGTTCATCTGTTGTTGTATTATTTGATAATCTCTTATGAGACATCTTTATGATATAATTTTTTTTTTGTAAATTAATTTTTAAAAAGTTAAGATCCCGTGATTCATTGTAAACATATATAATTATTTATCTTATTGTGTAATATTTTTATTTTATTTTATTTGTAGATAAAATCTTTCATATATACATAAAGATTTTTAGAATACAAGCTTAAAAACTTCAACAATTATAATATCTCGTATTAACAATAATAAAAGGAAATAAATTAGAATTTAAGTTTTGAGATATTTAATAAGGTTGACATATAAAATAAAAGAAATGATTTCGTTTATTTATTTTTTATTATAATGACATATTTAAGTAAAGATATATCGAATTAGTTTGGACCAAGTAATAATTAATTAGAGTTTGATTTTAATATAACTAAAATTGGAGGGTGTTTCATTAATTCAAGTATTCAACCAAAACTCAAATTTTCTATTTTTCTTTTAGATAAAGGATGGGCTGGACTATTATGCTATTGTCTTCCTTGTTTGGTTATACTCATTTTCTCTCCTAATTAAATATTTGTCATACTCAAAATCCATTCTTAATTTTTTTTTTTTAAAAGGCAACTCAATAATTAAAAAAATTAAAGACAGCAACGTAATAAAACATTTGATAAACACATTAAAATTGAAGATAAAGTACTCTTAAAAAAAAAAACCTTTTTTGTCCGACCGTTGGACCAACCCATCATCGTGGGTAAAGATATTTTGGGCCTCTAGGCCGGCCCATATCCGACAGTCATATGTGAAGCCAGGCCCAAAGTTGGTCCAATTCATTCAGCAACTCCCAAGTTTCTGACATAAATGGTTAATGCATATGATTTTTCCCTTTTAATGAAAAGGAGAGAAGCAAAAGCATCCCCAGATGGCCAAATGCCCCCCATGGCAGAGCAAGCTCTATGTACAAAATATACTATGACAATGAAACTTCATACTTATTTAGTAACCCTAGCCTTTTACCTATAAACTTACTTCCCCCCCTATAAAATTGTACACATTCATGGCTAGAGATTGGGGCCATTACCAAACACATTGGCAGTACAAAAAGCCATTTAAGGCTACTACATACATACACAAAAACAAGCCACAGTCACCAAACTTTTCGGCCACCACTTGCATTTGCTCAATGTAATAATCCCCACTTCATCAAAGCCACATCATTTTCACATCACAACAACAATGGCCATTTCCAATTTCTATTTTTTTAATACAAAACTAGTTCCAATAACAATTGCAGAAACCAGTTTAAACGGTGTTACCTAATTTATTTGTCTACTTTTATAGCCAAATTAACTGCATTTTTTTGCCATAGATAGCAAATTTTCGTGCTCGTTTCATCCATTTCCTTTAGATCTTTGTTATTATTACTGCCTTACTTCTATATTTAGCTAGTCATCAATGAGCATGCAGTTAATGTTTTTGGGTACCATAAGCAAATTTTCTGTGCTTCATCTACACATTTTAGTATAAGTAGCTCCAGGCACAGTCATCAACTTAGATGTTGCGGTCTAGTAGGCCGTGTTTGCTTTCTTGAAAATGTCAAGCTTCTTTCTCTTTTGCTTACTCTCATTTTTGTGTTCCACTGAAACATTCTCTGAATCAACTGAATGGTAAGTGTGCTGAACTTTTTAGCTTTATGAGCTTGATTTAGTAATTGAACTGCTTGTATTAGCATATACTTGGAAATTTGACAATATTGAAACAAGCAGGAGCAGAACAAGAAGGCAACTGCAAACAGAAGAATCATGCAGAACTGGCAACCCCATTGATGATTGCTGGAGATGTGACAGTGAATGGGAAAGTAGCAGAAAAGTTCTAGCTGATTGTGCAGTTGGATTCGGGCGCAATGCTGTTGGAGGTCGAGATGGTGAAATTTACATTGTCAAAACTGCAGATGATGATCCAGAGGACCCAATTCTGGGCTCCCTTCGGTATGCTGTAATCCGGGAAGAACCCCTTTGGATAATCTTTGATCATGATATGGTCCTCAAATTAAAGGCAGAACTTGTCATGAACTCATTCAAGACCATTGATGGAAGAGGGTTTAATGTTCAAATCTCAAATGGACCATGCATATCCATTTACAATGTAAGTAATATCATCATACATAACATTTACATACATGACTGTGTGCCATCAGGAAAAGGAAAGGTGATGGACTCACCAAACCATTATCAACTAAGAGGCAAGTCAGATGGAGATGGGATATCGATATTCGGATCCAGAGACATCTGGATTGATCATTGTACCTTGGCAAATTGCTATGACGGACTCATTGACATTGTTTATGGCTCCACGGCCATAACAATCTCAAACAACTACATGTTCCATCATAATGAAGTCATGTTAATGGGTCACAGTGATGATTTCGATGCTGACAAGAATATGCAAATCACCATTGCCTTCAATTTTTTCGGAGAAGGCCTTGTTCAAAGAATCCCCAGGTAACCAATACAACTTCCCTTTTGCAATAGAACACTCTAAGAGCTTGAGTAGTCCATATTCCTGATAATTTCTGATACATTTTGCAGGTGCAGACATGGATATTTTCACATTGTGAATAATATATACACCGGCTGGGAAATGTATGCAATTGGTGGAAGTGCAAATCCAACAATCAATAGCCAAGGAAATGTCTTCATAGCAACAAACAATATATTTACCAAAGAGGCAAGTCTTTTAGATCCCATATGACTAATAAGTCTTTGTTATGAGAGTATGCAAAAGTTTCACCCCTCATCAAGTAGACATTGTCAAAGCTTGTGTGTATGTGTTCATAGATATTTGCTCTCTCTCAATTTCAGGTGACAAAACATGAAATCTCACCAGAAGATGATGATGAATGGAAGAGCTGGAATTGGAGATCAGAAGGTGACCTGATGCTTAATGGTGCATTTTTTACACCTTCTGGTCAAGAAACTTCTGCAAGCTACATGAAAGCATCAAGCATGGTTGCAAGACCTGCTGCTTCACTTTTAACTAGTACTCCTCCATCCGCCGGAGCACTCAGTTGCCGGAAAAATCAACTATGCTAAAATATTTGTGCCGTTAACACAATGTGGTTACAAATTTCATTGTTTTATGTTGTAGGTTGAAAATTTTTGTTTTTAAGTTGGCATTTTAACCATTGCTTGAAATTTAAGTTCTTGCCAAATTTACAATGCCAAAAAGTGTAATAATGAAAAAATATTTATCATTCAACAAAAAGTTTCATATCATAACAATCAAATCCTTGATATAATAAAACACTTAAGACAAAAAAATTGTTGATGTAATGTGGGAAAACAAAAATTAGTACAATTCTAGAAAGCGAGTGCAGCTCCAATTGCCAATGCGCTCAAAATGACCCGAACCTCCGACATTGACCGGGTACCCGACTCATCGTTAGTCGTAACCGGACCCTCTGCCGTTTCCGGCGCCAAAATCCCCTGTGACGACACCGGTGGGCTACTGCTGGAAGGAAATACAACCGGGGCCTCAGCCGGAGTTGCGGAACTCGCCGGAATGCTTGTGGGTGTCTCTGCTGCCGGTGCAACAGCCGGACCCTCTACGATTGGCGGAGCCTCGACCGGAGTCAAGACCGGCGCATTTGCCAGAGGGGTTGACACCGGAGCCGGAACCGATGGAGAAGGACTTGCTGGAGATTGAACCGGGGGAGTGGCAGTAGGGGGGGGAATCGCGGGAGATTGCGCCTGTGGCGGCGTCACCGGAGCGCTGACAGGCGATCGAGTAGGAGAGATTTTCGGCGGCAATGTGGCCGGAGACTGCAAAGGGGATGCGGCGCTGGGAGTATGAGTCACCGGAGCACTTGCCGGAGTTTTGGCCGGGGAAGGTGACTGCTTGTTGGCGGGTGATGGAGCAGGCGCATTGTCCGCTTGTACACTGCCGGAATCCGACAACAAGAGGACAAAGAAAGCAACTACAACAAGTCTGTGCATTGTAACTCGCATGAAAATCTGAATTGGGTTTTAGATTTGTTGTTTGTGTTTTCGCTTTCTATTTTTCTGAGTGTGTGTGTGTGTATGTGTTAATATATAACTGTTTTTTGAAATCAAAACGCTGCGAATTTACTACTTGGTTTGATTGTAAGAAAAAATGTGACCGTTGAGTTTGTGGTAGTGGGTGGGGGGTAATGTGACCGGCTATAGCCGGTGAACTAGCCGTTATTTGGCAGGACATGCCTGGGTGGGACCGGTCATGTTTGTCCGGTTTGAATGACATGGTGTGTGGGTTTACAAATTAGAATCTCACTAAAGAAATAATTTTATAAATTAATAAAAGGGGGAAAAAAACTTTTATTATTGTGTTAAAAGTTAATATGTGAGCAACAAATTGAAATATAAAATGATTTTTAAAAGAGAAGTGTTTAAAAATAACTATTATTTTAAAAGTTATAATCTTTTATAGTTAAAGATTATTTAACAAATTTTATTAGTAAAAAAATAATAAATAAATGAAATTACTCTTATTGATAATGAAATTAAAGATCAAAATAATGAACAAAGTCCAAAATTTCTTTCGCCCTCCTTGCAGTGCAAGGTAGAGGCCGCACAATCCTACTACTGCACTTGGTCTTCGACTTTTTTTTCGATATTGTTTTACTAAATTTTATTTATTTTCTACTATTTTTAACGGTTTTTAATTATATTTATTTATTTTTAATATGTATTATTCTAAATCTATTTATTTAAGCTAATTTTAAAGTGCATTTTAAATCAAAATTTTGAATAATTTATAAGAGAGATGCAAAAATACTTCAAAAATAAAATTATTTTAAAATCAAGTGTTTGGTTAAATAAAATTTATAAATTGTTGAGGAACTAAAATAATTTTTTACTTAAAAATCAGATCATCTTTAAAGTTAAATATATAATTTAAATATATTAATAAAGCCAAATTTTCAATTTAAAATAAGACATAAAGTTATTTTTTTATAATTATAATGTGAGCGAAATTTGAAGTTAATTAAAATATATAAAATCCAAATGACCAAAGTCCGCACCTAGAGGCTTCTCCAACCCACAGGTTGGGGGTACCCGATCCCGAATCCACTGGGCCTTGGCCCATAAGGAAACGAGAAAATAAAAAAACTGGGGTCCACGTTCACCACCTCTTTTGTTTGACATTGACACGTAAGCAGATGGAAATAATTCTGTAACTTCACGTAATCAAACAATGGAGAAATCTAGATGATCTCTGAAAAGAAAAGAGAAAAAAAAAACTTAAAAACCTTTTTTTTAATTATATAAATATAAATTAAATCCTCACTAAATTCGATGTGATGTATGTGAGATTCCAAAAACAAATCATTAACATGACTCCAAAAATCTTCTTAACTTTCATCTTTTTTTAATAACAAACTAATTCTAAAAAAATTTATTAGTTAAACTTAGAGTTAAAAGATATAATTATCCTTATTTATAAAATATAATTAAAATATTTAAAATTAAAAGTATTAAAATTGACATTCTAAAATTATTCTCAAAATACACCTTTAATATATCTGAATTCGAATTAAGTATATTTCAATCTTTTAATTGAAAAAAAAGTTACAATTATTTTCTATTATTATGCAATGTAAATTATTTTTTATATATATCATAAATTTAAATTTGACCAAATTAGAGTTATTAATATAGTTTTAAAGTCTTTGTTTTTTTTGTAAATGTATGAATATCAAAATATAAATATAGTATAATATGATGAAATAGATAATAAATAGGATGAATTAGTGATGAAATAGATAATAGATATGGTGGATTCAGGAGAAAATAACAAAAATTCTAAGTTTCCCGCAAGCTCATGTTTCAGCACAACTATAATAGGCGCCCAGAGCATGAGCAAATAAAGCCCGCTTAAGCCGCGTGAAGCTATTTTTGCACATTTTTATTAGATATTATTTTGTATTATTTTAAATTATTTTTTGTTATAGGTGTTAATGAATATGGGTCACGCATTGTATATTTTAAGGAAAATATAAAAAGCTCTAATAATAATGATAAGAGATATATTAGATATAGAAACTTAAATATTTTAATTTTGAATGATGTGAAATATAATGAATTTTTTTTTAATATTGTATGTTGTGTGATTATAGTTGATAATATGATAATATAAACTGTCTCTAAAAATATCTATTTATGCAATAAGATTTAAATTTTGACTAATTAAAATTAAAAATGATAATAATATTTAGTTCTTTAGAATTAATAAAACATCATTATATCCTTTATCTGTAACAATAAATCTTAGAGCTCTTGTATATGACAATGATGTACAGACACCCGTTGACAATTGCGGCCTTGCAGAAATCAATTTTATTGGCCCCCCTTTCACGTGGTGCAATGGACGTGATCCCAGTTCTTTCATCCAGGAAAGACTAAACCGATTGCTCTGCTCATTCTCTTGGCATCGCCTATTCTCCAACTCCTCCGTGCAACACTTGGACTTTTGGGGCTCCGACCACCGACCACTCCTGCTATCTATTAGTGAGATTGGTGTACCAATTGAATGAGGCCCACCACAACGCCCCCGTAGCAGATTTCACTTTGAAGAGGCATGGGCTGACGAAGAGGACTGTAGAAAAATCATCTCAGAAGAATGGACCCAAAACCTCAGCTCCCTCAACTCAGTGTACGGTAATCTTTTACTTATTGGGTCCCAGCTCAAAAGGTGGAATGTGGCACACTTTCGTAGACTAAAAGCGGAGATCAAAGACAAAAAGCAAATTCTGGGGTCATTAAACCAGCAAGCGGATGCCCAAACCTGGTCGGATATTACTAAGATCCAGAAATCTCTGGATGCACTACTATACAAAGAAGAGACTTATTGGAGACAACGTTCGAGGGTACAATGGCTAAGAGCAGGTGATAAAAACTCACGCTTCTTTCATCTTAAAGCTTCTGGCCGGAGGAAGAGAAACTCCATCTTTGGGATTACCAACAGCGAGGGAGTCTGGTGTACAGACATGACACAAACTGCAAAGACCTTTCTGAATCACTTTTTTGATATCTTCACTTCCTCTAACCCTCCGAGGTCTGTAATTGACCGGGTTGTCTCTGGTGTGGATTTGAGACTATCTATGCAGAGTCTCCAGTGGCTGGACACCCCATTCCGCGCTGACGAGATCCGACAGGCAGCTTTTCAGATGCACCCTACAAAGGCTCCAGGTAAGGACGGTATGCCTGCCTTATTCTACCAAAAATTCTGGGATGTAGTCGGCCCTGACATCTGCCGTGTATGCTTGGGTTTCCTCAATAATGGGGAAGATCTTGGAATGATTAATGACACACTTATCACCCTTATCCCTAAAGTCGGTGAGCCTAAAGTCTGCGCAGATTTTCGTTCTATTACCTCTGCAATGTTCTGTATAAAATTATTGCAAAGGCTATGGCCAACAGATTATGTAAAGTTATGAAGGATGTGATTTCTGACTCCCAGAGTGCTTTCATCCCAGGGCGCCTAATCACTGACAATGCCATAATCGAGTTTGAGTGGCTCCATGCTCTTAGACGCAATAAATTCTCGGCTGGTAAGTACTTAGCCTTGAAATTGGACATGTCAAAGGCCTATGATAGGGTGGAATGGGCTTTCCTGCTGACAATTATGGGGAGATTTGGTTTCTCATATAGTTGGTGCCAAAGAATCTATCGGTGTATTTCTTCAGTATCTTACTCCATTGTTCTCAATGGCATCTCACATGGCCTTATTTCTCCCTCGCGTGGTCTTCACCAGGGTGATCCCCTATCTCCATATTTATTCCTCTTCTGTGCAGAGGGGCTTTCCTCTTTACTTAAATGTGCTGAACAACGTGGAGACTTACAGGGGCTGAAATTTGGGAGCCAGGGGCCTACAATATCTCACTTACTTTTCGCTGATGATAGCCTCCTACTCACTAAGGCCACTTTGGCCAATTGCTACTTGGTCAAAGAAACTTTGAGGTCCTATGAACTCGCTTCTGGACAGCTGATCAACAACCAGAAGTCAGCTGTATGTTTTGGGAAATCCATCTCATTGGAGGTTGCTGCTGAGCTGGCCCACTGTCTTGGGGTGGTTCATGTCCCGTACCATAGCAAATACTTGGGACTCCCTTGTATCACCAGTAAAAATAAACAGAATTTATTTGCTGCGGTAAAAGACAAAGTATGGAACAAATTGAATGAGTGGAAAAGAAATCTTTTTTCAGCAGGGGGTCGTGAGACCCTGCTTAAAGCAGTCATCCAAGCCATACCAGCCTATATTATGAATCTGTTTAGACTTCCTAAGAGCCTTGTCAATGAAATCCATCGGCTCTGTGCGAGATTCTTTTGGGGAGGAGATGAAAGTTCTAGAAAACTACACTGGTGTTCTTGGGATTTTCTATGCCAGCACAAGAAGGATGGTGGTTTGGGTTTCAGAAACTTGGCTTCTTTCAACCAAGCCACCCTAGCAAAGCAAGGATGGAGATTACTCGCTTCCCCAAATTCTCTTGTGGCCAAAACCCTTTAAAGCATCTACTTTCCTGGCTCATCCTTCCTACAGGTAAAACCAAAACAATCAGATTCGCAGGTTTGGAAAAGCTTTCTTTGGGGCAGAGACCTACTTAAAAAAGGGCTTCGCTGGCGGATTGGAAATGGAGCAGCTGTATCAATTTATTATGACCAATGGCTCCCCCGACCTCTCTCCTTCAAACATTCCTTCCCGTATAAACTACCAGAGCAGTCCTTAGTAACAGACCTACTCCTCCCATCTGGTTTATGGAATTTGGATTTAATTCGCAACTCCTTTTCTGTCGAAGAAAGCGACCTAATCCTCAACATCCCCCGCTCTCGATATTGGGAACAGCAGACCGACACAGTCATGTGGCACTTTGACAGACATGGTCAGTTTACTATCAAGAGTGGGTATTGGCTATCCTATGCTACTGACCAAGCCTCCTCCAGTTCTGGTACTCTTGAGATTCGATCTTGGTGGCAACACTTATGGCAGCTGAACATTCCTCCCAAAATAAAGCACTTTGTTTGGAGGTTTACACATGGATGGATACCTGCATTTGCTAACCTAAAGAAGCACCATGTTCCCATTGATGACGCCTGCAGCCGTTGTGCTAAAGGTGCGGAAAACACCATCCATGCTGTATGGTTGTGCAATACGCTAAAAAAGGTACGTCGGACTTGTGACTTCTTAAATGGTATAAGTATCAATCACAATACACCTATTTTGGATCTCTTAATGGAATGCAAATCAAGCTTATCTGCAATGAATTTTGAGGTGCTTCTTATCCTATTTTGGAGATTGTGGTTTATTAGAAAGAAATCAGTGATGGAGAAAAAAGAAATGATGATAGATGATGTCCTCAAATGGGCTAAATGTTATTGGCATGAATATGTATCCCATTGTGCGGAAAAAACTAAACCCACTGGTATTCCATGCAATAGATGGCTAACCCCAGGCCTTGGAGTAATAAAATTAAATACTGACGCTGGTCTCTCTTCAAAACATTTCAAGGCTGGTATAGGTGTGATTCTACGTGATCATTATGGTGCTGTCTTGGCCTCCTCATCCTCTCCACTTCAGGCAAAACCCTCAGTGGATATTCTTGAAGTATTGGCAATTCTTCGGGGTCTTAACTTGGCCAAGATGTTGGGACTATCGACTATTGAAGTTGAATCTGATGCAGCGGGTATCATTGCTGACATTAACAGCCACACCCACTCTTTTTCGGAATTGGGGACGGTCCTTCATGATATTAAAATAATTTCCTCATCTTTTAATATTTGCTCTTTTAGTTACTCACATCGATCCACCAATCGAGTAGCACATGAATTAGCACAAATTGCACTAAATATTAGTTCAGAGACTATTTGGTTCGGAAAAGTCCCACATCAATGTAACCATCTTGTACTTGAGGAGTATTCCTCCCACTTTAACTAATCTACTTTCTATTTTTATTCAAAAAAAAAAAAATTAAAAATGATAATAATATTTAGTTCTTTAGAATTAATAAAACATCATTATATCCTCTATCTGTAACAATAAATCTTAGAGCTCTTGTATATGACAATGATGTACAGACACCCGTTGAGAACCAACAACCTGTCATATCATTTTGTGTTGGCAAATGATAGTAATCTAGTGAGTAATATAGCTCCAATAATATTAGTTATTGTGCTTCTCATAAATATTATGATTAATTGTCATTATTTTCTTATGATGTTCAACGAAGACTCAACTTATATGCAGTATGATAGTTAGATAAATAAAAATATTGATTGTATTGAAAATGTTGATAAAGTGAGAGAAGATGATAAGTTTGATAATGTATAGAAAGGCATAAATTTTTATGTTTATAATAGTTCTCGTAATAAGACTCGTGATGTATACGATTCGTATAAAAGAGAATATGAAGTTGAAGTAGAAAGCCATTTTTAGTTTTTTCCTCTAATACCACTATCAGATTTGACTATCGAATAAGATATCATATTATACAATTAAAGATGTATTTATAAGAAAGTTGTATGATAACATAAATAAATTTCATTAGGCTATTAGCTTATTAGTACTTATAAGTATTTGACGTTTCAAATTTTCAAGGTATACGAAATATCATTTGAGGTAAAATATGATGATAAAATATGTAAATAGCGAGCACGTACAATGTCAATAGATGAGGAAAAATACTTTATCATGTGCAAAATATATACAAATACACATGTCAGCGGAATGCCAATTTAGAATACCCAAAAAAGGTCAGCAATTTGACGTGCAAAATTCTCATCACATGCCTTTATTGCCTCGTAAATTCAAACCTTAGATAATAAAAATAACAAATTAACCTTAATAACGAATTGATAAAATTAAACATCCAAAAAGCTGTACAAAAATTCAAACACATTATATTTCTTTTTGTCATCCTTACTAGATGTTTTTCTTTTTAACTTTCTCTAATTTCTTCAAGGCATTGTACTAAGTAAGTCATACATTAATTTAATGCAATGTTACCTCATAGGTAGTTATTAAATTCATTAAGATTATCAACTATACTTAGCAAAAACATTTGAATGCATCTACGCTCGTCACAAGGCATCAAAACACAATAAAGAAAATAGAATAAACACAATTATATTGTATCTTCATCGTCCACCTGATGCAATGCTAATGCATCAAACCAATTATTTAACTCTTTGTATGTTAATTTCTTTCTACCACTAAAATATTTGTTCAATAATCAATTACCCAATTTTGTTGTCAACTCGAGAGTTGACAAACGATCTCTTATTTTCAATCCATTATTAATACAAACTATTTACAAAAGAATTAATTGTACTTATTTAGATTAAAAATTATATCTCGTATAGATCTCTAGTTTGAACCTACCTTGATAAAATCTCATACACAAAAATTCTAAGAAATAAAATATTTTGCACAACTAAAAATTTGTCTATATATGATGCCCTAAATAATAACATTTGAGTAACCATAAACTTATGTCTTATAAGGTTTGAGACTCACATATTTAAATATAATGTAATTGATGTTCAAAAGAACCCATTGGCCAAAATTCTAAATTCTTTGGACACGTTATACTTTCAATAAAAATAAAAAAATAAAATAAATTAAAACAATCAATATAATAAGAAATAAAAATAGAATAAACAAATTAAGTTCACTAAATAAAGTCAAATAAAAAACTAACAAGCATAATAATTACATAAATTCAATATACTAAGTAAAAAACATAAAATATTAAATAAATTAATTATATACAATTAGAGATGATAAAAAAGCCCAGATCTAAATTCGGATCTGGAAAAGCTTAGAACCTGACCCGGCCTAGTCCGAATTTAGAATTCGGCCCTGAAAAATTTAGGTTTTTTTTCGAATCCAGATCTGGGGCCAGCACGGATTTGGTCATAATTCGAATTTTTTTAATTTTAATTTTTAAAAAGAATTCTAAATTGATTCCAAATATTTGATACATATGAAACTAATAATTTTATTACAAAATAAATGTCCCAAAAGTTTAAATTTAACTTAATTTTAAAAAAAATTATAACAAGGATAAAAAATATATATTTTAAATAATGAATATAAATTACATGTGTCACTTATACATATTAAACTATAAATATAAATTATACAATACAAACTATAAATACAAATCTAACAATTATTTTATAAATTAAATATTCCAAAAGTTTAAATTTAACCTAAAAACATTGAAACAAATTTGCAACAAGGATAAAAAAACTCATTTTAAACTATAAATGTAAAATACATGTGTCACTTATACAAATTATACATATTAAACTATAAATATAAATTATACAATACAAACTATAAATACAAATTTAACAATTATTATATAAAATAAATACACCAAAAGTTTAAATTTAAATTTTTTTTAAAAAATTATAACAAGGATAAAAAATACATTTTAAACTATAAATATAAATTACATGTGTCACTTATACAAATTATACATATTAAACTACAAATATAAATTATACAATACAAACTATAAATACAAATCTAACAATTATTTTATAAAATAAATGCTCCAAAAATTTAAATCTAGCCTAAAAATTAAAAAATAATTTGTAACAATGATAAAAACAAATACATTTTAAACTATAAATATAAATTACACGTGTTACTTATAAAATTATACATATTAAACTAAAAATATAAATTATATAATACAAACTATAAATTCATCTTCTATTGATAACATTGGTAGTTGGTTTTTTATTTGAATTGTTCTCGAGGAGGGGCCTAACTTTCTATTTTGATAAGAGATTACTAATTAACACAAGGGGACTTTGATCCCTCTGTCTTGCATTGGGTTCATTGGAGCTTATATAAAGCGATACGTAGAAGAGAGAGAATCCGTCTATCTTTATAGTGCGGATGGACTGACTTTTCTTGCATCAAAACTTTCCGGTTCTATTTCTTTATGATATGAAGAAGAGTCAAATTCATTTGTAAACTTATGATGCGAGAAACAAGAAAAAATAAGCTATTACTATTAAAAATAAAAACATTATATTGTTCAATATGGTTGTCATAGCTTTCTGATAGGTAGATTCAATATTTTCGGAATCGAAAAGTCCATCATTTAACAAATCTAATAATTTTTTTATAAAATAAATATCTCATAAGTTTAAATTTAACTTAAAAATTAAAAAAAATTGTAGTAAGGATAAAACAACACATTTTAAATTATAAATGTAAATTACACATGTTATTTATACAAATTATATATATTAAATTATAAATATAAATTATACAATACAAACGATAAATATAAATCTAACAATTATTTTATAAAATAAATACCCTAAAAGTTTAAATTTAACCTAAAATATTTATAAAAAAATTGTAACAAAAAAAAAATACATTTTAAACTATAAGTGCAATTATACATGTCACTTATACAAATTTTACATATTAAACTATAAATATAAATTATACAATACAAACTATTAATACAAATCTAATAATTATTTATTAAATAAACACGCCAACAATTTAAAATATACCAAATTACAAAAAAAAACTGAAAAAAATAAAAATAAAAAACCGGGCTTAATCCAGCCCAGAAAAAATTCGGGTTTAAACTCGAGTTTCGGGCCTAAAAAAAAAAATTTAATCTAAATTTGAGCTGAGTAAAACCCGGATCCAAATTTTGCCATCCCTATATACAATTGAACAAATTAATTAATTCACCATACTATTTTTAATTAATAAATTATTTAAATACAATAATTAAATTGAACACTCTAACTAAAAAAATTATTACTAAATATACAATTTTTATTTAATAAATTAATTAAACAAAATAATTTCTCTAAATTAATACACTAACTAAGCAATATAAATTTATAAAATATTTAATTAAATATAATTAAACAAATTAGTTATTTAATTAACTAATGTCACAAGATATAGTTATAAAGAATATTAAAATAAAAAATATTATTTATTTATTTTGCATATGCGCATAGCATTATTGGGCATTGAGCGCGCTAGCTTGTCCTTGTCTACTTCGATTTTTTCTCACAATCTGAAATTTTTTTAATTTTTTTCTCATAATCTACTCATAATATACCACTTTTTTTTTTAATAATTTACTAATAACATATCATTTTTTTACATATTTATGACTAAAATATTATTATTGCACTACATTTTAAATTTAAAAATTTTATCAAATATTAGTTATTTTATCGGTTATCTCAATGCTGCTGATTTGGGGTATTTTGTTTCAAGTTTATAATTGGGGACAGTTTTGAAATGGTTTGTTTAAAAAGAAGGAAAATATAATTGGATGAAAATTGAAAAGATATATAATTTTGCAGTCATGTATAATTATTTGCCATTTGATTATTTTGATTGGATTCATTCATTCACCAAACGGTGCGCTTTGGCCCACTTCCAATCCAATTCCAACGAAAACAACAGAAGCGCGCAGAACACACACAAGCGGCTCACGTTAGCGACGCAACAACTACAAAATTACTAGGAAAAAAAAAAAAAAAAGCAAAAATAAAATCTCAACACAAGTTTCCAGATTAGGGTTTTCTCGTTTCCTCTTTTCTCCCACACAGCATTGCAAAATCTCCTGGTAAGATTTATAAAATCCCAAGCTCATTAATTTCCATTTTTATATTTGTTTCGCGTAGGTGCAACATGTTTTTGTTTCCGTTTCTTTTCTAAACCGTAGATAGAAAAGATTTTTTTTTTGTTTTATCTTTAAAGAAAGAAAATGGACGAGGGAGGGGATCAGATGGATCAATTCCATCGAAATGAAGCGATCTCGGCCGTTGCCGACGAGGGTTTTTTGGGGGAAGAGGATGATGATTATGAGGATTTGTATAACGACGTGAATGTCGGTGAAGGGTTTCTTCAAACCCTGAGGAAAAACGACGACGTTGCGGGGTTTAATAACAGTAGTAGTAATAATAATAATAATAATAATAATAATAATAATAATAATAATAATAATAATAATAATAATGAAGAGGAGGAAAAAGTGAACTTGATATCCAACAACCCGGGTGCTAATGTTGTTGGGGAGGGCAGTAATGTTAGTTTGCCTAGGGTTTCTGGTGGCAATTTCGGTAATAGTGGTGATAATCAGAATTTAGGGTTTAGTGGGTCTGCAGGGCCTGGTGGTGGATCAGGTGGTAGGAACGGTGGTGGTGGTGGCGGTGGGCTTAGGGTTGAGTTAGGGCAAGGGAAGGTGAAGAGTGAAGTGGAAGAGCAAGTTGTGACTCATGCTCGTGGTGGTAATAATACTAATAATAACAGTGCTACTGGGAATTATGGCGGTAATGTTGTTGTTGGTGGTGGTGGTGTTCAAGGGGGTATTGGGCAGCAAATGCATGGAGGCGGTGGCAGTGTGGGTAATGAGGGTTTCATGAGACAAGGGGGTGGAGGTGGAGTTGGTGTTGGTGGTGTTGTGAATGTGAATAATGGCGGTGGAAATAGTAATAGCATTGTTGTTGGGAATGCTGGTGGTGGTGGGACAATATTATTTGTGGGCGACTTGCATTGGTGGACAACTGATGCAGAGTTGGAAGCGGTGTTATGCAAGTTTGGGCCAGTGAAGGAGGTGAAATTTTTTGATGAAAAGGCAAGTGGGAAGTCGAAAGGATATTGCCAAGTTGAGTTTTATGACCCGGCCGCAGCCACAGCCTGTAAGGAGAATATGAATGGGCATGTGTTTAATGGGCGGCCATGTGTGGTTGCATTTGCGTCACCTTATAGTGTTAAGAAGATGGGAGAGGCTCAGGTTAATAGGAATCAGCAGATGTCACAGACTACTGCTGGGCAAGGTAGGGGGAGAGCTAATGATGCTGGGGGTAAGACTGGGGGAAATAATATTGTAACTGGTGGGAATTATCAAGGTGGGGACAATAATAGAGGGGGTTATGGGAGAGGAAATTGGGGGAGAGGCAATATGCAAGGGATGGGAAACAGAGGGCCAGCTGGTCCTAGGGGAAGGGGACCTGGTGGGGTTGGTGGGAGAGGTATAATGGGGAATGGTGGAAATGGATTTGGGCAGGGTATTAGTGGAGCTCCTCCTATGATGCATCCACAATCAATGGGATTTGATCCAGGGTTTGGTGCACCTATGGGGAGGATGGCTGGTTATGGAGGCTTTCCTGGTGCTCCAACTCCTCCATTTTCTGGTGTTCTGCCATCGTTCCCTGCTGTTGGAGGTATTGGTTTGCCTGGTGTAGCTCCACATCTGAATCCTGCATTTTTTAATAACCGGATGCCAATGAGTGGAATGGGTGGTATGATGCCGGGAGGTGTTGTTGAGGGTCCTAATATGGGAATGTGGTCAGATCCCAGTATGGGTGGATGGGGTGGTGATGAACAGGGTGGTGGCAGAGCTGGGGAGTCTAGTTACGGTGAGGAAGCTGCATCTGACCATCAGTATGGGGAGGTGAGTCATGATAGAGGAGGTTGGCAAAATCCTATAAAGGAAAAGGATAGAACTTCAGAAAGGGACTGGTCTGGTTCCTCTGAAAGAAGGTACCGTGATGATAGAGAAGCAGGGTATGATAGGGACATGTCTAGAGATAAAGATATGGGGCATGATCATGACTGGGCAGAAAGGCGGCATCGTGATGACAGAGATGTTGGTCGAGACAGGGACAAGGAGCGTGATAGGGACCGAGAACGTTCTAGAGACCAGGTCCGGGAACGTGATAGGGAGCGAGATCGAGACAGGGAGCGAGAACGATATAGGGATGATAGAGATAGATATGCAGATCATCATAGGTACAGAGACCGTGAACCAGAGCATGATGATGACTGGGACAGGGGACGGTCATCAAGGACTCACAGTAAGCCACGTTTGTCTCAGGAGGATGAACATCGGTCAAGGTCAAAGGATGCTGATTATGGAAAGAGGCGGCGGCTTACTTCGGAGTAACTACCTTCAATACTAATTATTTTATGGACTTTCTTTTTTGGAAGAATAAGCAGAAGATGGACAACTTTGGATTCTTCATGCTTGTTTGAACTCTCTTTTAATGGTGCTTTTGGGTCCTTCATTTGTTGCACAGTTGTTCTCGGGTCATGACCTGCAATTTCTTGATTGCTTAATCTCACTAGGAGTTTGGTTTAAGACTCGCATGAAAGAAGTAAGTTCTCTGATCTTGAACATTGAAGTTTTGATTCTTTTAATGTTTTCTTGTCCACTTTTTTTCTTAATGGAGAAGTTTTCAAAAATCTTTCTGAATGTCTTATATTTATCATGTTGTGTGCATACTGTTCTTCATATTCTGCTGCTATTGCACTAGTAGATGACTGGCACATGCTTATTTGCTAGATAAAAAGTTGTGTATTTGATAAACCAAGCGATCAATTATTGAACTTTAATAAAAACTTGCTTCTTTCTTTTTAGAATCTTTATCCACTTTTTAATTCATTAAAGATCCTGAAATGTTTCATAAGGTTTTCACTAGCATCATTCATGTTAGGATCCATATAGTTTTGCCATCCATTTTCTTGCTATTGTTTCTTTTATTACTGTTTATTCTATATCTATACATCAGTATTTATTAGTGGCTGCTCTTTTGTTTTTGAACTTCCATGCATTTACATTCTCCAATGCTGCTGCTAGAGACTGCAGTGCTAGAAAATGTTCACCTGGTAGGATGAAAACCTATTATGGCTTCCACATGTGATATACGTGTGTCAAGATGCTCAGAGAAAAGAGCACTAAAGATCATAAAGGACATAAAATTGATGTGGAGTCTGATTTATTATTATGAAATCAATTTTTGCCGCACCATTTTCCTTTATTGTCATTGCCTATTGATCTCTGGGAGTATATCTTTTAGGCGAAGGTGGCTGCTGTGATCTCACATACAACTCTATGCAAATAGTCTAGTGTAATGATAGATTTAGACTACTACTGTTCATAAATAATATTGCCCTTTTATAAGCCAATTTTTGTTGTTATCCTCTTCTGTTTTTTCTGTTATTCAGAACTGGATTTCTTTTTACAAATTACTCACTCATTTCTTTCATAGCTTGAAGGATATGTGATCATGAGAATTGAAAGCTGTTCAGCAGAAGTCTGTTTCCATAGACATAAAGAGGATCTCAACCTTCTATTTGAGAGAGACAATGCATGACTTTTCCCCTCTTGCCGAAACTGATATTGAAGATGAACTTTTGCTTTTAAGTTTCTAGCTTTTCGTTGCATTTATGTTTTAGCTTTTGACACTTGATGATGAGATCAATGTTGTGGATGATGTTTATGTCTTGAACTTGTTGTGGTGTGGATGGTAGTAGATACTTCAGAACTTACTGTTTGATTGTAATGTACTAGGATTTAGCACAGAAGATGTTGTTGATGTGCGTTCTCTACTTGGCTAGTTGTTGTATCATTTTAACACCCCTCATTTTGTTAGTTTCTCAGTATACCATGATGTTAACCAGTTGATTTTTTGTGAAGGAGATGTAGGAAATCTGATTCCTGGTGCAATTCCAAAATTTTTTAGCCCCGAGAATTGTACACAATGTTACCTTGTATATATTGAAAATTAGTTGCTCAGATTTCTATATATTGAAAATTACCTTGTTTTCTTTCAGTTTCTTTATCTTGTGTTGTATCCCTTAAGTGGTCTTCAAAATTCGCATCTTGCTTTCTTTTATTTTCAGTTTCTTTATGCCACCATGTATTTGATAGTCGTAACTGTTTGCTTGGCAACTTCGTTCTTTGGGTCTTCTTCGAAAAAGAAAGATCCATGAATACAAATTACATGGACCTTTTTGTTCATGTGATGATTTTGCTTGTGGTTTTCCCCTGGTTTCTCTTCTTCCAAAGATTTTGAAAAAATTTAAGATTTTTTCTGCCTGCCTATTCAAATTGCATCTCTTATCCAAAATGCAAGGTCAGCATGTCAGGCTCCATTTCAGTCAGATCTGAGAAGCAGTTGATGCCCTTCCTCTTTGATTTTAGCTATTTCTCAGGTTGACAAATGGGTTCCTGTAAGTCTCCTAATCACTATGTGGTCATGGTCCCATGGAGATGCACTTAGAGAGCATTTCCCCCCAATATTCAGTTATTTCTTGTTGAAGTTACATTACCATTTGTCATCTACTAGTGTTGAAGTCTTTGATCATGGCGTTTCGACATTTTGGATGAACATGTTTTCATGTGCAGCAATGCAATTTGATTTCATTTTTGTTCACTAATGAAAGATTGAGCTCACTTTACTTAAGAAACTCACAAACTCAGTTTGGGTATTCACAAACTCACAAAGCTTTTTATGTATGTATTAGTAATGAAAATGATCTAGTGAGCGACATTGTTGATCAGAAACAGTTTGGTTATTCATAATTTCAACATTATTGAAGAAGCTATACAAAATCGGACAGTGTCTAGTTGATCACTATATGTTAGGCAAGGTTCTTTTCACTATATATATATATGTACATATATGTAGAGATTTTGAGAGAAAAATTATTGTATTATTAGTTGTATTTTTGATGAATATTTAAGTATTTATAAAGTTTATAATAAATTAAAATAAAAAAAAGTAAATTTAAAAGAGAAATAAATTAAAATAAAAATAAATTTAATAGACATAAATCAAAATAAAAAAATTTAAATTTAGAAAGGGAAATAGATTTATTTTGTTGACAAATAAAAATTGATAATTTTTAAAATAAATAAATTTAAATTAAATTAAATCTTTTATTTTTTTTATGTTTTCATAAAGAATTTTGGGAGGAAGATTTAAATTTGTTATTTGAAAAGACAATTTAATCTTGTTTTTTAAAAGAAAAAATTTAGTGCACAGAAAAAAGCATCTCGAGAGAAATCATTGAATTTAGAAAAAATTTAGTGTACAGAAAAAAGCATCTTGTTGAGAGAAATTATTGAATTTAGAAATAATCGAAGATTAGTTTAAGTTGTTGAATTTGAAAAATTTTAAAATTTTTTAAAAAAAGTAATAGAAAGCAAAAGAAAAGTTTTTAGAGTTTAAGGGGGAGCTTTTAAAATAAAAATTTATTTAAAAATGAAAAGAAAGTAAAATAAAAGATTTGTTTGAAAATGGAAGGGAATTAATTTTTAAAAAGTTATAAAAAAAGAAAAAGAAAAAGATAATTATAAAAATTTAATTGCATAATAGAATAAAATGAGAGAGAAAAAGTTTATTAAGAGTTTATTTACATAACAGAATAGAAAGAGAGAGAGATAATTTATAAGAGTTTAATCCTATAACAAAATAAAAATAATCTACAGAGACGAAGAAATAATTTTTTTTTTAGAGGAAATTATTGGTATTAAAGATAATAAAGATTTAGTTGAATTTTTGCTATTAGAAGAATAAGCAGAAGTATTGTTTATTACTATTGTTCATATATTAATCAGGGTATTGTTTATGTGTACTATTTACAAGTATTTTTTATGGTTATTATTTATATGCACTATATACAGGTGGGTAAAAATATATTGATAGGGCTAGCAATGGGGCAGGGTGGATTAGGGTCAAGATCGGGATCACATTCTCTATCCCCATACCCACGTGAGGTGAGACTCTTCATACCCAATTTATGTAATTCGAGTTCGGAGTAGAGAATCCTCAAACGGGGATGGGAATCCCTATGGGTACCCTATATTCATTTTTTAATTAATATTTTAAAATATTTTTTAACTTGTACCAATTTAATTTTACAAAATAATCTTTTACCCGTATAATTATAATATATTAAAAAAAATTATCCTAAATGAATTATTTTAAAATTTAAAATTCTTTTCACAAACTTTAAATTTTGATAATTAAAAAACTTCATAAAAAAGAAATACTAACATTATAAAACTTCTGCAAGCAAATTTTTTATTTTTTAATTTAGAGTCTCATGTGATAATAAGTCAATTTTTAATAAATAAATAAATTGATGGAACTGTTAGTAAGAAGTCAAATGCGACCAGATAAATTTTTTCGTTCTTCATTTTAATTTCATATATGATATTAAATAAATAAGTTTAATAAAAAGAAAAAGAAAAGTTTTGGAATGTTTATATTTTATCAACATTAAAGAAAGAGAATTTCTTTTCATTTCAATAACAAATAATAGTTTTTAATTTTTTTAAGGGGAGCGAAGGCTATTATTATATTTTTTTAATTGTGTTATTAAATCGAAGTTTCAAGTTGGGTTTGGAAACCAAACCATCTTCATTCCCATCCTCATCCCTAATCCAAATTTAATTTGGAGATGGATCAGCTTCGCTATACCTGCCCTATCCCAAAAAAAATGATAAAAATATAATTTAAAATCCGTCTCATTTGAGGCGGGTTCCCACAAAGCCTCGACCACGTGAGAAATTCTGCCACCCCTACATATTGATGAGGAAAATTGAATATGGTATTAGAAGATTGGCTAATCCTTAAAATTAAAAAATAAATAAATAAATAATTGATCATGAACTTATTTAGTTGCTGCATAACAGATTTTGCTTGGCCGCAATTGACTGATACTCAACGGCTTGGTGGAGGCAAACGATTAACTTAAGAGATGCTTTGATATCATGTATAAATTTTGAGAGAATGTAAAATATTACGTTGTTTATATTCTCATTGATAAATATTTGAGTATTTATAGATTTTAAGTAGGGAAAAAAAAACTTAAAAGAGTTATATAATTAATAAAAATAAACAAAAATAATGAAAAAGATTTAATATATTGAGAAGTCAAAAAGAATATTTTTTAAAATAAAAAATTTAAATTAAACTAAATCTCTTAATTTTTTTTATCAATATATACATATAAATGATCCAACTATGTCGCTCATATTATATTTTATTATCACTTTGACAATATTTGTTTGGTTATTATGTTTTTAATATTATTAAAATAAATTATATAATCAAATAATATGTATATATACACGTGTACACAATTGAGTAGATTAGATGTTATTTAGTTAATTCAAGACTTCAATATTATTTAAAAATATATTATAAAAACAAGTCATATATCCAATAATTTATGTATCTACATCTCGGATCTAATAATCAAGTTGATGGGTCAGTGAGATGGTGATCAAAGCCATTATTTAAAAACCTTGTTATTGGTAGGGTTTCTTTCATCTAAAGTCATAGTGTTGTCTCCCATGGTGGCTGCTGAAATTTTCTTGCAGGTAAATGGTGCTGCATCCTGTTTGAGTTGAAACAATTCTCTGCCCTTTCTGTGGTGCGCTGAGGAAATTTCAATGAAGTGACTTTCAATTTTCCCATCCCATGAAAGCAAAAGCCTTGTTTGTTTGACATGAGATTTCATTCATTCATTCATTCATAGACTTGGTTTGTTGACATAACATTTCACGAAACACAAAACACCAAAGTGCAGAGCACATAAGAAAGAACAAATTATACGTTTAAGACTTTTTATAGCTGCCATTTTATGTCCCACCATTCATTAAGAAAAAAAAAAGAGAGATATGATGGGAACTTCTCTCAAGCGAGGCTCAGAAAGTTTTTTTTATAACGGAGGTTATTAACATTGCCACCCCCTTTTCAGACTTACACCAATTAATGCTTTAATTTTAACTACATTATTTTTATTTAATTTAAAAAATAAAAAAAATACTTTTATTTTTAAGAATATTTCGTCAAAATTCATTCACCATCCATTTAAGAGTAATCACGAATAACAAGAACAGAATCGCAGCAAACCCTACATGTCACGAGCAAACATCTCAACTTGTTAAGTTTTTGGTGTAGTAGAAAACTTTTAAAACTATTTTAATAATCCTGAAAGACTTTATTAACAGTATTTTATGCCTTAAACACTCTTAAAAATGTGTTTTTTTTGAAATAACTTTAAAATTAGAATAGTATTTAAAATAATTAAGTCAAATTAAGGAGATTCAACAATGTTTTTTTCTAATTAAAATTAAAACTGCCATAAGTGTAATTTATGTAAAACTAAGAGTGACAGTGTTAATATCCCTTTATAAAAGATTATGTCAAACTCTTGGCCGAAAATGATTTTGTTAGTACCGTCCTCCATTATTATATAGTAAATAATTTAACGTGCGATGTGATTTTGTAACAACACGTAGTATTAAATTGTAATTTTGTAATTTTTTTTTAAAATTAGTACATGTAATGATTAAAAATAATCCAATGAATAAAATTATTTATTATATATGATAAACAACAAACCACATAATGCACAATTTTATATCGGCTCCTAAATAATATCAAATACTTAAATAAATATCGTATAATATAAAATTTTATAATTTTATAACACATTATAAATTATATTAAAATAATAAATTAACTAAATAATAACACGTGATAATATTATTCGACATAACCACATTACCCATTAGATCATATTCATATAATACATAACAATCTTTTGTCTTTCTTGTGACCCAATTACAACCAACAAAAGTGCTCAAAAAACCTAATCCCACAAAAACACACACACAAATCAACCTAAATCAACCTGCCCTGCCCTAGTAGTAGTAGTAGTAGTAGTAGTCTACACAAACTCTACCCAAAACACTTTCCAATTAATCACATAAACCAAAACAAAGTAACTAGTGATCTAGTCACAATCAAAGCCAGATGTGCTGGAAACATTGCTTATCGACCGTACACGTGTCCCCCCGTGATCACATATCAACAACCCCCGCCAAAAAAAAAAGTTTTCCACTTCACTACCTGTGCCTACTACCCAAGTTAGCAGGAGTAGACCCACCTTTATTCATACCCATCAGATGAAACCCACCAGAGCCATACACGTGTCCTTGATTAATCCCACCACCATGTCCCATCATCACCATCCCATGGCCATGGCCATACTCCCCAATCCCACCACTACCAACGGCACCAGGAGGCGCGTCCTTGTCACGCACCACCTTCTCCCCTTCCATTTCCCTAAACCTTTGCAAATAAACCTTGAGAGGCTCCACATAATCCTCAAACCCTAAAGTGGTCATTGCCCACAAGAGATCATCACCATTGATGGTCTTCCTCTTCTCTCTTTGGCACTTATCCGAGGCCTCCCCAGTGACAAAGCTTATGAACTCCGAGACACATTCTTGCACAGTCTCTTTGGCATCTTTTGATATCTTGGCATTCGCTGGCAGGGCCTTCTTCATGATCCTGCTCACGTTCGCTATTGGCAAGAACCTGTCTTGTTCCCTTGGTGATAGCTCGCTGTTACCTGCTGCGTTTGAACCTTGATGCTTCTCTCTTTCACCTCCTGAATCATTATCCGAGTCTGCCATCGATAAACAACAATGAAAACCAAAAAGAGTTTGAAGTTTTTTTTTTTTTGTCTTTTTGAGCTTATGGGATGGGTCTTAGTTTTGATAAAAGGGTACTTGAATTTCAAGTTGGTTTCTTTGGTTTTGCTTTCAAAGAACCTTTAAAGCACTGAACCTTTAAAGCACTTCAATGGTGAGCTTTTGTTTTTGTTTTTAAATTCTCTCTCTAAATTTCAAGAGGGTTTATAGGGTTCCTAGTTCTTAAAAAAAACCTACTTATTAAATTGAGGGTTGTAGAGTTATTTCATGATTAAAGAGTGGAAATTTTGATGTTTTTGAGTTTGAAGATGGGGTTTTGAGCAAAAACTAGCAGAAGAGAAAGAGGCTTTTATTATTGCATGAAAGCATGAGAAGGCATAACCAACAAGCCATATATGAACAAAGCTCCAAGAAATGAGAATATGAAGAATCTTTCACTAAAAAAGCAAAAAAAAAAAACCTTGAAACTTTGAAGATGAAACTATCAGGATTCTACAATTCTATACTACCTTGCATGAAAACATGTAGAACAAAATCTAATAAGAGCCATGAACAAAGCTTCAAGAAAACAAAAACAACAAAAAAATGACAAACCCACTTGACTTTCAAAGAGTTAAAATAAAAAAGATCGAAGCTTTGAATATGAAACTGAAGAAAAGGATCGAAAATAACAAAGGGGTTGCTAAAGATTGAAATGTTGAGTCGCTTTGAATGAATTAAAAGGGATTCGGAATGGGAAAAATCGAAGCTTTTTTTTCTTCTGTTTTTTTAGCTCAGAGAGAGAGAGAGAGAGAGAGAGAGGGGGTTTTAGTAGATTCGAGACTACAGAGGGAATGAGTTGACTTGGGTGCCGTTGGATCGATGGGTTTAATAAACGATCGGAGATCTGACACGTGGACTATTCTGGACCGTTGTTTGTCGATAAGTGGGTGTTTGCACGGACGACTTTTCGGCCATTCGATTGGTCATTTTTGTGGATTATCTGGACCATTGAGTTTGGTACCCCGCACGTGGTCGGTATGACCTGGATTTTTTTTTAATTGATGGTCCCATTTTCTGTTCTTTTTCTTCTCCTCTCATTAAATTTTTTATTTTTTACCAAAATAAAATAAAATTAATATGTCATTTGCTTAGAAGATTATAATTCAATAATGTGGTAGGAAAGATAAGAAGATTATGATTTTTTTTATAATTAAATTTAAAAGTTTTTTTTTTGGTATAAGAGAGAAGAGATGTGAACTCGATCTTTATTTGAGAAATGGTAGATATATTGTATTTTATTATTTAATTATTAATATAAATATATTAAATTTAAAAGTTTAGTATATTAAATTTAAAAGTTTAATTGTAATTTTTTTTGATACGTGGGTGAAAAATTTAAATTTGAGACTTTTATTAAAGTGAAGATAAATATGTACCGTAAGTACTTTTACCATTAAATTGTTAATATAAATACTTTAATTACTTGTAATTTTATAATTTCTCATGTGATTTATAAAGCATTAGATTTATAATTTAGTATATGTTTGAAAAGGGAATTCTTGCAATAACCTCTCTCTCTTTTTTTTTTTTAAATGAAAGTGAAAAAATATATATATTTACTAATATAAAATAAACAAAAATATATTTTTAATTCTATGACATAATATCTTTAACAATATTGAAAATTTCTCAATATTGTAGTAAATGAAAGATTCCCATTTTATTCTTAATCTTCAATTCATGTGTTTAGTGTGCTTTACCTTGAAGCATCTTTCACATTCATGGTTTTAGATATTTTTGTTTTATAAAAATTCATAATATAAAAATAAGAAAGAGAGAACTACTATTTATCTTACCTTATTTATTTTTCTTCTTTTTAAAAAAATAATGAAAGTTACCATATCATTTTTATTTGTTATCTCCTAATGCAACTTGTGGGTATTTCTATATTTAAATTATTGATTATTATTTTTTTTTTTCACTTTCAAAGTGGACACATACAATGACTTGCCCAATAGGTAACTAAAGACGGAGCCAAAGACAACATTAAAAGTGCTTATTAAATAAGTGATTACATGTAGTACCCATGTCTTAATGTTGTCACCGACCCCTTAGATCGTGACCCTTTCTTGTGTATTTTTTTAGGCCTCCCTTTTCTTGAAAAAAAAAAATGCTTCAATTTGATGATGTAAACAACTTAATTTATAGCCTTTTCTTTTTAAATGGTATTTTTTTTAATTAAAAACTTACCAAATTTTAATTTAAAATAAATATTTAATAGATGACCAAAAAGTTTTTTAATTTACAAAGAATTCATTTTTCTTTATTTTAAATAAAGATAATACTACACTCTTTAAATAGTATTTAAAAATTATTGTTAAGTAATTATTTAATGATAAAATAATATAATAAATAATTTTAAAAATTATACTGTTTCACAATCTACTAATTACTTAATATCTTAATTTAAAATAAAAAATTAAATATTTTATTTAAAAATTATAACATTATTCATCTTTAAATAATAATAAAAAATTTCCCCCAAATGAATCCATACTAAGGCTCACAGTTAATGACACTATTATCAATAATCTTAATTATCAACCAATCACAAGTTACATCCACTTAATTATAAATTGAGATGACTAGATAGGTCAATTGAGTGCTCCACTACTTTAAAAAAGTGGAGATATTTGTCCTTATTATAATGTTGTTTAATATCCAAATTTGAAAAATAAAATTGTTACATATAATAATTGTTTTATAATACTAAAATAACACCTTATAATTATAAATTTGATGTTGTCTCATATAAGTTGATCCTAGAGCTATAATTTGAGGTCTATAGTCAACTAATATTATAATTGAACCCCCTTGTTTTTATAAGAATAATAATTTTATCCTCTATTCTTTTTATTTATATTCTCAAATAATTTTATATGGTAAAAATGAAATTATTAAAAATTAAACAGTTAGGAAGCAATGGAGAATAGTGCTAAAATTGAGGGATGTTCTAAGAAAAAGGGTGAACACCTCTAACCCAACTTTTACAATTTTTCTTTTTTTTTTTTAGTGGGCTAAGTCTTGTATAATTAATAATCAAGAACTCTAAGCTATAAAAGTAGTGCTTTTTTTTTTTAATATATAAAAAAATGAATTAAAACTTTTAAAATGATGTAGATGAGAAAAAAGTAGTCCAAAGTGAGACCATGAAAACGACAACGAATTTGGATTGATTAAAACAAAACCCTTCAATTTGGCGTGGTTTGGTAGGTATCACACCATTTTAACTTATTTTTGAACAACTTGGATGTTGTTGCGATCTTGTGATCAAAACCAACCATTTAAAAGCTTTGCTTTTTCATGCTGATAGAGAAGTGAAAGAAATTTTTTGCTTGCTTAGTACCTACCAAGCAAAATGGTTTTAATAGGGAAAATGAAGTGTGTAGATTGATAAAATGTATCCACATAACATGCTTTTTTTTTTATTAAATAAATAAATAAATGAAAGAAAATGCAAAAATTATATGCCATTTATAGTCTAATGATATTTTGTTAGGATTTATGTTTATATACTATCTCAATTTTGTATTTATATTATTTTTTTAATTTATATAATAAATAAATATTTTATTAAATCGTTAATTTTTTTTTATAAGATAGGATGCTTGTAACATTTTAGATATTATATTGATATGAAAGAGTTCAGATTAGGTCTAAAAAGTTAAAATTTTATCTAAAATAAGATACAGACCTATAAATATACTTGCAATGACATAATTAAAAATAATTGCAAGCGTTATTAGAAAATATCATTGTGTAAATATATTTTCGAATGATATGTTCCTCATCTATTTTCATTTATGCATGGTCTGTTGAGTGGAACCCATTAATATAGATAAGTGTATATTTATATCTGGATCATTCAGATGGTTAATCTTAACAGACCATAAGTTTAATGAAAGTTCATATAGATATACAGATATTTAGTGAGGACTGGATACTGAATAAGACTCAAAGAAGATCTCCAATAGATATCCCATAAAATCGTCAATGGATGGTCTTCTTGAGTTGAGTAGTATTCATGATACTTTAACCTGTTTAACCTAAACACTACGGTGGGCTTGTAAGTGATCCACTATACTTAGGTTCCATACATGTCAGAGACTTTTTATGGTCTGACCGCTAGGTGTCAATAGGTACGGTCCTATGCTTATGGAGTTTGGTGTGTGTAGACATGAGATCCGTTAGCTCATATAGGTGAGTCAAATATCCAGATGTTCTAAGGTTGTATTCCATAAAGTCTTATGGCCATAAACATTAAACCCGAAAAAGAGTTTATCGTTGTATAAATAATATCACAAAGGTGTTTGCGGATATTGTTTATCAGAATACGAATCGAAGAGATAAGTTTATAGTTGAGTAATAGGGGACTTGAGTGTTTATCTGTGTCTCCGCTCTTTCAAAATATATATGACGAAGGGATTGTATGAATATTAACCTTAACTTTTATGATTTAATTCACAATTTTGTATTATCCATAATGCGTGTGTGGGAGGCATGGGTTATGAACTTACGAAAATGTTCCGTGAGACAAAATGAGTGCGAACTTAAAGAATCTCACTATATGAAGTGTATGCGTTGAGCACGTGGGTAGCGCACCAGATCGAATTGTTCAATCCGATAAGTTTTCAAAAAATATGAATTTATTTCAGGATCTCTCGGGAAGTAGTTAAGGTTTAAGTATTAAACCTAAAATTGCGCCAAGTAAGATTTGACACTTTTATCTATTTAGTGTATGCCTTAAATTAAGCCAATATGAGTACTAAATTTGGCATTGGTGAATATAGCTACAATTTAAATGAAATAATTATTATTTTATTTAAATTAAATTATTTTACCATTTATTTATTTTAGGGTGTTTCGAAAAGTAGCTAAAACTTAAGTGTTAAATTTAAAATTGTACCAACCGAAACTTGATACTTTTTTATTTACTTAATATATGCTTCAAATTGTGCTAATAATTTATAAGGTACTAAATTAGCCATCAACATTATTCAAATGAATTTATTCATTTATTTAATCAAATACCTTGCTTGTCGGTTTATGGTTAACTGAATCAAACATTAATGCAAACTTGTTGTTCTTATTAGCTTATTAAAAGAATTGACTACATGTTTGATTTTCATTTGTCAAATGAAATTAATGACAATTGAAAATGAATTTGATTCAATTCTAAAGCAACTGGTAACAGTGTGCATTCAATAAATCAGTTGCTACTAAGCTTTACATTTTTGCCACCGATTTAAGTATATGACACTTAGCATAATATTTACCTTGTCAACCTTTAACACTTGTCAAATAGGGTTGTTTTCATTAATTGATTAGAAGGCAAACATTGCACTATATATAAAGATATGGTCGAGAGAAAAGAGCATGAATTAAGTTTTTATTTGGCTCAAGAGGTTAATTATTAACCTATAAAGTCGTTGTAATACAGTAAATAGTTCGAGAGACACAATTTGAAAAGAAGCAAGATTGCTTCAATCATTTTAAAAAGGGAAAGCTATCAGTATAGTTTAAGGAAGTTCACTATGTTTCCAATTAAAATTGTTCAAAACACGCTACAAGAATGAGTCTCCTAATCTTATTAATGTAATGAGATAGTATTGTGTGTGATATTTTTATGTGTTGCATGTGAGACATGCAATATTTAAATTATTTAAAATGCACACATTCACCCATAGCATGACGCACACAACACCTAACAAAAATTAGTATCAGAGTACTGTGTTGTGTGCTATTTGTGCTTAGATTTGGAGTGTACGTGGTATATTTATATTTTCTGGTGCTATTGATTATGTGTTTCAAGTGTTTAAAAAAATTCATAATCGAGATGTAGCTGAAAAAGATGACAACGCTATAGGCTGAGTACTGCGACGCTAGGGTAAAGACCTTAATACCGCAATGCGTTTAGGTTGGTTCCGCGACGTTGGAGACGAGGTCTTCAATGTTGCAGTTCTTGAAACTTAAGAAAGCCATAATTATACCAGTTACTCTAAATGTTTATTTTTAAAGAGTTTAAATATAAATGATTTATTTTTTTGTAATTTGTAATTGTTATAAATGTGATAAATATTGTGGTCCATTTGTTTATGTTGATAACCACAATAGGAGCCCTACTGTTGGGGTTAGTTGTATTTGCAAAAAATAATATGTGATTGAGTATCACAGTCTTATGAGATGAGAATAAAATTAACTAATATCTCTTAATTAGATTAAATTGTATACCATTATGAGATAATATTACACGTTGTTTCGTCTTGTCAATATGGTATTAGTTAGGTCATATCAATATTTCTTAATATTATTAAAACGCGAGGGATTTGGTTGGTGTGATTTTAATTATGCCAATTAAACATATGATAAGGTAAATATATACGAACGTATTGCCCAATATTGCTAAAGTGTGAAGGTAGTATCAATGACATATATTTGATCATTGACAAATTAATTTGAAATATATTTATCCAATATTGTTAAAGCGTGAGGATAAAGTATATTTAGGTTCAGTGATAAGAGTTGCATGAGATGCAATTAACAAGAGTTGTCTATCTTTAAATTTTACAATCACCAATATTGCTAAAACGTGAGGCCGGAGTAAAATACCAATGAGGTCTACTTCCTGCTGAACTATTGAAAGAGTTTAAATTATTGTTTTCTCTTTTTGAGAGATTTAAGAGGATTATGTAAAGGAGTGGGAGAGTGTTTTAGATTTCAAAAATATATAATTTTATTATATCTTTAATCTAAAACAAAAATTAGCGATTAAAATACTTTTTCCGCTAACATATCTTATTTTCTCTTGTAAAGATAAAATGGCCTCATCTCATCAATTGGCACACATATTAGATGCGAACCAACTTAAAGGCTTATAAAACTATAAAGACTAGTTGATGAATCTGAAAAATTATTCTCGATTCTGAAAAATTTGGATATGTTATAAATTAATGCCTGCCCACATGAATTTTTTATGAAGCCACCCCAGAGGAGAGGATGACTTATCATAAATGGCTAGATGATAATTTAAAAGTTAAATCTTATGTCATTGTCTTTATATCTATAGGCTTATAGAGAGAGCATGCCCATATGGGTGATGCATTTAGCATTATGCTTCATCTGAATGAGCTGTTTAACAACCGTTCTCAAGTTGAGGTATATAGGGTTGCTAAATCGCTTTTTCAGTGTAAACTTTTTTAGGGCAATCCAGTAAGTCTCTATATCCTCAATATAATTTCTATAATTGAGAGGTTAGAGATGATGGACATTACATTGAGCAAATATATGAGGAATAGTTTGATTCTCCAGTGGCTTTTAGGGTCTTTCAGACTGTTCATAATAAATTTTAATATGCAAAGAATGATCCCGTTTTATGTTGATCTTCATATGTTGAAGACAGCAGAAGAAGGCATGAACAAGGCGGGATCATCTCTTTTTGTTCAGAGTGCTTCATTTTTTGAACATAGGGCTTCTGGGGAGCTTAAAAGAAATATAAAAAAATAAAGTAAGGCAAAAATCCATGATTGGTCCTTAAAGGTGACCTATATCCAAACCACAGAAGAAAGAAAAAAGAAAGTGTTTCCACTGTGACGATAAAGAACACTGGAAGAGAATTTGTTATAGATACCTTATCTCAGTAAAGAAGAATCTCTCAGGTATATGTTTATCTATTATTGATATTTCTTTAGCATATGATGCTAATTGTGACTGGAAATTGGATACTGTTTCTCTTTCTCACATTTGCAATATATTGCAGGGTCTGAGGGAAGTTAGACTGTTGCAATAATAAGAGATTCAATTTCGTGTTAGAAATGGAGATTTCCTTCAAGTCGAGACTATATGACATTTTGATTTACATCTTTTATGTAACAGAACTTTATTATTGTGTGTGTGTGTGTGTATATATATATATATATATATATAATCATTCATTGTGTTTATATGATATGCATAATATTTTGATAGCTGATTGTCAGTTAATTAATAGTCATTATGTATTGAATACAACATAAAATGTCACGAATGTACAGATAAACGAAGCAAGTAGTTCAGAAACCTTAAATAAAACAGAATTGTGACATATGAAATTGGGTCATATAGGTGTTAGACACCTATCCCATTTGGTTAAGGATGCTCGAATACCTGATTTTACTATAGAATTTTATTCAGTTTATGAATCATGTATTTAGGGAAAAATGATTAAATCTCCATTTACTGGTGTTAAACATTGTGCCATTGGTTTATTGTAACTTATACATAGTGATGTGCGTGGTCAAATAAATCACGTTGCTATGGGTAGATTTCAATACTTCGTAACCTTCATCGATCATTTGTCACGATATGGTTATGTATTTCTTATAAGACACAAGTCTGAAACATTTGAAAAGTTCAAAGAATTTAGACTTAAAGTAGAGAAACAAACCGGTATGTATATTAAATACCTTCGATCAGATCAAGGCGATGAATTCATAGGCAGTGAATTATTTAAAGGAGAATAAAATTCTCGCTCAATATAGTCCTCCACCAACTCTGCAGCACAATAGTATTTCGAAGAGAAGGAATCAGACTTTATTAGATATAGTTCAATTGATGATGAGCTTCGCCGATCTCCCTAACTATCTTTGGGGCTATGCTCTACAAACTGTTGCTCATATATTGAATAAAGTTTCGTCAAAAGTTGTTCCATCCATTCCTTATGAGAAATGGATAGGAAGGAATCTGAGTCTTAAATATTTTAAGATTTTGGGCTCTCATGCTTATGTAAGAGTTATACAACAGAATAAACTTGCATCAATGGGGTACAAGTATTGGTTCATTGGTTATCTCATAAATTTAATGGAATACCAGTTCTATGATCCGGAGGATCAAAATGTGTTCATTACTCAAAATGCCACTTTCATAGAGAAACAATTTCTCATGAATCGTAAGAATTGTAGGAAAATTAATCTTAATGAAGTCAATCAGAATGAACCATAGATGAAATCACAAGCTCAATCGAGCAAATTACCTTTTACATACCTTCTATGTAGGTCATAAAAGATATCGAGTTAACCTAAAAGGTATAGTATGATACCTGAAAATATCTCTGAGGTTTTCATAGTTAAAGAAAATGATCCTTTAACCTACAGAGAGGCATATTCTATATTGATTTGGAAAAATATCAAGATGCTATAAAATTCAAAATTGACTCTATTCATCAAAACCAAGTCTGGGACTTGGTTAATGTTCCTAAAAGAAATAGTTTGTATCGGTTGTGAATGGGTTTACAAGTGAAAGCGTGGGCTTAATGGGAAAATAAAGACCTTCAAGGCCCGTCTGGTAGCAAAATGTTATACTCAACGATCTGTGATTGATTTTTAAGAAACTTTTACACCAATTGTAATGCTTAAGTTAATAAGGATATTATTAGTAATTGCTGTGTACTATGACATTGAAATTTAGTAGATGGATGTAAAGACGACGTTCTTAAATTGATATCTTGAGGAAGGCATATTCGTGGAACAACTTAAAGGTTTTGCATCCAGCTTTTCTTCTAGTTTTGTATGCAAATTGAAGAAGTCTATTTATGGACTTAAGCAGGCTTTTTAAAGATGAAATCTTTATTTTGATGAGGTAATCCGAGGGTCTGGTTTCATAAAATAAAAAAATGAGGCATTTGTGTATAAAAAGTCAGTGGGAGTATGATTGTCTTCTTAATTCCTTATATGAATGACATACTAATCATTGGGAATGATATCAGTATGTTACGATTAGTAAAAAGTTACCTAAGTAAGAAATTTTATATGAAAGATTTGGGAGAGGTCTCTTATATAATAGGTATAAAACTTTATATAGATAGAGCTAAGAGACTGATAGGACTCTCCCAATCTTTATACATTAATAGTGTCTTAGAAAGGTACAATTTTAGTAACTTTAAGACAGTTAATGTACCTTTTAGACATAACATTCATCTTTCAAGGAAGATGTGTTCTAAAAAAGAAGATGAAAGAGTTAGAATGTTTAACATTTGTTATGCATCAACTATTGGAAGCTTGATGTATACCATGATATGTACGGTACCTGATATTAGTATAGCTATAAGTATTATAAGCCGGTACCAATCTGATCTAGGTGACAATTGATGAACACTTGACATTATACATTTAATAAGGGTTTTACATTATTGTTTTGTATTACTAGTGTCTTTAACCCCCTTAACTTAAGTATGTTTACAATATTGTAACTAATTAACTTTTAACTATTTTGTGGTAGGTTCGATAAAACGGGCATTAGTTTCTACCTAAGAATCTAATTGGAGTGATTCTTGATCATGTCAAGAGCTGACCTAATGGGTTAACATATTGTATTCAGAAAGCATATGAAAATTGAGCGTTTAGAGGGTGAAAATGGCATAAAACAGAACTAATCTGTAGTACAGGTCTAGTCCGAACAGTCATCAATATTTGACCCATAACCATAAAAATACATATATAATACGTATGAGATAACTTAATTTAAAAATATAAAAGACTTATCTACAACTTTAATTTTTTTAGTGATAGCTAATTCAGACCACACAATTCCAAATTAGATAATCAAATGGGTGCATTAGTGATAATCAATGTAAATTAGTTGTCACCCTTCTTGACTTTTATCATTCAAGTGGTTTCCTCTTCATTTATCTTGATTTATCCATATTTTTCTATAAATAGGTGGTAAGTTTATGCTCAAAGAATATAATTAGAGAGTTAGATTTTAGTTCAAAATATTTTTCTTTTGTATTATCTCTTTGTAATATTATTTCTTTTGTTTACTATTTTAAAGTTATGTTATCTCTTTTTTTATCTCTTTTCTTTTTCTTTAGTTTTATTATGTTCAAGTAATTTTTTTTTTACTAAGGTGAAAGGATGAAACTCTTAATAAGGTAATAAGATATACTTAACTCCTATTCATGAATTTAATATTTTATTCTTAAGTTATACAAATTTATATATGATGTATTTATTTATTTTTTGTAATATTAATACACTTTCTTTTAAAGTGGTGTATCTGATTTATTATAAACAATTTTTATAGTTGGCACAATAAATTCTTAAAATCATTTACAAAATTTGGCGTAGATACACTTTCTTATAAAGTGGGAGTCTTAATTTATTATAGATAAATATAAAGATTGGCATAATAAATACTTGAACTTATTTATAAGATTTGGTGTATAATAATTGAAAGAAACAAATATTAGTTAATATATAAATGGTGATGAACTTTAATTGTTATATCTTCCGATTGGAATCTCTTTTATGTAAGGGTTTCAATTGAATTATAAAAAAGTTGAATATATTCTTACTTCATATGCCAAGAGTGGATCCTCCTAACCTTAGCTTTTATTTTAATTGGTTAATTGAATTAATATTTACAAAAATCTTATACTGCATTAATTGTCTTTAAAGTATTTATAGTTTATAATTTTAATTTTGCTTCCTTTTGGATTGACCTTGTTCTTACTGGGTTATTTATTACTTCGACAATCCTGCACTTGAGAATAAACTCCTATATTCTGGACGTATCAACAGTCATTGGATGATAGTCAAATATGTCATTAAATACCTTAAGGGTACAAAAGACAAATTTCTCATATATGGAGAAAATGACTACAGGTAAAAGGATTTATTAACTCAAATTTACAGTCTGATCCGGATGTTAGAAAGTTTACATTCGAATATATGTTTATCCTTAATGATACCATCATAAGTTGAAAGAGTATCAAACAGGGATCCATAATTAATTTTATTACAGAGGTAGAATACATTTTAGCTTCAGAAGCGGTGTGGATTAGGAAGTTTTTCGCTAAACTTGGTATAGCCCCAAGTTTCATGGATCTTATTCTATTATATTGCAACAACAATGAGGCCAATGCACATGTGAAATAGCCAAGAGCACAACAAATATCTAAATATGTGGAGAGAAAATACTACATTGTTAGAGAGATCTTGGCTCGAGGAGATGTTATATTTTATAGAGTTGATTCTATAAATAATATAGTGGATCCACTCATTAAGGCCTTAACTCTAAAGGTGTTTGAGAAACACGTAAAGTCATTAGGTATTATATACCACTACGAATGACACTAGAACAAGTGGGAGCTGTTGGGATTCGTGCTCATGTGCCATTCTAATTTTGTATTCATATTATATTTTCTTACTTATGTAATAAATAAATATTTTATTAAATCTCTAATTATTTCTTATAAAGTAAGATGCTTGTAATATTTCAGACATTATATTGATTTAAATGAGTTCAGATTAGGTTTAAAGAATTAAAAATTTGTCTAAAATGAGATAAAGACTTAAGAATATAATTGCAATGACATAATTACAAATAGTTGCAAGCGTTATTAGGAAATGTCATTGTGTGATATATTCTTGAATTGTATATTCCTCATTTATTTTCACCGATGCATAGTCTGTCGAGTGGAACCCAATAATATGGATAAGTGTATATCTATATTTAAATCGTCCAGATAGTTAATTTTAGCAAATCATGAGCTTAGTGGAAACTCATATAGATATACATGTATTCAGTGAAAACTGGATACTGAATAAGACTCAAAGAAGACCTCCAATAGATATCCCATAAAATTGTCAATTGAGGGTCTTATCGAGTTGAGTAGTATATGTCGTCCTTTGACCTGAAAACTACAGTGGGCTTGTAAGTGATCTACCATACTTAGGTTTCATACATGTCAGTGACCTTTTATGGTCTGACCGCTGGGTGTCGCTGGGTATGGTCTGATACTTATGAAGTTCGGTGGTGTAGATAACAGATCCGTCAGGTCATATGGGTGAGTTAAATATTTAGATGCTCTGAGGTTGTATTCTAAAAAGTCTTATGGTCATAAGCATTAAACCCAGAAAAGAGTTTCTCGTGGTAAGAATAATATCATAAAGGCATTTGTGAATATTGTTTATCAGACTACGAATTAAAGAGATAAGTTTATGGTTGAGTAATAAGAGACTTGGCCGTGTTTATATATGTTTTCGCTCTTCTAAGATATATATGACGAAGGGATTATACGAATATGGATTAACATCAATTCGTATGATTTAACTCACCATTTTTTATTATCCATAACTTGTGTGTGGGGGACATCGGTTATGGATTTGCAGAAATACTCCGTGAGACAAAATGAGTGTGAACTTAGAGAATCTCATTATGTGAAGTGTATGTGTTGAGCACGTGAATAGCGCACCAGATCGAATTGTTTGATCCGAAAAGTTTTTAGAAAATATGAATTTATTTTAGGAGCTCTCGATGAGTA
This sequence comes from Ailanthus altissimus, assembly GCA_946807835.1. Taxonomy (NCBI): domain Eukaryota; kingdom Viridiplantae; phylum Streptophyta; class Magnoliopsida; order Sapindales; family Simaroubaceae; genus Ailanthus; species Ailanthus altissimus. The sequence continues at coordinate 21,011,416 of OX327713.1, read as the reverse complement.
GTTAAAGTTTAAGTGTTAAACCTAAAATTGTGTTAAGTAAGACTTGACACTTTTATCTATCTAGTATATACCTCAAATTGTGTCAATAATTTGTATGGGTACTAAATTTGACATTGGTGAATATAATTATCATTTAAATAAAATAATTATTATTTTATTTAAATTAAATTATTTATCTATTGATTTATTTTAAGATCTATCGAAAGTAGTTAAAATTTAAATATTAAATTAAAAATTATACTAAACGAGATTTGATAATTTTATCTACTTAATATATATATCAACTTATATTAATAATTTATAAGATAATAAATTAAATATTAATAAATATAGTTATGAAATAATTATTTTTTCATACCATATTGTATTCGGTCATAAGTTTATTCAAATGAATTTGTTCATTTGGTTAATCAAATATCTTGCCAAGTGTTAGATCATGGTTAACTAAATCAAATATTAATGCAAATTTGTTGCATTCTTATTCGCTTATTAAAGAAATTGGGTACATGTTTGATTTTCATTTGTCAAATGAAATCAAAGGCTATTGGAAATGAATTTGATTAAATTCCAAAGCAACTGATGGCGTGCATTGAATAAATCAGTTGCCACTAAGCTTTACATTTTTGCTACCGATTTAAGTATATAATACTTAGCATTGTATTTGCCATGTCAACCTTTAACACTTGTCAAATGAGACTCTTTTTATTGGTTGATTAGAAGACAAACATTACATTGTATATAAGGATGTGGCCGAGAGAAAAGAGTGTAAATTAAGTTATTATTTAGCTCAAGAGGTTTACTGTTAACCTATAAAGCAATTGTAATATAATAAAAAGTTTTGAGTGACAAAATTTGAAAACAAGTGAGAATTGGTTCAATCATTTTAAGAATAGAAAGTTATTAGTCTAATTTTAAAAAGTTTATCATGTTTTTAATTAAAATTATTCAAAATACACTTTAAGGGTGAGTCTCATAATTTTATTAATGTAACGAGATAGTATTATATGTTATATTTTCATTATGTTACATATAAAATATATAATATTTAAATTATTTAAAATACACACATTCACCCACAGCACACGTACACAGTATCCAACAATTTTACAGTCTAAAATAAATATTTGTATTATATAAACCTTAAATTTTTAAATTTGACATTAAAATCTTATATAATATTTTACTTTTACATTTTAACTTCACACCTTTTAAATTCTGATTTTACCCCTATTTAGAGAGGGTTTGATTCTTATCTGTTGCATAACAAAGGATTGTCAGTTTCATACTCGGGGGTTTCGTCCTCCCCTAATGTGGGATAAAAATTATGCAATAAAAATTACAAGAAAGGTACTTAGAGAAACACCCTTAGATCATAATTCATGCACTCTGATGATCCCTGTTGAAGCGAAAGCACACAAACAAGCTAAATAATTTATCCAAGTAATATAATAATGCAGAACAAGTTATTAAGAAATAAAAGAGAGAAAGGGTAGAAGAAGAACACACAAAGAATTACATGGTTCAGCAACTTGCCTACGTCCACGGCGGATCAAGATCACACTCTTATCTTATTATGAATCACAAGGTAACCACAAAGTATGCCTATTACAAGAAAGATCACAAAGAAAACTCTCTCTTACTCTTTAGGAATTTTCTCTCACAAAGAACCACTAAGAATAATCACTAAGATTATTGTTGATCACCAAGATCTCTCTAAGATCACAAAGATCTCACTAACTTGATCACAAAGATTGTCAAGATCACAAAAATATATTTACAAGCTAATTGATAGCCTTTATATAGGCCTTGGGACGTCCTAAGTTTTCTCTATACGCGTGGGAGTCGTATTAGGGAGTCCTAGAACAAGTGGAAGACGAAATTAGGAAGTTTCCTAATTTCGGAATACTGTTCCCGCGTCCAGCGCTGGCGCGCTTCTGCTGAGCGCTGCGGCGCTGAGTGTTATGTTCTGGCGCCGCGGCGCCCACTCCTGGTCACCGCGACGCTGGTCACATGGTGCGCATTTTCATTTTTCGCCTCCTTTCGCGTTCGTCTTCGATCCGTGTGTACCCTATACACTTGACTTGATCCCCAAATCATATTCTAATAATTTTTAATTAATATTCTCACAATCCCGTTTGCAATCTACTTTGCTTTGTGATCAATTTAATTAGTAATATGAAGGGCTCAATTTATCACATACTTGTCGAGTTTTTGGCTACACAGTAACTACATTTGGAGGGGGGCAGCTTCGCTCCAGGTCCCAGCAGTGGGTCAATTGACACTGAAGATAATATAATCAATCAAGAGCATTGGCCTATAGTTATAGATTGTTTCAGATTAGCTGGTCAGCTTTTTAACAATTTCTGGTCTTTTCACCTATACATTGAAGTGACTCGTAGTGGTCCAGTTCTGCATTTTATAGTAGTCTTCCTGCTGGAGTGACCTTTCTATGCTGGATCTGCCATTTGATGTCAAATGAAAAATGGGTCCATACAACGCGTTAAAAAGGACTGGCTACTATGCGTAGTTTTGACACCGCAACACTCCCCTAAGCGTTGTATTAATACATTACATCGTAGTTATAATCAAATCAAAGTCTCCAAGTGTGTGCCCTTTGAACATACAATAACATCAAACAAAATTTGAGCAAATCCATCCACCCCCACTATTTCCGAACGAATTTCAGCTTTTAACGAGTACAATGCGATACCACTGCACAGAACAGAGAAATTAAACCAAAATTAGACACAAACAACATGCTCAGGCAAACTGGAGCAATGATCAGCATAACCGGGTCTGCAATACAACTCAGCAAGATGAGTGACTGCTTTCGTCAATGGGTCACCTTTGGCATGGTATTATTGCCCTCAAAAGCAACAATGAGAAACACAATATGCTGTGAGACTAATGAGGCACAGAGAATAAAGACAAACATCATACAACAATAGGTCCCATAAATCAGCTGTTCATGCATTGGAAATTAATGCTTGGTAAAAACATACCTGAATGGTGACACTACCAAAGTTTTTTTATGGCCCGGATTAGATAATTATGAAACCAGACTGAATATCCAAGTCATTTGTACTCCACAAAAGGTCAGAAGATACCTACAGAATACAGATTATGTTGTTGTGTACACAACAAGCTGCAATCCTATGACACGGCTCTAGTTCATGCACCACCTCCTCTGGTTTCCACTAATCTCTAGTTTTAATTGCCAGCAAATTAACACTAACAATAAATTACAGCCAGCTTTAGTTGGTACAGACTAAAAATTACAGAAGGATACAACTAAAAGTCAGAAGAGACCAAAAGGAATATAAATAGCTACAACATGTTCAGGCAGTTATTTTCCATCTTGAAAATCGTCAGGTTTCAACCTCTTCGCCAGCAGCCTGAGTCTCATCCTTCTCGGCGTCACCTTCCCCATCTTCATCATCTGCCTCATCAGCTAGTTTAGTGAGCTCTTCCTGGATCATGAGCTTTATAGATGACTTTCGTGCAGTGAGATCCGTGCCAAATCGTTGAGCTGAAAAATGGTCGAATTTCCCGTTAGGCAAAGAATAGTTTGAATGGGATCTTCTCATTCCACACATCAAAAGGTTTCTATTGCCTAGGATTGCTTCTAATCATGTGCAGCACTTTATTCATCATTGTTTGTCATCAGGTACATCACTCACGCAATCTTGTTATCAAATTTTGAGCCTTCATCTGTGGTTCTCAGATCATTAAAGTAGTGAAAAATGACCGTTCAAGTATAACCAAGAGAGTAAATGAATTCTTGATGATTATTTTGCAGTTTAGTGTCATATAACAGATGATGGATTACAGAATATCATGGTCAGTACACTCAAAAGACTAATGCTTGTTTAATATACGCCAAGTCTAAAATCACACTATTTTTGGAGCACAGCTCATCACGTGGTATTATTTGATGATAGGAAAATCTGAGTTGTAAATCAACAGAAACAATATAGTAGACAAGTGCATACCTAATTGCTTCAGAATGTCAGTGAATGTAGCCTGAAAAATAAAAAATACAACTTAGAGAATAAGACGACCAGAAATGACTCTACTTAAAACCATTTGAAGTTTTCCAAATTAATTTTGGGAAAACTCCCAATTTTGAATCCCAAGCTCTATATTAGGAAATGCAGATGGAAATTTGTGAGTCAACAAAATGAAGCCGCTAACAATTTCCATCACATTTCTTTTCCAACACCTTCACAAATAATTTTCTGCAATAAGAATTGTCATTTTTATGAGAAATTGCACTATAGTAAATCAAATCTTACGGTATTGAAGTCCACTTCTTTTAGAATTTCACAGATTGCATCTCTTAGCTCCTCATCAGTTGGCTTCAACTTCTCCTCCTTAGCTTTTTCCTTACCTTTTGCAGCTTTTTTCCCTTGAATTAACAAAGAGCAGTTTTCAGTACCCTGGTGTTTCGGATAAAATTGACAAAACTGAAACATTTTAATCTAACTTGATTAGGGGGGGGAAAAAAGAGTGAGAGAGGACTCTGAAATCACTATTCTACCAGGTTTTTCCTTGGGAGTAGATTTTGTTGGAGTTGAAGTCTTTTCCTTGGTGACCTTTTCATTTTTCTTCTTTCTAGAGAATACTTTTGGACTTGCATCACTGTCCTCATCAGCCTTGGAGTGTTTAGATGATGCTTTCTTTGGTGTTCTCTTTGGTGGTGGACTGGACTTAGTTGAAACGGTGATTTTCTTGGTCTTAGCTTTTCCACCAGATTCCTTCTTCGTAATTGATGCTTTTGAACTTCGTTTGCGCTTTCTCACGTCTTCTTCAGATTCCTCCTCAGATTCATCTTTCTCCTCACTTTCAGATTCCTCAGGCATCTCATCATCAGATTTTTCGGGAACACCATTTTCCTTTTCCTCTTCTTCACTTTCTTCCTTTTCCTTTTCCTCTTCTTTTTCCTCTTCTTCTTCTTCGGACTCATCATCAGTTTCAGGAGGGCTCTTCTCTTTCAAGGCATTTTCAGCCTTTCTTCGACTCTATTAAACAGAAAATTAAACGAAATAAAAAATTAATGACTACTTATTGAGAAAATAAAAAGCCCAAAAATGTGCAGCAGATGTGGGGTTTTCATGAGCCTCTAAATATGATGAATTGGATATACCATCTGCTTAAATATAGTACAACTAGAAACTCACATGAAAGTATTTCAGCCATTAGGTTTTTTCTGTGAGAATCACCACTGATCTTTCTGATTTCAATTGAAATAAAATAATACCTTAGCTGAACGTTTAGAAGGTGTGCTCCCAGATGTTGATGAACTTTGTTTTGATACCCTCTTGCGCTTTTTGCTCTTATTGGACTGGGTTACAAACAGAACGGTAAGATGAAAGATAAGGCTGCCAAGATATAATAGCTATATGTATCATCAAAATTTATATAATTGTTATTAAAATAATCAGACCTCTTTCTCTGCAAGCAGCTCAGTGGTTGTAGCATGAGGAGCCACCAAAAAGTCAATCAGTGCTGTGACAATATCTTCCTGCACATGCATCTTAATCTCATTAAGCAGGCATCACTTGATAAGTTCAACTTAGTTTCAGGTTGAGAAGACAAAGTGATAATCTTTCTGCTCTAGAATGAAACTTTGTGAAGCAGGTTCATAGTCAAAAGCAGAAAATGCAGGTGACTCGAACAAATGGGTTGGTGAGTCCTTTTACGGTCCTAAATTTTCTGTGCACGTGTTTATACTCACAATTTTACATAAACAGTTAAATTAAACAGAATTACAATGAAAAGGGTTATCTATATGAAACAAATTGATGAAATAGTTACCACTTTCCAGAACTTGAGACAGTATTACCGCATAAAATATACATAAACAATCTACACCAAGGCAGCAGCAGAAAATAAAATTACCTTCCTCCTAGTGGTCTTGGAAACGGGAATGTCTAGAACATCACAGAATTCCAGCAACTTCTCTTTGTTACACTTGTCAAATTTTTCTCTCACTTTGATCTTTTGTTTTTCCTGAAGGAAAGCAAAATCAAAATGAAATGCATAAAATCACAATTTTCATTCTGAAACCATCACATGGCAAAACAATAAGTGAGAAGACAATCTACTTAAAGCCCTGATATATACTATATGCAGATGGTGTATGTAGACAGGATCCATTCTATTTTTTAAAATGCAGTTCCTTTTACCTCATTATCATGCCAGACAAAGCCAGAGAAACGAGATATGTTGCTTTTGATCTGAAATGCCTGCAAATACAAGGAACAGATAACATAAAGCAAAATTAGCACAGAAAAAAAACCACATGACATAAACCCCAAAACCCTCTTATACCCATGGTGTCTATGCAGTGTGTGCATTCATGCAAGCGTTTACTAAAATCCTCGCCACCAACTACATTGAGCAGGAATACTGTCAGGAAATGAATAACAAGCAGGCACAGCACAGCTTTCGAATTACCTTCCCTCTCCTTCCAAAGAGAATTGTATGAAGCAGTCTGAAGGTGTCATCAGTCTTCCTTCGAGACAACTTAAATGCCACTGAAGTAGAAACCAAATTGATTGATCAAATAATTCATTCACTGTTCTGCATGGACATGAATATGCACATGGAGGATAAACTACACTAAAACAAGGCCATCTGAAACTCAATTCTGCAGAAAGTTTCATCTTTCATCTGATGATTGAGTCATAAACTTAAATCAATCTTACAAAGCCATTATTTAGCCAAAGGTTACAAGATAATCATCTAGATTTTCCAGAGAAGTTAAAAGCAGAAAAGAATGTGCAACAGCATAGCACAAAGGAATGCAAAGATCAGATATTAGAAATACCATTAGGAATATCTTTCAATGGTGTACCATGGCCCTGCAAATTCCACATACAAGTATAAATCAAATAAATCCTGATATAGCATACAATTCAAAATTTTAACATACTGAATTTAGAAAAATAATTAGCAATGATACTTTTTCAATATGGAGTTCCCTAGAGTTATCTTTCTCAATAGTCGCCACAAGCCTTTCAACAGATTTCCGTTCCCTCACAGGGCGATCAACAACAGGAGTCCTTTGCTCTGGCTCTTTCTTCTCTTCCACTATCTTGGGCTTCTTTTCCCTGACTTTCTCCCCACCCTTCTTCTCTTTAACACGCTTTGCCGACCCTTTCACCTTCTTAGTCTCTTCTGCCTTCTGTTCTTTGTTCTCATTTTCTTTCACATCTTCTTTTTTCCCCTCCTTTTCATCAGCCACCTCTTTTTCATTTGACCCATTCTCTTCTTCCATTGCTTCAGCTTTAGGTTCCTCATTTTCTTTCTCTTCCTCAGTATCCTTTTCTTCTTTAGTTTCCTTCTCTTCTTTTGTTTCCTCCTCTTTTTTGGTCTCTTTATCCTCCTTGACTTCTGAATCTACATCCATTTTCTCATTGTCAGCTTGCTCCTCAGCTTTCTTATCTTCTTCTATTTCATTCCCTCCATCAGCTCCCTTCACCTCTTTTTCCTCAGTCACAGCTTCAGCTGGTTTCTCCGACAGGCTAGTTGTCCCATTTTCTGTTGCCTGAGGAACTTCCTTCTTTGTATCTTCCTCACCCATTATCAACCCAAATTAAATTAAACTGATCAAAATTCTCAAGTTTCTTCCACAACCCCAATGCCACTAAAATGCTGCACAAAAGATATCACTTTTCATTCAAATTTATATCCATACAACAGAACAGCTTAAGCACTAAACATTAACATATAATAGCTTGTTCTGAAAATTATGAAAACAAATACTCTTCTGAACCAAAAAAAAAAAAATTGAAAAAAAAAATCCAATTCTTTTCCTCAAGCATAAAATAATCAATAAAATGCAAATGAAACAAGATCTACACAAGCACGAACAAGCTCTCAAACAGAGCCAAATCATAAATTGAATAAAATCCCTCCATTTGGTTGCTGAGAAATAAGATAAAGGTCAAATAGTGACTCAAATCTTAGGGTTTATCGTATCACTTCCCTAAATTCAACTAAAACACACTAAAACATCGCCATATCAACATCTAGGGGAAAAAAAAAATTTCCCTTTATCACACCCCAAACGAAAAAAAAAATTGACTTTCAAAATTCAAACATCAAAATTTCTCTTGAATTCCCTCATTTTCTCAGCAACCGAACGCAGCCACCACATCAGTTTTCCCCCAAAAATCCAGCAACGAGAGCCACAAACACACCAAAAACCCTCTCTTCGGTTGCTAAAGAAATGATTCAAGGCCATATTAAGCTCAATTTCACACAAGGTTGGTACCTTTTTTTTTTCAAAATTCAGCTTAAATAAGCTAAAAAGACGCCATGTTAAGCTCAACTTCGTAAAAAGCTTTAATTTTTCACCGTTTTAATGATATAGAAAAGAAAAAAAGAACTCACTTCCAAAATTCAAACCTCAAATTTCTCACCAAATTCCCACATTTTCTCAGAAGCCAAACACAGCCTGCACATCAATTTAACCACACAAAAAAAGAGCACATCGAAACCCTAATCTCTAAAAAACATGAAATTCAAAAAAAGAAAAACTTACAGAGATTTATTAAAACTCAAATCTCGAAACAGAGATGACTCCGAACTCTCTTACTTGTCTTTCAGTGTCTGACATTTTTTAAAAAAAATTATTTATAAAAAAATTTGGGTGTTTATATTTTTTTTGAATTCATTTATAGTGCGGACTTGAAATCCGGATCTGAAAAGCAGTTAAGTGCCACGTCGGATGGAGAGAGAAGGTCGAGGTGTGGGAAAGAGATTAGACGGATGAGATTTGAGAACGACGGCATCTAGCGTGAATCGACGGCTGTCGTTTGGTATTCGTTCTCTGAGTTTTTTTAATTAATTAATTTATTGTCTGAAGCATCTGCTGCCGCGGGGTGATGGTGAAGAAGTGGTGGGGCCCACTGGATGAAATTCGAATGTGGATTTTTTTAATTTGTCATTTTATATTTCTGTAAATAATAATTTTAAAATTAGAAAAAATTATTTTTTATTTTTAAAATATTTAATATTAGTAATATAAATATTGTGTATTGGTTTTTATGGAAAATATTATCAAAATGTACAAGTAATTATGGTGGATTAAAGTTTATGGGTAATTCTTTATTTTTTTTAAGTGAAAATTTTGATTTGTCAAAAAAGATGAATATTTTTAAGTGTTTTCTTATAATAGCAACCAACTATTATTTATGTTTATGCTTGTGCCTATAACTATAAGCAATTTCTTTTTTATTTTTTATTTTTGGGTTTATTTGTATGAAAATTTTATCATTTCTAAAGTTGGCTTTTGTCATTTTTCAAATTAGATTTTGTTTGATTCCTTTTTGACACAATTTAAAATGACAATTTCTCATTTAATTTTTTTTTTAAAAGAAAAAAAATTGTTAATCTATTTATCTAGTAAGGAGGGTGTTGGTTTAAAAAATTGATTAATTATTAATTGATTAATTAGATATTAGAATCTCAATTAATTTTAGATGAAACTTCAAGGGGACAAAGTTAACATGAAACATAGATCTAAATATTTCAGTAATGTTCACTTGCTATCAATCAAATCTAAGCATCCAAATTCAAAGCCCCACTTTACATAAAGATTTAAAACATATGAAAGTGCCAAAGTGGTGTGATAAGGAAAGACAGAGACTCTATTTGTAGGCCCAAATGCTTTTGGGGTGTTTCATCATCCACATGACATTTTGTGATTGTGAAATTAAATGGGCTTCAAGATTAAGCCTTGCCCTCTTGAGTCTTGATTGACAAATAAATTATTGATACATAGTGTTGAAAATTTTGAAATAAACAATACCTCTTGTAGCTTAAGCTCTTATTTTGTGGCCAAGTCTCAAGAAAATAGAAACAAAAGAATCAAGAACACAATTATTTAAACACAATATTTAGGTGGGTTGGGATTCCATTCCCATCAAGAGCAAAAGTTAACCTAACTTTGTTTTCTATATATATCTTCCATTGTGAAAAGAGCTTGAAAGTGAAAGTTGACAATTTGAAGCTTTGTTTGAAAGAGGACCATTGGCTAGAGAAAAAGCATTAAGCTTTTCTAGTAAAAGCTAAGTTGACAAAAGTTAAAAGAGCACGAGTGTTCATGATGTATCAACATGGAAAAGAAAAGGGGAAAAAATAGCAAATTGAAACCTAAAGCTAAGCCTAGTTCAATTAAGATCAAACCTATGGAGATGATCAAAAATTTGTAAAGAGCATGTGTATTGACCTTGTAGAAAATTAGTGCTTATGCTTCAATTTCAAACCTTGAACATTTGATGGAGCCCATAGAAATGTCAATTTCAATCAAATTTTCTTCTTCATTGATCACCTCATCAGTATCTCCAAAGAGCTCCACTAGGCCTTGTTGACTGGTAAATGATTCAGGCAAGCAATCAGGCAAATTTGAGTGCAGGTTCTGCTTTGACTCTTCACTCAAATTACAAGTGGATTCACTTCCTGGAATAGCGATTTCAATGAGACTATCATCATCATCATCATCGTCGGAGACTGAATCAGTACTGGATATCACTTCATTTTGACCACCCACACTGCTGCACCTCATCCAATCAAGCTCAAAGTTCTCACTTGAAACTGAGTCACAACTATTTTCACCATCTGATATAAAATCAGCAGGCTCATTTGTGAGACCAACTTTTTCTCTTTCTTGGGCAGCTTCAATATTTGGTGCAACATTTGCTATCACTGGCTCTGGTCTCTCTTCAGGCTCATTCTCAACAAAGTTTCTTGTTGGATAGAATATGGGATTTTCATCTTGGACTGAGTTCTCATTAACAGAAACATTCTGCTTGTGCTTTTTGGAGGATGTGACTAGGAAAGCAGTTGACAGAATCAAGAGTGGGATTGTAACAATGAAAGAAAAATAACCAAAACCTAAGAAACAAGTGAAAACCAAACAAGGAACAAGGACTGCAACACAAAGCAATGAATAAAAGACTTGAGACTTTGCTAGTTTTCCCATATTGAGAGATTTAAAAATGGCCAAAAAAAGGAGAGATCTGTGATAAAGTGTTACAATTACAAATGGAGATGAGCAAAAGCAAGTTGTGTGTCCGTTATGTTTATGTGCTTATATCAATACCAAATCGCATATATAAAGACAAAAGAGTGCTAAGCTTTTTAACTTGGTTTGGAAAGCAGAAGTTGCAAAGAGAAATGAAAGTACCGAGACAAAATTCTAGAAGAAAAGAAGTTGAGTGTATGCTGATTTTGCTGCTCAGAAATCAAAAAAGAAAGAGGCTACAAGATGAGTTTGATATATGCTGAAAATGAAGAAGAACCAAAAGTAGCTTACCAGATTCTTGATAAGCTGATTTGGTGAGCTTCCAAGAAATATGACCTTTTCTAAGACCTTGTTTGTGCTGAAATCAATTACCCTAGCCTCTCTGGTTCACAGTTTTTATTAAAAAAGGGAGGGGGGGGGGGGGGGGGGGGGGGGGGGGGGGGGGGGGGAAACAACTGAGTGGTCTTATGTTTTCTCTTTAAAGATAGCCACGTAATCTTTTGTTCTTATCTGTAATTGATTCTCTTGATAGCAGCAGGCAAGCACTGTAGTTTTTACATAATCATTTCTTAACCTCAAAAGGCTTTGGAATTGCCGATCCATGTGCAAATGCAAACCCTTCTGTGCTCACCACATGTCACTGTAAAAAAAAAACCAATAAAGACAAACCCATTACACAAAATTTTACCTACTCAAAAGGTCACTTCCTTTTAAAATCTCTCTTGCTTAACATGGGTTCTTTACTTCTTTTTATTTTTCAATTAATTTTTAACCAAGATAAACCAACAAAACAAACTTGCAAGCTATAAGGCAGCATTTTGCTTCAATATGTTCTAACACTTAAGTATGATATGGGATGTTTAATAACATTAATATAAATGTTAATAACATATATGCAAAGGTTTTTTATAAAAAAAAAAAAACAAAGGTCTAGATTGGACCAATCTGCAAATTTTTGGCAGATGCAATAAATCAAATTTGAAGAATACTACTACTACTACTACTGAGTAATTATTATGACCAACCCATTTTCTTTTGTCTGCAATAAAACCCTCCCATGGAAAGGTAATGATCTATTGTCAATTTGTCATATTGCTCCATTTTCACTGCTTCTTCTGAAGGTGCCCATTATAGTGACTGGTAATGTCAGGTCAGGTAACCCATTACTTCGCCCTTCACTGCTTTCACAAGCAAACACACAACACGCAGAAAGCAATGTGAAAAAAAAAAAAAAAAAGACAGGCCAAATGCAGGGCATTCGCTGTTGAGAGATTTTGAATTGAATGAATGACTCACTTTATGACAAATATGTAAGTGTAGCTTCCATGCCACCGACTGCATTAATGCAGCTTATTCCCCCCTCCACTTTCTATTTCTTGTTTTGTCTTTGAACACTAACCATTAGTAGGTATCTTTTATAAGACCTTGTTCTTCTTTATATTAATGCACAAACCAAAAAATATTTGTCTAATTATAAGTTGAATTGTCTATTCACAGTTGGAGGAGACTTGGACTGACATCTCCAACTCAATTGTGGTGAGATTTTAATCTCAATCAGCAGAAAATGCAACAATGTGACGGTTTAAAATTTGTGTAATAAGTATAAAAATTACAGGATTATAAAACTTGATCTATACATATTATGTTATATTATAGTGCAATTCTAATAGCATCTTCAAAATGCCTTTTAATATTATATAACATCGGACTTATAACTCATAATTATCATTCAAGTTTTCGAATCTTAAAATTTTAAAAATTTACTTTCGCACCTTTTGATTCTTTAACAGAATCTCAAAAAAAAATTCGTCTTCTTTCTCTAAAGTACACTAAAAGCATTGGAACAATACCATTTTTCTGCAAAAAAAAATATTCTAATATTAAGTTAATCATTAAAAAAAAAATTAAGTATTATGTGTAGAGTCTCACTTTAACTGAAGGTTATTTTGTAATTTATAAGATCTTTTATTGTTCGAGGATTGTTTAAAAATCTCACCGCACAGAAATAAAATTTTGAATTTTTGAGAAATTCAACTACTTTAATCATAATATATTATTAAATTGATATACAACATTATTAAGATAATATTAACAAGTTTAGAGTATCCCATTATTAACCACCAAGAATATGTTATTTCATATTAAGGATTTTGATCTCAATATCTAGCATCATTATGTTGAGTTACTATTTGTTGTTAAGCAAAAAGTCTTAAGTAATACTAATTAAGCAGCATCGTTATTGTCTCCTAATTAGAATTTTTAGTTGGTAACTTTGGTGGAAGGCAAACAAAAAGTGCATGAAAAAGCAAAACAAAAAGTAGCCTCTTGCAAAGAGTGCCTTTGCCCCCACCCCATAATCATCTCATTCATGCATTTGAAGTAATGATATTGTATTTGTAACCTATTTTCACAAATGGGGCATTCATGTAGCAAGGAGACAATTTCACATAGCTTCTTTTTTTTGTTTTGGATGTATGTATGTTCCTAATTCATATAATTAATTGCTTTTAGGTAACCTCTTAACAATTAAGAAGTTCATTTGAGAAATATAAAGAGTAATTGAAGTAACGAGCTTTTCATGTTTAAATCTTAAGTTAGATATTAAATAATAATGTGTCAAATAATTATTAAATATAATGAATAATTTTATAATTTATATTATTTTACAATCTAATAATTACTTGATACATCCCAACTTATAGTATAATTTAAGACGTGTAACATTATTCTTTATGTTAATGTAAATATATATATATATATATATATGTTTAGATTAATGATACAATACGATTTTATTCTTGGTATCACATATATTGTATCTAATAAATTTATTAGGCAATGTTAAGTTATCCAACTTAATTGATACGATACTAGTCTTGTTCAATATGATATTTCAATTGTGTTTTTAATATGATGTAAAAAGTGATATTATACTATATAAGTCGATATCAAATAATCTAGTACAAATATATTAAGTTATTTTTTAATGTGAATGCTTACATTTTTAAAATGGTGGACTATAAACATAACTTAAATAATATTATTATAACCTAAAAATTTAATAATATGTCTTGTAAGTAATGTAATTTAATTTAGACGATGTTGGTATTTTAAATGCGAAAATGTTTGTACATGAAAATTTATATAATTATATATCTTTTAATAATAAAATTATTATTATTATTATTTGACGTGGGGAAGGAGAGATAGTAAAAGTAAAAATATATTGTCAATTCTTTATTATTAAACTTTTAACACAAGTAGATAAAAAATGTCACGTCCCAAATTTAAAAAATTTGATACACTACATAACTTACATTCATTTAATAATGTGCACTCATAAATAATATTGCATAAAATTTTAAACTTTAATTCAACATAAAAATTCTTAGCAAGTTGTTAGTAAGTTCAACACTAAAATCAACCCATAACCTAAAATATGAACATAAATATTTATTGATAATATTTAAACATTCATTTCAATTTTTCAGAATTATAATAATTGAATTCTGACTGGGACAATTAGTAAACCGGAGATACGCAGAGTTTTTTCATAGATTAACACTCTACTACGTCACCAGTAGCAACTTTGTTATCGGAAGCCCAGAATATATTCATTGTAAATTCTTACTTAAAATCAACCCATAACCACACTTGGTGAAACATAAACCAAATACAACCACACCTAATAAAATAACACATAAGTATTTATTCAATAGGGACAAATCAAATATCTTAAACTATGCGTCCACAAATGAAACACTCAGCAACCTAGCAACTTAAGGCACTCAAGGGACAGCAGAAGCCTTGCCAAATCTGCTAAGTACACATGTACCTTATTTATCTAAAATCACTATAAACTATAATGAGTATGAAACTCAGTAAGTATACTAGTTTTTCATATATTAAAATACAAATACATATATATACACAATACATGTGTATGATATGCTGTGATAAATCAAAATCAAAATCAAAATCTTATCAAATCACATGTCAGGTAAGCGCTTACACATTCTTTTAAAACATATAATAAGAATACTATCACTCAACTACTACTTAGTAGGACTTTCATATCACATATCACATAATAAGCCAAATGTCACTCGTAGGTGACATACCGTATAAGAGGAATAGTACAAGTGAGATTTTAAATTACACATATATAATGCTCCTGCCTGAAGGTAAAAGCCAAACCTTCACCTTGATCATCGGTGAGTCCTCTCACATGCACCAATACGCCACCACACGAATGTGATGGCTCACTCTTCCTTTAAGTACCAATAGGATCCTCTTTACATACTAAACACATAACATATACCAATCCCGAAGGAAATGCCACACATAAAGGCTTCACAAATCATGTAAAATGCCTACTAAGTCAACAGTCAGTTCAAGCATCCTTAAAACACAAAATATTTCTCATGAACATATTATACTTCAAAAGCTCTCTTTGTTAAACACATTTCACTTTAAAAGCTCACTTTCAAAACACACATATATGTCATGTATGTCTATGCTCACATTCATAAACACATGTCTTTACATTTCATATCAAAATATACTTTGACATAACATAAACATATTTCTAACCACATTTACAAAATCATACATAACAATTACTATGTTTATTGTAATTTTAGTAAAAAGTCTAGTATACTTACATCTTAGCACTTTCAGGTACAATGCTTAAATCTCCTTAACCTATCAATAGAGATTAATCCTTTCATAAGCCTCAGCATTCACACAAAACACTTTGCTTACAAAATTACACATATTGCACTTATCACATCGAATTGGTCTAATTACTTGATTTCTCAAAATTTGTCATTCTGACCACTTACACTTAACAAAAAAAATTTATATATCAAATGATGTCCAATTGCTCCAAAATCAGAATATATCTTTCTTAACTCATATATCCTCGTTATGTATGAATATTATATCATAATTTCTACACAATCTATTTCATAAACACCATCAAATCCAAACTATTATTCTAGTGGGATTAAGATATTTATTGAACAGTATTCAGTCTCTTAATTTTATAAAAAAATATACTAACTCAAAAAATTATAAAATACCACAGAATTACTCTTAACACATATTTCAATTCATAATAAATATTTCACTTCAAAATCTCTGTCAAAAGTATTTTAAAACTATTTTATTCCATAACTTTAAAAATCTGTTAATCAAATACTGCAATGAACTAATATGCTTTAGAAAGTTATAACAATTTAACCACATTGATCTAAATTCTTAATTTTGAATATATCATATTAGACATATAAACTTATCATATTCCAGAAATTCGTAATTTTTGAAGATTATTCGGCAGATCAAAAATTATTTGTCACTGTATTATACTGTTAACACAGAAAATTTTCAGAATTTCAGGGTAATTTTGGTAAATTCACTAAAAATTCAATTTCTGAAATTTTCAATCGATTTAAAGTCTCAAATAATTTTAAACATGTCTAATTTCATATACTCAAAATTCAAAACCAAAATCAAAGCACAACAATTTATAAAAATTTTAGATCAAGAAACTATCAAGAAAAAATTATATAATTTATCATGATTTATCAAGTTATCTACATAATCATCATCAATTCTGACAATATCTTACAAAATTCACATCAAATCCTCAATTATACATATTTCAGAAATCAAAACTTAAAGGAATTAACTAAATTAACACCAAGAAACTAATAAAGGGTTATAATATACCTCTTAAAACTTAAATTCTAACTTTCTTCTTCTTTTTTTTTTTCTCTTTCTCTCTCTAAAGGGGTGGCTCGACCCAAAAATGAGTATATTAGGGTTTAAAATGTGTATTTTTATACTAAGAGACTAACTTTTAGTATTTACAAATTAACCCTCAAAACTTTCAAAGTATTATAATTTGGTCCCTAAAATAAATCTAAAGTCTTGCAAATAAACCCAATACTAATAGTAGGTCCTTAATATATACAAAACTACTAATAATAATACAAAAATTAAATATCATCCACATACAAATAAAATATAAATATTATACAAGTACAAATATTTATTCTTTTCGGTGTTGGATGAGTGGTTACTACAGAAAAAAAATATTTTTGTCACATAAATTTAGTCTAATTTTTAATTTTCTCTTACGAGTTTTTAAAAAAATCAATTTTATCTCAATCTATTAGTAGGATTTCGTTAATTTTCATGGTAGATGGACAAAATTAAAACTTAACATAAAAATTTAAAGTGCATTAACAAAGTGAAATACATGTTAATCATGAATTGACCCTTAATAGAAGTAAAAAAAATAAAAGACATGTGGTGTTTTTATATATTTAAAATTTTATATTTATTCTTAATAATATATTTATAACTAAACTAACTAATAAAAAAATGAAAAAAGATGTTTTAAAATATATATATATAAAAGCCTCTGTCATTATCACCGTCGAGCATCACTAGACTCAAGTGATAAAAATAATTAAAATTTATGTCATTTGACTATTTTTTTTTATCTAGATAATAGTAGAGTTATTTTTTTATATTTAAAATGAACCAAAAGGCAATAAAAAATAGGGAGAGATGATGGCAACCATTACCACACCATCATCAAACAATAAGGCAATGACTTGCATCGTTACCATTACTTGACAGATCGGGCACTCACATTGTTTGACAGTGGTGGCCGTTGTCCTTTCCTTATTTTTAGTCGCCTTTTAAATTTTGTTTTAAAAATGACTTTATCATTATATAGATTAAGAAAAATAAAATTTAATGACATAAATTTTTATCATTTTTATCGCTGGAGTCTAATGGTTGGTAGGGGCCATCCACCGTCACTTGACGATGACAATGTTAGAGACTTTTTTCTCATTTTTAAATCATTTATTTTTTAAGAAATAATTATTTCCTCCAAATATTTGTAATTAGAAAAAAAGAGAAAAAAAATTTATTTTATTTAATAGAGTAATTAAATATTAAATTATTATATTTAATTAAATTATATTAAATAAATAAATAAAAATATCTATATGTTCAAAATTAAATTGAATAAGAATTATCTTATGATGATCTATTCTTGTTAGTTTATAAAGGGTAAAAAATTATTGTACAAAAAAATTAATTTTTTTGGGTTAAATTTAACCAATCTTGTTAATAAATGAGGAAAAATTAACGTTTTAACAAAATTGAGAATTAAACAAAATTAAAATATATTTTTTTCTAAATAGATAATATCAAAAATTAAGAATGAGACCAAAGATATTCTTTTCCACGCAGATTATTATCATCATTTTTATTATTGCTACCTCTAATTTCTAACTCCTGATCACCACCGCACATCATCAATACTATGACAAATCAAATCCGACGCAAATCACAGTAAACTCAATGACAAAACTACCCTTAACACCATTCAAAATCATCAGGATAATTTTGTCAATATATAAAAGCTCATACGTATATTAAAAATCAAAATCAACGCCACCGGCCCTTTAACAGATTCTAGGGTTAGGGATTTTGAAAAAGAAAAAAGAAAAAGAAAGCAAAAACTTCCATATTTGTAATTTCCCCTTTGATTCGATATTTGATATTCTTAATATAATAATAATATTACTTTCAAAATAATAATAATAATTATTATTATCATCATCATCATCATCTGACGGTCACAATTGCTCTCTTAGGGTTTGTGCGGTGTGGGTGATTGATTATGATTTTGGTCTGATCGGTCTCTTTCTTTTCTGCGATTAATCGCCCTTTGGCTATTGAAATCCATGATCGTCGGCGGACAATGGACTCCTCTGCAGTGCACACCAGTCTTCAAATTGACGAAGAAGATGAGTGGGGTAATGAATCACGATTTTGCCCTTCTCTTTATTTCTGGAGAAACTCTTGTAAATATTGAAACGTTTGGATTATTCTTTTGTTGTTCAACTAGGGTTTGAGTTTTTTTTTATATGGGTTTTTTTTTATATGGGTTTTTTTTTTTAAGTTAGGGAATGGATTAATTTGGGTAAAGTTTTTATTTTTCTGATCGTAGGTGTTGTTGAATTGACAAGACTCACATTTGTGGTTATGTTGATTTCGGTCAAAATTATTTAACTTATTTAAAATTATGCAATTATTTAACTTATTATTGTTCCCTAACAATCTAAAGGTGGGGTGGGTATTTTTATGTTGATTTTATGTGGCAAATTGTAACTCTTGAGGCTTGAAAAAAAAAGAGGTGCAAATTTGACTTGTCACTATGTTCATATGTCTTGTTTATGTCTAGTGAATTAAAATAATGCTTTAGTTCACTTCTTAATAGAAGATTGTTTCAAGCCAGATTGATAGCTCTAGGATGGTATGATCAATTGCTTTTTACAGCCTCTCTGTCTTCTCCATTTTTTCTTTTCCAGCTTGTTTAATTTGCTTGTTTCTTTATCTACCTTTTGCTTTTAGCTCCTAATCCTTTACTGCACTTGATGAATCAACTTTCAGTTGTTGGTGAATTCATTTGGAACGAGACAATGTAAAAGTCCATAGCATTGCTCATTCATTCTGGAAATTTTAGTAACCTGGGCAACATCTGGGATTGCATTTCGTGATACACACGTAGCACCTGGATGCTCTATTCCTGTTATTTAGGAGACAAGACTTTTTTATTTTTCAATGGCCTGTTTGTGTTTACTGTGTGTGCTAGCTGTCCAAATTGGTTTAATACTGACCATATCAAGATTACTGTATCAATGTGCTGATTTTAATGGTTGGCTTGTGATGTTTTATATCAGACACTGATGGATTCGTGATTCCAAGCTTGGAATTAGGGGACTCGGATCATACTAAACCTGATGCTGTAGAAGTAGAAAGCTTGAAACCTCCTTCCCCGAAGGTCAGTTGCAAGCAGTCCAATTTCTTTATCTTCAAAGGACATAAGAAAGAGAACAGAAAAATCATAAATAAGTGAAACTACTTTTCCATTGAAGCCTTTATACCATCAAAGTACACATAATAACACTAGATCAAATCTGCAAATCCAGCCTAAGAAAGAAGAGAACATCTATCTTGGACCACATGGTGCCCCACCTTCACAATCAAAGCAACAGGAGCTGAACTCTTCCAGCCGTAAGCAGCGATCTAAGCAGAAACTGAAGGAAGCTGACAGGAAGACCAGTGGATCTGGGCATGAGAATAAGGTGGAAAGTCTGCGAGAGCTTGTTGGCGGCGGCGGGAGAGTTAGTGCCAACAAGTCAAGGGGTTCTCCCAGGGAGTGGCTTGACCCACATTGCCATGAGTCTCAGCTTGAGAAGTGGTACCCTCAGTGAGAGGAGCTTTTGTTAGCTTGAGATATTTATGTCAACAAACTAGGAAATATAATCCTTTGGAGACCACATGTTATTTAGCCATGTATTTCAACAATGTCTTTATTTAAACCTTTCAACGTTATTGTCATTGCAGAAGCATAACAGTAATAAAAGGCGTGTTGAAATCAAGTTGTTTTGAGTTTGAATGCCATTCCATTTCTGAACAGTGAACCTGGAAAGAAAGTAGCACAGCATCCTGCAGTTGTTGTAATGTTCTCAGACAGTGATATTTGCTTGCCAAAACAAATATAAGTTATCATTCAGTATTTACAAACCAAATAACTTACTATTCCTACCCCAAAAGAATGATTTGTACTTGATCCGCTCAAATGCTATACTACCACTATTAGATCACAACCCCAGAGGCAAAGGGGGAAACAAAATTATCTTTTGCCATTCTTAAATTTGACTTGATGCCAAGAAATTCTAGTCCATTGGCGGTGGGTGTCAAACCATGCTGAGAAAGATACTGGGCATCATAAAACTTACTCAGATGCCTCATCCCACTGTCACACAGAATGGTAACAACTATGTGACCAGGGCCAAGCATTTGTGCTACTCTGACTGCTCCCACGCAGTTCATGGCTGAAGAACTCCCAAGAAAGAGCCCGTCATTCTTCACAAGAAACCTGTGGATTTAAAGAGGACGTAAAATTAAAAGCCAAGTAAAGCATTCTGTTGCTTCCAAGTAAATGATTGATGGGAATGTTCTGTTTACAGGAATGGAACTTCTCATGTTGTAAAACAAGGAAGACAACACCTTTATCCACTAAATTTTTTGTCCAGAAAGTAGAAACTGCAACATGGTGGAAGTGATTTAATCATCTTTGATTTCAACACAACATCCAAAAGAATTGTGCAATCCCATAAAATAAAACTCTCATTCTCTTGCCAATAAAAGAACTTAGTATGGGATTAACCTTGACATTTCAACAGCCTCCCTATCCGTGCCTCGAAAAGCCCCATCAAGTTTTGTCAACGTAAAATTTTGTGTTAATCTATTGATCCCGATCCCTTCTGTTATTGTGTCAAATGGATTCTTTAATCTTCGTCCTTCAGCTTCCTCTTTGGTGTACATTACTCCTCTTGTTACCTTGTTAAACAAACTAGAACCAGGAGGATCAACCAGGAAGCATTTAATGTTTGGATTCTCTTCCTGTTGAACATTTTATAAAGAATTTAAGCACATATGCTGATATGATCTGAATGACAAACTTGATAAAGAAGAGAATCTGACCTGAAGAAACCTGGAAACACCAGCCACAGTACCACCTGTGCCTGCAGCTGCAACAAATGCATCTAAATGACCATCAGTCTGTTCCCAGATCTCAGGCCCAGTACCCTCATAGTGCGCCCTGAAGTTTGCCAAATTTTCAAACTGATCCGCAAAGAAACCACCAGTACAACCACTGGGAAAATTTGAGCTTGACTTCACTCCGTCAGATCCATAACCATTAATATGCTCTAGCTCTTTATCATCCTTGCAGTCAGCTTTTCTATGCTTTGATGCTAATTCATTTGCTTCCATTGCACGTCTCCTTGCAACATTGACAAAGTGGTCTCGGTGTGTAATTGACACTGGTCTTACCCTCTCTACAGTAGCTCCAAGAGCCTCAATTATTTGAGCCTAAAGAAGTTTCAAAAGGCATGAAGTTTAATGTGTTTCAGTAGAAAGAAACTAAAGAAGAAACGACAGCAAAATTAACTATGAAGCTAGTCAAGGGTTGTAAATTTTCCACATCATCTTTTTTTATTCATTCTAAAGGTTGTATCACATTCTAGGCACCTACCGCTGCATTTCTACCCTTAAAAAACCATACTTAAGTTGCAAGTCATCTTTCCTTGTGTATAACATAAATAAAATCAACAATTCAGGTAAAGCCTAGAAGCGAAACCTTTTTTTGGATGGAAATATTAAGAAGCATTATACTTGCATCAACTTTTTATCAATATGCATTAAAATAGTATGTAGAATCTGCCTAGGAAACAATGAAGTTGTTCTTACATTTAACATGCATCAAACTAAATTGCAGGTGATGCAGAAATTTTTGCACAAGGCAGCGACAGGACTCTCATAGAATATGTGTTTCAACACACAGGAACATACTCTAATTATTTAAAGTCCTATAATGCTAAACCATGCGATCCAATGGTATAAAGCAAAAATTCAAGGTTGTTGCAGGAATCACATCACATTATCACCCACGGAACTTATTCAAAAGATGTAAGTACATACCTTCTCGATGGCCGCATCATCAGGGATAACAACATGACATTTGCATCCATAGTTCGGAGAGACAGTAGCAAGGCTTATAGCAGTGCTTCCGGCACTCCCCTCAGTGACCACCCCACCTGGAGTCAGCTTGCCTGATTCCATAGCCTGCACAGAGCCACAAATTAGAAAGTTTGATATAGAAAAATAAGTAACTATCAAGTTGCTCAACATCAACAAATAATGCAAGCTAAAATCATGAAATCACCAAAGAACTTCCAAGAGATCATACCCCAGTTAACATAAATCAATAAATATAAGAAATGATCTACTGGACAACGCTGCTCACTTTATGATGAGCCAAACTGCCATGTGGCTGTCTAGTTAATATCAGACTTCAAGTCTAAGTGCTTTTTCATTTCCCAATATTTCAAAGCAATGTAACCATTAAAACAAAATTTACCTCTTCAATAATCTTGACAGCAACTCTATCCTTCACACTGCCTCCCGGATTCAAAAACTCACACTTCCCAAGAATCTAAAACAATCCAAATGTTGAAAAAGTCAACCCAATAAAAAAAAACTGGAAAAAAATGAAAAAAAATATTCGTAAAAATCAGAACTTGGAAAAAAATTAAAAAAAACTAAAACTTTAAGAAAGAAATAGATTAAAATTACAACTTACTTCACAGCCAGTGGCTTCAGAGAGGCTGTTGATGCGAATCAGAGGAGTGTTACCAATGGAATCAATGAGTCCTCTTCTGGCTTTTTGTTTCTTCTTCTTCTTGTTGTTGTTGAAGAAGAAAAATGAAAAGATGCCATTTTTATTGAGATTACAGAGATAACAGTAAGTGACGACGGCGGCGGCAGCTGCTACAATAGAACCCGTGGCTCTCACAAGCGCCATTGCTGCGGCTGGAATTTGAGACCTTGAATATGGTGAAATTTGTATTAGGAAACTGCAGTTATTTGTTTGAATGTCATTGGAGGCGATCGATTTCGTTGAAACGAGTTGTCGTTTCGTTTCGTTTCTATTGGACGACAAGTCGGTTGATGCTTAACCGACTTTGTGGCTTATTCTTAAATAGCAATATTTTTTTTTTCAAGTAAAGCTGGGTTCCATCCAAAAAAAAAAATAGTTAAATTACCGAAATAGGGGCTTTTGATAACAATATCAGAGAAATTAATGAGACTCAATTTATACTTGCATACTAACGAGCGCCCGATTTCATTTTCTTACATTCAAGGGATTAAATAATTTTTTCAATAGGAATATTTTCAAAATAAGAGAGAATAACAATTAGAATAGACCTGAAATTAAGAGAGATAATCCTCATGCAGGAGGGAGAAAATATAAATACTACTAAAGCAACTACAACCATATACAAAACTAATACCAAAAACAGTCAACAACACACCCAATAAAACTAAGCACCAAATTATTCCAACTTGCACATATGACCAATCGAAGTTCGGTGTCGTCGAAAAAGAATTTTACATTGCCAAAAAAGATTAGTGGCTGTTGACCTTGCAGCAGAAAGGAAAGCGGCGACTAAGTCTACGGGGCTACCAATTGTATATCGAGGGCGACAACACGCCAACGTAACCATAACTTATGGTCGGCCGTACGATGACTACAAAGCCTCAACAACAATCTTCACTGCACCATAAAATCTAACATAGTACTGCAAAATCGAAAATTTTGGCTGGAACTGATGAAGCACGGTAGCTAGCCATGGATGCACAACAATTGCCGAGGAAGCTGTAAAACTAAGCATTAATCAAAATCTCCGACGAGAGAATGGTAAATGAATGACTCTCTTCTCCAAAAGGCGCCGGAATGCTTTTTCAAAAACATAAAATAATATGAACAAAAGGAAGAGAAAAATAGAGATGTGAGGGGTCCCATCGAAAAAAAGGCCTAGCCATCTCTCCAGTGGAAAGGCGAGATCAATGCTGCCTGCCTTAGTTTGCTTTTGTTTGAAAGAGAAACAAGTTTCAAGAGAGATGGAAAGACCCAATCTTTAATAGCAAGATTAGCTCTTATCCTTCGACCAACATTTTTTTTAATATAAGAAAACTTTGGAGTCGTGCCATTAAACCTTGAATTGGAACTTCTCTTCTTTCAAACTCGAACCATGAGTTCACAATACTTTCATTTGAATACAATTATTTTCTTATTTTTTTAATTTGTCCAAAGAAATAACAGAATTTCCAAACTAAAGATGTTATTTTTATTTTTTATATTACATTAATCATATTATAATACTAATATTATATTAGACTATAGTATTAATATTAATATTATATTAGACTACATTATTAATATTATAATCAAATTAATACTGATACCACATCAAAATTAACTATTAATATTATAATTAAATTATACAATTAAAATTTTTTCGAGAACAACACGTACATCTTTAAGACACAAACTACTTGAATTATATTATTGAGTCACTAGGAAATAACACGTACATTTTTTAGACACACCCCACTTGAACTATGCTACCGAGATCATCGGAGAGTAACACGTATTGCTTTGAACATATCATATATGTGATTAATGCTGATACTATATTAGACTACATTACTGATATTATAATTAAATTATACAATTTAAATTTTTTTGGGATCAATATGTACATCTTTTAGACACACCCCACCTAAACTATGTTACCGAAATCATCAAGAGCAACGTTTATAGCTTTGAGCATATCTCACTCAGGTTAAAAAGAACGAGTATATCGTTGAGACAAACTCTACCTGAACTATGCTACTAAAATCACCAAAAATAACATGTAAATATCTTAGACACATCTTACTTGAACTACGATATCAGAATCATCAGAAAGCAACACATATAACTTTGAACATATCTCATTTTTAATTAATGTTAATACTACATTATACTATACTAATAATATTATAATCTAATTATATAATTGAAATTTTCTTGGAGCAATACGTATATCTTTAAGACATATTTCACTTTATGCTACCAAGATCATCGGAAACAATATATATAACTTTGAGTACTAAAATCATCAAGAACAACACGTATATCTTTAAACACGTTTCACCCATACTAAAAGAGAACAACATTTATAATTTTAAGTACATCTCATTCAACCATCCTCTAGAATTTAAACACATAACCTCAAACAAAAAGTGCACAAGACTTACCCAATGCGACATTATTTTTATTTTATTGAAATAGCTGCTTTGTGAAATTTATAATGAAACAATAATTTAATAACATTATTTTGATAATGTTACATAGACCGCAATTATGATAATAGTCCAATAATACAAAATTTGCAATGCATTTATTCACTTTTCACTTTAAGAGTGATTAATTCAAAATTTAAACTTCTTGTGCCACTTTAAAAATGTATTACCTCCTTATTCTCGAGTTATTAATAAATTGATAACACATAAATGAGTGTTAAGATACACGTTTTGAAAATTTTCCTTCAAAATAACAATTGTGATTAATAAAATTACAAAAAATTTCATACATAGAAAATTTCTTGAATTATTTATCAAATTTCACAAGTTATGTATTATTTTTATCTTTTTAAAATTTCACGTTAAAATTTTCCTGTTTAAAAAATGTAGGTGCTTATATGGTTATATTCACACAATTTTAAAAAATAGACTTAAAAAATAGTCCAGTAAAAGGGTATTTTTATTCATTTATTAATATTTTTGCTACAAAAGTTCAAAAATAGAATAAGTAGCTAAAAAAATTAAGGCACTCTCAATTTTAACTATTTCCAAAAATTTTCCTATATATTTTTTATAATAATTTTATTTTTAAGTAGCGTTGCACTTTTTTAATTAAAATTTAAAATTTATATTTTAATTAATATATTACTAATTAATAATTAATATTATTCAAATACAAATTTTATATTTTAACTACCGCGTAAATATAACATTATTCTATCACTTCCTTATTCTTATAGGAGAGTCGAGTAATCACCACGAAAAATTTTATGGTACCAAGAGTTCACGTGCATTTGCTTATTCTCGAATCAAAGCTTTGAACAAACAAATCCAATATTATAAAAATGAAATTTTCAGAATGGGAATGATTCCCATTTGGAATAAGCTTTTGCAAAACCTCGAATTACTCCAAATTCACCATGCTAGATCTCATCTCTCTCGCAAACTTACAAAAACTTTGGTTAAAAAAAGTTGAATTAATTTCATTTCAAAAGGACAAATAGCCAACACACGATTTCAGTGAAATACAAAAAAGGGTATTGTCATCATATATATGCATGAAAATAATTTCAATAATTAAGTTATATGTTAAATGTAATCCTCTCCCCTTCTTCTTCTTATGAATTAAGCATTATACTTACTCTATATTTATGGTTTTAATTATCTAATTATATTGCTATCATATTGATGTTACTCATCGTGGATATACCATTAAATAAAATATACATATTTTATTGTTAACAAAATAAAAATAATAAAAATAATTGAGATGCGAATGTTTATATTTTTAAAATACGATTTTAAATTAAAGAAAAATGTATAATTGTTGTACAAATAAAAAAAAAGACGGTGTTATTTTTGAATTATATATCACTATTTAGTTCAAATTCGCAATCTAAAATATATTAGAGTTTGATAATTTAAAATCAATGATTAATTTGTTTTGAGTTGGATATTAAAAAAGAGGTGACATGTGGTCAAAAATATAATAGACGGATAAATAAAATGTAAAACGGGAAGTCGAAAGCGAGGATAGCGTAAAAACACAAACGAGGATTGAGCCCAAGTGTGGACGCCACGGTGTTAGGAGTTCACAGTTGGGCTGGACTCGTGTTAATGCCGTGGTGCTAGCTCTTCGACGTCGCAGTGCTGCTTGTTCAGAAAAATTTTTATTTTAATTCTAATTACGTGTTTAATTCGATTTTGAATTTTTTAAGCATGTGGACTTTTATTTTAATTAAGTTTAAGATTTATGGGATAAGTATTAACACTATATAAAATTTTGTAATCTATTATAATTTATTAAGCATCAAATCATTAATAAGAAAAAGAATAAATAATTTATGTTACACTTAAATATTATGAGTGTATAAAATAGTTTAATATAGATTCTTAAAAGCTTTTTGGTGTTTCTTATATTTTTTTTAGAGTTTTTTTTATATATAAAAGAATAGAATAAAAAAAATTAGGATCCAAAGATCTTTAAACTAGATGATTATTATCAAACCATATATATTGTTTATATGCTTTATTGATTGATTGTTTTATTGTTTGATTTTTATTATTTGTGAGTGACATATTTTCATAAAATATTTAGAATTTTTTAAGCGTACCCTAAACACCCTCGACACAAACACTTAATATATAAAAAAAAAAACTCAAGAAAATTGAAAACAAACTCTCATATTTATGCATCCGAAATGGAATAAGCTAGAAACCCATTGTTTTAACCAAACCATTAACTCACGCATATTAGAAGATCAAAAAGTTGCATAAAAATATCAATGCCATTGACTCCTACTAACTCTACAACCACGAAGGAGAGAACAAAGCTGAATTTAAAAAGAATAAAAGAAAAACCCTAGAAATGGGCATTTTGGGAACAAAAATTTCTACCCACACACAATGAAAAAGCATATGAAAAGTGACCAAATTAAACCAAAAATTACCCGTCTTCTATCTTCCAAATTAGAGGACAAACATTTTTTTTTCTCTCAGAGAATCTCTGTACCAAAAAGTGATAATAATAAATAAACAACAAATAATAATCAATTATCAAACCCTTTTCTTCTCTCTCTCTCTTTCATTTTTAACTCAAATCTCATCTTCATCTTCTTCGTCTCAATCTCATTATCAAAGATTCATTCAAGATTCAAGAGGGCAAGGCCTCCATATCCCATTAGGCCCATCGCATGGAGATCCAACAGATGCTTCTCAAGTTCAAGTACCACATAGTATTTGCCCTAGCTCTGGCACTTGCGCTCACCGCCCTCATCATTCTTGCACCAAGCTTCTTGACCATTTTGGCCTACTTCTGGCCTCTCTTGTTGTCCACAGCTCTCTTCCTTGTTGCTGTCATCTTCTTCGGCAAGACCTCATCCCTCCCACCTTCTGATGCTTCCTCCTCCTCCTCTTCTTTATCTTCTGCTGGTGAAGGCCTTCTTGATTTTGTCGCTGGCCAGCCTCCTTCAGAAGCAGTACCAGCAGCAGAACTTGAAGAATCATCTCATCATCATCAACATGAAGAAGCTGAAGCTGCTGCTGCTGCTACTACAGTAGAAGAAAGTACTTTCAAGTCTGATCATCCTCAGTAATAATAATTTTTCTTAGCTCCCCATTAGATGAGAAGAAAGAGAGCTCCATTTTCTTTTTCATTTTCATTTCACAGTTGTAATATTACTAATAATAATAATAATAAATCTCTACCTCTTTTTTTTGTGGGAGTTTCATTTTCTTTCTCTTCTTCTCTTTTGGACTTTGTAGTTTGACATAATGTGAACGGTAGATTTTTGGGAAGAATAATAATAATATTATTATTATTGCAAACTTCGCTAATTTTCTCTTTTTTTTATATATAAAAATATTGATGTTATATTATTATTATTATTATTTGCTTTTGGAGATGATAACGATATTGAAATTTTGTGATTTAAAATCATCTTGGAATATAATTTTAAATTAAAAGTCAATAAAAAAATAATATGAGATTAAAAACGTAATTAACAAATGAGATTTGAAGTAAAAAAGAGAATTAGAAGAACGAGGGGGCTCAAAACACACAACGTGTGTGTATTTTTAAGCCTTAGGGTCATGACCCTAAGGAAGCCAAGCCACGTCGACCTAGTAATAGTTGGGTGCCACAACCCAGCTTTGGTGGGGCATGGCACCAGGCTTCTAGTTTTGTGTGGTTTTTGTTTTTTTTTTTTAAATTGATTTTAAATTTCTATATGCATATATTCTTATTCTAACTCGATAAAAGATTTTTAAAGACGTTTTAAAGTTTATATAAATTAATGTAAAGTCATTAGGATAGTAATCATAAAAAAATATCAAAAAAATAGAGAGTTTAGGGAGTGTTTGAGTATTGAGTGTGCAAGAAAATACTATATAAACTCTTGGAGAACTTGTTTTATTGGTTAAGTTTTGTAATTTCTTGAATGATCTTTATGATTATTGAATAGTTCATTGATAATCACTAAATAATAAAAGAAGTAATTTTGTGATCTATCATAAATGTAAGTAATTTATTGAACAACGTATATTATTGTGACTTGTGTATGATTGATTGTTATCTCTATTTTATTGTACGTGATATTTTGTAATTTTTGAATAAGATAAGGCTTACAAAATTCTAACATATATTTTATTGAAAAATGGATGGCAGTGTGGTCTTATCTTGTCTGAGATTAAGTTTTTCTTTTGAATTATCTTAGGTTAAATTATTGATGGGTTGATTTTATGTACGAGCAAATATTGTTATTTGAGTGCATCAAATTGGTGGGGGACCGAACCTATCGGCTATAAATGCTATTTATGCTTTGGTTGAATTTATCACATGCTAATCAAAATCTATTTGATTTTGTGGTACTGGAAATTAGTTAATTGATTAATTATCATGTACTTAAACTCATTACGAATTTGGCTTACTTAATTATTAGAAGTCTTCAAATAATATCACCAAAATACATTATTATTTTGGTTTTTATTATCCAACTTTTGACTTGACATAGAATTTGTTCTTCACTTCGCCTGAAAAAGGATTCAATGATTCAGTTATATTCATTATGTATTAGAAATTAATTTTGTAGGAAAGCATATTTTTTGACTGCACCTTTTTTTTTTGAAAAAAGAAAACAAAATTACTTGGCAACAATTATTTGGTGCTATTTCAGAAAGCATTTTTGAAAAGATGCATTTAAGAATTTTTTTTATAACTTTTTAAGAAGAAAAAAAAAGATTGATTTCATCGATATAAAAGAATTCAAAATGTTGATATAATCATTTTATAGAGCTTGGTTGGTCGTTCATAACATAGGTAAATCTAGTTCGAGATATCGAATTGAAACTAAACTAAAAATTCAAATAGTTAAATTTAGTTAAATTTTAAATTAAATCGAAATCAAATTAAAATTAAATTGATCAATTTTAAATAAGTAAAATGGATCAAAAATTTAATTTTAAATTAAACTAACAAAATATTGATCAGTCTAATTTATTTTTTTATCAATCCCTAATCATTAATGCATAAATCGTCCGTGACCATTTAAATTTAAATAAAAATAAAAATAAAAAGTAAGGGTTTAGTATTTGTTAAGTAAGAAAATTTTCCATCTCCAGTCAAATCTTTTAAGGGAAAAAAAATTCCAATTTACATCTCCATTATTATTTTATTCTTCCACGTATGCCCTAAAATTCTTTACTGTGTATAGATTCTCTAAAAAAATTAAATACCCATTGACATAATAAAATATATATATATATATTGTCGAAAAATGAAATATATATTTAAAAAAAATATGTTTGATTGGGTTAGATTCGAAATTTTTTACAAAATTATAATAGTCAATTTGTCATAGATTCTCGAGAATTTTCACACACTAGTACAATCAGTCGATCACCATTGCCATTGTGCTACGCACGTGACCACAGCGGTTTCACTTTGCTACTACGCGGGTCTAGGCTTTGTTCTCTGAAATTGAATGTCTGACGTTAAATTATATTTCCTCTTGTTGGGTTGACGGCTGTGATATAGGATTAACGAATTCATCAATGTTTGACCAAATTCAATTTGTTTTGTGTTTTGTGCTTCTACGGTCAAGCAATGGGATCTTACGCGATATGTGGGCCCTGTCAACTTTTTGTGGGGTAAGATTTTAAGTTCAAGAAGATGATGATAATGATGATGATGTGGGGAGTGGGGACCACACAACATTGGGCCCGAGAAGTCGTCAATTATTCAAATTCACATAATCACATCACATTGCTGGCAAAAAGTACATGGATTTGATTGGTTCTTGGGCTGGGTCTAAACTTTTCAAGACGGGTCGAGTGAACTGCTGAATGCACCACAAACTTCTCGTAGAGTCAAAACTCTCATTTGAAAATAAATTTCGGTTAATTTCACTCCAACCCCTGTATTGGTTGAAAAACACAATCACTCCCTCAACATTTTGGTAAGCCATCAGCTCGCCCCCAGCCATTTACTCTTTGCTGTTAAAGTGAGCTGTTTGACAAAAGGTTTAAGATTTTTTCTTTTCTTTTAGTAATACATTATAAATCTACTAATATATACAATGAAATGACCATCGATACCTACTTACATTGCATTTGTTGTGACGTTTGAAAAATTAAATTCATAATGGAACAAATTTTTTTTAAAAAAAATTAGAATTTTTTTTTAATATGAGAGAAAATTTGAACCCAAGATCTCTAATTAAATAAAAAAATAAATACATTGCAAGTTTTTTATTATTACGACTATTAACGTAATTACAATTTTAAAAATCTTTAAAATTAGAGATTTAAACTTTAATCTCAAAATTAAAAGTAAGTTGTTGATATAAAAAACCTTTTATTAATTTAGGGACAAATATTTCTGTAAATTCCAAACAAAGTTACATAAAGTAACATGGGATGCTCCGAGAGAAATTTTTTTTTTGGGGCTTTAGTTATCCAAGATGATTCACAAGGGAGCTTCATATATTGAAAATGAAAGTTGACGTCAATTTACACAAGTAGCTAAAAACTGAAGATCACTTTTCCCAGAATCCAGGAGTAATTGGCCACATTGTGATGGAATAATCAGCTTTTTGTAGGGGAATTTTGGGCAAGAATTATATCTGACAGTGACAAGGTTCCTGATTGATCAACATCAAGATCCTCAAACTCCTCCATTACTAGTGAAATATCCTCTTGGCTAATCTTCCCCATTTCTTTAAGCTTGTAGATGATGAACTCAGCAGCACTGCCGAAAAAGGAGGTGTGAAAAGAATCAATGGCAATTTAAACTAGACGCACTAAACCAATATGTGCACAAGAGACCATATAAGCAAATAAGATGTTGATAAGAAGAGCATAAGCTTGAATTTCATTAATCACAGTTTAACTTACCTCACTTCCCCATCATCATCAATATCGGCTGCCTCCAAATCTAAGTTTGTAGTTCTCCGATTAAGAACCCACTTGACGAGTTCCCTTTGTCTGTTTTCAGTATTGACCTCGGCAACATAGAGAAAAAACTGAGCTAAAGATATAGTACTGGTCAAGATCCAAAAGACAGCAAAAATACGTCCTCCGGTAGTTGAGAAGCTCTTGTCACCATAGCCTAAGGTTGTGATGGTAGCACAAACACAATAGAAAGCATCAACAAGGCCCATTTCCTCAACAAAAACTAGGAAGATGGTTCCAGTGAGGATGAGAACCAACAGAAGGATCAACA
Source organism: Ailanthus altissimus (assembly GCA_946807835.1). Lineage (NCBI taxonomy): Eukaryota > Viridiplantae > Streptophyta > Magnoliopsida > Sapindales > Simaroubaceae > Ailanthus > Ailanthus altissimus. Next base: position 20,978,372 of record OX327713.1, on the reverse strand, counting down.
TCATGATGCATTTGTACCTTGCTTTGTTGGTTTCAATCTCCTTTAGCATATCACTCGGGCCAACATTTTGATGAATGTGTAGGGCTTTAACGAGCAGTATTTCCTGCTTCTCCACCAAATAATCTGCTGCATTGCTCAGTAACAGTCCAACTAGAGCTATCCCTGCAAAGACAAAAGCACAAGCGAGTAGTTTTGAGAGGACACTATCGGGCACTAGATCTCCATATCCAACGGTGGTCATTGTCACGATGCAGAAGTAAACAGAATCAAGAACTCCATCTGTTTTCTTTCCTTTGATTTGGCTCTTCACAGCATAGAAGCATATAGTGCTGATGCCAAGGTAGACAGCCAGGTATACAGCAACCCTCTTAAAATTTGGATGGGGTTTGCTGAAAATGGATTCAGAAGGTTGCATTGAGTCTTTGGCATTTATTTCTGGAGCTAGAACATCCGCGATAGGAGCACTTCTAATGCGACGAAGTCTTCTTCTCTTGGGAGCATCTTTGTTATTTGTTAGAGGTGTTGGAACCGCTAATCTAGAGAGTAGTGGCTCATTTGCACCATTGCAGGCCATTAGGGATGTTTACCAGAACTGTACCACTATCCGGACCTGCACATCGTTTTACATATTAACTTGGAAACAAATTATATCGGCTTGGTTCTTCAGACCCAACTTCAAATAAATCTCACTTGGCAATTAAAGTCTACACCTTAGAATTATGAACATACTTACCATCAAGCATAACAGTTTTCTTTTGTATCAGATAGATGATGTGTTGTGGACAGTAAACTTTTACATTACATATGTATTATCAGTAAACAAATAGCTTGTGTTACCTTGAGTTCATCTAACAGGACAAAAATTAAGATCACCATCACGGAGAGAGACAGAAAGAGAACACAATGTGTACCAAAACATGGACAAGGAGACTCATTAGTTACACAATATGTGGCTCAATTACATGTGTTTTGAAATCTGCAAATGGCAATGCACAGTTTTTTAAATGCCCTTATCTGATTTTTGTTAAAACTATAGACTAAATAGTTCTCCTCGCCAGATTGACCCAATTTCCCAACTTTTCAGTCCCAACTCCCAAATCTGTTGAAATATCCGAACAATTCTTAAAATCAAACCTGACTGAATATGTTAAAAAAAAAATCTAATTTAAACACTCAAAAACATGCTTGATTTACCCTTTTGAAATCATAAGTAGAAAATGACTAAATAAATCCAAATCATGATATGCTAGGGGCTTCCTCTTTCTCCCCATTTTAGGTAAAAGTCAAACTGAAACTACATAATTGCAACATATGCAAGATCAAGATCTCTATAATAATGATTTACTCAGACATACACAATACCAACATTAATTTTCCATTTATAAGCAATAAACAAAAGAACAAACGAAGAGACTATAATTAAAAACTATATAAATGCTTTTCCCAATTGAAGAAAACAAATGGGTATCCCCAAAAAGCAATATTGAAGTTTAGGAACCCTCGCTATCAAGCTGATCCAATCCAGGAAGCAAGAGGATTTAACTTCTATAAAAAGAGTGTCGTGTTATGACTTGTGAGACTTACCAGATGATGCACAGCAACCCAGGCTTGCTTTTTTATAAATCCAATCCCGAGTGCCTTTTTCCCAGAATCAGACGAAGGGGAATTTGGTCAGAGAATTCCCTGAAAATTCCAGGAAGATTTAAGCAATTTTGATCCCTTGTTTGCTTTCAGCTTCTAGCTAACTAGATTCCATACAAGTACTTTCTTTAGTGAAACAAAGACTGCTCCTTTTTGCCTGGTTCTGACAGAAATACGAAATTGGAAGTTTTTACAGGATCTGGGAAGTGAAACAGGTCACAAGTTACTGAGTTTGGTCTTGTCTGGAAGATCCAAAGGGGTTAACTTTTAGCTTTTCTGTAAGTGATTATTCTCCCAGGAAGTTATAACTAATCTTGGTTGTGAAACAGTTTGTTATATGCTAATTATGATTCATTTTTGTTTTAATTATTATTAAATTTTTAGTGGATAATATTTTTTAAGATTTTTATAAATTTCTTTTTTTTAAAAAGACTGAAGTATTTTTTGTTTTTGTTTTAATATATGCAATTTGTAATACTGAGGTCTGATTAATTGAAGACAAAACTGAAATCAAATTTATTTTACATGCTTTTCCTATACATGTTATTTATAATACATGGACTTTTTTTTTTTTTTTGGAGAAGAAGGCGAGGACAAATTTAGAGCCCTTCATTGTTTTTTTTACATATATTGGATTTTTTTTTAAAAAAAAACCCTTTAATTGATCCTAAATTAGTAATTTAAGATCTGGTGGAGCTATTTCAACTCACAAATTTCCTCTCTAAACTCACTATTTAATAAAATAATTTATTGACAAATTAACTTTTGATAAAATTACTCGCATTGTTTCTCTCTCCTTCAATTTCTCATTAGTTTTTGCAAAACTTATATGTGAGATAAAGATTGTAAAATAAATATTAATATATTTTTTTATCACAAATTCTCATTATGTACAAATCTATTATGTTATTAAAAAATATTGAATTTTGATGTGTATCATTTTAATTTTTTGAATTGAAAAAAATTGTACTCAAATCTCAATAGTATTTAGAGAATAAAATATTTTTAAAAATAAGCAAATTATAATTATTTTTATTTATCTTTTCAGTCAATTTTTAATGTTGTGCAATTGATTCATCAAAATTTTTTTTATCAACAAAACCTTTTTTCGATAACTTTTAATAATTTTATACTTATTCTTATAAATTAATAAAGAACAAAACCCACCATCTAAAATGAAGACCAATGAACTATTTAACTAAAATAAGCCCTTAGTTATATTAAATTTGATAACATTTATGTTGATTGAAAGAAAGACATTAACAAAGAGGAAAAAAGAAAAAGGACATAATGGAATGAGTAATTAAAAAGAAAGTAAGTGAGAATTTAGTTTTTAATTTTTTTTAAAAAAGGAGGGTGAGTTAGTGTCCTAAAGAGTTTTACCCTTTACTTTCTCAGAGATTCAAATCTTAATAACTCGACATTATTTATATAAGACTTATCACTAAATCATATTCTTGGAGATAATTTAATTTTTAATTTGTCATAATAAAGAAAGAATATGTTATTGTGAGATTGAAAAAGATAAAGGGCAATTTTGTCATTTTGTAATTTTGAAAATTTAATAATATATATAATTTAAAATTGAATTTAAAGAGAAAATTAGTAGGTTCAAATAGTCTCACCTTTTAATATTTTTAATAAGAAAAATTTTCTATGGATATGGGCCGGGCCTTGCCAGCCCAAACCCGAAACAGATCCGGGCCTTGGTTAATATAAATAGATCCAATTTTGCTCCGATTTTGACCCAAAAAAATTCAACAGACTATTTAAAAAAACAGAAAAAGCAAAATGGAGGGAAACCGTTGGAGCTCGCAACGCGGCGATTTGCTGCGAAAAATCAGAGGTAATTAGTGGCAACAAAAACAATAGACAAAAAAAAATCAATTTGATTTTGATTTTCTCTAACATTTTCATCGATTCTTTTGAATGAATTTTTAGGTTTCTGTTTTCTCAAGTACATATGTGTGTGTTTGTGTGTTTATGTACATGCAGAGTTCACTAAGTCAATTGTGAAAGAGCTAGGCGAGGGACGATCGCCGTTGATTTGCATCAATCGGTTCAGAAACTACTGCACGAATCTCGACGCAATCTGGTTCGATCATTTTTGGTTTCATGATCTGCAGAAAATTTAGTTATGTGTTCGGAAGAAATTTGTTTTTAAAAAAATATGTTAAAAGTGAAAGTTGAGGTGAATTAAATAGCTGTTGATTGATTTAGATGTGTTTGGAAATGATCGGTAGAAAGCGATTATATTTGCACGTGCTTTTTTTTACCTTTTAAAAAGCGCTTTTTAAAAAAGCGCTTTCTGAAAATTCTGTTGAATAAATGCTATTTTCGTAGAAGTATTTGAGAATTTCAGTGTGTTTTTTTTTGTTTGAAGAAGCATCTAGAAGTGCTTTTCTAGGAAGCATTTGCTTTTTTTTTTTGGACAGAATAACTACATCTTATTCAGAAAGGAACGTTTAATTTGGTTGTGTGTGTGCGTGTGTGCGTGTGTGAATGTGTTTCCATGGGCTACTATTGGTTTATGCAGCTCTTGCAGCTATGATTTTCCAAAGGGACAGGAAATTCTGACACTTGAGAAGCAATGCCATGTTCGTAGAATTGGTAAGATAGGTGTCATTAGCTTAATCGAGTTCATGGACTTAAATTTATTTGATGAGATAATTGACAAGCATTTTGCAGACTGATTCTTGTGGGCTTCAATTTTTTGTTGGTTCTTGATTGTTTTTCAGATGTGTTGCTGAGAGTGCTACTGATTGTTCAACAACTTCTTCAAGAAAATAAACATGGGTCAAAGAGGGATATATATTACATGCATCCATCTGTGTTTTCAGGTCGAAGAGGGATATAAATTTCAGTTACAATGTCAATTGTACTTATAATGGGATTAATATCCAAGTTTTTCTGTACTGTGATTTAATCACATAATTGAAAATAGCATGCTCTTGCTATGATATAATGTTATATGGCATAAACAATTACCTTCTTATCTCCTAAATTTAGTGGCATTTTTTTATGGTGGTTTTGTCATTGGAATTCTTATGAATTCATAATGAAGTTAAGACTTTTGCTTGGATATTAAGTTATCAATTGTCTGCTTCAAGATGTTGATCTTTTTGAGTTTCCCATCTTAGTTTTTCTGTTTATTTTGGAATGCAGAACAGTCAGTTGTGGACCGAGCAATTAATGACATTTGTATCCTTATGCACTGCAGTCGCCACAACTTAAATGTGGTTGGTAGTTCAAGAGCAGTTTTCATGCTATTCAGATAATGTAAAAGATACACCATTATTTTTCAAAAGAATTGTTGTTGTTTAGTAATAAACTTTTGTCTTCCTCTTGCAGGTGTCTGTTGGGAAAGGGTGAGTAATTCTTATCAGAAATATCCCTGGAATATGTGAACTTCTATCATATAGCATATGTGCTCAATTGCTCATTTATTAGATTCTCATTCAAGTCATTGTGGGTGAAAATTGAATGAGGAAATATTTATTCATCCAGTTCACTGTGATGTAGATTGGTGATGGGCTGGTTAAGATTCCTGGAAGCTGAAAGGAAATTTGATTGTATAAACAGTCCTAACACTGTAAGTTTGTAAGAATGAATCAATGATATCTGCAATTTACTTACATCACCGACTAGATTATAATTGTGTATCTGATTCATTTGCAGGTCCATCCCATTCCTGTGTTCGTTGAGGAAGTCAAAGGTATCCAAACTATCAAGTGTCATGATATGTACAAACATTGATTTCCAATGCCTGTTACCATTTAATAAGGAAAGGGAAGAAGAAATGAGACTTCAAATGCTTGAATTATATTTAAAGTTAATTATTGCACCAATCTTTTCTGATAGTGTAAAAAGTTTATGAATTCATTTAAAATGTTTGTGAAATTGTAAAAAATGGTATTAATCTAATCAATCCTAAGCTTTTAACTGAACTGCTATAATGAGCATAGCTGTATGATATGCACTTTTGCCAATGTTGCTTATGTTCAAGATATTAAAGCAGTAAGAGATATGCGGTCCTTAATTCTTGCTTCTCTTTAGATATTGTTGGTGTTGCCAATTACATACTGGTTGTAGAGAAAGAATCAGGTAATGGCTCTTCTTCTCAATGTTCATGGTTTCACATAATGTTAGAAGATGTTTAGGATTGTTATTGTCACTAAATATTGTTATGTAACTCCTGGGCATGCAGTGTTCCAGCGTCTAGCAAATGACCAATTCTGTAAAAGAAACCGCTGCATCGTCATCACTGTAAGTGCAAATATTGTCCATACTCTCTTCTTAAAGTCACTCTCTAAGTATCTTTTTCTTTCTTTTCTTGTACAGGGAAGAGGGTATCCAGATATCTCCACAAGGAGGTAGAAAACTCCCCTTTAACACTTGGAAAGAAATATGAATCAAATGTTAGAGCACAGCCATTTGTGCCACCCTTTTGCTCTAGGAATCTCTTTCACATGCATGTCTGTGTATAAATATGTGCATATAATGTGATATCAGGTTTTTGAGACTCCTGATCGAGAAGTTACATTTGCCAACTTATTGCTTGGTAGATTGTGATCCATATGGCTTTGACATCCTTACCATATACCGGTTTGGTTCTATGGTAGGATTTTCATTTGAATTATATGTGATTTGCTAGCTTCACATCATCTAGTTATAAAAGATATACTACAATAGACTAGCAAGTGATAATTTCATCGTTCACTGCTTTGACTTGAATTTCTTTTCCCTTCTTATTGTACTCCGATTGAAGCAAATGGCCTATGATGCAAAGTTTTTACGCATCCCAGAGATACAATGGCTTGGGGCTTTTCCCTCAGATTCTGAGAAATATGGTCTTCCTCGGCAGTGTCTCCTTCCCTTGACGACAGAAGGTGAGACGGATGTAAAATAAGCTCTTTCTATGAACAGATTCCTTTTAACTGTTGCCTTCTTCCAAATTGTGTGATTGTTCCTAAATTTCTTGTTAGATAAGAGAAAAACTGAAGCAGTGTTACTTCGGTGCTATCTGCATAGAGAAGTACAACATTGGAGGTAGAAATTCTTTCACATTATATACTACAATGCTCTTATTATTAATGTACTAATAAGTTGGGCTTTCTCATGACAGATCAGAACTGGAATTGATGCTGCAGAAAGGAGTGAAGTTCGAGATCGAAGCATTGTCTGTGCACTCTCTTTCTTTCTTGTCAAATGAGTACATACCATCTAAGATTCAAGGTGAAGTGCATTTCTAAAGCATTTAATAGTTTTAGATACTATGTGCTTAAAAAAAAAAAGGTTTTAGATACTATGTGACTACAAGACCAACGGATTAAAACTTTTAGCATTTGATAAATAAATATTCTAGGAGATATTGCTTCAGAGTCTTAAAACATTTTCTCATTGTTCTCAGTGATTGAGTTGGCCCCTGAAGATAAGCCAAAATGAATATTGTATTTTTTGGAGAATAATGATAACCATTCTGTTTTAAGTGATTCAGCCTAGGCTGATTTCCTAACACATTCAAAGAAGAATTGAGTCATCCATTTTATTTTCTTCTCTTAGAAGTTTCATTTTGAAGAGAGGTTGCTAAATTTTGTTTCCAAAATTATTAATTTGTCTGTCAGATCAGTGCAACTAAACCTAGGAACATTTTTTTATAGTGAAAATTCGGTATTGACCCACCTGTTTCCGCAAATATAAAACCAACAAAAATTCACACTCAGGATCTTGAAATAGAATAAACCCAACTATTTTCAATTCACTTTTCATCGTCTTCAAATGCCAAATCCAGCGTCAGAATTAAATGGGAGAGTAGAGAGTTGAGAGGAATTAATATGAGAGAGACAACTGACAGCTCATAGAGTGAAACATTTTAAGGAAACGAGATCATTTTATTTTTGGAAACTATAATTTCACGAACAAATTTGAGCCAAATTTTCAATGCTTTGCTTTATTATGTTAATCCCATCAAAATCTCATTATTTTCAAATACCCACCTGTCTGTATTTTCTCATCTTCTTTTCAAGTCAAACTTCAACACGACCAACATTCACAGTAAAGATTCAATGGTTTTAATCTCTTACATAGAAAATCATAAGTTGTTTCAATGGAGCCCTTGGCAGAAATGGTATCAACCATTATTATTATTATGTTTAATTTAAAGTTGCTTTTGCTTAGTATTTTTCTATTATTAATTCTCATTTTCTCTGGTAAAATATTTATGCAGACTTGTGTTCTAAAAATAAACATCCACTGTGAGATATGCAAGAGGAAGGTGATGCAAGTGTTGCAAAATCTCCATGGTACTCTCGTATTCATAACTTATTTTCAATGAGAAAATAACAGTCACTGAAAGTGAAATGAAAGAAGCGAATAAATAAAATGATATGATTATTTATTTATTTAATTTTAATTTTATGGTGGTAGGAGTATATTCTGTTGTCATAGAAGCAGAAAAAGGAACAGTAGAAGTTGCTGGTAAAGTAAACCCCAATAGAATTTTAAGGACTCTTGAGAAGAATGGGAACCATGCTGAAATTTCATCTCTCAAATTTGATGGTGAATTTGAGCAAAATAATTACAACTATTATGAAGATTATGGATATTTTCCACCCAGGGTGACTTACCCATATCCAATGCTAAGGCCTGAATTTTCATATTACGGGAGATGCCCACAATTCATACCGCCGCCACTACCACCATTACTACACCTGCTGCCTCTGCCACCGCAGCCTCCACCACCTCCTCCACCTCAACAGTCACCACCAGTTGGTAACTCTCCATCAGTATCACCGAAGGCTGCACCCCCAGGTAAGAAGCCTGAATGTTGTAGCATAATGTAAAATGTTGTGATAAACTTTGGGTGATTTTACAAGTGAGATACATCATACGTGATGAACCAATAATGCAAGATGATATTCGGATTAACTGATTCTTCGTATATTTCAATTCTTTTTCTTCCTGAATTTTGATAATAATAGAAGATATGTTATTCCGAGAATCTTTCTCTAGTGCAAATATCTGCATTTTAAAAACAAATAGACGTTCTTATTTGAGGATTTTTGCTTTATGTATGGTATTGGCATAACATCTGAATTATGTGATTTACAGAAACTGGGTTGCTAAATTCTTATTTCAACATGTACCGATAAATGAATAAAGATGATGAAATTTTCCAGAAAGCAACTTATTATATTTTGGTTGTGGATTTGGGTATGATTTCTCTAATCTAATGGATGAGATCAAAGCCTATGAATAATGAAAAACAATGAAATGAAACAAGTCTTGTATCTTTCAAAGCAAGTTAAAAAGAACCCATTACTTTGTGAAGAAGCTTTTATTGTGCTAATCAGGAATCTGTGAAATTGGATTTATCTATTCTATCAAAATCATTGGCCTATTCTTTGCTACACCTATAACACCAATGGGGATGCATCATTTGGAAATAATATGAACACATTTTCTTTTTAATTTTTTTTCCTTTTCTTTTTTCATCTTCAATGATTATTACCAAAAAGATTGTTGTTGTTTTTGTTCAGAAACTTACTGATTGAAAATCTATTAGCATTAGCAAATATTGTTAATTTCTCAGAGACTATTGATGATGCCATTTTAGTATGCATAGCTAAAAAATATGATCTTTTTTTTTTTTTTGAATTATATAACATAGTTGAGGTCGTTTTTGTATTTTAAAATATGTAGACGTTTGTATTTGAGAATTTATAAATTTTTATTAATATTTTTAAAATATTGTTAATTTCTAATGTAAGTGAATTAACAAACTACAAAACCAAGCAAAATGGAAAAATTCACATCAAGGTTTTGGCCTGATGCTGCCATCAATTCCATATACTTTCATCACTGCAAATTATTATTGAAACTTGTGCTTTGAGGAGGCAATTAGACTTCTTGATTTGGCAATGGCCATGTTTTCAGAAAGTCCCGAAATTGATATAGCCTGAATGCACTTGTGGTACAAGTTCTGAGAAGAGATGTGAGCTTCTATTCAATATATTTGTCTGTGGATAGAGGTGGCAATGAATCATGATTAGTTTATTCTATTCCAATTTAGTTAATAAAGATAAAAAAAACGTATTCAAATAGTAAATGAATTAAATTAAAATTCACGAATAATTAGGTGAAATGAATTTGAATTTGAACATACTGATTCGTTAATTCATTTATAATTCGTCATTATTTACATTATCGAATGAATGAATTCAAATAAGATACCAAATTCATTTAGAATTTGTATAAGATTATATATGTATTAAAAATTATTGTGGATTGAATTTGAGTTAAATTATGTCAAATTACAATTTATTTGTGTATTTATATTGCATACGAATAAATGAATTGAATTCATTTAATTTATTAAAAAATGAATCAAATTCAAATTAAAACTTTGATTCCAATACAAAAATAATCGAATATGAATCCATTGAAATTTTGTTATATCTTACTTGAATTCGACACACATTCAATTCAATTCGTTTATCCGTATTGCTTCTCTTACTTGTGGATCGTATCATATTGAGACTTGTATAATGTGAAATATTGTGCTACACTTTTGACTATTTATTTTTTGCCATTTGATTTATTAGAGGGTTTGCTTTGGTGTAATGATAATGTAAGATCATATTTTTGGTTAATTTGATATTTTATGTATATTTGAATTCTTTTTGTTAATTTGTATCATAATAGAAGGCGTCTGATTTAAATGCATGATACTTAACATCTGAATTATGTGACTTATAGAATTTAGGATATTCAATTTCTTTTTTTTTTAACTTCTACCAATGAATGAATAGAAGTAATGAATAAGTAAGATGGATGATTTGGGCACCTGAATTTTAGATTCAGTCTCTTAATAATTGGTATTAAAAATAAAATTATAATAGCTTGAATGTAGATGGACTCAACCGTGTCAGATGAAAAGGTCAATATTTAATCTTTACACTAATGAAAGTTTCAATAAAGGAAGAGATTGTTGAATTATCACAACACATTGGCTAGAATGTGGATTTTGATGGAATTTGTTACAATCTAAATTGATGGATTATGAAAACAATGAAAATGAAACAAGTCTTGTTTCTTTCAAAGAAAGTTAAAAAGGACCCATTACTTCATATAATGCAAGGTCATTGAATTTGTGAAATTGGATTTATCTACTCCATCAAAATCATCAGCTTGTGCTTTGCCACACCTACAACAAAAATTGGGTGATGCATCATTTGGAAATCATATCAACACCAATCTCTTTTCCCCTTTAACTTTTTTTTCTTTTACACATTCAATGATTGTTGTTGTTGTTTAGATAGTTATTGACAGAAATTCTGTAAGCAAAATAATGTTAATTTCTCAGAGACTGCATTGGTGATGCCAAGTTCAGTATATAGCTCAAAAATAGCTCTAAAACTGCGTCGTTTTTTTAAACTATATAATACTGTTTAGGTCCTGTTAGCAAGCATTTTAAAACATGACAACATCCGCAACTAAGCATTTCTATTGGTATGTACATTTATTCGCTGGATGAGTTTCTAACGTAAGTGAATCAGCAGCTGCAGCCAATCAAATGGCAAAATCCACATCAGGGCTTTGGCCTGATGTTGCCATGCCATCAATTCCACGAACTTTCATCAGTACAATTATTGTTAAAACTACATGGTTGGTGGAGGCAATTCGACTTCCTGAATCGTCTATCTCCACATTTACACGAAAGTCCTGGAATTGATATAACCTGAATGTACTTGTGGTACAGGTTTTGAGAAGAGATATGAGCATATCTGGTCAATGAATTTGCTTGTGGATCGTATCATATGAAAGTTGCAGGACCTTGGACTAAAATCCTTTAATGGTAGGCATTGGCAGTTCATATTCAGCATTATTATTATTATTAGTATTGTTCATATCCTGAAACTAAAACCTACCATTCTGGTCAGGATGAACATCCCATTGGCAATATTGTTTGCTAGCTACTAGCACATTGATTTTTTGCCATCTGGGGTTACTGATATTTTGGTAAATTATTGGTACCCTGGGCCAATATCTATTCATTTTTGACATGCCCCACTTTTTATAATTGTGTTGCATTTTGCATTATTTCAGGATTTGGACAAAAAACTTAAGTCTTTGTTTGCAACCTCTTAGGTGTATTACCGCTCATTATCAATGAAGTTTCTGCATTCAACCAAAGATGGTGTCAATTTCAATTTCAATTCCATTGCTCATTCATCAGCTCAGCCAGCCAGCAATCCGACTGATTTGACAGTCTCCCTGTCGCTCGTCTACTATGTGGACAAGTGAGCTCCGGGAACCAGTTTCCGGATTTTAGCACCCTGAAATCTTTGCAAGTTTTAATGCAAATTCTTTTCTTGCACTAGAAGATACGTAAAAAAAAGGGTCAGGTAATTACATATGAATGTTTTGCCCTCTTGATGTGCCAAAATGTGAGTGAATCAAAAACATGTTTTCATAATTCAATGTGCAAATTGATTTTGCTTTGAAGAAAGAGGACCCACTTTTTGGAGCAAAGAACCTGCTTTGATGTGAATCCACATTCAACCAAGTGTGATTGAAAATGAAAGCTTTTGAGTTTTTTTAACCACATAAGTGTAAAGGAGCTGATGGATTCTTCTGCCACCTATATTAGTAAATGGCAGTTTCATTCCCTTTCGGCCATAATAACAAATTTTATGTCATTTTTCTGTAACCCCATTATTATATTTTACATATCTATATATCTCAAGCTTTTTAACTTAATACTGTTTTGCCTTTGATTGGATTTTTAGGGGAATATTGATTAGTAGTATGTAAGTATGCGTTTGTCCATTTTGAAAGCACTTTTTATGGTTCTTTCAAAGATTTATATGCTCACAAAGAGTTATTTGTCAAAATTAGAATGTATAATAAAAAGAGTATTGAAAAAATTACATCTCATAATCAATTATATGGTAATCTTAAACAAAATTTTAAAATATATAACGAAAATTTTAAACATATAACAAAAAAGAAAATTTGTCTCACGTAATTATCTGTAAGATAATCTTATCCCAAATCTCAGAATGTATAACAAAAACTTAGAATGTAAAATTAAAAAAAGAAATACAATGCGTACATAGCTAAAATTTTGGAAATGTATAATGAAAAAAATTATTGAAAAAAATTGTATTACATAATGGATTGCATAGTAATCTAACTTGTTCTTGTATCTACAGTAATTTTAGGTTAATGATGTTCATGAGTAGATGGTTGAAAATATTAAGCACTATGAGAATCACCAACCTAAACCTTAATACAATTATTTGAAACCTTAATCAAGACTTTCCTTAATTAAGACAATAAGCTTAGCCGACCAAATCACCTCAATTCAATATTAGCTATCATTATGAGGACTCAGTTGATAAATTTCCACTTTCACTTAATCTTACGATTTTTGTCACTTTCCCAAATTAAAGTCCCCAAGTCAAGTCAAGGGGAAATTTGCTTGGTGTTGAGATTTTAGCCCTCTATTAAGTGAGATCGTTTCACCGTTTCATTAGATAACTATTAATCGTTTGAGTTATTTTTGTATGCAAACATACACACATTTTTAAAATATAAAATTAGTTATGCATAATTAATTGTTTAATTTAGAAACGTTATTTTTTTAATTGTGCAACAAATACTAAATAATGATGTACAATTTAAATAAACATTTTAAACTAGAAAACATAGAAAACTTCTAAGAGATACTATTTTATCACGTTATGCTATAATTATATTAAATTATTCTCCGGTATTAAACGTTTTGTACATTTTTAAAATTCAAATTTAATTATACATCGTTTTTCAATTAAAAGACAATCTTGTTTTTCTTTTTAATTATATAACAATATTTAAGCAACGATAAATAGCCGAAGTTTGCGTTTTATAAATAGTGTAAATATTTATAGTTAAATTTTTTTTAATCACTTATATATTAACATATTTGTACTTGTAAAATTATGTTTAAAATAATAATCAAGATATTATGTATATATAACAATACATAATCTCAAGTAATTCAATTGCGTCTCTCTATTTTTTAAGACCTTTTTTTTTTACACGGAGAAGTGAGTAATTTGAACTCGAAACTTTCATTGAAATGAAGATAAAAATATATTACTAACTCTTTTAACATAAATATCATTTTTTTAAAAACTTTTCGAAGTTAATCAAAATTATTTTTGTCTAAACTTAGCACTCTTTCTAATTTTTAATAAGATACATAAAACATTCACTATCACATGGACCTCCATGTCCCAAAAATGATAACAAAGAAATTAATTCACATAAATGATAATGGAGGGAAAGGCTTTAGTTTAATTAGCCCTTCTAATCTATCAAAAACATTAACCAAAAACTAAATTGAAAAGACCCTATAAATAAAAGGAGCCAAGTACAACAAACATGGTTCATTATATTAATTTTTCATTGTTTGAGTGAGATCAGTAAGTAGCTTCTGATTGGTTGACTTGTAATCCATAAGATTTTGAAGTCAAAATCAAGATCAAGGCTCAACCAAGTGAACTTTTTTTTTTCTTCTCTAAATCTAAATCTTTGGAGTAGCTTTCTGATAAATTATCAAATTAATGATCAAGCAAATTAGTCTCTCACACAAAGGAAATAAATTAATAAAGTTAATGACTATTATATGTAAGTTCGATATTGATAAAGTGTTACATTAATTAAAATATAAATTATTAAAAAAAAGAAAAAAAGTAGTAGTATATAATCTATATACAACTGAAAAAGGCATATACAAAACATAGAAAATCAAGGAAAAAAAGGAAAGAAAATTATAAGTCACTAACATTACAGTCTAGAAATGATTGAATTTTTGTTGATTAATTATTAAACCAAGATTAATTGTTGCCTTGCTTCAATCCTCAGTTCTTCTTTCATCTTTCTGATAAAATCATCAAACTTTTTGTTCAACTCCGCTGTACTCAACAACCCATTTGCTTCTTCTTCTTCTCTTGCTTCAGCTTCTTCAATGAAAAAACTCCCCTCTTGCTCTTCATCAACAAGAGCTTCTTCTTCTTCAAGAGCAGCTTTAGTTTCTTCTTCTTGCTCATCTGCTCTTTCTTCCCACACAAGTCCTTCTTGTGCCTCTTCATGTTCATCTTCAACTTTGAACTTTTCATTTTTTTCTTCTTGTGGTACTTCTTCACTCTTATACTCAAAATATCCTCTACGCTCCATAGCATTTTGTTGTGTACTCTCAATATTTTCAAGTACCCCATCTTCCTTCTCCAACAATGGTACTTGATTTGTTGTTTCCATCACGGCCATTTGAGATTGAGATTGTGAACCATCTTCATCACCTTCATAGTTCTTAAAAGACTCATGATGGTCAGCTGTAGGATTATACTTGTTGGATGATGATGGTGATGGAGATGAAGATGAACCGAAAAAGCCTGAGTACTTTACAAGGAAAACAAGGAGTCCATTGCAAAGGAGGAAAGTGGAGTTCTTGTCCAAGGTGTGGCTGAACAGTTTGATGGGCAAAGTGGAGAAGTAGAAGTTCAAGTAATGGAGGAAAGAGAGCAAAGTTGAGTGAGTGAAGAAAAAGGAAACCACAGAAACTGAAAGTATCAATTTGGTGATGATTGATCTCTTCAGAAACTGAGATTTTGTAAACTGCAGGCTGAAGGGCTTTCGCTTTTGTTGCTCGGTTTGATAATTTTCCATATTTTTTTGTTTTTGTTTTTGTTTTAGGCTTCTTTGAAGAAGGAAGATGTGGGAAAAGAGTTGAAAATATTTTGTTTGTGTTATAAGAAAGTGTTTGTGGGTGTTTGGGGTATGTGTATGTTAACGAAGGAACCATGATGTTCCTTATATAGGGGAGATTGACTGAGGCTACATGGGAAAGTTTACGAAAATACCCTATTTTTGTTTTGAATGCTCTCTATCGACATACATAAAATGGGATTTTTTAAATAAATTTTATATCTTTAGAGTACATATTAAAAAAAAGTTTTAACGACGAAAAAGTTATAAAATAAATAAAAATAAACACTTGTTTATGACTCATGTATTTAAAATTTCGTCGATTCTAAAAATTTTAATATAAAAATTTCTTAATATGTGTTTTTAGAGAAGAAGCCAATATGATTT
The DNA here is from genome assembly GCA_946807835.1 of Ailanthus altissimus. NCBI lineage: Eukaryota > Viridiplantae > Streptophyta > Magnoliopsida > Sapindales > Simaroubaceae > Ailanthus > Ailanthus altissimus. The sequence continues at coordinate 20,962,592 of OX327713.1, read as the reverse complement.
TGTATAAAATTAAAATAATAGATTTTCTAACAAGCCAACTACTCTTTGTGTTATAAACTAACTAGGTTGCTATTTGGAGGAGTTGTTATGTTCCATTTTGTTACTTGATGATTTTGAACTTTCTAGCTAGCTGCCTATATGATATTAGGTGAGAGTTATATTCTCTTCATGCTTACAAATTTTTAGCTACATATTGAGAGGGTGGTGGTGGCATTCATTTAGTAGTTTGGGACCAACCAAACCATAGAAGAAGAAGAAAAAAAAAGAGAGATGTATTTTCCAAAAACTCACCTACATGTTCATATGCATCTTTGGGTATTTAGATTATTACAAAGTTTCTAATGGTTTTGTTGAAGGGTTGATACTTTCTACTTTAAGGGTTTTTAGTTGGAATTCTTAGAAGAAAAAAAGGTCTGGTAATTACACATGAATATTTTGCCCGCTTGATTTGCCAAATTTGAGTGAATCAAAAACATGTTTTCATAATTCAATGTTGAAATTGATTTTGCTTTGAAGAAAGAGGACCCACTTTTTGGAGCAAATTAAGAACCTGCTTTGATGTGAATCCACATTGAAAATGAAAGCTTTTGAGTTTGTAACCACATAAGTGTAAAGGAGCTGATGGATTCTTCTGCCACCTATATTAGCAAATGGAAGTTTCAATCCCTTTCAGCCATAAGAACAAATTTTATATGTCATTTTTCTGAAATCACATTATTATATTTTACATATCTATATTGATCAAGCTTTTTAACTTAATACTGCTTTGCATTTGATTGGATTTTTAGGGGAATATTGACTAGTAGTATGTAAGTATGTGTTTGTCCATTTCGAAAGTACTTTTTACAGTACTTTCAAAGATTTATATGCTCTCACACAATTATTAGTCAAGCTAAAGAAATACTTTGAAGTGCTTTTTTTTTTTTTTTATAACTATTGTCAAATACACTTACAAAAAAGTGCTTCGGGTAAGAACATTTCAAAACATATCATCTATTACAAAGTAATTGTCAAATGGCAATGAAAATTTGCAATCCTCTTGTATCAATAGATGGAAAGAGAGATTCTATTTCTATGATCAACTCATTGAGGAATTGAACATGTGTCCTTTTGGTGGGTTGAAAAAGTTGCGAAACATCAATCTTCTTAAGATCGATTTGCTACAGATATGTTGGTGTTTTTAAAACCACAGTTATACAATAAAAGTAAAAGCACTATCTGTAAAATTGAAGTTGACATTAAAAACTTAGCATCAGAATAAAAATACTATTCACCGAATGCTTTAAATAATATATTTTAATATAGATAAAATCATTTCTATATCAAAATGATCCTTAATTAATAAAAAAATAAAAGAAGGATTATGTCACAATTAAAATTTGTTTTTTGCTCCACAATATGTGGATGTAGAAGTTTTTGGTAAAGTCTATATATGAATAATTAATAGATGTACAATGTACAAATATATCTCTTTGTCTATGTCTTTTTCTTATATATAATGAAATTCTATCTGCTAATTGTGGACATGAAATCATCTATCTCAAATGAAAAAAAAATGATAGAGAAGTTTCATTTATTTGGTTGTATTTAACCAATGCCTTGAAAATTAGGCCATTTTTATTGTATAGTCACTATATCATATATGTCAAAGAATTGGACCAGCCCAATGCACTAAGGTTAGATGTCAAAGAAAATGAATTGGACCAGCATGATTCATCAAAAGATAGAACACAGTTCTTTAGCACAGCAAGCCATTTGGTGGAAGCAAGAAGACAAGTTATAGAGTAAAGTTATAGCTGTAACTTTGTCAACTGTATTCATACAGCAAGCAGGCAATATAGAAATGGTATTGCACCTTTAAACCTGACCAATGGTGGCACAACAATGAGTAGCTCCTAGTGGTATAACAACACCAAGCCTGACCAAGAGAGACACTATAGCTAGGTGGCACAATCACAAAGAATGATAGTACAAACCATCTCAATCAATGGCTTAATTAACTTCAGTACAATAGACACAACTTGTAAATATGACAATGAATGTAAATTGTAAAACAAGAAAACTACTTGTATATATAACTATCAAATGACATTGTAATGATGCAGTGAAAAGATTTACATTCACAAGCAATATAACAGAGCAAAATTTGACATTTTTTTTCAACTTAGTATCAGAGCTAAGTTAATGGCATCAAGTTTAACTTCTCAAAATACTACACCAAATCCTACCAACCAAATGCAGCAAAACAGCATACCACCAAGCACTTTCACCTTTTCAGCACCCATCAAACTCACAAATACAAACTATTTATAGTAGAAATCACAAGTTCTTCCCAGCATAAAAGGAAATAGATTGATAGGTTTCATAAAAGGGAGCAGACTTTGCCCCAAACAGCAAAATGTTACAGTTGATATGAAAATACTATCATTACAATTAAAAATTCTAAGTACAACATTTGTTGAGACAAGACCAAAACCTTATGAGCTGGTTGCTTTGAAACAATGCTTGATACAGTCTTAGAATACTCAAGCTATTTTCAACTCTGGTCAACACTTGAAAGCCTCTTTGCCTCTCAGTCAAAGGCTAGAGTTATCCATCTTAAGAGCTTGATTCAAACTGCTAAAAAGTGGGTTAATGACCATGACACAATACTACATAAAAATGAAGGTCCTTGCAGAAGCCCTCAAGTGTACTAGTTGCACAATTATTGATGATGATCTGATTGACTATATTCTGGGTGGATTAGGGAATGAATATGATCCTATTTATGTCAATGCCACTTCCAGAGTTTACAAACTCTAACTTACAGAAGTGTATGCACTCTTGCTCATCCAAGAACACATGTTTAAGCAAAATGTAGATGAGGATCTCTATGAGTCCCCAACCAACTTCAATGCCAACTTTGCTCAGTCAAGCTGAAACTAGAAGAAACAATGGCAAGGCAAAGAAAAAGGCAATAACTTTCGAGGTCAAGTGCCTTCAAATACTACATACAATAGGAACTACAACAACTATGAAAATGCATAAACTAAAGCTAAAGCTCAAGAGATAGTTAGCTCAAACACCAATGAAGTTTGTCAAATCTATTTTATGCCAAAGCACAAGGCTGCATAATGCTAGCATAGTTTTAAAAAAGACTTTGTGCCAAAGCTGAACAACAAAAATAGTCAAGAGGGCTTATGTTGCAACAGCTGGAAGTGAAGAAGATGAGGGCTGGTACCTTAATAGTGGAACCACAAATCATGTAACCAACAGTCTAAATAATCTTGCCATCAACAATAAATACAATGAGAACTAGACACTTGCAGTAGTAATGGTCAAAACTTTGCTATAACTTATACTGGTTGCACTATATTCTTGCTTAACACAAAACACACACTAAATAATTATTTCTGAATGATATATTGCTTGTTCCTAGAATAATAAAATATCTTATCAGCATCTCTAAGTTGTCACATGATAATAATGTTATAGTTGAATTTGACAAATCCAAGTTTTGTGAAGGACCAAAAATAGAGAAATGTGGTGTTGCCGAGAGTGGCTAGACGTGGTCTTTACAAGTTGCAGTGTCTAAGAAAACCAGAGTCCAAGTCAAGTTCAAGTTTAGAGTTATATGAGAAATTTACAACAACTTCTCTTAGTCCTAAGTCAATGTTTTCTTTCTGTTCTAATACAGTTAGTAAGTGTCAGTTTTAGAAATCAAAGTCTGTGAAAGAGATAAAAAAACAACTCATTGAAATAAACTAATGAAATAGAACTTCTACATAGGAGATTAGGTCATCCTTATGTATTAGTTCTCAAGAAGGTGATATCAAGTGTAAGAATCTTTTCAAAATTTTAAATAAAAATATTGCAGCTTTTGATTTTCCTTTCTGTTCAGCATGCCAACTTAGCCAAATGCAAAGTCTGACCTTCAAAGAAACTTGAACTAAAATAAAGAAATCACTTGAATTACTACACATGGACTTGTGGAGGCCTGCACCAGTTCTTTCCACCAAAAGATACAAATACTATTTGGCAATAGTAGATGACTACACAAGCTTCACTTAGATTTACCCAATTCAAACAAAATTTGAGACCTTAAACACATTCATTATCTTTAAAGCTAAAATAGAGAAACTTATTGAACACAAGATTAAAACTGTATATACATGCATGGGAGGAGAGTTTAAGGCACTTGAGCACTACCTCAGAACTGAAAGAAATATCACAAAGTTACTCTTGCCATCATATACATCACCAGAGTGGGAAAGTGGAAAAAAAGCACAAGCATTTAACTGAAACAACCTTTACTCTTCTAGCACAAGCTAATATGCATCTCAAATACTGGTAGGAAATAGAACATACTACTGCATATCTCATAAATAGGTTGCCTTCTAAAAGATTACAAAACTAGTCACCTTACGAAAGACTTTTAGGTCACTTGCCAAATTACACTATGGTTAGAATCTTTGGATGTGAGTGTTACCCATTTCTCAGACCTTATAACAAAAATAAGTTTAATTTTCACAATTCCAAGTGTATTTTTTTTAGGATATAACCCTACACACAAAGGATATGTATGTTTGCACTTATCTGAAAAAACTTACATTGCAAGACATGTGCTATTTAATGAATTTTCTTTCTATTTTCAATCAAGTTCAGAATTTCATACAAAAGAAGAACACCTCTCATCTGAGCTATATACCATGAGTAATCAATTTATCTATCTTAAAGAATCATCTAAGTCTTGTAACAGTCATCCAAATGCAACTTGTAAAGACCAATCATTAAGTAACCCCATAACAAACATCAATTCACTTGATTGCCATTTCTAAGAACTAGAAAACACTTCTCACCAAGATATACAACCAAACACAGAACATGAAACATATATAAGAGCCATTCAACATAACCAAAACACCCATTCCATGGTCACTAGATCCAAGGTAGGAATATACAAGCGTAAGGTTTACTTGAACAACACTGTAATTTTACACACCATACTAGAAAGTACACCTGATGCATTGAATGAAAAGAATTAGAAACTTGTTATGGATGAGGAATATAATGCCATTATGAAAAATCATACATGGGACATTTATACTCCATAAATAAGAGTTGTAGCGAACAAATGAGTGTATAAAATAAAGCATAAGGCAGATGGAATGGTTGTGAGGTTCAAGGTTAGACTTATGGCCAAAGGCTACCATTAAACCCTTGGACTAAACTTCAATGAAACCTTCAAACTAGTGGTAAAATCCTGCACCATCAGAATAATTCTGACTTTAGCCCTAATGTATGATTGAAAACTAAAGCAAGTGGATATAAATAATGCCTTCCTCAATGGAGAATTGACAAAAGAAGTTTATATTCATCAACCCGAGGGCTACATTAACAACAATAGATCAGATTTCATCTACAAGCTAAACAAGGCTCTCTATGGTCTCAAACAAGCTTCTAGAGCTTGGTTTGACAAATTAAAGGAATCTATTTTGAAATGAGGATTCAATGGCACCAGGTCAAATTCATCCTTGTTCATAAAAAAGGAAAATAAAGTTATAACTCTATTGTTAATCTATGTGGATGATATCATTATAACTAGGAACAGTAATGACCAAATTCAAAAATTGATTTGCACGTTAAGTTCTACTTTTGCCTTTAAAGACTTAGGGGGTCTCAATTTCTTCTTTGGGATGAAGTGACAAGATCAAACAACTCAATCTTCTTATCTCAAGCTAAGTACATTAGAGATCTCCTCAACAAGACTAATATATCTAGATGTAATGACAACAACACTCCTCTGAGCACAGAAAGAAAACTGACAAAGAAAAATGGTAAGAAATTCAGCAATCCAATACTTTACAGGAGTGTCACTGGAAGCATATAATATGCTACTCTTACCAAGATAGAACTGGCTTTTGCAATAAATAAATTGAGTTAATTCATGAGTAATCCTTTAGATACTCACTGGATAGCTTGCAAAAAGGTACTAGGATATCTCAAAAACATAATTGATTATGGATTGAAATTGAAGAAACCTAAGGTTCTGCAACTAAATGCCTACACAGATGCATATTAGGGATGTGACAATGATGATAAAAGATCAATTGATGGGTACCTAATGTATCTAGATGAGAGCTTGATCTCTTGGAGCTTTAAGAAATAACAGGTAATTGCCAGATCAAGTTCAGAATCAAAATATAGATCATTGGCTAATACAAGTATAGAACTCAGGTGGATAATGTCTCTAATCCAAGAATTGGGATTTCAATTTAGCAGACCACTAACTATATGGACAGATAACATAAGTACTAACCTTAAATCTAGTATATCATGCCAGAACTAAACACATTAAGATTGACATTCACTTCATAAGGGATAAGGTATGCCAAGGAGAACTAATAGTTGAATATATTCCAAGCTTGCAAGAGCCTACTAACATTTTGACCAAAACTTTAAGCTTCTACAGGTTCAGCTACCTAAAGGACAAGCTAATTGTCTCAACCAAGACACTTAGCTTGAGGGGAGATGTCAAAGAAAATGAATTGAACCAGCATGATGCACCAAGTTTAGACCAGCCCAATGCACTAAAATTGGATGTCAAAGTGATTTGGACCAGCATGATTCATTAGAAGATAGAACACAATCCCTTAGCATAGTAAGCCATCTTGTGGAAGCAAGAAGACAAGCTACAGACAGCATGATTCATTAGAAGATAGAACACAATTCCTTAGCATAGTAAGCCATCTTGTGGAAGTAAGAAGACAAGCTACAGGGCAAAGTTATAGCTGTAACTTTGCCAACTATATTCGTACAGCAAGAGGGAAATATATAAATAGTATTACACCTTCAAGCCTGACCAATGGTGGCACAACAATGAGCAGCTTCTGGTGGTACAACAACACCAAGCCTGACCAAGAGAGGCACTACAGCTAGGTGGCACGATCACAAAGAATGACAGTACAAACCAGCCCAATCAATAGCTTAGATTAACTTCAGTACAATAGACACAACTTGTAAATATGACAATGAGTGTAAATTGTAAAGCAAGAAAACTACTTGTATATATAACTATCAAATGACATTGTAATGATGCGGTGAAAAGATTTACATTCACAAGCAATACAATAGAGCAAAATTTGACATTTTTTTTAACTATATAATCAATTAACTTTTTCGCTACATGTAATAAAAAAGAAAACTTGTGTCACATAACTATTTGTGAGGTAATCTTATCCAAAATCTCAAAATATATGATAAAAATTTAGAACGTATAAAAAAAAAGAACAACGAACGTATATAACTAAAAATTTGGAAATGTATAATGAAAAAAGTATAAAAAAAATTGTATCACATAATCGGTTGTGTGATAATCTTACACGTTGTTTTATGTACAATAATTTAAAGTAAATGATGTTTATGAGTGAATGGTTGAAAAAATTAAGCACTATGAGAATCACAAACCTAAACCCTATACAATTATTTGAAACCTTAATCAAGATTTTTTCTAATTAAGATAACAAGCTTAGCCGACCTAATCGCCTCAAGTCAATATTAGCTATCATTACGACGACTCAACTGATAAGTTTCCACATTTACTTAATCTTATGTTATTTACCACTTTCCCAAGTTAAGTTCCCAAGTCAGGGGAGAAATTTGCTTGGTGTTGAAATTTAGCCCTCTAATACAATTTTTTCTTTTAAAAAAATTGAAAAAAAAAATTTAAGTGAGATGGTTTTACTGTGTCATTAGATAACAATTAATAAAAGTACCATTTTTGAGACTTTCCTAAATTAATCAAAATTATTTTTGTCTAAACTCAAAGCAACTCTTTCTAATTGTTAATAAGATACATAAAACAATCAGTATCACATGGACCTCTATGTCCCAAAAAATTGATAACAAAGAAATTAATTCACTTAAATGATAATAAAGGGAGAGGCTTTAGCTTTAGTTTAGCCCTCTTACCACTTTTATTAAATCTATAAAAAATATTAACCAAAGACTAAATAGAAAAGACCCTATAAATAAAAGTAACCAATTACTACAAACAAGGCTTCATTATATTAATTTTTCATTGTTTAAGTAGGATCAGTAAGTAGCTTCTGATTGGTTGACTTGCAATCCATTAGATTTTGAAGTCAAAATCAAGATCAAGGCTCAGCCAATTCAAATTTTTTAATTTATTTTTTACTTTCTCTAAATTTAAATCTTTGGTGTAGCTTTCTAATAAATTATATAGGAAATTAATGACAAGCAAATTAGTCTCTCACACAAAGAAAATAAATCAATAAAGTTAATGACGATCATATATATAGGTTTGATATTGATAAAGTGTTACGTTCATTAAAATATAAATTATTGAAAAAAAAAGGAAAAATTAGTAGAATATAATTTATATACAATTGAAAAAGGCATAAATAAAACGTAGAAAATCAAGAGAAAAGAAAAGAAAATTATAATTCAATAACATTACATGAAAGTCTAAAAATGATTGAATTTTTGTTGATTAATTATTAAACCATGATTAATTGTTGCCTTGCTTCAATCCTCAGTTCTTCTTTCATCTTTATGATAAAATCATCAAACTTTTTGTTCAACTCCTTTATACTCAACATCTCATTTGCTTCTTCTTCTCTTGCTTCAGATTCTTCAATGAAAAGGCTACCCTTTCGCTCTTCATCATCTTCATCAACAAGGGCTTCTTCTGCTTCTTCTTTTCTTGCTTTAGCTTCTTCTGGAGTAGCTTTAGTTTCTTCTTCTTACTCATCTGCTCTTTCTTCCTACACAAGTCCTTCTTATGCCTTTTCATGTTCATCATCAACTTTGAACTTTTCATTTTCTTCTTCTTGTGGTACTTATTCACTCTTAAGCTCAATCTCTTCTCTACCATCTATAGCATTTTGTTGTGTACTCTCAATATTTTCAATTACACCATCTTCCTTCTCCAACAATGACACTTGATTTTTTGTTTCTATCATGATCATTTGAGATTGAGAACCATCATCATCATCACCTTCATAGTTCTTAAAAGACTCGTGATGGTCAACTGTAACATTATACTTATTGGATGATAATGGTGATAAAGATGAAGACAAACTGAAAAAGCCTGAGTACTTTGTAAGGAAAACAAAGAGTCTATTGCAAAGGAGGAAAGTAGAGTTTGTTAGACAATTTATGTTATTGTATGCCCTTAAAGCATGTGTAATAACATTTTATTAGATTAATAAAGTTTATTCATATATATATAATTGAGCATACATTGATGAGCTCATATTTATAAAGTATGTGATCTATGCATTAGACATATGATGCTAATACAGAAGGTATAGATCATAAGTTCTTTATAAATTAAATCATGTTCACAACCATTAATGAAAAATGGCATTTCATTATGTAAGGTTGTAATTTTTCTGCTTCTTATAGTGGATGAGTTACCTTGATCATCGAAGTAGAGACTTCGAGTAGATAAACTAATGTATATGACACATTGAACAAGACTACAGTGAATTTTGATCTGGTTAACTAAATGTCGTAGATCTTAATTCATAAAAGCTTTAATAAGCTTGATTGATCTTAATCTTGAGCAAGTAATGAACTTACATTCATGCATTGTATCTTTTGAGTTATAACGGAGTGAGATCTACATAAACGGTCAAAACTTCGATAGGTTGGAGCTATAATTTCATGGGTAGTAGGAACATATATTTATAAGATGAAATTTAATAATTAATGTTCACCTAAAATGTTTGTAGTACTTAATAATTAGAATCTGTGGCCACAGTTTATTCAATAAATTATTTATTGAATAATAATATTTATTTGTAAATTTGTTTACAAATATAGATATATTAAAAGTGATCATTAGAGCATTCAGTGACTTAGAGGCAAATAAGTAATTAAAGAGGCAAGACATTTTTGTAAAGCCTAGCCTTAATTATAGACATCAATTAGAGGGTTAATTAAGTGATTATTATTGGTTTAAAGGCTAAGCCCAATTTAATTAAAAGGAGTTTTAATTAAATGAACTTTTATTTTATAACATAGGTTTAGAGTATAGCCCTTGACTTTTAGTAGAATAGCTTGGGAATAACTTAGAAGAATTGGTGTATTATAACTCTAATTTTATAAGTTGGAGCTAGGAAGCCCATGGGTCTTGCAGTCTCTCTACTAGCTCAAATCAAAATCAAACTCTAATTTTATAATCCTAATTAAATTTTAAATACCAAAGGGAGATCCCTATATATATGAGAGATTCTCTCAGATTTGGGTATTAGTGGTTTTAGAGATTAAGAAAGATTCACGCGCCCACACACGTTGAGTTTGAAGATTGAGGATAGTAGAGAAGATTACAACCATTCAATTCAAGATCTGCCACGGCAAGGAATTGAAATAATCTTCTATTTCTATACATATAATTATGAATAAGACGATCTGACTTCTGTTGCGTTTAATTTTATAAACATAAATTTTTTATTTACCAACCAACAGAGTTCTTGTCCAAGGTGTGGCTGAATAGTTTGATGGGCAAAGTGGAGAAGTAAAAGTTGAAGTAATGGAGGAAAGAGAGCGAATTTGAGTGAGTGAAGAAAAGGGAAACCACAGAAACTGAAAGTATCAATTTGGTGATGATTGCTCTCTTTAGAAACTGAGATTTTGTAAACTGCAGGCTCAAGGGCTTTTGCTTTTGTTGCTCGGTTTGATAGTATTCGATTTTTTGCTTTTGTTTTAGGTTTCTTTGAAGAATGAAGATGTTGGAAAGGAGTTAATAATATTTTGTGTTATAAGAAATTGTTTATGGGTGCTGGGGGTGTGTATATGTTAATGAAGGAATCATGATGTTCCTTATATAGGGGAGATTGATTGAGCTACATCATTTTGGAGAAGTTTATGAAAATACCCTATTTTTGTTTTCAATGCTCTCTGTCGACATACATAAAACGAAATTTTTTTTAAAAAAAATTATATCTTTAGAGTACATATTAAAAAAAAGTTTTGACGAAAACTCTATAAAATAAATATAAATAAACACTTGTTTATGCACTCATGTGTTTAAAATTTTGTCGACTCTAAAAATTTTGATATAAAAATTTCTCAATATGTGTTTTTAGAAAACAAGGCAATATGATTTTGTATAAAATTAAAATAATAAATTTTCTAACGACCCAAATACTCTTTGTGCTATAAACTAATTAAGTTGTCATTTCTTTTAATATAGATGTCATATTATTGATGAACATAACAAATATTATATTAAAGCAATATATTTATTCATTAACGCTTATTTGAACTTAAATTTCTATAAAAAAGAGTAATAATCATCTTCCGTATTAGATAAGAAATCTAAAATGAGAACATAAACCTTTTAAAAATATATATATATCATTCCAAATAAAAAGAGAGAAAACCGATTTCACTAGAGAGAGAAATACAAATCTTTTAAAATGAAAGAATTATTCAACTCTATATTAAAAAGATTTTATTTTAAACACATAAAAAATCTAGATCACAAAACATCACCACACTAGCTCATACAACCTCCACTTATTTTACAGTAAACCAAATCAAAATCACATCCTAATCCCAACATTAAATTAAGAGGCTCTGATGGCTTGCTGGATGAGGACAAGGACAGTGACGCCCCGACAAAAGCTTAGTTTGAGTTTAAATCTCCTGGAAACCCACAAGGGTCTCCAAGTGATATACTACTTTCCTTCAAATTTTGCTTCTCCGACACGTTAAAATTATCCCCGCCTGTGCTACCACGTGCGACCACACTCCTCTTCAAAATAGAATTTGAACTTGCTGACACCATCGAAAGCTTAGGATCCTTGTCTTTTACCTCATCGTCAATCTTCACTTGCATGGAATCCGCTGGAATTTGGATACTGCCTTTAGATTTTTGATTAGATAATAATTCCGAACTAGTGGCCTCTTCCAATCTCCTTTCGATTTTGAAAGCTCCTATCCCCTTAGATTTCGTAATATCCTCCAACACCCCAGTAAAATTAGGTTGCCATTTGGAGGAGTTGTTATATTCCTTTTTGTTACTTGATGATTTTGAACTTTCTAGCTAGCTGCCTATATGATATTAGGTGTGATATTAGGTGATGATTTTGAACTTCTCTTCATGTTTACCAATTTTTAGATACATGATTGAGAGGGTGGCGGCGGCATTCATTTAGTAGTTTGGGACCAACCAAACCCTAGAAGAAGAAAAAAAGAAGAAGAGAGATGTATTTTCCAAAAACTCACCAACATGTTCATATGCATCTTTGGGTATTTAGATTAGTACAAAGTTTCTAATGATTTTGTTGGTGAATTAGGGTTGATACTTTCTACTTTAAGGGTTTTTAGTTGGAGCTCTTAGAAAAATAAATAAAATAGAGAGTTGCTACTAGAAGATAGGTGAAAAAAAAGGTCTAGTAATTACACATAAGAATGTTTTGCCCTCTTGATGTGCCAAATTAGAATGAATCAAAAACATGTTTTCATAATTCAATGTGGAAATTGATTTTGCTTTGAAGAAAGAGGATCCACTTTTTGGGGCAAATTAAGAACCTGCTTTGATTACGACCAAGGGTGATTGAAAATGAAAGCTTTTGAGTTTGTAGCCACATAAGTGTAAAGGAGCTGATGGATTCTTCTGCCACCTATATTAGCAAATGGCAGTTTCAATCCCTTTCGGCCATAAGAACAAATTTTATATGTCATTTTTCTGTAACCACATTATTATATTTTACATATCTATGCATATCAAGCTTTTTAACTTAATACTGTATTGCCTTTGATTGGATTTTTAGGGGAATATTGACTAGTAGTATGTAAGTATGTTTTTGTCCATTTTGAAAGTACTTTTTACAGGACTTTCAAAGATTTATATGCTCTCAAACAATTATTAGTCAAGCTAAAGAAATACTTTGAAGTGCTTTTTTTATAACTATTGTCAAATACACTTACAAAAATGTGCTTCGGATAAGAACATTTTTACAAGAACATTTCAAAACATATCATCTATTATAAAGTAATCATCAAATGGAAATAAAAATTGGGAATCCTCTTGTATCAATAGCTGAAAAGAGGGATTCCATTTCTATGATCAACTCATTGAGGACTAGAACATGTGTCATTTCGGTCGGTTGAAAAAGTCGTGAAACATCAATCTTCTTAATTAGCATTCTTACTCAAATTTTATTTTCAAAATAATTTAAGATTGGTTTAGTACAAAGGTACCGTTGTTTAAAGTTGGCGTTTGATAAAAACCTAATAGCTAAATGAAAACACTGTTTACTAAATACTTTAAATAATGTATTTTTAAAATTAAATAGAAACATCTCTATATCAAACCGATCCGATTCTTAAGAGAAAAAAAAAGGGATTATGTCACATTTAAATTTTGTTTTATTACCCACAATATGTGGATGTAAGTTTTTGGTAAAATCTATATCTGAATAATTGATAGATGTACAATGTACATGTATATACCTTGTCCGTGTCTTCCTCTTGTATATAATGAAATTCTATCTGTTAATTATGGACATAAAATCATCTGTCTTAATTGAAAAAAAAATGATAGAAAAGTTTCATTTATTTGGTTGTATATAACCAATGCTTTGAAAATTAGGTCATTTTTATTGTATAGCCATTGTATCTTATATTCATTTAGCTTTTTCGTTATATGTTTTAAGTTTTTTTATTTCATTCCCACATTTCTCATTTTATATTTAAAAAAAATATGTTTTAAAATTTTAACTTGTAAATGGGATAATATAATCAAAAATTTAAAATGTGTAACAAAATATTAGATCATATAATAAAAAAAAGTATTGAAAAAATTATATCGCATAATTGGTCGCATGATAATCTTACTCAAAATTTTGAAATGTATAACAAAAATTTTGAAAAAGTTGTGTCGCATAACTATTTTTGAGGTAATCTTATCCAAAATATCATAATGTATAAGAAAATTTTGGGACAACCCCTCCTTGTGCTCTGTCTTGTGGTGCAAGCCACGCGCCCTCATTACGTTGTGAGGCAGGGTGCGCAACCCTGTCATTGGGACTAGCTCTCGATTTTTTTTTGGTATTTTTGGTCAAATTTTATCTATTTTCATTAATTTTTAGTTGTTTATAGTCAAATTTACTCATTTTTAACATCTACCATTCTAAATATACTCATTTAATTAATTTTAAAGTATGTTTTGTATCAAAAATTTGAATGACTTATAGGAGAGAGAAGCAAAAATACTTCAAAAGAAAATAGTCCAAAAATTATTGGCTAATAAAATTTATAAAAGTGTTTGATTCTTTATTGATGTTGAGTTATTCCTTTGTGTCTTTGGGAAACTTCATGTCTTACAAGAATTAATTTAATGTAAGGGATCAATTATTTGTTGGAAGTTGCAAGTTTCCTATGACGGATCAACTTTGAGGCGTGTTGTACAGTGAACATATATAACTAAAAATTTGAAAACTTATAATACAAAAACTATTGAAAAAAAATTGTATCATATAATCGGTTGTGTGGTAATCCTACCCGTTCTTATATCTACAGTAATTTAAAGTTAATTATGTTTATGAGTGGATGGTTGAAAATATTAAGCACTATGAGAACCACCAACCTAAACCCTAATACAATTATTTGAAACCTTCATCAAGACTTTCCTTAATTAAGACAATAAGCTTAGCCGACCAAATCACCTCAATTCAATATTAGCTATCATAATGAGGACGATAAGTTTCAACTTTCACATAATCTTATGGTCTTTGCCACTTTCCCAAATTAAGTTCCCAAGTCATTGAAAATTTAGCCCTCTAATAACATTTTTAAAAAGAAATATGAAAAAAAAAATAAGTAAGATTATTTCATCGTGTCATTGGATAACTATTAATCATATAATTGAGTTAAGTTGTTTTGAAATGCAAACATATAAATATTTTTAAAATGAGTAATATTGGGTATTCTAAATTGCATATAAAAAAGTGATGTGTTAAGTAAATATTTAATGGTAAAATAGTGTAAATTCTAAAATTATTTATTACACTCAATATTTACTTAACACATCACTTTTTGAGATACAATTTAGAATATCTAAAATTACTTTTTGAAAATATAAAGTTAATTATACATCATTAATTGTTTAATTTAAAAACAATTTTTTTAATTATGCAATAAATACTAAATAATGATGTACAATTTAAATACGTATTTTAAACTAGAAACTAAAATTGAAATAATTTTTTTTAAGAGAGACTATTTTATCATGTTATGCTATAATTGTATTAAATTATTATCTAGTATAAAACGTTTTGTACATTTTTAAAATACAAACTTAATTGTACGTCATTTTCTAATTAAAAGACAATTGTGTTTTTCTTTTTAATTTTATAACAATATTTAAGCAACGATATATAACTAAAGTTTGCATTTTATAAATAGTGTAAATATTAACAGCTAAAAAAAATTAATCACTTATATATTAACAAATTTGTACTTGTAAAATTATATTTAAAATAATCATCAAGATATTATGTATATATAACAATACATAATCTCAAGTAATTGAATAGTGTTTTTCTCTTATTTTATATATATATATATATATATATAACAAAACACTATTCAATCTCAAGTAATTGAATAGTGTTTTTCTCTTATTATATATATATATGGAGAATGAAGAATTTAAACTTAAAGCCTTCGGTGAAATAAAGTTAAAAATGTATTATCAGCTCTTTTATCATTAGATTGTTAATATAAGTAACATTTTTTTTTTAGACTTTTCTAATTTAATCAAAATCTTTTTTTTTTTTTTTGCTAAACTTAAAAGTATCTCTTTCTAATTTTTAATAAGATACAGAAAACAATCATTATCACATGGACCTCCATGTCCCAGAAAATGATAACAAAGAAATTAATTCCCTTAAATGATAATGAAGGGAGAGGCTTTAGCTTTAGTTTATCTCTTCTATCACTTTTATTAAATCAACCAAAAACATTAACCAAAGACTAAATTGAAAAGACCCTACAAATAAAAGGAACCAAGTACTACAAACATGGCTTCATTATATTACATTTTCATAAATTAAGTGAGATCAGTAAGTAGCTTCTAATTGGTTGACTTGCAATATCAGATTTTGAAGTCAAAATCATGATCAAGGCTCAGCCAATTCAACTTTTTTTTCTTCTCTAAATCTATCTTTGGAGTAGCTTTCTGATAAATTATCTAGGAAATTAATGACTAAGCAAAAATAAATTAAAAAAGTTAATGACTATGATATATAAGTTCGATATTAATAAGAAGTTGCATTAATTAAAATACAAATTATTAAAAAATTAAAGAGAAAAGGCAGTGGAATATAATCTATATACAACTGAAAAAGGCATATACAAAACATAGAAAACCAAAAAAAAGAAAAAGAAAATTTTAATTCACTAACATTACAAGAAAGTCTAGAAATGATTGGATTTTTGTTGATTGATTATTAAACCATGATTAATTGTTGCCTTGCTTCAATCCTCAGTTCTTCTTTCATCTTTCTGATAAAATCATCAAACTTTTTGTTCAACTCCGCTGTACTCAACAACCCATTTGCTTCTTCTTCTTCTCTTGCTTCAGCTTCTTCAATGAAAAAACTCCCCTCTTGCTCTTCATCAACAAGAGCTTCTTCTTCTTCAAGAGCAGCTTTAGTTTCTTCTTCTTGCTCATCTGCTCTTTCTTCCCACACAAGTCCTTCTTGTGCCTCTTCATGTTCATCATCAACTTTGAACTTTTCATTTTCTACTTCTTGTGGTACTTCACTCTTATACTCAAAATCTCCTCTACGCTCCATAGCATATTGTTGTGTACTCTCAATATTTTCAAGTACCCCATCTTCCTTCTCCAACAATGGTACTTGATTTGTTGTTTCCATCATGGCCATTTGAGATCGTGAACCATCATCATCATCATCACCTTCATAGTTCTTAAAAGACTCCCGATGGTCAGCTGTAAGATTATACTTATTGGATGATGATGGTGATGAAGATGAAGATGAACTGAAAAAGCCCGAGTACTTTGCAAGGAAAACAAGGAGTCCATTGCAAAGGAGGAAAGTGGAGTTCTTGTCCAAGGTGTGGCTGAACAGTTTGATGGGTAAAGTGGAGAAGTAGAAGTTGAAGTAATGGAGGAAAGATAGCGAATTTGAGTGAGTGAAGAAAAGGGAAACCACAGAAACTGAAAGTATCAATTTGGTGATGATTGCTCTCTTCAGAAACTGAGATTTTGTAAACTGCAGGCTCAAGGGCTTTTGCTTTTGTTGCTCGGTTTGATAGTATTCCATTTTTTGCTTTTGTTTTAGGTTTCTTTGAAGAATGAAGATGTTGGAAAAGAGTTGAAAATATTTTGTGTGTTATAAGAAACTGTTTGTGGGTGTTTGGGGTGTGTATATGTTAATGAAGGAAGCATGATGTTCCTTATATAGGGGAGATTGATTGAGCTACACGGGGTGGTGTGGTGTGGGGAGGAAGAAGAAGAAGGGAAATGTATTTTCCAAAAAGTTTTTAATGATTTTTGGGTATTTAGATTAGTACAAAGTTTTTAATGATTTTTTTGGTGGTGAAGGTTGATACTTTGTATTTTTGGAGTTTTTAATTAAAACTCTTAGAGAAAAAAGAGAGAGAGAGAGAGAGAGAGAGAGAGAGAGAGTTTGCTACTTTGGTTGGTTTGAGATTTTGGATTTGCTGCCTTCAATATCTTGACTTGTAAGCATTGTTTATATAATTAAAATTCCTCCTATCTTCACTTTTAATAGGTTCAAATTCAAAATTTAAATTATTATAATTTTTAAATATTTGTGAATTGATTGATTTAATTAGTAAAATTTCTTATATTAATATATATAAATTAAACTAAGCTCATGCAATAGTCGGAATTTTTCTACCAATTTATTTATATAAAAAGATGAAAAAACACACACACATACACACAATTTAAAATAAAAAATAAAAAAGCTCAAATAATAGTTTAAATGTGAAGGATTTTAATTTATATTGTCATTTATTTTAAATTATAAATTTGATCATAAGGGATTTTTAGGAAAACACTATCAATATTCTTTCACCTTCTAAGAATATGTCTTTTTTTTTTTTTGGGCACATCACATACTTCTTTTGCAAAAAGAGATCTCCGGAATCTTTTAGATTCTCATTATATATTGTCAAAAACAAATATTACTTAATTATATGTTAATTTCATATTCATTCTTAATTAATTTTCTCCAAAACATTATTTAGTTAAAAGCTTTTATATATATTCCTTTTTGTTTTTAACAAATTTTGCTCCACCAAGTTCTTATGAATAGACAAATCTCAAGATTCTTTTCTTACAAGGTAATCCATTATAGACAAATAATCAAAAACCAAAACCAAAAAAAAGAAATACTCATACAACATGAATATTCTCATAAGAGGCAAAAGCCAAAATCAAAAGTACTTTTTCTTCCTCAGGTATCTAGAAACTCATAAAACATATAAATAGTTAATTATCCTTTAGAGATATCATTACCACAAAAATTAAAATGAAACATAAAGATACTTAGCATTTAAGGAGTGGGCAATTGGCCTGTAAATAAACAAAACTGAATCAACTCGGTTTGTTTTGGTTTTTAATTTTTTTAAAACTTTTGATTTATTTTTAGTTTTTTTTTTAATTTTAAACTGAATTGAATTAAAACTAATTAATTCTAAATAAATAAAATCAACTAAGAATCGCTTTTAAAACTAAACTAAATTGAACTAACAAAAAAATTAATCAATTTTGATCCGTTCGATTTTTTTCCACCCCTTATGTGTCATATGGAAAAAATTTCTTATTAATCTTACTTAATTAACTTAATTATGAAATTTTCATGACTTGAAGCCAACACACGTGTCTAGCTTTTAAAAATTTCTTCTTATTATGAATTTGAATCTTACTTTAGTATCATTCCTTTTTTTTTTTTTTAATAAAACTTTTTTGTTAATTCTATCTATCAACCCCACCTTTTGATTTTGATGGGTAGAAAATGAAAATACAGTTTTTCTTTTTCTTTTTCTCATAAATAACATCTAAAAAATACTTTTAATAAAGTTTTATTTATTTATTTATCCAGAAAAAGAGAATAAAAAATAGTAAAAGATTGGTGTGTGATTTTAGAACAGCAATTCTCAGTTGGCTGTCAATGGACCACAACTAAATAATTAATATTCTGAACCAACTTCCTTTCAATTCGAGTGTAAAATAAACATTAAAAAAAAATTGTAAATTTGATAAAAATCACTTGCCACTTCAATACTTAAAATAAATCATATTATGAGCTACGTAGCACATTAATTATTAATTTTAATAAATTACAGAGTTAATTATATTGTAAACTTTTAGACATTTAATAAAATTTTACGACACATCTTAAATTTTATAAAAAACATAAATTAATTAAACAATATTTGAACTTTGTAATTTATTAAATCATTTTTTTCATACATATAAATAATTGACTGAGCTTTGAATAAACAAATACCCTGCATCATAATCCTATAAATTAGATCCAAATTGGGAAAAATTTATAAGAAAAAAAAAATTATCACTTATATTTTTTATACATCTTTTAACAAGGACTTATTTTTCTAACTTTTTTTTAATACTTCGTTATTCTCTTGTTAATTACTACAAAAAAATTCGACTCATTACCCACATGCAAGGGGTAAGTAGTAATTTAATTCAAAATTCTATATGAGATAACTAACAAAACAATTTCCTAAAAGAAAAAAACATCAATCATGTAATGGAATTAATATTTTTATCTGCTAATAAATTCTATAGTACATATATTAAATATAAAATATATGCATGAGATCACATGATCAACATCAAATTTGTTTGGGGGGATGGTGGTGGTGGGGGGAAGGGGGGGATGTGAAATTTGTGCTGCAAAAGATCACATTTGATCAGGCCACAGGAAAGCTCCCATGGCAAAAGCCCTTTTCTCATCAAGGGTGCCCTGGAAATTGATCAGTCCATATTGTTTCAAGAGCAAGTCCAGCTTCCACTCTTCCATCTTCTCATAATCTGATTTCTTGTACCTTGGGTAATGAAGTGGCATTTGAAACCCACTTGGGTAGTGCTCATCATCTTGCTTCTGATTCTGCTGCTGCTGCTGATGCTTCATCATCATCATTTCTGTCACTTCTTGATCTTTTGATGAGCCCTTGTAAAACCCTTTGATGAGATCATCTCCCTGTAATTTCTTCTCATCACTTTGCATGGCAAAATCGTTTTCTGTGTGACCAAGAACTTGTGCAAATGAAAGCAACCATTTCAAAGCCATCTGCTTTTTTTTCCAAAGCTCAAAATATAGAACCAAGACTCAAAAGACTCGAGCTTCAAGATTTCAAAGCAAAATTAGAAGAAAAATCTGAACTTATACGTGAGGTTGCTGCTGTATATACATACATATATATATACACATGTATGTGACACAATTTATATGAATTAATTACTTATTATAATGAAAATATCTCATTTGATGGTGTCTTTTAATATAATTTTAAATGCTCTTTTAATTCATATGTGTCTAGAAATTTCATTTGGGGGGCAATATGGACTGGCAGCTACATATTCTAGTAGTTGTTTTGTGTCGCTTTTGATCTTGGCCAACAATGACCAGCCAATAATTTGCTTTGAAGTTGCCTTTGAAAGTGTGTGTATGATTGTTAAATGTTTCTAGCGAGTTTCCCTTTCAATTATTGAGTTAAGAGTTGCTTCTCATTTTAGGGCTTTTTTTCTGTTTAAAAGTGAGGTGATAAGATTCAAATAAGTCTATGTCTGCATAATATCTTCATTTTAATAAATTAGGAGAGACAATGTGGGTAATATGTTTACGATCGAATCGAATTGGTCGGGTAGAATTATATTAATTTTAAATGAGATTTAATTCGATTACAAAACTGTGTTATCTTAAGAGTTTGTGCGATTGAGATTCTTCACAAGTTGAAAGTGCTTTTTTAATGTAAAATGTTTTATTTGATTTTTTTTTTTTTTTGCTTTCAAAAGTAAAGGTTAAATCATTAAAAAAACAAAAGAAAAGTAAAGGTTAGAGTTTTTTTTTATAAATATTATTCTTTTATTTTAAAAATTGTAGTTTGTTGAATAAAGTTAAGTGGCATTTGATCTATTAGAGAAGTTCAATTTTGTATTCAGGTTTAATTTTTTCATGAGTAACTCGACATAAAATGAGCTATCTTGATTCTTGACGGACTTAGTGCGGGTCTAAACATTTGGATCTCCATAATTTAGTCTAGAAAGCCAAGTAGAGGTACCTAGGTCAAGACATTTGTCGTAACTCAATACAGGTGTCAAAGGACACATTATGTGCAATGTGGACACTTGACACATCATCATGGGCTCATCAACATGTGTACACATCAGTATAGCTTAAATTTTCGTCATGTCACTAGCGAGACCCATTAGAGGAGCACCTAATTGTCACGTCATCTAATTACTAGACCTAAGGATAAAGTCAAATGAGAAAATTCTTAAAGAACTAATGACTAACCTTTCACGTCAACATGAACAATAACTTTCTCTCCTATTGACACACATTGCTGACATAGAGGGAAGAGCTATCTAGAGTTGTTGAGGAAGCTCGGCATTGAATTCATTGAGTTTAAAGAGATAGAGTCAGACGACCATTCAAAGCTCTTAGGCTCACTAACTTGAGCTAACTACTTCAGAAAATGACCAATCACAAATATGTATATATATATAGTACTCCAAACGTCAGGGGAGGTTTTATTACCTTCTTATCCCCTCTGAGCAAGCTTTTCAAAATACCCCCCATGATAAAGACAAGCCTTCAATTGTGTTTCGTTACGTGTCGCTCTTGTGGAAAAAATTTTAGGTTGACACCCTCCAAGCTTAAGTTTTATCTCCAAATTTGAAAATAATAAGAAAAAATTCGAAATCAAAAGAACCTTAGTAAGAGAAAACTCTCCTCATTCTCTATTAAAAACTCTATACTCTCTTTATGGGAAATAACTTTAAAAAAAATTCACCACTCAACAACCACTTGACTTGAGCGTTGAAGGGCCGTTGCTGGCCACCCCACTAACACTAGCCATTGACCTCGTATTTTTTGTGCTTTTCAGGTTCCCTCAAGTCCACTAACTCAAACTTTATATTCAGCTTACTTTCCATTCAATCCCAATTTTTACATTACCCAAATTTAAACTCCAACCCAACTATTGGCGACAAAAAGCTCAACAAAATTAGATTTCCTCAATTCAGCCCTCACACTTTTCTTATCACGTTTGGGTTAAAGCCCCAAACCAAAAATCATATCCAAACATACTTTAATTCTTTTGTATCTATTAAAGTGGTGGCATAATTTTTTTTATGAAGGATATAAGTGACAATTAGATGATTAGTAATATTTTTTTCTTAAAAATTCTAATATAAAAGATCTACCAGTTAAAAAATCCTACTTTTTAAAGTTATACTAAACAATTCTTTTAATATTCACTATTTTTTAAACATCCACACTATGTTCTTTCTTTTTCTTGCATGGTTATTATTATCATTAAACTAAGACTTTATTGCCACCGGAGCATTACACGAATGGTTATGAATGAGCTTTACCTCTCCAACTATATGAGTCGAATAAATATAGAGGATAATGGTTAGTGTTAAGTGGGAGAGATTTTTTGTTTAAAAAAATAATAATAATAACAAGACTTTGTTAGATGATCATGCATATGAAAATTTAAATATTTACATTCTTGGACATGCATAAAGAGTAAAAGAAATGCAAACATAACTCCACTGATTAGCACAGGGGTAAGGGTTTGCAGTGCATAACTCTTCTAAAGTGAAGATCTTGTGTTCGAATTCTCCCTCTTATATGTCAAAGAAAAAAAATTCTTTAGATGCCTCACGCCTCAAATATTCTCAAGCAATTACTCAAGTATTTGGCGTGCGACAAGACCACCAAAGAGGTGTTTTAGTCCATTGTGTGTTAAATGAGCTAGAGCTTCTAAAAGGCTCAATGGACTTGGGTTAAAACCACATGAGTGTGGTTGCTGGGAGAGTTTTCTAGAAAATGCATATTCCATAAGATATACTTTGGGTAGTTGACATCTTTGAAATATTCTTTAGGATATTCTCCTCTTTAGATGTGGACCATTGGATTAGAGTTAATCCTAACCGTCCATTGTATATAACTTTAGCTATAAATAGGTGGTGTTCTCATTTGAGAAACCATCCTCTAAATTGTAGAAATACTCATAGCTTGTAATTGTATAGTTTTGTAATTCTCTCTTTAGTAATAAAATACGAGAGCATTCTCTCAAACACTTGGTGTGCTTCTTCTTCATCTCTTTCTTTGATTAATTTGAGTTTTGTAGACTGCTTAGCACTAACAAGTATCTAAGGCCGCACGATTTTAAAAAATCGGATCGTGACACAAGCAAAACCAATACTTGGGAGTTAATAATGTAAGACCAAATCCATTTAATATATCGAAGAAAAACCCCTAAAAATAAAAATGCTCCCAACTCTCCAAAGAAACAACTGCTGCCCCTTGTCTTTATGGCCGACCTGTGTCTATAGTCAAGAATCCTTCGATTGGCTTGGCGAGTCAACTGAGGACGGGCTTTTTCGGCTCTAGTCAAGGTTGTCACCTCTGTAGATCTACTGGTTTCTAGTCCATCTTTTGCTATTTTTTCTTACTAGGCATTGTTGCTAACAATCTACAGTTGGAGAGTTCTTAGACCCAGTCTCAACTTTCTTTTGTCAAAGGGTGAGCAACCACTGTCCGACTAGGGGGATACTTTTTCGGTGGCACTAAACCCTTTACTGATCACATGTGCAAGAAATGGTCTAGTTGGTGTTGGCTTATATTTGGGATTTGTGGATTTTTTTGGATACTGTTGCAGAAGCATGTTGTGTTGTTTGTTGTAATCATATTTGTGTTTTCTCCCTTTTGCATGAGATTGTTTCTTTTTGCTTCTCGTTGTAAGGGTTATTTTTTTACCTTCTTTATAAGGGTTTACTTTTATATTAAGGTTATTGTCCCTATGATTATAAGGGGTAGGGGTCGGACATTGTAAATATACAATTTTATCATTTAAGTATCGTAATTTTTTAATCTTTTGATAAAAAATTATTGTTATGAAAAAAGAAAATCCATTTAATATTTCTTTATTTTGCATATGGGCCTATGAAGAGTTCAAACGGATTAAGAATTAACACAACGAATCTTGTTTAATTCGTTGATAATTAAAATTTTGATTATTTTATTATTAATTTTTTTTTTTACGAGTCTTTTTTTGAAATAATATTAAAAGAATTCCATCTAAACTTTTAAAAAGTCATGCACATACACGTAAATAATTGTATAAAATAAGTAGGAACCAAAGGAGAAAGATTTCATTTTAGGGACTGATTGGAAAGTTGGCAACCAAATACCCACTAGATATTTCCTAAAACCGACTTCCAAACACCCCCTTTAATTAATTTAACTCTCGGTCTCTCCGTCTCTTGATCGAAAATCAGCCAACGCAAAACCCTAAAACCTCTAACAAAAATTAATAATAATAACACCAAACAAAATAAATAAATAAATAAGCAAACATTTTTGTTTGCGAAATAGTAAAATCATGTCGTCGAATGTAATTAGATATCGATTGATTCCGATTTTATCCAAAGTAAATAAAAATCACAGGGGTTTTAGCTCCGACGTCGTTTCTGGCGCTCCGAAAAAGGATCCGATCATAGCCTCGCAATCGATTGTTGGCGACATCTCGGCCGCGCCGGAGGTCGCGGCACCGGAGGTCGCGGCACTGGAGGAGGTTGCGGCGCCGAAGTCGCCGTGGAGGTTTCTCCAGTATGGAATTGTCGCGAGTTTGACTGGCGTTAGTGCTGCCGCTGGTTATGTTACTTACGGTAAAGTAAAACTTTGAATTTGTATTTTTAGTTATTTTTGGTTTCTGAAAGTATTTTCTGGAAGCGAGATTTCGTTTTGGTCAATTGAAGGAGAATAAGTGAATAAAATTAGGAAAGATATAGTCTTTACGTTATTGTTGATTTTAGAATTTTTTTAATAATTTAAATGTATAACTTTTAAGAATCATTATTGATTCTTACAATCATATGCAAATATTTAAAAATGATTTGTTGAATAGAAAATGGAAAACACAATTAATTGTGTCAATCAGTTATAATTAGTCAAATATTCTCAAAATCATGTAATTATATTTATTTATTTCTTTTCTTTATGCATAAATAAAGCCTTTTTAAGACTCATATGAATAAGACTCCCATTTTACATTTTTTTTATATTGTCAAATTTTTCATGAATTGAATCTGTTTTGAGAGTCGTCAAGTGTTTAAATTAGAATAAATACCATGTGATAATAGGCCACTGTAAAAAAGGTTCTGAAGCATGTTAGATTAGTTTTGGAGTGTGCGCAAACAAAAAAAAAAGAGAGAGAAAATGAAGAAGAATAAAAAAATTCATGATGAGGGGATATTTAAAAAAAATCCTTTGAAGTGGGAAAAATTTCTTTGATAAGTTTGGAGGAGATTTTTATGACATGTTTATATGAAGGAAAATCCATGACAAGATCATAGGAAAAAAAATTCATGACAAGATCATTGGAAGGCCTCCATGACTAGATCATAAGAAAAATCTTAAAACATGATTAGAAGAAACTTGTTGCTAGTATTTACAATATCAAGTTGGGATGCCAAAAACTTTCTATCACCAGCTTGAGGGAGGATGATAAGAATTATTATTGATTCTTAAAATCATATACAAATATTCAAAAATGATTTGTTGAATAGGAAATGGAAAACACAATTAATTGTGTCAATCAATCATAATTAGTCAAATATTCCCAAAATCATGTAATTATATTTATTTATTTCTTTCTTTTTCTTCTTTCAATTTTATGTATAAATAATGCCTTTTTAAGGCTCATATGAACAAGAGTGATAGTTTCAATTATCTTCTTCTTATTATTATTTTTCTTCAATAACAATATGGGATCATTGAATGATTTGGTAGATTAGTGCTTTTGGAAATGTTAAATTTGCGTTTGGAAGCAAAAATTTTGGTTTTTGATTGGATGCAAGGAGAAAGCTGTAATTTGTTATTAATGCTCATTTAAATGTGTTAACTTTTCTGGACTTATAACAATTTGGGCTTAAACTTTGTTTCTGGATGTGTGGGCTTTTAGTAGTTGGCGACCTTTAATGCTTTTGGTAGCAAAAATTTTGGTTCATTAGGTTTTCATCGAATGAATGGACTAGCCAACTTATGGTTGGTTTCTGCATTTTTGGAGTGTTTACTTCGTGGTGCTCCGGGGTTTCCTATTTTGATGATTTCTGAAGCTAGGTTTGCGTTAGTTGTATTATGTTCAGATTATGCCACAAAACTACTTTGTTAAGATTTATGTAATGTGTAGATAAATCTTCATTAGTGCACGTGTATGACTATTAGAATTGAATAATACATGCACATTAATTTTGGTAAATGAATGAATGCAAAATGTCATTGATCTTTTTTGTTTTTTGGAGATAGGAGCCTTTTACTGTAAACTCAACATTTTTGAAAGTGCTTTTCTTGCTAAAATGCTAAGTAGGTAAGTATCTAACATGCAACTTACATAATGTTGACACAGCTATTTGGCTGCTATAAATAGGCGGTTTTCAATTTCCCAACCAATGAGAAAAAGATTATAAAATGTTCCCTTTGATGTTTATCTGCAGCATACAGTTCAGATGAAATAGATGAGAAGACAAAGGCACTGCGAGAGTCTGTGAATTATACTGCTGGGGATGAGGTAAGTGTGACTGAGAGCTTTGCTTCAAATTATTTGCCTTTTATTTGATATTTGAAGGTGAAATGTCAAAGGAATAACACTGATGTCAATACCTTGTGCAGAAATATCCGGGTTTGCTCTACGCTACTGCAATGACAGGTGGGTTTCCTGGACTATCTTTCAACTTATGTTTACCCATATGTACTATTTTATCTAAGCTTTGAATTAGTATCTTGGTGATTTTGGCAATTGTTCAATGTAACTATTATTATCAAGGAACACCTACTATTTTCTTGGGGTTTTGAGTTGTCAATTAATGTGTTGAATTTAATTGTAGTTTGAACAATATTTATTGGACGACGGCTGGGCTTAATTATTGTGTCTGAGAATGTTAGGGATCTTATTGACAACAAATTGCTCAGTCTTATTTTTTGATGTCAGAAGCCATCCATGTTATCCTTATTAGTATTTCCATTATGTAATTGTTTGTCCATGACATTTCAGTTCCTGCTAAAGCAATTGACCTTTACTTGGATCTGAGGAGGCTTGCGGAAGAGCAAGTTAGAGTGAGTGCTATATTTTATCTGTTAGCATCTTATTTGTGTGTAGTTACTGCCTTTTCAGTTAATGTTCTTTCTTTTGATTGAGGGGTTCTTCTTGCTTTTTTATAGGGGTTTACAGAACCAACATCTGATAAGCTTCTCCCAGACTTGCATCCTGCTGAGCAACATGTTTTCACACTTGTTCTAGATCTAAATGAGACATTGCTTTACTCCGATTGGAAGGTAAGGATTTGATTTGAAATAATGCCATGTTGTTCGCTTTCTTTAAAATTTGACATTGGAGGCTCCAGGATGTGTGAGATTGGTTTACCCAATCTACGTAAGTTATTTGATACTTTTATGCATGTCCTATGAGTAACTTTTTGGATCAATAGCATAGATTTTTCCTCTAAACTTATTTCGGGATGTAACTTAGGTCAGTTTGTGTAGGCATTGTATGATTTTGAAACTGGAAAAATTCCAAACTTAATTGAATCGAGGTTCTATGAATACCAGTTAAAAAATAAAAGATGAAATAAATAAAGAAAAGGAGGTTCTATGAATACTAATCAAATCCAATATAACAATTGATTTCATGTAAGGTTGTTGTATAACCTCACATTGTAACAAAATATACATACCATATGCTATATACCATGTGGTATATGCACTAGCATGCACTTTCTCAAATTGATTGGTAAACCTATATAAGTTAGTCCAGCATCCTGAGTGCCGGACGCAGCTTGATCAGTTTCATGAAAATGTAAACTGGATTGAACTAAACTGATGATTCAAAATTATCTCGACGTTTTTGCTTTTTGGTAATGCAAAGCGTGATAGAGGCTGGCGAACATTCAAAAGACCTGGAGTTGATGCTTTCCTGGAGCATATGGCAAAGTTCTATGAAATTGTTGTGTACTCTGACCAGCTGAATATGGTAATTTAGTTTTTACCTTTATGGCTACCATTTTCTTTACACTCTGTAAATGACCGTTCTTATCAATCTAGCATCTTTTCTCCTTGTGCAGTATGTTGATCCCGTTTGTGAAAGGTTGGATAAGAACCAGTATATACGGTACAGGCTATCAAGGGGTGCTACCAAGTACCAGGACGGCAAGCATTATAGGGTATGGAATCAATAATAACTTTTATCATATCTCCTTTGATATAAGGCAAGCATTTTACCATCGGTATGCTAAGCTTATCTTGTATTATTGAGTAGAGATGTTTTTTGAATTTTAGCTTTTGCCCGGTATTTATTGACTGGATTGTGTGTTATATGTTCCTAGAAAAGGTATATCGATTGTTTCTGGTATAATAAATTCTTGTTATCATTTTAGACCTGCTACTTCTGTAAAATGGACCATGCTTGTTAATAAGTTATTGTTCCTGTTGGCAGGATCTTTCCAAGTTGAATAGAGATCCCGCTAAGATTATATATGTCAGTGGTCATGCATTTGATTCAAGTCTTCAGCCAGAAAACAGTGTTCCGATAAAGCCATATAAGCTTGAGTCCGATGACACAGCACTGTTGGATCTTATTCCATTCCTTGAATGTAAGTATCCTATACCATTTACACGGTCATTTATAGAACAACTATTGTTGTTGATTGTGGCATTTTGAAAAAATTTGAGGCCATCTGATGAAATAGAACTTTTTGATATATATCAATGTCATCATGATGCTAGTTGACACTCTAATTGACCTGAGGGTGATATAGCATTTCTGCATAAAATGATTGATGCATCAAAATTTCAGGGGACATCCAGATAAGCCCCATGTTGATCAGCATGTTTCAACAATAGTAGTGTTTTGTTAATTTCTTTCAATTGTCTAAACTTGTATCAAATTTGGTATCATGTGTTTGCAGACGTTGCTCGTAATAGTCCAGCTGATATCAGAGCAGTACTAGCATCGTATGAAAAAAAAGATATTGCAAAAGAGTTCCTTGAGCGGTCTAAAGACTATCAAAGGTAAAGTGTATTGCCAGTTTTGTTGCTTGTTAATCCTACATGACATATGCAAAGATCAATTCTTCCAATCTAGTATATATTTTCATATTCGTCATAAAGTGGTTTTAGGCAGCTATCAGACAAACTATATAGGCAAATGCAAGCAATTTCCAGCATAACAAGTTTACATGAATGACATTTTAATTTACTCAATCAATGATGCAGGCGGATGCAAGAACAAAGGCCGCACAATCGTTTTTGGAAACGTTGAGGTATGTAAAATATGAAAAGAGCCGTGGGATTCAATTCACTTTTCTGAAGAAGAGGATAAAACATGAAAGACATTGTTGTAGAAGTCAGTTGATCCTCTTTTTTTTGTGCATGTCAATGCCAATTTCGGCAAAAAGGAAAAAAAAAAAAACAGCTTGATCGAATTCATTTTCACTCAATTCATTTAAAACCCTGATAAGAGTCGGTAATTCTTTTGGCTTATGACATGGTGTAATTTCCTTCTATTTATCTTGTTCATTGAGCACATCGAAATTTTGGGTTGATCATAATTGTTTTCAAGTACTACTAATTTTTTCTTTTGGTAATTTCCTGTAAATTCCCATTTGGGCAAATCTTGATTTCTCATAATTTATGACAGGCAGGCAAATGAATGAGATTAATGGCTCTTTGAACTTTCTGTTTCTGGTCTTTTGGAGTTGGCTGCACATCACTGTCCAAACAAATAAAAGCCGAAACAAAACGACTTGGCGTATGGGTCAATGAAAAGTCAGTGTTTGGCCTGCCATAGCTTCACTGCAAAGCTAATAAATTCCAACTACAAGTCCACTTAATCCACTTTGGAAATTTCTTAAACAGGTTGTCATCACGTCAACGTTCAACTGGGCTGCGATTGTGAAGCTATGATGATCATTTGTTTATGATGCCTTTACTTTCAATCTTGACCGTTGATTCTGCATGTAAATGGTATCTATCCATCTATCTATCTAGTCATTTATGAAATTGATCCCAAATTTTCCACAAGTGTGAATGGTTGAATCTTATGAGAATCAAATAAAGAAACAAATAAACACAACATGTGAAGCAGCTCGCTTGGCACGTAGTTGGGATTTGGATGACCTTAAAATCTTAATTCAATGAAAACCCCACCACCAATTAAAATACAGAACACAGAAACATACAAGTCGTAAAACCATAAACTTTTAAAATTATAACATGCTATAAATTTAAAAGTATTCTTTGTATATTTTGTAGTACAAGCTTATAAAAATTTCTTAAAATGATTTTATTAATAATAATAATAATAATCGAAATAGATTCTATTTCGATTCTCAATAGTTCTCTGATTCTAAATATTAAATGTGTAAATTTTAATGTAAATTTTAATTAATATCAAACACTAAGGGGGTAACGTCATAAATCAATTATGAAATTTACATTTTAAAACGTAAATTTTTTTACCACATAATTGTATTGAGAAGGGGGAAAAAAAACCTGTACCTCATGACTCACCAAATTATGATCTTCGGACAAGATACGGTTCTTATTGTACTAACTAATGCAAATAGCTTTCACTTTCCTAGTACTTGCTTGGTTGCTCTCTCTTTAATTTGTACTACAAACAAAGCAATCCTTTAGAAACACAGCACCTGTGGTAACTCAACAAACGTGCATGCATTTTGTTTTCGAGTTTCCGAGTTTTAACATCACCTATGTCTCGTTCTCTATTAGCATTCATCACCATCTTTGCCTCTCTCCTTCTCTTAGGCTTAGCCACCGCTCACAGCGGCCACCATGACCACGATGGTGACGGTGACGACGGGGACGCTGATGGGGCTGCAGGTGAGGAGGGTGAGGCTCACAGCCTGAGGTCAAGGCCGTTGATATTGGTCAAAATATGGTGCCTGATCATCATATTCGTGGGCACGTTCATTGGGGGGGTGTCACCTTATTTCTTGAAATGGAATGAAGGGTTTTTGGTGTTGGGGACTCAGTTTGCTGGGGGAGTGTTTCTGGGGACTGCTTTGATGCATTTCTTGAGTGATGCTAATGAGACTTTTGGGGACTTGACAAGTAAAGAATATCCTTTTGCTTTTATGTTGGCTTGTGGTGGGTATTTGTTGACCATGCTGGCTGATTGTGTTATTTCTTATGTGATTGGGAAGAAGAAGAGGGGTGGTTTCAATGGTGATGTTGAGCTTCAAGGTAAATTTTTTTTTATATCTTTTGTGAGTGTGTTTGTGATTGTTTTGTTGTTGAGAAAATGCAAAGAAAAGGAGAAATTGATTTGGGGTCCTGTGTTTTTAAGCGTTTGCAAGTTTCATGATTAGTCAAGCTTTGTTTAATTGTTGGTTTATCAAAGGGGCAAGGCAAGGATTATAAATTATCTCTGTTTGGCTGGAGGGAAAAATAGAGAGAAAATTTAATGATTTAGGTGTGATAGAGAATGAATATAATAAATTGAAACAAGATAAATACAGTTACTTGCCTGAGCTGGGCTGGTAGAAAAGGGGTTCTGTGAATTTTGTTAAATAGGCAGCTATTTGTCTTGGAAAATCTGAGTTTTATTAGCGGACGATGCGTTCATAAACAGTATTATTTGGCTTCATTTCATTTTAATAAATAAGTGAATTGCCTCCTGTCGTTGATCCAGCTTGAAAATTGTCAACAAAAGAAGCAGATGAATCATAGAAAAAAGAACAAAATAAGCAAATGCTCATCTTTACCTTCAAATTAGGCCTGGAAAGAAGTAAAATTTAGGTGGTTGTTTGATTCTTATTGCAAAAAAAATTTCTTCATTGCAGGGGGTTCTGAGCAGGGGAAAGGCAGTCATCCTGCCACAACTTCACAATCACATTCTCAGGTTAGGCAGGTATATATACATCAAAAGATCTAGAATTGATTTAAATGATTTGTGAAAAATGAATTCCAGTTTCTG
Source organism: Ailanthus altissimus (assembly GCA_946807835.1). NCBI lineage: Eukaryota > Viridiplantae > Streptophyta > Magnoliopsida > Sapindales > Simaroubaceae > Ailanthus > Ailanthus altissimus. Next base: position 20,930,330 of record OX327713.1, on the reverse strand, counting down.
ATTCTGCTACTGACTATTAGTTTTGTATATGCATCATAGGTCCAACAGGGCTCAGCTATGCACTCATCACAATTCTCACTTGCAGCTGCCAGTTCACTTGGGGATAGCATTTTGTTAATAGTTGCTCTGTGTTTCCACTCAGTCTTTGAGGGCATTGCAATTGGAGTTGCAGAAACAAAAGCTGATGCATGGAAAGCTCTATGGACAATCTCTTTGCACAAGATATTTGCAGCCATAGCAATGGGAATAGCTCTTCTGCGAATGATCCCAGATCGCCCTTTCTTATCTTGTGTGGCCTATGCATTTGCGTTTGCCATTTCCAGTCCAGCTGGTGTTGCAATTGGCATTGTAATCGATGCCACAACTCAGGGTCCAGTCGCAGACTGGATCTTTGCTATATCAATGGGATTAGCATGCGGCGTGTTCATTTATGTGTCAATAAACCATCTGCTGTCCAAGGGCTACACACCACAGAAGAGAGTTTCAGTTGACACACCCCATTACAAGTTCTTGGCTGTATTGCTGGGTGTTGCAGTGATTGCCGTTGTTATGATTTGGGACACTTGAAACTCTGAAGTTGGTGCCTTTCTGCTTCTTGTTTACTTCTGTCTTGTGGAAACCTGCTGCAATTTCAAAGAAGTGCTCTTATGGAATAGAGGCAACTGCATAAAAAATGGCTTCTACTCCACTGGAGGTTTTTCAGGTCAATGGAATTTGATGGTTGATTTGATTTCTGCTTTCAGCTCTAAGTTATTACTAAATTTACCATACTGTTGTTGATCTTTGGGAAAGACTTTCATGGCAGAATAGGATTTTGTAAAAGAATGAAGATAAATTTTCATCTTGTAGCTTTTTCTTTCTTGATTGTGTATTTTGTGAGATGGGCATAATTTGGCGAAGCAATGAGTTGAGAAACTCTCATTTGCGCTGCTCTTAAGTTATGCTCTTATAGCCAATGATCTGATTACTGGAATGTGAAAGTCACTTAAGTTGTGTTTACTTTTCTAAAATTGGATTGGGTAAGAATTAAAATTGGTATGAATCGAATTGGATAGGAATCGGAGTGAGACCATACATTTTTACTTGTGTTTTGAGAATCAAAGTCAGATTTATATACTAATGCTATTGATGTGTCAATGTGTATTCATTGGATTAAAATCCTCTTCTAAACTAAACTTTTACTTAAGTAAATAAAAAAGCATGTATGTGATTAGCAATTAATAAAAAAAAATAATAAAAGAATTGCATAATATAAAACACGTGTCAAAAGATCTTTAAAGAGTTTGGATAAGTTTAACTTATGAGAGAATCTTAATTTATACTTGCAATGAGATAAATTTTAACAAAATTTTAAATATACCCTTTTATGATTAGACTTATAAATTAAAATATAAATAACATAAATAAATTTATTTTGGCACCAATAAATTATTCATTTAATAATAAAAATAAATATTTTTTTAAGAAATTAAATAATAATAATAATAATAATAATAGAATCATCATTATAATTTTTAAAAAAATATAAATTTTTAATATAATAATAAATAAGTTTTCAAAAATAAATAAAAAATTTAACATAATTAATAAAAATAATCATTATTGTAATAATAATAATAATAACAATACTACTATTATTAAATATGATGATAATTATAAAACTATAATATGTAAGATTTCACCCGTTCCATTTTCAAAGAAGGTTGAGAATGGAATCCCCATTCTCCAACCCCAAATTGTAGTGAGACCCAAATGAGGCCACCATTCCCATTTCCACTACCAATTTTCTTTTTGTCAAAAAAAACAAAAGATTCATTTTCATTATCCATTCCCAATCCCTACATGTATCATTTCATCAAAACGTTATAGCAAAAATAAGACTAGTAGTGCGTTTAAGAGCACTTTCATGCATGAACATAGATATGAAACGATGTAAAAATTACTTTTCTTAAATAAATAAATAAAATAAGCACTCCCGAACACACTTATTGGGAAATTTCTATGTTGACTAAATTTTGGGGGAATTTTTTTCTTTTTTTTGACTATAATAAAAAAAATTAACTTAAATGATCAGAGATATAGAACCTTTTTTATTTTTCTCTTATTTGTATCATTGACCAAAAACAAATATTTTTTTATTATAATTAATTAATCTAATAAAAAATTTTAATCAAAATTAATTATTTATAAACAATTAAATTATAAAAATAATTATAATTTTTTTAAAAAATAAATCAATTGATGCACATGCATCAGCCAACGCAAAGAGCTAAATGCAAAAGCGCCCAGGCAAAGGTACTTTAGCTTTTTTTTAATTTTTTTTTTGTTATAAATTAATTAAAAAAACAATTAATTAAAATATTTAGTTAAAAAATTAAAAATAAAAAAATTACAAGAAAAAGTTTTTTAGTTATAATAATAGTTTTTAAAACTATATTAAAAATTATTATAATTTATTAAATAAAAGAAAAAACATATTTATTTTTAAAAAAAATTAATTAAAATTTTTTAATTTTATTTTAAAATATTTAATTTTAATTATTTATTTTAATTTAAAAAAAAAAGCTGATGTGCGTGCATTAACTTGTTGACAAGTCATGGGCACAAAAGCTGATGAGCTTGAGTGCATTTGTAACACCCTAAATTTTTGTGCATACAAGACGCGTTACTATTAATTTTATTATAAAATTAATGTACTATACTTTACACTTTCTATGAAAATTCATTAAATTTTTATTCATTAAATAAAAAATTCTCAAAATCTCTTTACATAAAAACAAAGATAAATCTCTAAAATAACGTCACAGTTCTTGAACCATCCTTACAACTTAAGTAAAATAAAACTAAAACTACTAAAGACATAGCTTTCTCTTATTAAACAAAAGATAGCTTCTCAGAATGCCCAACTTTAACTCCAAGGTAATTTATTAAATTAAAATTTAATCTATAAAAATTTTAATAACGAAAAGTGAGTCGTCGACTCAATAAGTAAAACCATTTATAATGTATAAGGATTCCTATTTGAAATGTTGCAAGCTTTTTAAAAATATTATCAATAATATTAATAAAAGATTTTGATTTTAAATTTAGCGAAACAAAATTCTTTAATATCATAAATCATTAGAAATCGATTCAATAATAATTCTCGTAAATTTTTATATAAAAAAGTTGCTTGTGTCATATAGTATAACCTGTACCCCTAGTGACTCGGCTAATATCAAAATTTTATAATGTCATATATACTCCCAGTAACCTAGTCAATATCAAAATTTTATAATATCATATGTACTTCCGGTGACCCAACCAATAATTATTTATAAATGATACTAGCTAGTCCAAATCGTATATCATGTCAATCGATCAATATCATATGACTATATACATTGAGCTAAGATATTTTCTTTAAATTTCAGATTCAATAATCAATTTATTTCAAATAACATAGCTTTAATTCTTTCATGATAAAAAAGATTGCAACAGTTTTGTAAATAGTATCCAATTAACTCAAAATCGAACTCGTAATTTTGAGTTATCGTATAGAGATCCATAGTTCTACAATTTTGTTTAAAGAAATATTTAAAACTATAAAGAAATCATTTATTTAAAAACTTCAAAAAATACATAAACTTTAAAGATAAATTTATACTTTTAACTAAAATTAGTGAAAAATTATTTAATTGGAAAACCATAAATAAATTTTAAAAGTAACAATAAATCATAAACTTCTTGAAGCATTCTCTATATTTTGAATATCATAATAACAACATTTCTTATTTGAAAATAAAAGGGATACATTATGAATAAAGTTACTTACCTTGACAAAAGTCAAATATCTCAAAGAATATCTTGAGTTGTCCATAGACTCCAAGTATCATATTCATCAAAATAATAATTAATTACCTTTCATAATCATTCTCAAACTAGATACATCTCTCAATCTATGACTCTTTCTCTATTTTCAATTTCAATATCGAGCAGTAAATGCTCTGAAATTGTAAATTGAATTCATACAAATTTTATACTCATATGTTTTAGACATATAAGGGTTCAAAATATAATTTATTCGAGATATTTAGTTTAACAAAACTATTAAAAGATATTTTTGTTTCTACTTGAAAAAATCTGTCAAACAGTTTTGATTTGTAAACAAAATTTGTAAAGTTATTTCATAAAATATTTTATAATTATTTAAAAATCACATAATTAAAATAGAAATAACTAGACATATATAAAAGCTTGTATATAAAATTTTAGAATTTTTTTAAAATCTTTTTATAGGTAAAATTATTTTTTTAATTTGGGTTTACTATTAAAATTTCTGTTTTCTAGCATTACAATCTCTACTTTAAAAATTCATAAAAAATTGAATTCTTAGAGATTTTTATTGAAACAAAATTTTCTAAAATTCTTATTATGTTAAATTTTGAATAATAAAACTCTTGGTACATAAATACATGTGTATCAATACAGTTTATTTATAAAAGTGTATATATATATATTGTTGTTAAAATCTCTATTTTTCTAGAATTTCACTCACTATTTAATATATATATATATATTTGATGATAAAAAATAAAGAGTTCTTGATGAAAACCAAAGTTTTAAATAACCATCATAAAGTATAATTCATTTAAATGAATCAAATTTATAAAACAATTAGTTAAAATATCAATTTTACTTATGACAATACACTAATCATAATAAACTTAACACTTAATTTCTATTTAACATAACTTTGCCACATTTATATTTTACATAACCTCTTTCTCATAAACTATTTTCATTACCAATTCATCACAAAAATATGTTAAACTACGTATGAACTCTACATAATTATGAAAAGTATAATTAAAGAAATTAGAGTAGAGAAACATATAGCATACATTGAACCAAGATATCAATCAACACTTAACTATCTTTCTTTTTTTCACATTAATACTCGGTTGTTTTTTAACTTAACACTCTCAACTCACACAGACATATTTCCTAGTTTTTATCATTTTTAATTAATTTCTACATTTTTTCTTATATAGACATCATCTATATATAATATCTATTTGAGTGGTATATGATGATAAATCTATTCACTTAAGGTGTATATATTAAGATTATGAATGATTTATTAATTTAGGTATTTATTTGCTAAATACTTATATTAGATTACATTCAATACTAGGCATAATTTTATCAAAAACATATTGTTAAAAAATTGGTGATTCAACAATCTTGGTTAGACAAGAATTGAGATGAATATCAAAGTAGAGAGTCACAAGAAGTCAAGAACGTGTGGGACATGTATGGAGAATTCTAGGACGTGTGGGACACGAAGGGGAAGTGAAACAGGACTCGAAGACTCGAAGGAAACGAAAAAATCGCGAGGAGAGCTTCCAACGCTGCGGCGCCCAGGGCTGAGCACCGCAGCGCTCAAAACAGAAGACCAGCGTTGCAGCGATGGGCGCGAGAAGGGCCAGCGCTGCAGTGCCCAGGGACGAGCGCCCAGACGTGTCAAGATGTCCGTTTTGGTTCGGAATTTTGAGTTTTGGGAAGTTTTGGACTTCCAAAATAAGTGGACTCTTACTCCAATAAAAAATAGGGTTTGTAGGCACGAAATATACCATATATAAACACTTGTAAACCCTTGTTTAAGATTAAGCATCTAAGGTTTCAAGATATAACCATAAGAGAGAATATAAGAGCTAGGTAGGCACTAAGTGCGTGGTGCACTAGGGTGTAACCTTTGGGAGTGTTTTCTTCTTTAGGTTCTTTGAGTGAATAAAATAGAAACACCATAGATCCTTTTGGCTTAGATGCTTGGGCTATTATTGTGTTTCTTGTAAAAATCTCTTATGAGGAGATATTAAGATGTCTTAAAGAATCATGGTGATCAAGGGTAGATACTTAGAGGTCTCTATGAGAGATACTAAGGAGTCTTGTGGGATCATTGATGATGTAAGAAGATACTTAGTAATCTATTTTAATAGTAAGAAGCTGGATCATGGATCTTCCATGGACGTAAGTAATTTAGGCCGAACTACGTATATCTTGTGTCTTGTGATTAGTTTATTTTATTTATCTTTATTAGTGTGTTAATCTTATGTGTTCTTACTTATGGTATGAGTTATGATTTTTCGCTGCGCATAAAATATAATGGGTATCAAGATTGTGATTTAATTGATACCATTGAAGTGTCAAATTAAAATACATAACTTGATATCCACAACACACATATATAAATTATTAATGAATAAATCATCAAACAATATTTATTTATTAAATATTTATATTAAATCATATGATAGGTCGAGGTAGGTAATGCTGCGTTGAATTTGTATGAAGAGTTCTTTTTTAAATGTATTTTATAAAAAGGACAAAAGTTGGTATAATATTTACATTTTAATTAATAAAGTATAAAAGTTTATACCCTGATCAAAATAAAATTCGTAGCCCCATTTTTCAGTCAAAATGAAAAATTTTCCTACTCTAAACGTGGCAGATTCCTTATGAAGAGCATCAGTTAGTTGAAACTGATTAGACTCATGGATGGTACAATCAGTCTTTGAGATAGAATCTTGCTCACACGACAATTTGCATGTCAAAGTAAAATCAAGGTTGAATTAAGTACAAAGGGACTTGAAAAAAAAATAGTAAATTATATCATCTCGACTTCCAGTTAAAAATTAAAACCATGATTTCGTCAACATAACACGGGCACAAAAATATAGTGCCATGTCCAAATTTTTGGGTACAACACACGTTTCATAAATTATGACTACTAAAACAAACGGGAAAAAAAGTATATTATTTCAGTAGTTCATCAGTAAACTGAGGAACAGGTAATGACCTCCAAAATGAAAATTTTCAATGAAGGCCTAGAAGGAATTTCTGCTTCGGCGGCTGCTTAAAGTAAATATCAATATGAAGTGGTAGTATCATAAAAAATGTCATTAAATATATAAACACCAGTTCAATCTGAAGCAGGAGGAAGATATTTATTCTTCAACTTATCTTCGGTCTTCAGTGCTTTAAAGTTCTAAATGAAGAGTTTTGTCCAGGCAAAATGTTATAATAATGGGCCCGGCCAAATCACCGACAGCACAACCTGCAGAACAATACGTGTTAGTGCCAAGAAATTCAGTTAAATTTCCCAAAAATAATAGCTCGCTAAATTAAGTATGGGTGATCTGCTTACCAATCCACTGACCAACTGAAGGGCGAATAAAGGTGGCACCAATCCCAGCTCCAATGGATGCAAAAACTAGTGAAGCACCACACCTGATTGTAACACCGGAAACCTTCTTCCCCAGAAGTTTAGCTTCGTCTGATTTATCGACCATATCACTGTCTTCCTTAGAATTCATAATGCGAGAAAAGAATCGGTAAAACTCAATGCCAATTTGGGCAATCCACGATGCTGCAACTCCTAAGAAGTGTCCTGTTTTAGCATATAATGATGGTCAGAAAAGAATGAGTAAAAGTTTGAAAAACCAAATATAATAACAGCAAGGAAATATATGTAAAGGCTTTGACCTCTGAAAGTAGTTCCGCTAATTCTGTAGAAGTAAACCAAAGTAGGCAATCCTCTTTGAGCCTTCCGCATTGCAGATTTGGGAACATCTGTAAGCATTCAATGAGTCCATTAAAATGCAGGATACCTTAAATGAAAATTTATTCTCTAGCACTGATAGAAAATGATATTGCATACTTGAGTTACTGAAACAAAGGCATGTTTGTAAAATAATGGAAAGAGAGTACCTTTTAGAAGTTTCCAAGCCGTCCGCTGCGAAACATAATGGACAGCAAGTCTTTCCAGAATTCGTCGAGTAGTTACAACAGTTGTCTGAGATGGCGCACATAAATAATTTTATTAACTATATCCAGACAGATCACAACATTTCGACTATTTAAAGAACTAAGTATCTGTGATTTCCATCAGTCACAAGAAAACTTCATGTTAAAGATTACTGACACTAGATAGCTAAGTTCTGCGCTCCATATTACCGGTTAATTTTTCCTTCAGCCAAAGAAAAGTGATATTACCATAATATGCTTTTGTATTATACAAATATGAAAATCATAATCCTTAATCCTAAAACACACTTTTCACAGATGCTGGAGCTAAGAAACTTACTGATCTTGGAATTTGTGCATGAATGCAAATTGGCTAGACAGCAAGTTATTATGAAACTGAGAATGGCAAGGATTGATAAAATTTACCTCACGAACAATTTGTTTCACTGATTTTTTAAAGGGAACAACCAAATCCTTATGACGTTGTTCTGGAGAATCCTGCAGGAAATCATCATCATCCTCTTCTGTATTCATGTCAGGCTCCAGAAGAGGCAAATAGAACATCAAAAATGACCTCAAAGAGGTGATAGCAAGTGCCCTCAACTCAAAAGCTGAGAAAAGAGGCTTTAGTTCAATGTTGTACTCTTTTATAGTATATTTAATAGCATCATGCTGGAAAAAGTTTCCAGATACTTTTCGCATATCAGGAATGTAATCTTCAGCTATTGCTGCACCGGCATCACAGTAAGCAACTGGTATTTTGGGCGAACTGTATCATTATTAGGAAGAATAGATCTATGTAAAGTGTAAGCCAAAGACAGATTCATATCGTGATGGTACTAATAATCAGAAAATAAAGGCTGATATATAGAAACTATCTGTTAGAGCATATTTAAACTCCTTAACAGAAGTAGCAACCCCACCACCCCTTTTTTATTCTTTCTTCAATCAATTTAAACACTTTTGCGTACAGCATAGATTTCAAATTTCAAACATCTTAACAAAGCACCAAGCTACATTCTTATTAGTGGCCTCAATTAGAATTTTAACTAGTGAATGACATAACAATTGGAAAAACAGAGATTTTACTTTATTGCCACTTATTTCCAAATCAAATACCGCATCAAGAATAAAATGCCAACTCACTGTATAACCTGAAGACTCATTTAAGTCATTAATGGCTGAACTATTAGCATCCAAGGGAAGCAAAATGTGCAAGCAAACAACTAATTCCTAATGCCAAGGCTAAACCAGCTAAAAAGCACAACTTCTGACTATCAGGAATCAAATTCAATAACTAAGGCCAAATTGACATCTACTGTCAACATATTCAACAATACCTCAGACAATCAACAAGTAATAAACCCGATTCCCCATCAGCTAATTCATATCAAACCAAATAAACCCAAAAAAAAAAAAGTCAAAATTTTCCTAATATCACCTAAACATACAAAAACAAGTAGCATGTTTATAATACATATAAAGCGAGCAATTGAGAAAAGAGTACCCAAACAAGAAACGAGAGGCAAAAGGGGCCGCCGCGGCAGCAGAGGCGGCAGCAGAGGCGGCAGCTGCGGTGGCTGAGAGGAGCCCAGAAGAGTGAATCATCTGTGGTGAACCAAAGCTTGGATTTTTCCTCCATAGATCCAATATTATTGCTATTCCCGCCATTGTTAATACACTCTACAACACAAAAACCCAAAACCCAGATTTATTTCCACAAAATAAACACAACCCAGATGAAAAGTTAGAATCTTTCTCTCTACTACGTTTATTTTCTCGAGAAAGAAGAAGAAAATTTCTTTTTTTAAACAAATATTTTATTTATTAGTGAAGAGAGAGATATAGCGACTGTTGAGTGTATTTTTGTGTTTTAAGTAACAACTTTCTTTTAATTCATCAGTATTAACAACTTTAGATGTTCATAAAGGACAGTCCCTTCAATTGGGTGTTGAAGTTGAAATTTCTTAGGGCATTGTAATTGTGATGTACAAGGACAATGACAAGGTCACTTTTGTGATGTACAAAAGCCAAAAGGAGATACATTAATAGTTATAACAAAATTCTTCTAAAAAAGAAAAGTTTATACCATAATTTTGATTTAATGATAGAAGTTATATAATTGGAATTGGATTATGAGAATATAGGTAAATTAAATAAAAAATTAGTGACCAAATTTATTTAGGATTGCCTTTTTAAAGTTAGGTGGTAAGCCACTTCTTTATATATATATATCTTAGTTATATAAATTTTATTGAGTCCAAATTCAATATTTACTAAATTTACAGTCTTTTTTTTTTTATGAATAATGTTCTTTATCATTGAATAATTTCAAAGACAATACATCAACGGACTTTTGATTCTGTATCAAAGGATTACCAGGATATAATCGAAGGAGTGCATCTAGACATCTTCCTGAATTAAACTCTTCTATAAAAGAGTACCAGTCATACCCATAATGGGTAAAGACATCCCTAATCGAGAATACGAACCTTTTTGAAAAAAAGAGTGAAATCTAAATTTTTTCGAAGAAAGGAAAACAAAGACCTCAGCGAGTGAGGGAATACAAAGACCTCAGCGAGTGAGGGAATACAAAGACCTCAACGAGTGAGGGAATACAAATCCCAACAAAGGACTAAATTTACAGTCTTAAATTGTATTTCATTCAAATTCTTTAAAAAAAAATTCATTTTTTTTAATACAAGAGAAAGAAAATTTGAATTTAGAAAATTTAAGATATACAGTAAATCCTTTTATAATTGACAGAGAGGAAATTCAAACCTAAAATCTTAAGATACACAACAAACCCTTTTATCATGAATCAATTTAGCAGATGAAAAAAAAATCTAATACTTATTATAAAATAGGCCTAGAAAGTTTCCTAAAATTTATTAAAAATTTCTTCCATCTTCATAATTGTATTATTTTCTTAATTTATTTTTACACGTGCGAGACATTCAAAATCCCGCCAATCTCGCCCTTGATAAAACCAAAACAAAGACAGAATTTTCTTATCCTCTGAGAAATTCAAAACTTGCGAAAATTCTCAGAGGCATTTCATCAATCACCCTTTAAAGTGTTTGATTCTTGTCACATTTGTACTCTTTGAATGTCCCGATCGATCAGTAAGTCAAAAGAACATCCACAAGATTATCGATTAGGGTTTCGTTTTAACAAAAAAGTGGAAAAAATGAACTTGGGAGATAATAATTATAAAGTGTGGGAAATAAAAGCGTTGAAAAGAGCAGGGCAAGAGGAAGCAAAGAAGATTTTAGAGAGAGTGGCCAAACAAGTGCAGCCCATTATGCGTAAACACAAGTGGAGAGTCAAAGTTCTATCAGAATTCTAGTAAAGTTTAAACTTTTTTTCTTTGTTTTTGTTTAAATTTATGGTTTTTTTGGAATTTTATTTCAATCAGAGATTAGTAAGGATGACCCTTTTTGTAATAAAGTTATAAACTTGAGAGCTTTTAGATCCTTTTTTTTTTTTTTTGGTATCATTTTGATATTTTGATTGATTTTAGTTTTTTTTTTCTTCTTTTTTTGAGAGACATTGGGATAGGAGAAAGAAAAATTGAAATTTTATAACTTGTTGTAAAAATAGTTCAGTTATTTTGTTAATTTCAATTATTGTCATCCCCTTAACTGTGAATAAAATGAATGGAATTAAAGAAAAAGCTAGTGCTTTTGAGTGGTATATTCTCAATTTGGTGAAATTCTATGCCTTAATTAAGCTACCCAGATGGTGAATTTGACATGAATGAATATTTCTTCTTAGCTTGTTTGGTTTACTTGCTTGTTCCAAGCTATCAAGCTATAAAATAGAGTTCTCACATTAATTTTTTTATTTTTGTTATTGATACCCATACTTTAAGTTAATCTTACCTCTCAATTATGTATTAGTAATGAAATGGTGCTTTAATCTGATTCTGTTTTAGTTTTTCATCCACTAGCGATATTGTTATCTCTTCTCTTTTGATTGATGAACATGAATGAGTGAAAAACAAATGTGCAGTACGAGGCGTCTTCTGGGGTTAAATGTGGGAGCTGGGGTGCATGTAAAATTGCAGCTTCGGAAGCTAAATAGGGATTGGGAATTCCTCCCCTTTGAACAAATTCTAGACACAATGCTTCATGAGCTTTGCCATAATGTTCATGGTCCTCACGATGCCAAGTTCTACAAGCTTTGGGACGAACTTAGACAGGTTTGTTTCCTTTTTATATTCACATGTATATATGTTCAGAACATTTTTCTCCCTTTTTTGGCTTTCAATGTTGAATGCAGTTTCATGTGTTTTGAGCTACTAATGATCTTCTTGCTTGTTTTTGTTACTTATCTACGGTCCTCTGTCAAGGCATATGTATTATTGTATTCATTTTTGGTTCGACATTCACATCAATATTAGCTTGTCTTGCAGTTTGCAACCTGAGCGAGCATCAAACAATTAATAAACATTTATAGAGTTAAGAAAAGTTGTCTATGCATATATAATTTTGGAGTTGTATGGTCTTAATATTTATTTATTGTCAATGTTGGAAGCTAACATATGTAACAATTGAAGATTCACTTTTGAATTTAAACTCTATACAGAGTTCAATTTGTTTGTTATGTGAGCCATTTTCTTTCTATAAAATCCTAAACATTTTTGAGGACCTGTAGCATGTAGTTGTAAGATTTTTATTTTTTTTAAAAAAAGCTGTTTCGTTTTTCTCTTTGAATTTTCTTTCCCCAATGTCTTTGAAGTTTCTCACAGTTTAGTGTGATTTAAGGTCACCAAAGATTGGATGGAATCAGGTAACAGTTGGAAAGATACCTGTTAAAATGTAAAGAATTTGTTTTGAGTTTGGACTGTTACGTGGCCACACATTTATTCATTTCTGGATGCATATAGGAATGTGCAGAGCTGATGACCAAGGGAATAAGTGGTACAGGAGAGGGTTTTGATCTTCCTGGGAGGCGCTTGGGTGGGATTTCTCGGCAGCCTCCTCTTTCATCTCTTCGCCAAACTGTACTGGCTGCTGCGGAAAAGAGAGTTCATTTGGGATCTCTACTACCTTCTGGACCTAAACGCCTTGGCGGTAACAGGTCCATTATGGCTGATCTAAGTCCAATTCAAGCTGCTGCGATGGCTGCTGAAAGGAGATTACAGGATGATCTCTGGTGTGGCTCTCAGTCTTCAGCAATTGGAGAAAGTAGCTCTGATATCTTAGAAGACATAGACATTGGGCAAAGTACAGGAAATTCGAAGAGTTGTAGTTGTCCAAGTGCAAATACTTCAAATACAATATCTCGGAAAAGAAATCGTGAATCAAGTATCAGTTTAGAATCTAATTTTGTTGATCTAGATGGAGATACTTCAACATCTGGTTCAATGCTTAACCGTGACAGCAAAACTCAAAAAAGTTGTAAACCCTACAACACTTCTGTTCTTCAATCCAAAGGTCATTTAGATTCTGGTTTTGTGGAGTTATCTCGTGCTTCATCTTCTGCATCTGTGGGTAATTGTGATGCAGCTCATAGTCCAGAAGAGCCTGGAATGTGGGAGTGTGAAGCATGCACTTTCTTAAATCATGTAAGTGTCGTGAGTCTTGATTATAGTTTTATTTAAACATCTTTTGTCATTGTCTCGTCACTTAGATATATATTGAAGATGTTAGAAGTTAGATTTTAGTTTCTCGTGCTCTGTCCAGCTTAAATTAACTCTCCAAAAGGAATTTAGCTTTTGTGCGATGTATTCTGTCCTGCATTATCTGTGATCTGTTGGGCACCTAAGGCCCTGGATCTTTTTATAGATGTGTACATGAAAAGTGGAGTTTTCCCCAATTTGTATGTAATTCTTTTTAATAGATGTGTCAGAAAATAATCACAAATATTTGTTGGTCAACATGATAGTAGAAACTAATGTCATCGCAGATATAGATATGTCAATTTAAAATCATTGAAAATTCAAACATTCCCAAGTTTCTTTTTGAGTCCCTTCCTGGATTGTTTTTGTTTTAATGTTAGTGTAAATTTTGTCTTTATTCTACTTAACATGAATTTTGGAGTCCAATTTATCTTGTGCCCGTTTCCCTTTTCTTGAGCAGCAGAATATTGCTGCTTTTCTTTTATCAATCATGCTTTTACTTACAATAGTGTTTGGGATGCTGGATTGCTACAGATGTCAATCCCAACATGCGAGGTTTGTAGCACACCAAGGCCAAAAGATAACAATATATGGACCTGTAAGTTCTGTACTCTGGATAACAGTGTGAAGTTGGACAAATGCGAAGCATGCAACCAATGGAGATATTCGCATGGCGCACCTGTGTCAACCCGAGCACCCTATGTTGGCACATGACAGCTGCAATCTATGCGGCTAATGAATTCATTCTCTTTAAACCAAAGAACAATCTATTCATAAAGGAAATTTTTGGCCCTGTCGGTTTTGTTTTGTTCTGTTCATGTCAGCATGAGTGATAGATTAATAGAATGTTGTGATCTTGCTGGAAAGGCTTTTGTGCTCACTTTCTTTGTTCATATGTTACTTTCTTAACATGTTATCCATTTTGCCATTCTCTGGCTTGCATTTTTTTGTAACTTAAACATAAATGGAGAAAGCTGATAGCCTGATACAGAGTTGATTTTGCTGGTGTGAAAAATATTACCCCATTGATTATTCCTGCTTGATTGTGTATGGTGCTCTTGCAACAAAAGAAAAGGTATGAATGTGGCAGGGAATGCCATTGAAGCTTCTACATTTTGTATATATTTTTATTCTTGAAGGCTGTCGGCTCTGTTTATTTTTTATTTTTTGAAATGGCCTCCATGAGTGGGAAAAAATGTTAGATAGTCCTAACTTCGAAACGACCAAAAACATTTTGACATTACATTGAGGGGAAGGGAGGTCTCTGCATATCTCTCCATTCTTGTCATGCTCGAGGGACATAAATGATAAATCCCTTTAATTTAAGATTGGTTTTACAGTGAGATCTGCATCTTTTTCTTGGGTTGACACACTACTGCTAGAGTCTTGAGAGAGAGAAAGCGAGATATGGATATCAACCTCGGACTATTTTCATAGAGGTTGAGAAGGCTGCTGTTAGCAAGTGAAGGAGGAACGTTACTAGATGGTGCTGCAAAACAGCATCTTCAGAACCTTCTCACTGAGAGTGAAATCGTTTCTTCTTTGCTGAGGGAATATTAAGATGACACGTTGCAAATTGCCGGTGGACAAAAAATTGATTCCCCGCGTCTTCTCTTCATTTTGAAAGCAATCAACCACTTCGCCAATGAAACTGACAAGGTCGTTGATACAATCATTGTAAGCATTATCATGCAACAAAAACATAAGGGTGAGCAGCAGCAGCTATTTGTTCCATGGAGCAATGTGTATATCATGATGATGCTCCAAAATAAAATCATTTATATTAAACAATTCAACAACTCCAACCCAGCAAATCAATTCCAAGGTGGACAAGAGTAGAGATTCCTGATGATATCCTCCAGGGAATTGTATCAGTTGTGGATAGCTATATGTCTCTTGAACTCTTTGATATATCCACAGGGAATTGTATCAGTTGTGGATAGCTGAAGGTTTCATTCCTGATGATAGTGAGGCAACTGCTGAGGAGTACTTGGAAAACTTAATCAGTAGAGGCTTCATTCGATTGAAGAAGAGAACATCTGGAGGAAAATTATGCACTATCACTAGTATTACCTGGGCTTCATCATTGGGAGTAGCTCAAGCGATGGAATTTATCGTTGTCCACAGAGGAGAATATGAATCAAAGGAAGAGGTTAAACAGTTCTATCATGAACAACCTGACTGAGTTCATTTCTTTGGAGCATTCTGCTGACATATACCTCCATTCTTTACTGCACCGCATCTCGGATAACCACCATATTGCTCCATCCTCTGGGTTTTGGACTTGGGATCTCGAGTTCTCAACCAATATCCCTCCGGGATTGAAATGTTTTTTCTTTTGAGATACTTGAAGTTGAATATCCCTTCACTAAATAGCCTTCCTTCATCATTATGCAATCTTCTCAACCTTCGTACATTAGACATGCCATCTAGCTACATAGATCACACACCATATGAGATTTGGAAGATGAACAAACTTAGGCATCTAAATTTTGGTAAATGTTGCAACTCTCTTGAAAATCTCAATTTCATTTCAGCCTTACACGCTAGTAGTTGTACACCTGATATATTGGGCAGACTACCTAATCTTCAAAGTCTTCGAATATATGGAGATTTAAGTTACCATCAATTTGTACTGTTCAAAAGCCTTTGCAAATCGAGTTGCCTTGAATCCTTGAAGCTGGTGAACGAAAGCAAGACGGCACAACTCTCACAATTGTTCTTGTCAGCAATCTAATTTCCTCAAACATTAACCCACTTGAACTTGTCAAATACCGAACTAAAGGATGACCCGATGCCAACACTGGAAAAACTTCCACAACTTCAGGTGCTCAAGTCGAAGCCGAACTCATATTTAGGAAGAAAGTCAGCTTGTGGCTCTAATGGTTTTCCGTGCCTCAACAGTTTTGCATCTAAAATCAATGTTATGGCTAGAGGAGTGGATTATGGATACTGAAGTCATGCCAAAACTTGAAAGCTCAATCATCAACCCTTGTGCTTATTTGAGAAGGCTTCCTATAGAGCTTTGGCGCACAAAGACCTGGTGCAAATTAGAGTTAGGGTGGCCTCAGCCGGAGACGAGACAAAAGCTACAGGAGTTTGAAGACATTGAACAGTATGACATCCAAATATATCCTTATGGAGTCTGATTAGCACAGATTTCATTTGGTATCAGTCGCTTTTAAGGTAATTTTTTTTTCCATTCATCTGATTTTTTTTACAAGCTTTTACTTGAACTGGTGGTATGTATGCTTTTGTTTTTCTCTTCTTCAACGTATTAAGATATTAATTCAAAAGGTTTAGTTCAAGAAAAATGGTCAGATATGTCGTGTCACAGCTTAAAATCTCCTAGTCAGCAGTCAACTGTCAATTTTTTTTTTCTCATTTTAATACTGTGCCTATGTAAGATCGCTTAATAATGACAGTGTTAAAGAAAAAATTCCCTATCTGTAAACAAGTAGAGGTGAGCTTTTCGCTATGTAAGAGTTATTAACAAATTGTTTACTTGTCGGGCTACCATAAAAAGGAAGTCAATACACAGAAGGAATTATTGCAATTTCTTGATGATTATATTTCGGAAGCTTCAATAATTTGGTCAGGAGTAGGTAGCTGATGACTGAGCGGTTATTGATTAGTAGCCTGTGGCCACTAATATTTCTATTGTTTAGCAATCGAATTGCATTTAGAAATTTAATAATGGCAATAATAATTTCTCTCTCATTATTCTTGCATGGCATCCATGTGGGTTCTTCTATTTTCTATCAATAAAAGAGAATTCACACTGCACGGCACGATCAGTTCTTTTTAGCAAGACGATTCTGTATTCAAATAAGAGCCTAACTGTAACAACTGCATATCTACAATAAGTGAAATTGCGTATTTAGCATCTTCATAATAAGTGAAATTGCATATTTATAATTATTTTGTGATTGTTGTGTTTGTATAATATTGGAAAAATAACAATTTCTATTTTATTAAAAATTTGTTTGTGATTTTAAACATGCGTTTAATTTTAAGTTAGGTGTTGGACTTATTATAAGTTAGATGTGAGCTCATTTAAGCATAATAAGACGAGGCTCAAAAGTCTGTGTTATATATTGGATTATGACTTATTTCAATTTAATGAGACTGCGTAAGAATCATGTGTGAAATCTAAACTTTATTTGCGTCATTTCTCTTATATGGTATGTCGCTAATAGGTTGAGTGATGATTAAGTAATAGTATTCTTAGTATAAGTTTTAAAAAAATGTTAAAAGTAATATGAAATTTTGATAAGATTATAATTTTGATTTATTATGATACATTATGTTCAAATATTTTGTATATATATGTATTTATTTTAATATATGAAAAATTAGTATATTTATTAAATTTTATATTCATTATAATTTATTATGATTTTTGGGGGTATATGTGCGTTTAGTAAATTTGGCAACACTTCTATTATTCCTTAGTTCCTTAAGTCGCTAGATGTTTAGTTGGTGGATATATATTTTAGGATATTTGTCTTTATTATATATATATCTATATTTTCTTTCATGTAAGAATTTAACTATGTTTGGATTATAGTGACTTGTTTACTAGTAACTTACCAGAGATTTGGAGTACACACTATTGAAGGAATATGAGAAAGGTCATCAGATCCTTCTGGGTTTAGGGTATGACACTAACTGTCATTGCAGTTCAATGATTAAATAATGTAGAAAATTCGAAATACAAGATCTTCATTTCTCATTGTAACATTTTCTTGTGCAGGGGAAATCAATAAAGATATGTCATTGCTGCGGTCAGAGACACAGTGTCGGCTGAAACCCAGAATTTACCAGTTGTCTTGAGTTTGGAAGAAATTTGATATTCATAGACTTGAAGCAGTTGCTAAAATTGGTGCCATACTTCGATTTGTGTGTTCTAAAATAATAACTTTGGATTGTCGTTGTATATTTTGTGTTTATTCTGTTGTTTGCTTCAAATAACGTTAAGGCAGGAAATGTTTGGTTTGATTTGGTCATGGTTGGATTCTTACTAATCTCTGAATTGTTTACAGATGGCTTTATCAAACTTAAAGAACATTGATAGTAATTGGGGCAATGTATAAATTTTAATTTCATCAGAACACCCAAACACAAACACAAATGCAGAGGAAGAAACATGTCCTCTGAGTCCTTGTTGAACACAGTAGTCTTTGCTCCTACAGAGATATGAAGAATTTCAGTTTATTTACTCTTCAAATAATACAAAAATGTCATTCTTTGCATGTGAAATAACATCTCTTGGTGAATATGGCTAGGAAAGTGAAAGAACCAGGAGTTAAAAAAGCTCATCCGAGAAAGAAGGCAGAGTGCAAAATCAAACGGATTTTGAGAAAAGCACATGGTGATGATCTTCACTATCCTTATTTACTAAGTGAAACTTTTTTAAAGTAGAAGATTTGAATCCCTATGGTGTATATGAAGGCCTCGAGGTTGAGGCAATCTCCATGTCAAAGAATTACAGGTAATGTCAATTCTTGGCAGAAAAGCAAGTTCTTAAATCAATGTCAACTTCAAAGCTATTCACCAGCTTAGTGATTTTCAAGCTCCGAGAGATCTTGCAATGTCTCAGGAATTCTCTGTTGCTACTTGCTTTCTTCATCTGATGCAGAAATGATTCCTTCCATCTGATTCCAACTAAATACAGTCAGTTCTTCGAGCTGTGTTAGACCTTCCATCAGATACTTCTACACGACGCCTGGTTCAATGCTTAATCATGAAACCGCATCTCAAAAAAAAAAAAAAAGTAGTAAACTAACAACACCTCAGTTTCTCAATCCAAATTTCTATCGATTCTGGCTTTGCGAAGTTATCTTGTGCTTCATCTTCTACATCTGCCCGGTAATTCGGATGAACTCATAGTCCTAAATGGCCTGCATTGTGGGAATGCGGGGGGTGTTTGTTGGTTAGATTTTAGTTTCTCGTTCTCTGTCCTGATTATGTTAGTTCTTCAAAAGGAATGATAATTTAGCTTATGCCCACGAATTTCTGAATAATTCTGTGACCTCTTGGGTACCTAAAAAACCTGCATAATTTAGTTTATGTTTGGCACAGGGAAATTATCAGCAATGTTGTAGAAGTATAATCTAATATCAGTAATATTTATAAGTTTTTAAATTAAGCAGTAACGCTCACCCGTTAGTCAAAGTTTATTACAGATTAACTATAAAAAAAATTACTTATATAATTTACTAATTAATTTTTAATAAAAAAATACCAAATTTTTCTATCCAAAAAGAAAATAATTTTCTTCTTCTTCTTCTCGTTTCCTTCTCTTTCTATTCATGGCATATCAGCAACCGCGGGACGAGGTGGTTGCGACTTGCAACAGCAGCTCTCTCTTTTTTAAATTCTATTTTAAAATTTTTTTAATTAATTTCTATTGAATATGTTTATTCATGAAAAATTTAATAAGTTATGGGATGAAAATAATTAATTTTGGGATGATTTTGGTAATTCAAGATGTAGAAGGAAAGATTGCAGCTCTCTCTCTCTCTCCCTCCTTTTTTTAATTTTAGTTCTTTTAATTTTAATTTTTAAGTTAATTTTGAATAAATAAAATTTATCAAACATGTTTATTTATGAAATTTTGATAAGTGATTGGAAGAAAGTAATTAATTTTGAAATGATTTAGGAAATTGAAGATGAGAATGAGGAAGTGTTAAAAGGGAGAGAGAGTCTTTTTGTTAGGATTTGATTTTCTGGCTTAAGGGGCATGATTTCAACGGGTGTGAGAGAAGTATTGAAAGTTTAAGTTTATTAGGCCTTCTGCTATCAAAGGTCAAGTTGGGGCTTTATTTTGGTGGTGTAGAGTCTGGGTCTGAGTGGAGAGCGGGTTAAACGTCGAGTGGAAGCTAGTCGTCCTAAGAAGACCTAAGGAGCACAAAGAAAACGAGGTTAGTAGCTGGTACCGGTAAGGTAAACGATGAGGGCTCTTTGAGACTCAAGTCAAGTGGCCGTTGTATAGAGAACGTTTTTTAAAGTTTACTTGCCCTAAAGTAGTGTAGAGAATTTTAAAGAGAATGATGAGAGTTTTCTCTTACTAAATAATTATTTAAAATTCGAAAATATGAATTATTTCTTATCACTTTTCAAATTCAGAGATAAAACTTGAGTTTGAAAAGTATTAACTTGGAGATTTCTCTTTAAGGACGACAAGTAGTGAATTACGAATAGGAAACTATTCCTATCATGAGAATATTTTAGAAAACTTCATTTAAAATGACAAGAATGTCATAATACCTCTATTAACATTGGTAATTGGTTGCTTTTTGGAGTTGTTAACTCGAATTGGTGAAACTTGGGAGCTTAAGAGTTTTTTGACATTGTCCTTCTAAATTCAACCGGTTATATGTTGGATTGCCAAACTACCCCAGACATCTTCTACCTTTTGTGTTAGCATGTCATCAAGAGACAAAGTTCTATGCTTGTTGACGTGGCATTGACTCATTAGCTCATTAGGAATTTTCTTATCCAACCTTATCTTTAGGTTTAGTAACTAGATGATGTGGCGTCCAGGACTCCAGATGCTCCTTTAATGAACCTCATGGGTGACATAATGAGACATGTGATGTGTATGTCCATTGGTGAGCCCATGATGACGTGGTAGGTGCTTAACTCTTATAACGTGTCCTCTGACACTGGTACTAAATAGTGACACGTGTTCTGACATAGGTCATATTAGATAAATTTTTTAGGCAAAGTTATAGATGTCTAAATGTTTGAGTTCGAATTCAATCCTACTGTAATAGTTCGTTTTAGATTGAACTGCTTAGAAAATGGTCTAGGTTGAGTGTCAATAATCTTTACTCTTAGCATCTTAAAAAAAAAAGGGAGAGAGAGCAAGAGAAAAAGAAAAGATGAAAAATGGGTAATAAACATTGAATACAATATATTAAGAGTAATTTAGATGTTTTTTTTAAAAGAGTATTACTTTTAACAGAAAAAGTAACTAACGGTTGGGTATTTGTAATATTTAATTTTAAAAAATGGGTACAGTCTATTCCCAAAACTTGTAGGTATTGCTAGTATTAGATTATACTTTTAGGGTATTACTGGTAATTTCCCTGTTGGCATTCATGAGAGAGCTGTAATGTTCGTTTGCCAGTTTGATTCTAACTGCAGAAGGGAATTTTCGGCTCTGCCGGTTTTGTTTTGCTCTGTTCATGTCATCAGGAATGATTGACATTCAGAATAGAATGTTCTGACTTGGCTGCAAAAGCCTTTTTGTGCTTTCTTTCTGTGTTCATATTTTACCTTCTTAACATGTTGTTAACCATTTTTGTTAATTCCTCCCTGGCTTGGTTTTCGGAACTCAAAACAGTTGTTGATGAACCAAACTTAAATGCAGAAAGCTGATACAGAACTGATGTGTTCCAGTGTTAAAGGAGTTAATTATCCCATTAATTCTTCCAGTTTTGATTGTGTATGGTTTTCTGTTGCAATGGAAGAACAAGATATGAATGTGGCAGAGGAAGCACATGAAAGCCTTCTTGTAGATATTTTTAACCTGATGTTACATCATTTCTAACTTTGACAAAACAGGTAGGGTATGAATAAAGGCATGTCTACAACTCAACAATTTTGTCTTACAACTTCAAAAGTTAAACTTATTAACTTTTTTTTTTTATATTTATTTTCAATTTATAAATTCATACAAATGATCTAGTGAGTGATATTGTTTATGTTATGATGAGCTATACAACATAATTTCAGGGGTAGGCAAATTCAATTTCGATTTGATTTGAATTGATTAGCTAAATTAATTTAAATTGAATCAAATCAAAATAAATTAATTTAAAATCAAATGATCGGTTCTAAATGAATAATATTAATCAAGAATTGATTCTAAATTAAGCTAAACTAAATCAATTAATTCGATATTTTTTTCACTCACCTTTACATAATTCCACTGATAGAATTATATACAAGATGAGTGAAACTCGTGGTCAATTAAAATCAATCGCGAAGTTTATAAATACCATTTATTATAACATATGCTATGTTGCTGAGTAGAATTTTCTTTAAGTATAATTTAATTCCTTAAATTTGTAATATGAAATATTAGACTTATTATTCTAGTAGCCTAGCCAACCCTTGTGACTGAAGTAAATTATGGAATTACTCAGCAAAGTAAGTGATCAGTGTCGACTGAAAGCAAATGGGGACCAACAGATCACATGCACTATTTCACACCCACCATTATTTTTGTGGGACACAGACAATATTGTGCATGATCAGATTTTCTGTGAATTATTTCCCTTCGTGTGGGTTTCTTATATATTTTTGTTTAAAAAAAAGAAGAGCACAAAGAAAGAAAGATCATCTAAACAAGTGGTTGAAAAGAATTATTGGTGGGAGATACTTAAAGGGAGCAAATGGGCAAGTATTGAATGCATGGTGATATTTTAAAGAAAATTTGTATCACTATAAAATTTACTTGGCCTTTGGGGGCTCAGAGTGAATGCATGTTGCATGTATTGGTAAAGGAAATGGGAAATAATGCAGAATTTGCTCCATCAACAATAAACCAATGAGTATTATATAAACAAATGTTTGATGGATTTTGAACTTTTGATGCTTCTGCAAGTTTTGAGAGATATAAAATAAAGAACCAGGTTTGAGAAATAGCTCCCTAGGCAGGGCACATGACTAATGAGAGAAAAAAGAAGAAGAAATTGTTGTGGAAATGAAAGAAGAGTTGAATAAAGAATCAAAATACTACTTCTCCTAAAGATAAAACATTAAACACCAATTTCAATCCTTCAAAGTTTCATTTCAGATCTCAAATTCAATTTGTTTAAACTTTCATTGACTCAATTTGATCCTAGTTGATTCAATCCAGTCAAACTAATCAATTGACTTGATATTCATCATCACATGACCCATATCATCAAAAGGGTCATAATTGTGTGATTAGAATTTTAAAATTTAGAATTTAAAATAGCCCACCAACATAGAATTAGTAACTGGGTGGTGAGTACTATGGCCATGATTCAAGTCCTTCAAACAGAGAAAAGATAGGGTTTTTTTAACCTAAAATTGCTAAAAAATAAAAAAGACTCCGTTCATTTTGACCAATAATACTAGGTGTATAAAATTACAGTACTAAATTTGTATTTCAATTAATTTATATTATTAATTAATAATTAATACATATTAAGTGATTATTGATTTTTTATATTATCATATAGTAACAATTAATGAATAATATATTAATTATTATTTTAATCGAATATAAATTTTGTATTTCGATTTTGTAACTATAGCATTATTCATTTAGAATAGTGTTATAATAAACACAATAACTAGTATTAAAAAAATAAAATGTATTATTAAAATAAAATCAACTCTTACAGTTGTTTGCCTGGCTGAGAACCCAATGGACCCAAACCCTAAAAAACCCAAATGAAAGAAAATGGATTCAAGCCCAAATAATTTATTAGTTAGTGGGTAGGTATTATTAATCATAAATATTAATTATATTTCATTATTATTACAACTGTCAAATTCTTGTTTCACCTTATTCTTTCTCTACCATTTCTCTCTCTTATTCACCATTTTCATGCCAAACCTCTGCAACTCTTCAAACAACTCCATAAAAATGGCTTCTTTTTGCTCTCTTTCAAACCTTCTCATCTCATTTTCATCTGCCCTGTCTTTGCTCTTCTGTCACACTTCAGAATACGGGCAAAAGTTCATCTATCTACCTCTTTCTTAAACCCTTCAAACCCATCATCACCAAGTCTGGTTCTGTCATAAATGCTTGTAAAGAATCATTTTGGGGTAAAAAGTGGGATGCCCATTTCGTTTTTTTCATGATTCTATTAGTTAACTCGGTCAAAGCCATATCTTGGTGCTTCTCAAGGCTTTCAAGCTTGGACTTGAGCTTCCTTGACTTGGTCTTTGATCTGTACTCAGATCTCCAAAGGCTTGATTTTTCTGCTTTTTGGTCAGTTTTTTATAGCTCACAGTTTTCGTTTGTTAGATATCTGTGAGTTTGACCTCATAATTCATGGTGGTTTTTAAGGTTTGTCAACATTAGGGGTAAATTTACTTTCTTTATGTTATGATTTTGTAGCAAACTATGTTTGTTGGGTTTGATTGTTTCGAGCATTTGTAACTCATTTAGGGGCTTATATGTCCATGTAAATAGGATTTCTAATTTAATTGGAGCCTTTTTTTTTTTAAGTAAATGGCTTTTGTAGATTCTAGTCTTTTGCATTTTGAGCTATGTAATTAGAGTTCCGAGTAGAATTCAGGGACTGTGTTAAAACCTTTTGGTGATTTTGTCAAAATGACTGGAAGTGGTCACTGCTTTGTGGAGTGGAAAGAGGAATTTGTTTCACAGGAGCGTGGCAACCGTGTGGTTCACTACTTTTTGAAGGATTATACTGGAGAATCCATACTTGCTGTTGTGGGCACGGAGAGAAGTGTTAGGCATATGTTCTATGTTGTCGCTGAGGAGTTTGTGCGAGTTTATGGTGCTCAAAACTTGATACATGCCGGTTATAAATGGAGGTCTCGAAGAGAAGTTGTTGATTGGCTCACATCTATGCTATCTAAGCAGCATCTTCAGGGAGATCGGTCCAGTGAGTATCAGCCTTTTTTCTGGATTTGTGAATTCTTGTGTATTTTTCCCATTGTAGGTTGTGCCTTTAAATTATGAGTAATGATTGAGGATTATGTAAAGGAAAAGGACTATTACCCTACGCCATTCTTATTTTCATGTTGATTTTTTTGTTGTTGATGTACGAAAGTGCTAACTGCTTGGTGTTTTAATCCTTGATTTTTCATTTAATGACGAGCTTGAATTTTCCAGCATCACCCGAGCTGTGTGCTCAAAGTTAGTAACTTTGTCAGTCCTCCATAGTAGGTTTCACCTATTAATCATTGTATATTATCGTCAAATTTTCTTTGCCAAGTTGTAGGATTTGTGTTCGACAGTCAAGAAATAAGCATAGTACTAAGTTCTTGTAAATAGCTGTTTTTTAATATAGGATCTTATGCTTTCATTGCATTTTGCTATGCAGAATCACCTAAACATGATTCAACAAGAGCTTTAGGATCTCCTGATTGTCCTGTGAATGGGGTCAGTGCTCAGAAGGTCCAAGTATCAGATGAGATGGTACATTTCTCTTGCCAGTCTTTGAGTGATTGATGATTAATGCTTTTAATCCTTAGCCAAGATCTCCTTTGCAGGGCAATCTTTCTAGGAATTTAAATGGGGATAGTTCAGATATTCTGTGGTCAGGTGTTGCATGGACTTGTGGTAAACAGCTTAAACACTATCCCACATTCAGCAGGAACGGCACTACAATATCGGTAAGCATCTGCAAATGAAGGGCAGGAAAAACTATATGAAGCATTATATGTACAAAGTGAAATGCCTGGGTCTCCTTTCTTAAAATCCCTACCCTGTATATAGAACTCAAAAAGTTCAGATTTGTAAATTGATGTAGTGCCATGAGCAGAATTTAGATGCTTTTGTAATTGATGCATTGAGACATGACCTAAGGGTTTTAATTGTTTAGTCCTTATTGGAAATTGACTTAGGTTTGCCATGTGGTGCAAATCTCTCATGCCCTATGACAGTAATGACAACAAATTACAATTCGTTACGCAGTCCTCGTTTATTCTCCTGACATTCTTTCTCCCTCTTTGGATATTCAGATTCAATCATTTGTTTTTGTCATGGCTAAGGGAGAGAATCATTATGTTGCCTATTTGGAAGATATGTATGAAGATAAGAGGGGACAGAAAAAGGTCAAAGTGAGGTGGTTTCACCATAATCAGGAAATGAAAGGTGTTGTTTCTCTACGTAATCCTCACCCAAAAGAAGTTTTCATCACACCTCATGCACAGGTCATTAGTGCAGAGTGTGTTGACGGTCCTGCCTCAGTCTTAACTCGGGAACATTTTGAGAAATGCTTGGCTGTATTTCCTAATGCTTTGTTAGCCAGAATACATTTCTGCACTAGGCAGTTTAGAAGCAACAGATTGAAGCCCTTTGATTTGAGTAAATTGCATGGCTACTATGATCAACCGATTCTTTCCCTCTTGAATTCCAAGACCTTCCAAGAGACTGACTCTTTTTGCCATGGATTAACTGGGGATGAAGATGAACTGACTGCTAGTGGGAATGTGAAGCTGGGAACCAAGAGGACCAAACGTGGTAGGGGAAGTCAAAGGTTTCTGACAGATAATTCAGGAGTTGGATCTCGTAGGATTTGCCAGCTCATGACTTATGAACCTTCATACAAGAAGTTGAAATATGGTTTGTCAGGCATGAGGTTGCTTTCCCTCAAGCATGCTGAGTGTCAGCCTTGGTATAGTTCAGTGTACAAGGTTGATGCAAAGATAGAGTTGCTGTGCCAAGATAGTGGAATCCGAGGCTGCTGGTTCAGGTGTATAGTCTTGCAGGTATCTCGGAAACAGATGAAAGTCCAATATGTTGATGTGCAGGATGAAGATGGCTGTGGCAATCTTGAGGTATGCTTTGGCATTTGAAAATAATCTGTAGTATTGGTTGAACTTTATATGGAAAACTAGTCGTAGGTATCTGTTGGAATTGTGATGTAAAGTAGATGATTCGAATTCATAATTTGGCAGTGTTTGACTTTCTTCAGAAAGTAGAAGTCAATAATCAAGTATTGGTGAATGTTGAGCTTCATCAGTGATTTAGTTATAGTACGCTTTTATATTTTGGTTAATTTTAAGTTTGAAATATATTCTCTCTCATTCCTTTTGGTTGTTATCTATTTCTATCTTTAATGAAAAAGTTACTTTCATCAAGTTGGAAGTGCAATGTGGCAAATACAGCTTTTAACATAATTACTTTGTATTCCTATGTGCTTTACATCTTTTATTACTGAATGTGCAGGAATGGATCCCAGTGTACAAAGTGGCCATGCCTGATAAACTTGGCATGAGGTGTTCTGGCCGCCCAACAATTCGACCAGCTCCTCCTGCTGACCAAGCAGATATCTCTCTGGATATTGGCACCGCAATTGATGTGTGGTGGAGCGATGGCTGGTGGGAAGGGGTTGTAACTGGAGTTGATAGTTCTAGCATTGACAATCTGCAAGTTTATCTTTCAGGTATGCTAATATTGCTTGTATGCTCATCTTGAAAGTATGCGATGCAAATTTGTTTTTGTACTTCCCTTCCAATTATTACTTCATTTCAAATTTCTTTTTTTCTCCTTTACCATTTTTCTAACATGATTTGCGTGGCGGTATTAGGGGAAAGCATATTCTTAAATGTACACAAAAAGGATCTAAGAATTTCCAGAGATTGGGTGGGGGACCAATGGGTTGACATTGATTCAAAACCCAACATACTCTCAGTCATTTCTGCAACTATTAATCCTGAAAATACGGAAAATAAAATTTCCTTGTCTTCAACCATTGCCAAGGATGCCGAGTTTGATGGGTTGGTTACCTACGCTGAAGTTCCTTTACCTGTGAAACTCGATACTGTCGAAGAGGGAAAGCCAAACTTAGCTGCTTTAGCAAGTTCTGGTATTATTGCAGAAGATGTGGACTTAGTCAATGAGAAGAAGCCAGCATCATTAGAACAAGGTAGTGAACAAGGTGGAGATCATCTCAATGTCAGTTGTGATGAACATGAAACTCGAGGTAATGATGGAAATGAAGATAATGATGACAACAAATGCAAGGTAGATGCAGAAGTTTTTGAAACTTTTGGGCATGATTGTAGAACTACAGAAGTACTCATGGAAGTGACGGCATGAAGTACTCATGATGGTTTAGGTGGTATTGGGGTTTCCAATTCGGTGGGGGTGTTTTGCTTGGTGGCCAGGATGTTTGTAAATATTGGCTCCGGCAATATGGAAAGTCATTATGTTTTTGTTTTGACTTGGTGGCCTTGGTAGTTGTACAGTGATGAGGTTAGAGTGTTAGGATCTACGATTAGCTGATTGTATTAGAATTTAGGGGATGGCATTTATTTTACTTGGTAAGAAGCTCTCCGAGGAGTCAAAGTCTCCATCATTCACTTGTAGACTCACACAAGTGCTTCTTGCTTGTACCTTGTAACATTTAAGTTTGTAATCTCAAAATAGCAGAATCACTTGTTCTTGGCTCTCTGTTCTAGTGGACTTCTGTAGTGGATGAAACTTTCAAGTTTGATCAGATAATCATTTTTCAAGACTTAACTAAGTCTATAGCTGTAAAGTTCCTGAAATGAAGGGTTTTCATCTCATGCAGCGAGTGCACATCCACTCAATGTAAAAGACTCAAACACAATCAAAAGTAAAGATGTACTATTGCATTTCATTATGGTGCCAATATTTTCAACACACAACAAGCCGATTTTTGAAGGGTTAGTTTGCCTGTTTTGTCCTTATGATTTCATGAATCCCCAACACTATCTTGCATTGAGAAGGATAAAGAATAACAAATCTGAGGTGCTTAATGAGGAGAACGTTATAGTCTTAGCCATTGTTGCCCATCGATGAATGTCATATTCAGAAATGGTTGTACTTCCTTGGAGCTGAAAGTCTTCAACCATGGTGGCCGATGGCTTTTATCAGCTCCTTTTCCTCTGCACTCGTATTCTCCGAATAGCACGGTCCTGCAGTATCAAGTTTTGAATTTGTGTTCAATCTTAAAACAAAAAGAAAAAGAAAAGTTGCTTCTCAAATTTTGTGGTGAGAAGTTATACTTGTCTCTGCATGGTATGTTCCAGTCACTCCATCCTGCAGGGTTTATAATATCCTCAATGTGAGAATATGAATATATGATTCTTGAATAATCTCCCCAGGCTCTTCCCAAGTAGATTTTGCCAGTTCCATTGATAACACAATTTACAAAAGAGAATCCTGTATTGTCATTTGGAGAATCCCTGTGATGAGCTGCTATTGCTCCATATTTCTCTGCTTTTGAATGAAGCACACAATCCTGTTCACATGCTAACTTCAAGTATTAGAATCACAAAGGAAAAAAAAAAGCTTCCAATTTTCGGTGAAAAGAAGGGGAAAAATACCTGATAAAGTGATCTTGCTCTGCCAAATATGAAGTCTATACTTCCCTGAATGTAAGATTTGTAGAAGTAATGTGATCCAGTCTCATCCAGCAGAGTGTCCTGGGTCCCCAAGATCCTGATTTTATACAACATAGCTTTGTCACCAGCAATTCTTAATGCCACAGCTTGCATTCCAATTTCTCCAGGAACTGCAACTACTGTATTCTGTCACCATTCCCATCAACTTATACATCAATTAAGCATTGAAACAACGCTGTAAACTATAAACATTTGAAAAGGCATATGAGTTGTACCTCAAAAGTGATCCCGGTTGCACAAAAGAAATCAGAAAATATGCTAACAGATGCTGATCTGTAAGTTCCCAGTTCAATCCCATCACTGTCTTTATCTGATGCCTTATCATGCCAAGTAATTACTGTTTCAGAGGCTTGTTTTTTATTCCCAATGAATGAGATATAAGGTTTGTTTTCTGGTACTACTACCTTTTCCCTGCATAAATTTAGACAACAAAATAAGCTGATCAACATTCAAATCCTGAGAACCTGGAAGCATAGATAGAACTTCCTGGAAAATAATAGAACACGAGAAAACATGATAAAATTGCAAGGATTGAAAGCTTTTTGGCCACATGTAAAGTTGTAAATCCCATGTAACCGCTCTAATAATACCCACGTAGTTGCTGTCAAAGTTCCCACTAACCCAAGAAAATAGCAGAATTTCAGGTCATGATCTTAAAACAAGATACACAAAAAATGCATTGTAAAATGTAAGGGCCAAAACACCTGTAGATTCCAGGGAGAATGTAGATTTTCACTCTTCCAGAATTATTTCCAGGGACCAAATTCACTGCTCCTTGAACTGTATCAGAATGTCCGCCACCATTCTGATCAACTACAAAAAGCCTGGTGCTGTTAACATTCTCTCTTATATTAAGAGATGTCTTTTGCCAATCAACTTTCATATCATCCCAAGTGATAAAGTCTTTTCTGTAAGCTTCATCCTGTGACAAACTCACTTGAAAAACAGACACAAAAGCCACAAGAACCAGAAGAAAAGCACTTCTTGCAAAGCAACCCATGTATAAACTCAGCTTTTTCTCTAGGTTTAAAGCAACTTGTGTGTCAGTTTCTTCCTGTTTGAGGGTCAAAAGCGCTTTTGCCACCCTAAAAAAACAAAGAAAGTGCTAGATTTTCATGTTCTGTACGTGGGAATATATATATATATTTTCTGTTTTTTGTTTTTGAGAGATATAGTTTAGTTTAAGTTTCTGGAGAAGATGAAAGAGTGTGAGTGTAATAAATACACAGGAGCGCATGCGGCAAAAATGTAATAAGAGTCCTGGTAGAATTTTTAACGTTTGTAAACTTTTGTAGCAGCAGCAGCAGCAGCAAAAGAGAGCACGTATAGTGAAGTTTGTGTAATTATAGAAGCAGAAGAAGAAGAAGAAGAAGAAGAAGAAGAAGAAGAAGTGTTAATGTAAAGATGTTGAAGAGTTTGAGCTTTAAAAGAATTGAAAGAGTTGAAGTCATGGAACTTGTGTGCTTAAATATGAGATTATTATTAGCATAAATGAAGCTTATATATACATGGGAAGTTATAATGGAGGACGAAGGTGGGTTGGCTTGTTGATGAGTAGTTAATTAAAAAAAAGGCACTTAAAAGGAAATTGGCGGTTTTGGTTTCTTGTGTGTGTTTTGTTTTAGCTTTGATGAGAAACTGAAAGATTAATTATCAACCAAAAGCAAAGACTCTTCAGGTTTTGGATGTGATGATAATTTAAACTTGAGACTCTTTTCACGAGTGTTAGTTTAATTAAGAGGTAGTGGATGAATTAATGGAATATTAAGAGGGCTTAATCACGTGATTACAATAACAAAACTTGACTATCCCTTTGCTTAATGTGCAGTTATTTGCAGCACCAGAGTATATATATGTAGTATTTTCTTTAAAATTTGCCTTTGAGAAGGGAGAATATCATATAAATATTTGATATTTATTGGCAAAATGGTTGGTACTTGGCACCATAAACCCTAATGGTTACGGGTTTAAATCTAGTTTAATTAATCTCCTATTATTGAAGTGTAAAATTATAAGTAGTATGATATAATAGTAAGAAATTTGTTTTCAGATAAAAGTAAAATAAGTGAATTGTTTGTATTTTATTAAGCTCTAAATTAACAATTAATAACACAACAATAAATTTTGACTAATTTAAATAATTATAAGTTATCTAAAGTCTTGGTTTATGGGCATAACTCGGTTAATCATGAATGCATAAAACGTCCGTAGTCATTTAATAATTAATTTCGTAAGTGTAGGTTTTTCATTTCTGTCCAAATCTTTTTATTTAAAAAAAAAAAAAAAAATTCTTCAAAACCATTCAATATATATATATATATATATAATAAGAAGCTCTAAACTTTAATTAAATTTATTTGGGATGTAAAGTACATATAATTTATAAGTTTTAAACACTAAAAAAAGAAGATAATGAATAGAAGGCTTTTAAAAAAAAATTAATTAATTGAATTGTTTAACAAAATTAATAACAGCGACAAAATTCCACTCTGCTTATTTTATTTTAACTAAATTATGTAAATTTACTTTGTATTATTTGACATAGTATGGTATAATTGGTTCACTTATTATCATATTATCTATTTCGTTTATTATTTTATTATTTTATATTTATTCTTCTAATCATAGTTTGCTTGCGTTAGGTAGTATAAATAAATTTGTATATATAGTGCTATTATTTTGTTTTAAAACTCCATTTTTAAAGTACACTCATATAATGCTCATATTGCCCTTTCTTGCAATTTATAGTTCTTTTTCTTCTTATTTTTTTTTCATTAATATCCCAAAACAATTCTTTTAATAATAACTTAATGTTCTATCTTTCTAAGTGTAGTATTTAATTTTAAATATTATATTACTAATTTTTGATCGGTTGCTCTATAATTAACTGAAATTTATTCATTTTATTTTAATTTTAAATATTTATAAGTAATTCACTCAACGTATGAATAAATTTTTTTTTATCTAATATTTATTTTTATACTATTTAATCATTGTGAATTATAATTTAATGAAATATACACTTACATTCTCAATAAGGATAGAAAATAAATATGCAATCATTATTTAATAATTGTATGTGTAACATAACATTGAAAACAAAAATGCTTGCATCACATGAATTAAATAAATAAATAAGTATTATTATCATTGATTTAAATGATAATACCCCATAGTTATTATTTTTACTATAAATAAAAAAAATTATTTTCTAATTATAATGGGGTAGTTCTTGCAGTTTATTTATAAAATAATATAAATTTGAGAAATATAATGGGGTTTATCTAAAAGGATGGTGGAATTATCATCCGTCCAATAATGAAACAAAATGATTTCAGGCCCAAATTGAGATCTCGATTTGGGCTTTTCATTTGGCCCAAAATAATTAGCAATTTATTAGATATATTGGAAAATAAAATAGAATTGCTTTGGATAATTCTACGCTCTAGGCTCTGCACAAAGAGCAAAAGCAAATAGTGTACAGATTCTTCTTCTTCAGAGCAAAATTCAATTCAAAATGTCAACTTTTTTTAGCTCTGCAACAATTTCACCTTCTTTGACAATGCCCATTTCTTCAAATTCAAAGCTTTCATATTTTTCCGTTTCTTTACCCTCAAAGGCTAGTGCCTTTACGCTTGGTAATACGCTAAAGCCCTTAGTTTCTTCATCGCCAAATACCAGGGTTTTTGCTGCTCCTGAAACCCTAGATGGGTCTGAAACTTCTACTCTTGAGGTTTGTTTTTTCTGCTGCTTTTTTTTTTGGTAAGGAGGATGAAGGTTTGGTGTGCTATGCTTGTGCTCTGTTTGGTTGATGAGAAAATGTGGGAAAGTGAGAGAGTTTGTATTTTTTTTGGCTAAGTTGAGGCTAATTTAGCTATTTGGCTTGGTGGGGTTAAGGTCTTTTCAGTGTATTTTATGAATGGTCTCATTGGTTGCCGAGTAAATGGGGAAAAAACAATTGTTGGTCCTTTGGGCATAATATTGTTGTTTGGCATACTGATTTTATGTTTTTGGTGGTTCGGTTTGTGAATAACCTCTTCAGCTGCTGAGGAAACGTAGGAAAATGAAAGCTTTTCATTTTTTTTTTCAGTTGGGACAAACATAAGATACTACTTAGTTTGGTTTGATTTATTTAGTGCCCTCCTTTATGCTCAGTGTTTGAGTAAAAATGAGTTATATAATAAATGCTTTGATTTTTAGCTAATATAATGTGGCGAAAGATCATATGTAGATTGTTCTCTCATCAGTTGAGCTCAGTATAACTGTTTGAATTAGTGGTGTTAACTTATTAATTTTGGTTTGAAATTGAACTTCTCATTTGGTGTCCATATACATGACCTTGATAACCAAATGGAGAGCTTAGTTATGTTATTTGTTCTAAAATGTTAATTTCGGGTGCTACAGGCTGAAGGTTCTGAGACAATCAGTCCTTCCATCAGCTCGGACGCAGAGAAGGTATATTTCTGACTAGCACTTATCATAGTTTTTGAGAAAAAAAAGATGAGGTTCAAAAAGTGAAAGTTTGATTTTTCTGTTATTTGGAACCGGAGAGATCAGTGGCTTTATTCAAATGAACCTTATATGTATTGATTCTTTCCTCTTATCTGCTGTCATTGATTAGTTTAGTTGAAAAGAATTTCTGTTTTAAAACCAAAATAATGGAATGATTATGTGATAGTTATGGGTTATATGCGATCTTGTTACAGATATTGTAAAAGTTACTTACTGTAGTCATGTATGTGTTAGATATACAAACTACAGTTGCACAATCTGCTACTATAATTTGAAGGTGGCATAATTTTCTTTCAAAATGTAAAGATATATTTTCAAGTAGTAACTTTGCTTGATGAGATTACGACCATTGGGCTTAATATGAAGGGCCATGAAGTTCTTATGTTTGAATAATGATCTTATCAAATGTTCTCCTTTTTAAATTTTGAGCATAGTAGGCAGTAGTTTATTTATAATCTCTTAGGATTCCAACCTCATTGCTATCAAGACTATTTCTTGAATCAGTGATTCTGAGAAGGGCTTTTTCAATAGTGAATGGAATCTTGAGCATTAAAGTTTTGTATGTTTTAACAGTTTAATGTGCTTTGGTTGAGGTGTTAGTAGGTTCTCTTTTATTATCCAACGCCTGCTGACTGTGGCAAGAATTTTATTTAGTTATCTTTGGACATTCTTAATTTGCCTTTTTGTTTTTGAGAAAATAACTTCTTGTGGTAGTTTAGATGAATCCACAGCATGGAGGCTGAACAATGCTACATGAAATTCCATTTTGTCTTGAGTTGCACCATTTCTTATTCAGAACCATGCATACTTCTTCCTGCCATTATTCTTTGAGAAATTTCAACTTTTTCAAATATTTCTGTTCTCAGATTGCACCAAAGCAGAAAATCAGAATCAAGCTTAGATCTTACTGGGTTCCCCTGATTGAGGACTCTTGCAAGCAGATATTGGATGCTGCAAGAACAACCAATGCAAAAACCATGGGCCCTGTGCCATTGCCGACCAAGAAGCGGGTCTATTGTGTTCTTAAATCCCCACATGTGCACAAGGATGCCAGGTTCCATTTTGAGATCCGAACTCACCAGCGCCTTATTGATATTCTATACCCTACTGCCCAAACTATAGATTCTTTGATGCAACTTGACCTTCCTGCTGGAGTTGATGTAGAGGTCAAGCTCTGATGAAACATTGGTGAACAAAAAGAATTTTTTTTGAACTTCTACTATCTCTCCAAGTGTTTCCAGTTCTCACATAGCTATGACTTGTAGATTTCCTGTCAAATCCCATGTAACAAATGAAGATATTTGCTTTTTTTTTTTGGTTGTGAAACTTACTTTGCAATGACAACCTTTTGAATTATGAATGCAATGGCAACATGGAATTTTTTGCAACTTTCTTTTGAGTTTCATTGAATGTACTTGGAACTTCCCTTGGGTGCATATAAATTGGTTGGAAAATCAGAGGTATCTCAAACTTTGGGATTTGATCTTTTTCATTTGATGCTTGTTCTTCCTATCACTAGGTATGAAGTCATTGCACTCAACATGATAGCTGCAGTTCAGATGTCAACAATTTACTTTTGAGATCTTTGTTGTTTTCATATCAATTGGTTGACATAAACTTGATCCATGATGAGCCTACCTTCTCTTCCTAACTTCGTCTTTCATAAGCGTCTTTCATTACCAAGATTTCTATGGACTTAATAAGGGGTCTGATTAGTATGGAGGTGCTTCTACTTTAACTATGGAAGCATTATATCCTAAGTGTTTGGTAAACATTATTTTCATTTCATGGTTAGGTGTTTATTGAAAGCTCACCTTCTTCTATTTCACCTCTATACCAAACATATGCTAAAATTTTTAGTATGTGCATCAACCCCTTCTTGTGTTATAAATTCAACAATTGCTGGATGTCCATAACCTTTCAGATTGTGTTGAAGCAACATATGCATCTTGAAGCTTACTGCATGTGGCTTTGCAGAGAGACTTAACAAATCCACCCAGAAGGATCACCATACAAGCCATGACATTCTAGCAACAAGTAATATGAGAATTTACATAGTTATTAACTTCCTCACATTCTCTCCACTAGATACCAGAAATTATAAAAGAATTATGATGTTGATTGATTTTGCTGCATATAATAGAGACTGCAAAATTTAAGGGAGCAGTCATATTTTTCTGGTTGGCTTTTCCTTGTCTCGGAAGGTCAATAAACTTTAAGTGGCCTTTGCCTATCACCATCGCAGACGTTTTGGTTTACAACTAAGCTGTAAGTGAAAGTAACCTTTATATGTGAGCAAGTCTGCATTCTAGCTTGCCAGTTAACCCCAAAAGTTCTCTTGGAAGGTAATTTCATATATCTATCCTTCAATGTTTTGCTGGCTCCATTTTCTGTAAACACATGGCCCAAAAGAAATGTCTTGTAAATCACAACGGAGTGGCCTGTCCTTTTACAGCAAAAGCATAGGCCTGTATGTCACCATAGAGCTTGAGCTAATCCACTACCAATGGTTCTTCTTCAAAAGGCTGGAAAAAGCATAAGTAGCAGCAGGAAGAATAGGGGAATGATGCAAAAAAGCAGAAGAGAATCCAAAAATATGTGGTAAAATTTTGTAATCCAATTGAAGTGACTAATACTTGAAAACATACATGCTTTTGTCAGATTCTTTCAGCAGCAATACAAATATGTGCTTGAAAAATCCATCCAAAAGCATATCTTATGCAATGAAACACTTTAACAAAATCATTAACAGCAGGAATATATCTTGGCCTCACTTTTAACGGGTGGCTTCAAAATCTTTCTGAGGTGATTTCTGGTCCTCTCTTTAAATCATATTTTAAGGTGCTGCTGCATGATTAGAAAGATCTTTGTTCATCTTGACTAGCTTAAAAGTTCCTTTCAAATATCTACTATAAACTATATAATGCACCTTGTAGGCCCTTCCAACAACGATCATTCCCAGTACAACCAAAGAAAAAATAAATAATGTTATATGGGTCACTTTTCAGTTAAAAAATAGACAGATATTTAGAGGAAAAATAGTGCAACTAGTGGCTGGGTTTGCTACCATACAACAAGAGTTCACTCGCATCATCTGTTCTGAAAAAGAAAGAGAACTATTCCTACAAAATTGAGTAGAAACCCACTTGGCCTCGCCCATATTGCATGATTTGAACGCCCCACTTGTGTGGGGGCAAGTATAATCTTGCAACTTATTTATAAATTTAAATGTTTTCACCTTTTTTTTTTTTAATACGAATAGAAAATTTAAATTCGAAATCTTTATTAAAATAAAATTAAAAATATTGTTAATTTTTTATAATTAAATTATTAACACCAGTATAACGTTTCCACCTTTTTGATTGCTAAATTTCATATCCTAATCAATACTTGCTTTGCAGCATATTAATTCCTGATCTTCTAGTAGCTATACTTGTTTTCATGCAAATCTGGTCTTGTTTCATACTGATGTGAGTTTTATAAGGAAGCTAAAATGGAAATGTCCTCTATGAACTTTGAATATGTGGAGGCTAGTGTTAGTGTGTCATTAAGACTTTTGAAGAGGCAACCATTTGATGGGGTTAAAAGCTCAAAGTGACAGTGACTTCAGGGACCAGCACACTAATTATTATTAAATAATTGCTAAGTTTTGAGTGAAGTAGAACAAAACACCATTAATGGAATCCCACTTTCTTTTTTTCTATTTTTATTGTTCTTTCCTTTTCTTTTTCTTTTTCTTTTTCTAAGGTCCAAAAGTAAGATAATGTTGTAGAAAATTGAAAACGAAACATTTGGGAACATACATGGCTATCTTTTTATACCTTAATTCCCCCCATTCTGATTATTATATCAGAAGCTTTGGACTTCTTCTAAACACCCAATTCATCTTATGAGTAATGAGAATACAAGTCAATATTATTCTTTAAAAGGAAAAAAAAAAAAAAAGAGTTCCACTAACTTTTTTTAACAAAAAAAATGCATACAAATTGCTCTAATTTCAAAATTATAGTAAAATTTTTATAAAATTTTAAAAATCACATCATAACCCTCTTAAAATTATTAAATTTTTTTAGAAATTTATCAAATACCTTTTTTATAAAGATTTATTTCATAATTATATTAATATTAAATAACTTAAATAGTTCGAATTATTGTTAATGTGTTTTATATTCGGAGCTATCCAAATTCAAGTAAAAAAAAAAAGAAACAAATCCTTAATTTTATATGGGTCTTGATAAATTCCTAATCAATAAAGACTTTGACATAATTAAGTCTTAAAAATCTTTTATCGGCATGTAACATGCCCAAAAAAAAAAGACATCAAAATTGAAACCCTAATTAATTATTACATGAACGGTGAAAGAATCAAAGATAATTGGACCGTTCATCGCCACTTGGGCACGTGTCAGGGAGCCCCGTTAGTAAATTCTGGAGTCCAACTCCAAATCCAATTCAAACTTTTAGGTTAAAAAGATGATGTAATCGCTTACGTCATCAGACGGTCCAAATTCCAAAATCTTTTGAACGTTTCGATGACGTAGACGTAAAGTAACGGTTGCTGTTGAGAATCGCAGCCGTCAAACTCTTTGATCTTCTTGCGATGATCAGATTCAACGGAAACATTTCTGTGGCGACGCGTCATTGCAAACGTCAACGTGCTGTTACTGTTACTCATATTGTTAACGCTTCCTCATAATGATTTTGCGTTACTTTTTAAATTTAAAACTTTTTTTTTTTAATATATAAAATATCACATATGATTTTATTTTAATTTACGAAACTTAAATGTTGATACCATGTATTAAAATTAGCATGTCAATTATTTAATGTTTTTTCATTACAAAAAAAAAATCTAAAAAACAATAAATTAAAGATAATGTTATACTTTACACATGGTATTGAAATTTTTTATGTTAAATTATTATTGAGTAGTAAAATATTATAATTTATAATTTATAAATTTAAAATTTAAATAATTTTATTATTTAATAATTATTTGACACATAAATTTATAAATAAAAAATTTAAAAATATAATATTAGTCATAAATTAAATATTCTTCAATTTTAATATCCAGAGATTTGGATTAGTCTAAATAATTTCATCGATTGAACTAGTTAATACAAAATATGACAATTTAAATTAATAGGTTAAATTGATGGTTAATTCATTTAATAAATAAAACACTCAAATATTAAACGAATCATATCCGAGTTAATGAATCAACACAATTACTCATTTATGACGTTATAAGATGATCTCTAAAAGCATGGTGAAATTGAGTGTCAATGTTGAATAGATTTTGGCTTGATAAAGAACCTTAAAAGGTGATTATAAGGGCCACAAAAAAAAAAATATACATATTTATACACTTGTCTATATAAAACTTGCCTTGTCCACATCTTTAGGGAAAGCAACATTGAATTTACGTAAGATTAAAATGTCAAATTGATAAAGTTTTAGATATGACTGTTTTTACCATATTATTTTATTTCCTTTCAATTACATAATATCAAGTATTTCTTTAATATAAAATATAATTATAATAAATTTGAATTCAATAATAAACACAATTGTATGTACACTTATATCTATATATATATATATATATATATATATATCACATAATTAGATAGTTGTATGTTATATGCAAAGTAAAGACCTAATTTAGTAAATAGAAACCCAAAAAGAGAATAAAATCATTTTGGAAAATATATAAAAATGATACAATTTGAAACTATGTGGTGTGGCCTAGATTTTATCTTTTAATAGAGACTTCATAATTGGCAGCGTTACTTGATAAATAAGAACCTCAATTTTTTTTTCTATTTAATGGAGAAAAATGTCAATTACATGGTACTTATTTCACTACGTGGCCTAAATTCTTCCTCAAGAAGGATAAAAATGAAAAGATTTTTTTTTTTATTAGCTATCAACTTTTCAAATTTTAAATTGATATTTCAACACACAAATTTTGTGATCGGGTGATAAAATGTATCTTTTCGTTACTAAATAGCAAGAATTTGAATTTACTTACATATATATATATATATATATATATATATAAGAGTATATATATATTTTTTGCATTTGTTGGAGTTGACCCTCCCTTTTATAAAATATAAACATCTAGTTTTAATCTAATATCTTCTTGTCTAAGTTATATCTATTCCCCTCCCCTTTTCTTTTATAAAGGTAGATATCTAATTGAATTATATAGGTGGTTTTAATATGTTACCTATTTATATAATTTATCTACTCATCTAGTCGTGTGATGTTATCGTCACGTCTAACCATCTCTCGTAGATTAATTGATTGGTTGTTTATCTCTATTAATTTTAAGAAATTTATATTTTATATGACAATTTTATTTAAAATTTAAAATATGAAATCTTTGAGATTTATATATGAATAAAAATTTAAATTTATTTTAATATTACTTTTTATAGGTCAAATTTTAAAAAATAATATTGATTATACTAATATGTACATTTTTAAATTAAAAAAAAAAATTAAAACATGTATAAATTGTAATTTTAACTATGTATGAGTTAAAATTTATAAACGGTACCGCTAAAATTTTTTTTTGAGTTGGTACTTGTGTTAGTAGTTAGTAGTGAAAAAGTGATAGTACATCTATTTTTATTTTGCTTATATAAGTTATTTACTCATTGAGTTATGCGATACTATTATTACGTTCGATTATCTAGACTAATTGACTAGTTGTTTATCCTTACTAATTTTAAGAAATTTATATTTTATATGATAATTTTATTTATAATTTAAAATAGGATAAAGAATATTTTTGATCTACGAATTTGATTTAATTCTTAATTTTATCTCACGAATTTTATAAAATTTAATTTTATTCAAATTTATTAATGAGATTCTATTATTTTTAACACTAGATGGCTAAAATTACCACTCAATACAAATTTCC
Source organism: Ailanthus altissimus (assembly GCA_946807835.1). Taxonomy (NCBI): domain Eukaryota; kingdom Viridiplantae; phylum Streptophyta; class Magnoliopsida; order Sapindales; family Simaroubaceae; genus Ailanthus; species Ailanthus altissimus. Next base: position 20,889,348 of record OX327713.1, on the reverse strand, counting down.
AAAATGAACTGACATAAATTAACAACCACCTTTAATATCTACGTGTCATTCATTACTTGAATATTTAAAAAAAAAAACACATTTGACATATTTTGATAGGTTAAAATTTTAATATTTATTTGTGATTAAAAATAAAAAAGATTGCTAGAACTGTTAGCAAGTGGTGGTTGGCCGTCGTCGATTGTTGAATTTTGGTCATAAAAATAATCAAAATTTATGTTATTAAACTCCATTTTTTATCTATACAATAATAAAGTCCTTTTTAATTAAAAAAAAAAGACAAGAAGTTGCCAAAAAATAAAGGGGAGGCAATGACCACCATGTATCGCCATCAAACTATTGGGCGGTAACATGCACTTTGCCACTTGATAGATTAGTTGTTGACCTATCAAGTGGTGGGGGGCAATGCATGTCACTGCCCTATTATTTACCGATGACAAAAAATAAGGAGAGACGATGGTCACTACATATCGCTGCAAAACGATTGATCTGTCAAGTAGCCAGGGTAATGCATGTCACTGCGCCACCATTTGATGGCGGTGAACGATGGCTACCGCTCTCCCCTATTTTTGGCCATTTTCTTGTTTTATTTTTGATAAAATGCCTGCTATTGTGTAGATAACAAAATAGAATCTAATGATATAAATTTTAATTATTTTTGTCACAAAAGTCTGGTGACCTAATCGTAGCCCAACTGTCGCTTGCTGAAGGTTTCAATAATCTTTTTTATGTTTAATTATAAAATAAATTCTTAACAAATATTAAAATTTTAACTTATTAAAATGTGTCACATATCTTTTTTATTTATTTTATTTTTTTAATAGTCTATTAATGATTGATATAGACATGTAGACATTATGTGGTGCATGTTAATTTGTATACATCTACTTATGTCATTATTTTTAACTAATATAATAATTATGATCAAAATTATCAATGTACTGTCAAAAATAATTTTTAATTAAATTTAATAAAATTTCATTAATAGACTAGAATAAAATTAAATTTTTTAAAATTTGTGAAATAAAATTAAAAATTAAACTAAATTTATGAGATAAAAATATCTTTTATATTTTAAAATACAAAATCTTTGAAATTTATATACGGATAAAAATTCAAAATTTTTTTAAAGTCACTTTTTATAGGTTAAACGTTTATTATTAATTTAAAAAATTAATTTATTAAATATTTTTTATTATACTAATATGTACGTTTTTAAATTAAAAAAGATCGAAACATGCATAAATCGTATTTTTAACTATGCATGAGTTAAAATTTACAAACCATATCACTAAAATTCTATTCTAGTTTGTACTTGTGTTAATAATCACTAATAAAATATTGATAATATATTTATTTTTAATTTAGTAGGGATTTTGAGTTCGACTCTTCGTTCCCCGTCAAAAATAACAAATTTATTTTGAGTTGGTGACGAATTTCTAAATTCATCCCATTAAAGTTTTTAACTAAAATGTGGGTGTTCTAAGAAGAAGTAAAATAATAGAGGAGAAAGAAATCTGCTGTAAAACGGCACATCAAATTTGTTAAAGCTGAATTTCACTCTTTAAATAGAGAGCTGAGGCTCCGTGAGACTAGCACGTCTCCAAAGAATATCCACAAATATTATTAAAAAAAACCATTTTTTTTTATATAAACACAACACTTTCCCAAGAAAATCTCATTATCCATGAAAGTTCTGGTCGTTGTTCAACCTCTGTCTCTTTCTCTGTATCATCATTCTGGTCCTCACAAAATCATCCTGTCTCCGCATGCTTCTTCTTCTTCACTAATATCACCAGTTTTTTTCTGTGTATCCAAACACCACAAGAAAATTGAGAAAGGTTCTATCTCCATGGCTGCTTGTATTGATACTCCTCAACTTTCCCAGGGACCAAACAGGTCTCAGAAGGATCATCATCATGATCATTCATACAAGTACGTGCAAAAGCACTTCCGGCCCAGTTTTTCTGATCGTGTTTCTCGCGTGCCCTTAAATAAAAACCAGCCAAAAACTGTGCACACAATTACAAATTTTGATGACCATCATCATGTTTTTGATGAGGGACAGGCTAAAGATGTTCACGGTGATGATCTGTGGCTGAAAATGAAAGACGAAGCTAGATCAGACGTTGAGCAAGAACCTGTTTTGTCGACCTACTATTTCACTTCAATCTTGTCGCATGACTCTCTTGAACGCGCTTTGGCGAATCATCTGTCGATCAAGCTTAGCAGTTTAAGTCTTCAAAGTGGTACGTTGTTCGATCTTTTCATGGGGGTACTTGTGGAGGATAACGAAATTATTAGAGCTGTGAAAGTTGATTTGAGAGCTGTTAAAGAGAGGGATCCTGCTTGCATAAGTTATGTGCATTGTCTGTTAAATTTTAAAGGGTTTTTAGCTTGTCAGGCTCATAGGATAGCTCATAAGCTTTGGTCACAAGGGAGAAAAGTTTTGGCTTTGTTGATACAGAATAGAGTTTCCGAGGTTTTTTCTGCTGATATTCATCCCGGAGCCAAGATTGGGAGTGGGATATTGCTTGATCATGCCACTGGAGTTGTTGTGGGCGAGACGGCGGTGATTGGAGATAATGTGTCAATTTTGCATAATGTGACATTAGGGGGAACAGGGAAAATGTCTGGGGACAGGCACCCAAAGATTGGAAATGGGGTGTTGATTGGGGCAGGAACTTGCATTTTGGGCAATATCAAGATTGGTGATGGGGCTAAAATTGGTGCTGGTTCTGTTGTTTTGAAGGAAGTGCCACCAAGAACAACTGCTGTTGGTAACCCAGCAAGATTGGTTGGGGGAAAGGAAAATCCAATTAGGCTTGATAAAATTCCTAGCTTTACCATGGATCATACTTCACATATTCATGAATGGTCTGATTATGTTATCTAGAGGGACTAATTTTATTTTGTTGGGTTAAATTTTAGCACCTTTATTGCTAGTTTTGATAAGGTTATATGGGTTGGAGCTTTTTGTTTGAGTTATGAGTGAGAGTAGAAGCTCTCCAAAATAGCAAACAGAAAGAATTTGATCAGGATTACAATTATGCTATGTTGCTAATTAGGCAACATTGGAAAGATATGGGTTATATTTGTATGATTTTAAGATGTTGCCAAAGTCTGCCTCGTTGGCAGCATCTATGAAGTATATATGTTGCCTATTATTGGCTAATTTCCTCTGTTTCTTTTCCTGTCATATTTCATTCGATGATCTTGTTTTATAAAATCCTGTTTGAGACCTGGGGTGTTGATCATACTTAATTTGATAATCAACATTACAGTTTACTGGTTCTTTTTTTCACAAAACATGCATAGAATAGAAAGTCCTGTAAACTCTGTTTTAACAGAAGTTGGGCTGTGTTTCTCGGTACCCTCCCTGCGAGTACTTTGTCCCCCGGGGGGGGGGGGGGGGTGGGGGGGTTGCGTGGGGTTTGTCTAGTCCTCTGTTTTGGAAGTAATGGGCCCATTTTATCTTGAGATGGAAGCAAAGATTTGATTGTTGAAAATGCGATAAGTGCTGATCTGCTAGTGCTCTAGCCAAATCTTTTACCAATTCTTAAAGGAGTTTTGATTTGGTTAAAGCTTAAAGGTTTGAGCTAGTTACAGGGTACTGGATACGGTTTGATATTCACAAGTTAGCTGTAACAAGACAGTTGTCTATACATACAACTGCTAAAGGTTTTTATGTACAGAACATATATGTGCAAGTATTATACCACATTAGTTTTTCCAACATTTCGGCTCATTCTATTAAGTTCCTAAGATCGCTGTGAATTCTAAAAAGTTTCTATACTAATTAGGCAACATTTTGTGATGTTTATCTATTACTTCATAAGATATTGATATGTTGCCAAGACCTGTCATGTGGATAATTTTCTCTGTAGAAGTGGAAGTAGTAAATTAAAGTAATATTATGTAATAATAAGTAATTAAGAATAAATTAAATAGAAAAAATAAAAAAAACACAAGAATTATGTGATTTGATAATTTGTCTACGTCAATAGTAGATCAAAATCTTACTTTTCTTATTAATAAATTGTAAAGTACTCACAAAATATGCATTTTACAAGAAAAAATTTAAATTTTACAAAAAACTCTCAATTGATTTTTATTGTAATCTAAAAATTTTCTTCCTTTATAGTTATGATTGTTGTGATATGTTTATAAATCAATATACAACATTTATATGAACTTTGGATACTTCAAAAAACTTTAAACTTAGTTATAATAAGAGTCTTTATTTGTATAAGTTTAAATCTTATTTAAAAAAGTCAATTGAGATAAAACAAGAAATACTTATAAATTGCTGCATTAACAATACTCATCGCGTAAACAGTACCTTGCTTCTAGCATTTCATTTTGCTCATTCTTAACACGACTTTTACGTACTAAACATCTTGCTAACTTTTCATGGTCTCCAACTCAAAATTAAAATCCAACTCAAAATCACTAAATTTTAATATATATTTTTTTTTCATTTTTCTCCTATAATTAGTCTAATAGTATGCTTTTCACAATTAAATTACATGCTAACAGATTTTGATCACCCCCACGAAGGGAAACCAATAAGCACCATTTCAAAAGCTTTGACATACGCAATCAAAAGCTGTGTCTCTTTAAACCATTAGAAAGTTTTTCAAACAAATTTGGGTTGGTGTATTTTTCTGGTTTGATTTATTAATTACTAAAAGAAAAAAAAAGGTACATTTTAGAGAGGTTTGAGAGAGTAATGCCATATTTATAAACAGAAATGTAATGTAAACATACTATGATTTGTCATTAAGGTAATTTGACCCCTAAAAATGGAAAGCAGCAGTATCTGTAAAACAACACCCTTTTTTTTAGATTGCAAACTTGGAAGTGATATGAAGTTATTGTAATCGTAGATATGCGTAAAAGTAATGTGATTACACAAATGTGGGCACCACTGGGACGACAACATATACCATTTGATTAGGACTACGTTAAAAGGACTAGATAATGAGAAAGACCCCAGAAACTCTTCAACTTATTTCAACTCTAATAGGAAACAATATCAGTAACTATTTCAAAGCATGCAGTTCTTGGATTTTAAGAATACCGATCAAGAACTCAATGATTCTGACTTGATCTAACTTTCAAATACTAGAAATCAATCAAAGAACATTAATAGAAAACACAAGAAGCAGGTGGTTATGTGGTTTAACATAAAGTTGCCTACATCCACAAGTGAAAGAAGCAAGATTGTTTTACTGAATTTGATAGAGAAGGTACAATCTAAAGTTGAGATTACAAGAGAATTTAGTCACTCTTTTACTTTATAAAAATTTCACTTAGATTGATAATAAAGATTATGCAAAACCTATTGGAAATTTTAGAGTATGTTGATGGATGATTCACAAATATAAATTATATACACAACGGATAGTAAGTTAAGGTGTGTAAGAGTATACTGTATTTAAGAAGAGATTTTTGCCCCTCAAGGATATTGTCTTGGTGCAATCAGGTTGTATGTCGGTTTAACCCTGGCAAACAATGGCTTTAGTTTTGTATGGATGCACTTTCAAGACATAGAATCCTATAACAATTTTATTGACATTATATCCTTACTTTGTGCATCATTGTACTTTCTCTTGCACCATAATGCTCTCTCGTGTACTTGTGCATCATTGTGCTCTATTGTACACTATTATGCACAATATTCTCATGTAAATATTTTTTGGTATCAACACATATTTATAAGCAACAAGTATGATTTCATTTGGGACATAATCCTCCACATACACCTCTAAGTTTATGACCGTTAGATCAAATTCAAATTTGATCAATGGTTTTAAATAAACCATTACCATTTTCAAATCAAATAGTGTCTCCAATAGTTGTAACCTTTCATACTAAATATGAATGGATAAAATCTTATAAAAGGTCACAATTCAATGGTTCTAAGTGAACCATCACTACTTTCAAATCAAAAGGTGTCTTTAATGGTTGTATCTTTTCATACTAAATATGAAAGGATGCAACCTTTTGAAAAGTCACAACTTTTCATGTTTGTATATTTTAAAATCCTTATGAAATATCCAATAATATCCCTCAATTTCAAAATGTACAAACATATACCAAAAAAAATATATACAAAATTAAATGTATATGCATTAGTGCTTGTCAAGTTATGAACCAACCATTGGACAACTAATCGTATCTCATAGGAGCTTAGCAAAACCATGTATCTATGAACCAATGCCTCTTTGGTGTGAGTTAAAGGACTAACTACCTATATTGAATTCTTTCCAGGTGAGTTGTTTTGCGATTTTGGCACTTTATCGGCCATGTGTCTTGTTGGATTCATGAGTAATTTAGAGATGCCTGCCTAAGCTCTTATATAAACCAGTCTAGTTCCATACTTATATAAGTGAACTTCCATCAAGTGTGTTTTACAGTTAAACACACCACTATACAATAATGGACTATAGAGGTTATTAAGAGTATACCACTCATCCTATCTTACTGCAGATACTACATAGCCTTAGAAAGGGATGCACAATATATCATAGGTAGTATAGTCAATACAACAAGTAACTTGTTTTTATCCTTATGAACCTACTTCATGGGATCTTCAATCATATAGGTAGGGTTACTATCACTCTTGCTTTATGATATATGCATAATTTACTCTCCTTCGACTTAGAATCACTACCTCATTTAGTGATCTGTTAGAGGATTAAGCAAATCTACTCTGACCTTATAAATTTTTTGGCTCTCTTATCCAAACACAAGTAATTGCTTATATTTTTCATTCTTATATTCAATCAAAACTTTTGAATTTTCAATATTTGAACATGTTTATAATAATAAGATAAATTGAATATATAAAAAAAAAATAATACACACATAAACAAAACTGTGTTGCAACCCCAATTCTTCAAAGAAAGATATACAAGGCTGAATATATGTCTGGCGCCGTGGCACTGGGCATTCTGTAAATAGCGCCATGACGTCCATTCTTTAAAGCCACAGTGCTAGGCATTCTACATTTAGGGCCGTGGCGTCATTTCCCTAACACCTCAGCACTGGGCACCTCACTTACACTAGTTTCTCGTGTTTAGTGTCAAACAATATTCATTCATCAAATATGAATTAATGAAGAATTAAAAAGTCTAATTTATTGACATTGGACTGCTCTTCAAATGTCAATTCTTATGATGAATATATATCTCACTTCACGTACAATGAATTTAGTGATTCTTATGACACTTATTTATTTCATATGCATATAAATGAATGTATTTAGAAGTGAAATCACAATATCATACATAATAAAATGCATATCTAAAGCTATTGAATGCTGGGGTTAGACCACCATACAACCTGATTGCACTAGGAAATGTCCTCGAGGAGCAAAAATCTATCTTTAAGTATAGTGTATTATTACACACCTTGGCTTACTATCCATTGTGCATATGATCTATAATTGTAAAGCATCCATCAACATACTCTAAAATTTTTAACAACTTAAGTATAGAATTTATGCTTGATGGTTGGAAAGATCTACAATCTTGGAGTATGTTGATAGATGTTTCACAAATATAGGTCACATACACAACGGATAGTAAGCCAAGGCGTGTAATAATACACTATACTTAAAGATAGATTTTTGCTCCTCGAGGACATTTCCTAGTGCAATCAGGTTGTATGGTGGTCTAACCCTGACAAACAATGGCTTTGGTTCTGTATAGATGCACTTCCACAATACAGAACCCTATAACAACTTTGTTGACATTATATCCTCACTTTGTGCATCATTGTGCATTCTCTTGCACTATAGTGCTCTCTAGTGTACTTGTGCACCGCTTTACTCTCTTGTACACTTTCTTGCACACTATTTTGCACAATTCTCATGTAAATATTTTTTGGGATCAACATATATTTATAAGTAACAAGTACCTTTTCATTTGGGACATAATCTTCTATATACACCTCTTGATTTATGATCGTTAGATCAAATTCAAATTTGATTAATGGTTTTAAATGAACCATTACCATTTTCAAATCAAATGCTATCTCCAATGGTTGTATCATTTCATACTAAATATGAATGGATACAACCTTATGAAAGGTCATAACTCAGAGGTTCTAAGTAAACCATTACTGTTTTTAAATAAAGAGGTGTATCCAATGATTGTATTATTTTATAATTAATATGAAAGAGTACAACCTTATGGAACGTCACAACTTTTCATATTTGTGTATTTTGAAATCCTTAAGATATATCCAATAAAACCCTCAAGTCCATCAGCTCTTGTGTTAGAAAAAAATAGAGTTGAACTGCTAACTTTCTAGAAATAAAACCAACTTTCCTACAAATATTGGGCAGTAATAATAAATTAAAAAAAATATCAACAAATTTCTTTTTACGCATACTTTTATTGTTATAACATCATTTGTTTTGAGAATGAGTCTGCATAATTTTATTCGTAAATATTTCTAAAATGTCTCATATTATTTGAGAAGGGGCTCTATATATATAGTTCAGTTACTTTATTTAACCAAGTGACATAGAATTTTGGCACTTGACTTTCATTCATTCATCTTTGCTCTACTATCTATAGCCTTAAAAGTATTAGATCTCGGGTGTTATGTATTCATATTTTAAAATATGTGGAGTTCGTTTAAAAGAATGCCTCTGTAGTTATAATTGTTGCATTCTATTAATATCAATCCCATAATTCTTCATTTGTATAACTTGACCAATTTATTTTCAATATCTAACACCCTTAATGATCTCTATAAATCATGAAATTTACAAATAATTCTTTATTTGTATAACTGAAACGGTGGACCACATTTTTGTTAGCTGCCATTCAGTTATAGAGCTTTGACATTGGTTCACTTATATGTTTAATCAAAATCTTCATTCGGTTTCAACTGTTTTGAAGTTATAAAAAATGATTTTATCAAAAAATTTCAACCTTAAACGTTTAAATTTATGGAGTTTTTTTGGCTATTTATTTGTTATATTTAATTTGGGAAAGTCGAAATCGTCTTAAATTTGATAATCGGAGTTTCAATTCCTTTGGCATTAAGGCAAATTGCCTAGCTCATATTCGCTACTTTGTTACTTTTTGCCCCGAATTTACTTTTGATGATGATATTCATATCTTAGATCATCTAGATATTGCAATTAATTTGAGACATGCTCTAAAAATTATTATTTTTTTTAGATCCCTCATTAGGGGTGGATTAAGATCAACACATATAGACTTTCAAAATGTAACTCATATATGACAGCTTGTGGAGGTGTCTTCAGGGATGGGGTGGGTTCTTTTTTAGGAGGCTTCTCTTGTCCCCTAAAAATTGAGATAGCCTACTATGCAAAAATAATAGGAGTCATATTAACTTTGGAGATTGCTATTGTTCGTGGATAGCATAAGATAATTTTAGAGTTTAATTTCATCTTAGTCTTCCATCTTCTTTCAAAGTCTACATTATGTCCTTTATGAAAACTTCACAATAGTTGACAACGTTGTAAAGATCATTTTGATCATTTATAATTTAGATTTAATCATATTTTTAAAGAGAACAATGTAGTGGTAGATAAACTGACGAATCTGGGGTTACAATTTGATGATTTTACATAATGATTATGGCCTATTTTAGAAATTAGTTATATACTCTTTATGGATGCAAATAGAATATCTAGTTATAGGTTCCATTGGTATTACTTTTCTTTGGTAAGGTTTTACTCTTATTCTTCTATTGGATTATTTTGCATATTTTATGTATTTTTTCCAAGGGTAAAGTTTTTTAGCCCTTTATTCTTTGTAATTTTTTTTTTCTTTCATTAATAAAGTTCTCATATTGTCAAGTTTGCCTTAAAAAAAAAAAAATTTACCAAAAAGAAATCATTATATTAAATTAGCTCTTCATAATCCATGCTTTATATACAAATTATAAGCCTATATATTTTCCTATATAAAACTCAATCATTTAACAAGATATATTGAAAATGATGTCACAGAGTCAGAGTTACTACCATCCTTATAATATACCCAAATTTAGAAATTATAACTTCAAAATCCTAATATTATGTGAATAAAGCCATAAACATATCTTCCCAACATCATAAAATCTTCGCTATTTGAACAAAATGATCATAAAAGCATTGATATGAGGGTATTTAAAAGCTAAGACTTTTCAATAAGAAATAACGAGTAAAGAAGCAAGCTCTTAAATTAATCTTCTGTAGTGAAAAAGAATTTGTAAACTTCATCAATGAGCATAAAGCCGTGGGGAGAAAGAACTTCTGAATTTATTGATGCCAAGAATTTACTATGTCCCTATTAGATACTATTTTCTCTAGCTTGTACAAGTATCTTTGAACACAATACAGTTTCGTGGACAAGAGGTGAGCCTCTTTTTAGAAGGTAGTATAAATGGAGTATATTTAACTGTATCAAATAATATACAAGATTTGCCTTTTTATGGGCCTAAGACAAATATATATTAGGAAATGATATTTTACATTAATAACACACACACATACACATACACACACACACACACACACACATATATATATATATAGTAGAAGAGTATAAATGAATTATTCTGGAATCATTCTAAAATAATTACAGAATAATTCTTTAATACCCATTCTCAAACTTAAAATGGAGTAGTAGAAGCAAGCTTGAGTTTGGAGACTAAAGCATGAAAATGGCGAGGAAGTAGAGATTTGGTAAAGATATCAGTAGGTTACTCCTCAGATGAGATGGAGTGGAGCATGATAGTGCATTGAGAAACGTGTTGCTGGACAAAATGATAATCTATTTCAATATGTTTAGTTTGCTCATGAAAAACATAATTGTGGACAATTTGGATAGCACTTTGATTGTCACAATAAAGATGTGTAGCTCAAGTGTGAGAAATACCATATCTTCAAGAAGCCAGCAGAGTCAAACAATTTCTTAGGTAGTATCTACAAGAGTATAGTATTCAGCTTCAGTATTCGAATGAGCAGTAACTGTCTGTTTTTTACTTTTTTATGAAAGAAGAGAATCACCTAAGAAAAGACAAAATTCAATAGTTGATTGTCGATCCGTAAGCTCACCTGCCTAATCTACATCAACATAAGCTCGTAACACGAGAGGAAAGTGAACTGAAAAATAAAGACCGTGAAAAATTGTACCTTTAAAATAATGTAGGATATGAAGAACTGCTGCACAATGATAGGTATGAGGAGCGACTATAAACTGACTGACAACATGAGCAGCATGAGCAATGTCTGGGCAAGTAACTGTAAGGTAGACCAAACTACTAACCAACTGACGATAAAGAGTAGCATCACTGAGAAGAGTACCATCAAAGGATCGGAGTTTAGTATTAAGCTCTAGAGGAGTGGAGGCAGTCTTACTGTCTGTCAAACCAGCTTTAGCAAGTAGATCGGATGCATATTTAGCCTAAGAAAGATAATACTCAGTAAAGTCAGATAGTACTTTAAGGTCAAGAAAATAATTAAGGTTGCCAAGATCTTTCATTTTAAAGTATTGTTGAAGAAAATTCTTGAGAGTAAAAATACCAAGAAGATCATCACCGTGATAATCATATATAGATAAGAAGGAGAACACAACTTTGTGCTGTCTTACGGACAAAAAGAGCTGAGCCATAAGGACTAGAATGAAAACATTGCTGAAGAATAGTCCCATTAAACTTTACAAACCATGCACGAGGTGCTTGTTTAAAACTATATAGAGCACGATGAAGTTTACAGACTTTGTCTAGAGGATGTGGATAACCAGAGGAAGGCTTCATATACACTTCTTCAGTGAAATCATCATTAAGGAAATTATTTTTAACATCTATCTGAAATAATGTTCAACCATGAACTATAGCAACAGTCAATAAACTTTGAACAGAAGTATGTCTAGTAATTGGGGTAAAAGTTTCTTCATAATCAATTTCATTTTCTTGAGTAAAGCCTTTGGCAACAAGGTAGGCTTTATAACGCTCAATACATCCATCAAATTTGGTCTTGGTTTTGTACACTCATTTGCATCCAATGATAGTTTTATTAGATGAAAGATTAACAAAATTTCAAGTATGTGACTTGTCAAGGGCCTGTAATTCTTCTGTTATTGCTTATTGCCAAACAAGATTAAAACTAGCATTGGAATATGATTGAGGCTCATATGAAGAAAGGGTAGTAGAGAAACAGTGATAATCACGAAGTTTAATAGAAAATTTTCTTACCCGAGATGAACGACGAAGAGAGGGTGTAGAGGAGGCCTCAGGGATATTGAGAACAGATCCTTTAGACGAGTTAGGAGGCTCAGAAACAGGCGTCGTTTCAGCAATGCACTTGTATGAAACTCAGAAGAAATATCTGTAGGTGAAGTATCGAGAAAAGGATCAACAGATTTATCTGTAAAACATTGTGACATAGGAGGAGATACAAATTTAAAGTTAGATATCGAGGAAAACATCGTATACTCGAAAAGACTACATGACGAGAAATACAAAGATGGTTAGATATAGGATCCCAACACCTATAACCTTTATGTTCTATCCTGTATACTAAGAAGCAACATAATTGAGTACATGGCTCGAGTTTAGTGTGCTCATATTTTTAAAGTAGGACAAAACAAATACAACCAAATATTTTAAGGAGTTTGTAATTAGGTAGAGTTCCATAAAGACGCTTATAAGATGACTTGTTTTCTATAATGAAAAAAGGAATACGATTAATGATAAAGACAACGGTCAAAACAACTTCTCCCCAAAAACGTTCAGGACAAGAAGAAGAGATAAGAAGAGCATGAGTAGTGTCTAAACTGTGTCTGTGTTTATGTTCAGCTCTCCCATTTTATTGAGATGTACTAGGATATGACATTTGACATATAATACCATGTTCTTGTAAAAGATTTAAAAAATCAGAATCTCTATACTCCATGGCATTATCAGTGCGACAAACCTTAATAGGACATGAGAACTGAGTTTTAACTATTTGAGCAAAATTTCAGTAAATTTTAATAAATTCGGATCGTTGTTTCATAAGAAATAATCAAGTATACCGAGAATAGTTATCAACGAAGATCACAAAATATTTGGATTCTCCCATTGTGGCATTTGGAGAAGGACCCCATATATCAAAATGTACAAGATCAAATGGAGTATGAGAGACAATAGTATTATTATCAAAAGGTAAGGCTAGTTGTTTAGTTAAAGGACATGTAAGACAATTATCTTTATTATCAGAAACAATACCTAAATGACCATTGGATACCAAAGATCGGATGTGATTGACTGATGAGTGATCCAAATGAGAGTGCTAAAGATGTAATTAAGGCACTTAAGAGGTAGATACTGCAGACGAATGATATATAAAGGATAGATCTAAAGAAATAAGTTCATACAGACGTCCAATCTTACGGCCTGTCCTAAGTATCCGATCGATTTTTGAATCCTGCACACAATAACCAGAAGTAGTAAATAAGACATTAGGACCAAGTTCGCATTATTGACCAACAGACAAAAGATTTAATATAAGGTTAAGAATAAAAAAATTATCAGATATAAAGAGATTAAGACAAGACACTTGACAAACATGGTTAACTTCTATGAGAGAACCATTAGCAGTTTGAATAGATGGTAAATAGAAATTAAGAGTTTTAGAGGAGAAAATTGTAAGATCAGAAGTTATGTGATTACAACATGCAAAGTCAAAATACCAAGAAGAATTACCTGAAATATTAGAGGAAGCAAAAATTAAGAGTTTACCAGAATTAGAAAGGAGTAGATGGAGTAAAGATTCAAAGTTATTAGGGGAATGATTCGCATTATTCTGTGCAGTAGTAACAACAGGTCCTGTAAAAGTAGCACCTTGAGATGATCCAAATATATGGTACACCTATGATGCACTCGATTCAAATTTTTTGGCTGATCGAAGGATCAAATGGTATAGTTCTTTTTTGTTGGTAGTTTGGAGGATTAGAAATATGACTATTGCTTTCCAATTGGCTGTTTTTGCATTAATTGCTACTTCATCAATCTTACTTATTAGTGTACCCGTTGTATTTGTGTCTCCGGAGGGTTGGTCGAGTAACAAAAATGTTGTATTTTCTGGTACATCATTATGGATTGGATTAGTCTTTCTGGTGGGTATCCTTAATTCTCTCATCTCTTGAATCTATTCGTTCCAGATCCAACAATGAAATGACCCCTCCCTCTAATTTTATTTTCTTTATTGGCATTTTGGAGACTTATAGTGAATTTGAATGTGTCTCACAACCCGAAAAGAGTAGAACTAGCAGAATAATATCGAGAAGTATCATATTTATCCATAAATTCCAAAATCTCTTTTTTTTTTCACTAATGACAACTTAGTCCTAAACTTATACTAACTACAAGTTAACCACATACTTTTAAAAATTATAAGTTAACCCCTTAACTTTAAGTAATTACAAATTGACCCTTAAATTTTATATTAATTATAAAATAATCCTTAGACTTTTAATAATTACAAAGTAACCTCTATGCATTTCTAAAATTATAAAATGACCCCTAAAAATATTGTAATTGTAAAAAGTCTTAAAACTTTTGAAAATTTCAAAAAAGCCTCAAAAGAATAGAATATTACGATTTGTCCTTAAAATACTGAAAAGTTTGCAAGTAGGACCTTAAGTGAAGACAGTAAACTTTAAGCAGCGCATCTGGCCAGTTCCGACCTCTGATTGGTGTAAACTCAGCGGCGTTTGAACGGTCGGTGACTGAGGATTCTTTTGGTTGGGGCGGTGTCGGTCACGTTGTCATAGAACGGTCGAGATCTGAAGTGGTAGTGGTCGGCGATAATAGGTTTCTGGCAGCGCGTGCCATAATTTTTGACCTCCGATTGGCGCGCCGTTGACGATGTTGAAATGGTCAGAGGATTCTGAGTAATCTGAGATGGATGGTGGCTAACATGGAAAATTTTTGATGTTTTTCGACGACTTTTTGAAAAACACCGATGGATTCCGACGAGTTTTGAAAAAAATTTCATCAAAATCTCTGCCTAGAAAAAGTGATAGTGAAAAAATAATAGCTCTGATAACATGTGAGAAATATAAATAGGGTATATTTCATTATATCAAATAATATACAAGATTTACCTTTTTATAGGTCTAAGATAAATACATAATAGAAAATAATATTTTACATCAATAACATATATATATATAGTAGAAGACTATAAAAAAATTATTTCGAAATCATTACAGAATAATTCTTTAATAATAGAAAAGAGATGAGCTGTTTTTTATTGATGTCAAGAAATTGCCGCGTCCTCACAAAGTATTGTTTACTCTAGCTTGTATAGGTATCTTTGAAGGAACATAGTATATAGGGGTAGGTAATTTCAGTTTTGGGTTGGATCAGAAATCAACTAAAATCAAACTGATTTGGTTTGGCTTGGGTTAATTTGAATTTTCTCAAAATTTTAACTTATTTTAAATTTATTTTTATTGTTCTAAATAAATGAAACCGATTAAGAATCAATTTTAAAATTGAATTGACTAAAAACTCATCAAATTGTGTTTTTTTTTTTAATTCGCTCTTAATAGTACGGTTTCATAGAGAAGAGGTGAGCCTATTTTAATAAGGTAATTTTATATAGAAGAGGCGATTCTTTTTTAACAAAACTTTCTTATAAAATAGTTTTGTGGAGAAGAGGTGAGCCTTTTTTTTATAAGACTTATTTGTGAAGAAAAAGTGAGCCTAACGAGAGATCAGTTTTCATGAGGGAGAGAACGTAGCTCCCACAATATTATTTAGGGAGGCTAAAGGACGACGTTCATTAAATTCAACTTTTAAGTCTTTAGATATTGTGATGACCCACGTGAGCATTACACATGGGTACAAATTTTAATGACAGAGAATGCAATGCGATAGGCAGTTGCCTCAAATTAATATATGGCCAGTACGTAAGTTCTTGCATAACATTACTGCTCATCATCAGTTCATCACCCTACTTTCCATTGTTGCCATGGATTTACAACTCTCATTTTTAATCCTATTCACTTTCCTTATAATCTATATTTTTGTAGCAATGAAGATGGGGAAGAGATCAGAAACCAAAAAATCATCAACACTAAGCTTACCACCAGGCCATTGAAGCTACCAATGATTGGAAACATGCACCATTTCCTAGTCACTCTGCCTCATCGTAGGCTCAGAGACACGACAAATAAATTTGGTCCTATTATGCATCTACAACTTGGCCAAATCCCTATCATAGTTGTTTCTTCTGCTGAAGCTGTTAAAGAATTTTTCAAAATTCATGATGTTAACTTTGCTCATAGGCCTTTTCAACTTGCTGCAAGCATATTAATTTATGATTCTATAGACATTGTCTTTTCACCATATGGAGAATATTGGAGACAGCCATGAAAAATTTACGTAACAAAACTTCTGAGTCCAAAATGCGTGCAATTTTCCAGATCAATCCGTGAAGAAGAGGTAATGAACCTTGTTAGATTGATTATTTCAAATGTAGGATCCACAATCCACCTTTAGTACAAATATTTTCTCATTTGCATTTGGCATCACTTCAAATGCAGCCCTTGGTAAGAAATTGGAAGATCAGAATGGATTCATATTTGCTACCAAAGAAGCTATAGGATTGTCTGGCGGTTGGAGCTTTGCTGAGGTGTTTCCTTCAAATTTCTTGATTCAGTTAATGGAATAAGAGTAAAACTTGAGAAGGTGCTTCGAAAAATTGATAGCACACTTGAAGCAATCATCAATGCACATAGCACTACCAGAGTACTGATGGGGGAGAAGTGGAGGAAGATCTAATAAAAGTTCTTTTGAATTTGTAGAAGCACGGGGAACTTGAATTTCCCTTTAACTAATAACAATATCAAAGCAGTAATAGTGGTTAGTATGTTCATCTTCTATTTTATGGTGAATTTCACTTAACTAATGATAACATGAACGAATCGATCCGTCCTATAGTTTTTTTTATAAACTTTAGGACAAATCTCAACTGTTATCTTATGAACATTTATAAACTCTCATTACAATAGAAAATTTTATTAAAATTTCTGCAGAATTTTTTTGTTTATGGATATTCTTAAATTTACAATTTAAAATATAACAATTCTATATGCTTTAACACAAGCAACTATATTTCCAAATTTTTTATGTCTCGTCCATAACTTATAACTATCAACATCAAATAAAAATACATTTTTAGGACAACGTTAACAACATCATGGCATCAAATATTTCAATGAACATAATACATAACTAAAGTCCAATATCTAATAGAATAAGTTATTATAGGCCAAAAAAATAAAGAGAATTTGTAAGTTCTACATGATTTACAAAATAACCTAGAGCACCATCACATGACTCACTTTAATTAGTTATTAAATCGAAGAAGTTTACAGTCTTTTGAGAGGAAAATAGTGAGAGGGGTGAATTTTTGAAAACCCAATAAATGAAATAGTTTAAAATAAATGAGACATAAAATTTTATACTATCTTAACAAGTATGATATAAATATTTTAAAATCTCATGCAAAGCATTTAACTCAATTTGTTCATGCTAAATATAAAAGGGTTGCAAAATCAAAACGAACTCATAAATGCTTTTCATAAACTGATTCATGCATAAATTCATGTCATGAAATTTAAATATTTTTTTAAAAATCTTATATTAAACTAGTACTCAGGGGAAAACCTTGTCGTACTTGAAATATAACTCAGGTAGAGAGTTGGATATATTCATTTTTATCTCATCTCATATCCTTGTCTTGTGCATGCCCAGAGTAAATTGGTTCTCAAAAAGCAAATCACTTATTCACATGGCCGAAAGCCTATGTGTGTGTACAGACAAGCTCCAGAGATGTGAATATCATATTTTTATCTAAAGGGAGAGGGTATGGCTTAGTTATGCAATTATAAACCTATATAATCTTATCGCAAACTTTATACTTTAATCTCATAATCATTTAAACATATTTCTATAAATATAGATGATCTATAATGTCGCTTACAAATGTTTGAGGAGTAAAACTATAATATGAGTGAGTTTTTCATAACGTAAAATAAATACTTGAATTAAATATGTTCAAAAATATTAATTAATTATATAAAATAAATAATTTAACTAAAAATTAAATATTCATCATATTTTATGGACTTTATAAAATGATGTATAATAAATAAAATCTTTAATATGAGAAATAAATTACACATATACATATATAATATAATTTTCACTCACAAAGGTGACGACATTAATTGAAAACGTATTATCAGGACATGCCATATACGAGAATCTTTCTAAATGAGACAAAGTATATAATTATTCACTAAAAAAAAAAAATAATACTTGAATTGATAATTCTAAACAAAAAATTATTAAGCAAAGCGGTAATACAACGAGTTATACACTTATTAACTTGTGAAATTGATATAGACTTTGTGATTTGGGGTCCAAGTTGTTCTGTCTACTTTTTATGGGTCCTAAAATGAAAAAAAAAAAATTAAGCTAATAATTTAGTAAAATTCTAATTCATACTTAATACATTACCCATAACATAATAAATCAAAATCATACTATTTTTTCACTAAATAATTGTTTGATATTTTA
This sequence comes from Ailanthus altissimus, assembly GCA_946807835.1. Classification (NCBI taxonomy): domain Eukaryota; kingdom Viridiplantae; phylum Streptophyta; class Magnoliopsida; order Sapindales; family Simaroubaceae; genus Ailanthus; species Ailanthus altissimus. The sequence goes on along the minus strand of OX327713.1, from coordinate 20,870,739 downwards.
TTTAAAATTTAAAATATAATTTAAAAAATATACCATAAAATATGATATATCAAATAAATATTAAATAATAAAATAATATAAATTTTAAAATTATTTATTACACTTAATATTTATTTAATCTATAATTTTTTAAAATATAATTTAAAATATAATTTAAAATATTACAGCCATTAATGCTCAAGTCGGTGGGAATTTGCCAGATTAACTCTTCTGCCAACCAACATTAAATGTTTACAACTGATTTCCTCGAATAAATACTAACCAAAAGTATCCTCTTACCACCTTTTTTTTCTTCCTGGTAACCCTGACGAATGGGGAAGATTTTATTAGAAGAAAAGTCTAAAAGCCCACGAGGGGTATAGTGAGCCTTACCCCTTAAAAAAATCAACAAAGCTGACTGAATACAACAGCTATAAATCACAATGAAAAGAAAAAGAATTCATAGAATCTTTAATAAGGAAACCTTGAATATTACCAAAGAGAAAATTAGAAATCAACATGGAGCTCCAATTCCCCTCGTCTCCAGTTCTACTCACCTTCTCTATCTTTATATTCATAGCACTTAAGATAAGCAAGCCCGGCTCCAAGACCAACAATTCGTCTTCAAGTTTACCACCGGGGCCATGGAAGCTGCCATTCATAGGAGATATGCACTACTTCGTTTGTTCTCTTCCTCACCGAAGACTAAGAGACTTGGCGAAGATATATGGTCCTCTCATGCACATCAAACTTGGCGAAATTACAACTATTGTGGTCTCTTCCCCTGAGGCTGCTAAAGAAGTAATGAAAACTTATGATCTTAACTTTGCTCACCGGCCTTCTCTTCTTGCTCCGAGCATTGTATCTTACAATTGTACAAATATTGGCTTTTCATCATATGGAGATTATTGGAAAATGCTGAGAAAAATTTGCATATCCGAACTTCTGAGTCCGAAATGTGTGCAATCTTTTAGATCTATCAGGGAGGAAGAGGTATTCAAGCTTATTGGATCAAATTCCTCGAATACAGGATCGAGGATCAACCTTAGTAGGAAAATTTTGTCAGCGATATTCGGCATCACATCAATAGCAGCCTTTGGTAAAACATGCAAAAATCAAGGAGCGTACATGCCTCTTGCCAAGAAAACGATGGAGTTGGCAGGGGGTTTCTCCATTGCTGATGCCTTTCCTTCTTATAAAATTCTTCACTTAATCAGTGGAATGAGGAGTAAACTTGAGGAGCTTCACACAAAACTCGATATAATTCTTGAAAACATCATTGACGAGCACAAAGAGGGTGAACAGGATGAAGGTTTCGTGGACGTTCTTTTGAAATTGCAGAAGCATGGGGACCTTGAAATTCCCCTCACTAAGGATAACATCAAAGCAGTTCTTCTGGTTAGTATCTTCATCCTGTTCTTTTTCAGGTCATATCATCATATAATGCACAAAATTCCACTTCCTGATGTCACTTGGAGATCAATGCACCGAATTTCAAAAGAAAATTCCATATGAGTTTTCCTATCATGTCATATCATCATTTATGACATTTGATATTCATTCTAGGCCAGAATTTGGGGATTACTCTTAAAGTCACGAGTTTGATATATAAATTCTGTTACTCATTCACGATATATCAGAATTAGTAATATTATAATTTTAGTAATATTATAAAAAAGCAAAAGAAAAACTACTTTGTTATGTAATCTTTTTACATTTGTTTGATTGTTGAACTCAAATTTGTCAAATCCTATTTCAGGACATTTTTATTGCTGGGACTGAGACGTCGTCTACAACTATAGAATGGGCAATGTCCGAATTGTTAAGAAATCCAGGAGTGATGGAAAAAGCACAAGAAGAGGTGAGGAATGTCTTTAATATGAAAGGAAACGTTAATGAAACAAATCTTGGTGAATTAAAGTACCTGAAGTTAGTTATAAAAGAAACTCTGAGGTTACACCCTGCTGCAACTTTGTTACTTCCAAGAGAATGTCGGAAAAGTTGCGAGATTCTCGGATATGAAATACCCTTCAAGGCCAAAGTCATTGTAAATGCATGGGCAATCGCAACGGATTCCAGATATTGGAGCCAAGCTGAAAGATTCTATCCTGAAAGGTTTATCGATAGCTCGATTAATTACAAGGGGGCTAATTTTGAATTTATCCCATTTGGTGCTGGAAGAAGAATTTGTCCTGGCATGTCATTTGGTGTTGCCAATGTTGAGCTTCTACTTGCTCAGTTGCTTTATCATTTTGATTGGAAAGTGCCCAATGGAGCAAAGCAGCAAGAACTGGAAATGGCTGAGGCTTTTGGTCTCACTGTGAGAAGAAAAAACGATCTTTACGTAATTCCCAGTCCTTATCATCCTAGCAAAATCAATTGAACTGAAACATGTGAGTTCCCAGTCCTTATCATCCCGTGAGAAGAAAAAATCAATTGACTGAAACATGTGAGTTCAGTTCACTAATGGCGAAAATTGCTGAAAATGAATTAATTTTCTGTTGAAGTTATAGACTTGTACTAAGTATTTAATCAAAGTGTTGCGAACTTCCTTAGTTTCTTAAGATACTCTCCACGTATTGACAGGAGGAAGAGTTAAAGCTGGAGGGTTTTGTAAGAATGGTTAAGAGGAATCAATCATGAAGGTTATTATCATTTTTGAGTGTTTCAGAACTGCTGAATTATTTAAAGGACCCGTCTAGCCTAGATTATGGCCGCTAAAGTTCAGTTGGCTGTTTATTCCTCCTCCTAGAAAGGGAGGTGACTTGCTTCCACAGAAGACAAAAATTACTTCCACAAAACGTGAAGAGATTTGAATTTCATTATGTCCTTAAATAATGGTAGAGAAAATTATCAGCAAATTGCCTTTTTACACAATTTTTTTTTATAATATTGTTTATTTTGGGACTAGGTTTGCACAATTTTCTTTTTTAGATTTCTCCAAAAGGCGTCGTATTATTTGAAAATGAGGTTTACATATCTAATTTAGTTATTTTATCTAATTATGTGATGTGAGATTCTAACACTTAATTATCATCTCATCTGACTCTATCTATGACCTTAAGAATGTTAGATCTCAAATGTTAAAAGTTTAAATTGTATATTCATATTTTAAAATATAGGGATGCCAGTATTGAAGAATGCCTTTTGTTACATCTCAAATATTCTCAAGTAAATATTCGAACATTTGGCGCCCGACAAGACCATCAAGGGGGTGTTTTAGTCCATTGTGTGTTAAATGGGCTAGAGCTTCTAGAAGGTCCAATGGACTTGGGTTAAAACCACATGGGTGTAGTAGGTGAGGGAGTTTTCTAAAAAAGGCATATTCCATGAGATATTCTTTTGGTAGTTGGCATCTTTGAAATATTTCTTAGGATATTCTCCTCTTTAGATGTGGATCATTGGATTAGAGTTAATCCTAGCCGTCAATTGTATATAACTTTAGCTATAAATAGGTGGAGTTCTCATTTGAGAAACCATCCTCCAAATACTTCAAATTGTATTGCTTTGTAATTCTCTCTTTAGTAATAATATTCGAGAGCATTTTCTCAAACACTTGGTGTGTGCTTCTTCTTCATCTCTTTCTTTGGTTAATTGGGGTCTTGTAGGCTGCTTAGCACTAGCAAGTGTCTAAGGCCGCGCGGGTTCGAGAAATCAGTCCGTGACAAGTGGTATCAAAGCTAGGTTCAAAGAAGATGGTGAAGGGAGTTGCTGGATTATTGGGAATTACTGAAGGGAAGGGTAGAGACCCCAAAGCTAGGAGACATGGGAGTATTTCGCCAAAAAAGTTCGTTGATCCGAACCATAATCTAGGGGACATGGTTATGAGGCTCGGTGGTGTTGTGAGCAAGGCAACAGATCACTTTGGGGAGTTGGAAGAGCACGTCGTGAAGCTCGAGGTTGGCCTCGATATTCAAAGGGATGAGCTGTGCTCCCTCATCGACAGCTCCATTGACGAACATGCTGACTAGCAACGGGACTGGATCAAGGCTTTTCAGGAGAAGGTTTACAACACCATGGACAAGGTTCAAGCCCAAGTAGAAGAGCTACGAAAAGGGTTTAAAGACGTCAAGGAGGATATGGTGTTGTGCAAGCGAGCGGTCGCTAATAGCGTAGCTACTCAAACTGCGGTGGCTGCACCAAGGGTAGAAGCCCCTAAACCGAAAGAGTTTAGCGGCAGACGAGATGCCAAGGAGCTTAACAACTTCTTTTGGCAAATGGAGAGGTATTTCAGCGCTATAGGCGTGTGGGACGAACACAAGGTAAGTACCGCAACTTTATACCTTTCTGATCATGCAATTCTGTGGTAGCGTAGGAAAAGCGAGGAGATTCGCAAGGGTACCTGCACCATAGACACATGGGAAGAATTGCAACGAGAGTTAAAACGCCAATTCTATCCAGAGAATGTGGCGCATGACGCTCGCAAGCGGTTAAAGGAGTTGAAACAAACAAAGTCCATTGGGGAGTACGTAGAAGAGTACTCTTTGTTGATGTTGTAAATCCGCAACATGACTAAGGAGGACTTGTTGTTCAATTTCCTGGATGGGTTACAATCCTGGGTTGCCAATGAGTTGAAGTAGCGTGGAGTACAGAATATATCCGACGCCCTTACAATGGCGGAGACGCTCATGGATTACCGCAAGGGGGATTCGGGAAAGTCCAAGAATTCTAAACCCAAGCACAGTAAGGGTGGGGAAGCCAAGGAGTTTCAGCCTGCGGAGAGCAAGGAGGAGAAAGGCAAACCGCCCAAGTGGAAGGAACAGAAACGCAACGGCCATAGAGGTAATGGTTCGAAGTCTAACTGTTTCCTTTGTAACGGGGATCATTGGGTGAAGGACTGTTCGAAGAAGAAGGCTTTCAATGCAATGTACGCGGCATAAGAGGAGGGTGGACAGAGCCGTATGGGTTGCATGCAGCTGTTCAATTCCCTCAAAGCCAAGCGGCGTGCAGACGTGCCAACGGGGACGGCGCTCATGTACATTGAATCCTATGTCAATTGCATCAAGACTCAAGTGTTAGTTGATACGGGGGCTACGCACAACTTCATTAAGCGTGCGGAAGCGGAACGCTTGAGCCTTTATGTAGAGAAAGGAGAGAGATACCTCAAGTCTGTGAATGCAAGAGCCAAGCCACTGGATGAGGTGGTTCGTGGAGCTGAAATCCACATTGGCAAATGGCACGGTGAGGTAAATTTCTCGGTAGCACCTCTCGATGATTTTGATGTGGTGCTAGGTATAGAGTTCTTACGGCAGTACAATATAGTGTTACTTCCTCAACACAACTATATGTGTATTTTGGAAGGAGGCCCTAGAATGATACCAACGGTAGACATGCCCAAGGGTGGGCGATCCAAGCCAAACGCCAAGGTCTTTTCCGCAATGCAACTAAAGGTAGATGCTAAGCGCAAAGGAGGGTTACATTCAGCCTCAACAACGGGGATGTATGATGCGGCAAATGAGGGCAAGGATGACATACTGAAGGTTGTTGCAGAAGTGCTCGGGGAGCACAGTGGGGTCAAGCCTACTGCCATACCGGAAGAACCATCTTCAAGAGATGTAATTGAGGGCAAGTTGGAGCTTGAAATTACGCTTCCAACTATGGGGTTGACGCCTCCATCGGAGATGGGAGAGTTGCAGGGGTAGCTTGAGGAGTTGTTGGATGCGGGTGTCATCCAAAAGTCTAAGATGTCACATGATGTGCAGTTTCAGCACAAGGAGTGGGTCGAAGATAAGCAGAGGCGTGCCAAGCATAGTGCGGGGGACTTGGTGATGGAGACGATACTTCCACCACAATGCAAGTCAGCACGCCTACTTTACAAGGGCCTTGATCATGGAGACAAGAAGCTGAGGGTTATTGCCAAGAGAGTTGGCAACATCTCGCACAAGGTAGAGTTACCTTCAAGACAGCAACAGTGGCTACATCAGGTGCATTCCGCAAGCTGTTGGAAGCAGTACCGTGAAGGTACGGGAGGTGCAGAATTTGAGCCACATAACCGGGAACCTTTGAGGATTTCCACACGCCATGGCAAAGGTGAGGAACTCAGGACGAGTTTTGAGTACTTTGTCGAGTGGAAAGGGTTGCCGGATGGGAGAGCACGCTTGGGACCCGAGAGTGCACCGCCAGAGTTTGAAGAACGGGGTGCGCAAGTTCCAGCGAAGACGCGACGAGGGCGTCGTGTGAATTTGGTGGGGGAGAATGTCACGCCCCAAATATTCTCAAGCAAATACTCGAACATTTGGCGCGCAACAAGACCACCAAGAGGGTGTTTTAGTCCATTGTGTGTTAAATGAGTTAAAACCACATGGGTGTGGTAAGTGGGGGAGTTTTCTAGAAAAAAGTATATTTCATGAGATATTCTTTTGGTAGTTGACATCTTTGAAATATTCTTTAGGATATTCTTCTCTTTAAATGTGAACCATTGGATTAGAGTTAATTCTAGCCGTCCATTGTATATAGCTTTAGTTATAAATAGGTGGAGTTCTCATTTGAGAAACCATCCTCCAAATACTTTAAATTGTATAGCTTTGCAATTCTCTATTTGGTAATAATATTCGAGAGCATTTTCTCAAACACTTAGTGTGTATTTCTTCTTCATCTCTTTCTTTAGTTAATTGAGGTCTTGTAAGCTGCTTAGTACTAATAAGTGTCTAAGGCTGCACAGATTCGAGAAATCAATCCATGACACTTTGTAGTTATAATTATAACATTCTACTAATATCAATCCCATCATTATTTATTTCTATAACTCGACCAATTTATTTTCAATATTTGACACCCTTAATGATCTCTATAAATTATGAAAATTTTCAAAAGAAAATCATTGAACTTAATCAGTCCTTCATAATCCATGCTTCATATACAAATTACTAGCCTATATATTTTCGTATATAAAACTCCATCATTTAATAAGGTATGTAAAAAATAATGTCAGAGTTGCCACCATACTTATAATATACCAAAATGTAGAAATTGTAACTTCTAAATCCTAATAATATGTTAATAAAGCCATAAATATATCTTCCCAACATCATAACATCTTCACTATTTAAACAAAGTGATCATAAAAGCATTGATGCAAAGGCATTTAAGTGCTAAGATTTGCCAATAAAAAATAGTGTGCAAAGAAGCAAGCCCTTGAATTAATATTCTGTAGCGAGAAAGAATTGGTAAACTTTATAAATGAGCATTAAGCCGCCGTGGGGAGAAAGAACTTATTAATTTATTGATGCCAAGAATTTGCTGTGTCCCCATTAGGCACTGTCTTCTCTGGCTTGTACAAATATCTTTGAACGGAATACAGTTTTGTGGACAAGAGGTGAGCCTCTTTTAATTGATGTCAAAAATTTGCTGCGTCCTTACGAAGTATTGTTTACTCTAGCTTGTACAAGTATCTTTGAAGGAACGTAGTATATACAATAGGTAATTTTGATTTTGGGACGAATTAATTAGAAATCAATATAAACCAAACCTGACTTGATTTGGAATTTTTTTTTAAAATTTTAGTTTATTTTAAATTTATTTATTTTAAAATTTTAATTAAATTAAATCAAATCGAATTGAAACTATACAAATGAAACTGATCAAAAAGTCAATCTTAGAACCAAACCGACCAAAAGCCCATTCAATCTCCTTTTTTGTGCACTCTTAGTAGCATGGTTTCGTAGAAAGGAGGTGAGCCTCTTTTTGTAAGGTAATTTTATGTAGAAGAGGCGAATCTCGTTTACTTAACTCTTTCTTATAAAGTAGTTTCGGGAGAAGAGGTAAGCCTCTTTTCATAAGATAGTTTTGTGGATAAAAAGTGAGCATTTTGAGAGACCAACTTTCATTAATTGCTCCCAATAGAGAGAGAATGTAGCTCCCAAGATATTTTTTAGGGAGACAAAAGGAGGACGCTCATTAACTTCAACATTTAAGTCTTTTCATATTGTGATGACCCACGTGAGCATTACACACGGTCCCAAATTTTTAGTGACAGAGAAAGCAATGCAATAGACAGCTGCTTCAAATTAATCTGTGGCCAGTAGATAAGTTCTTGCCTAACATTATTACTCATCGTCACCCTTCTCTCCATTATTGCTATGGATTTACAACTCCTCTCATTTTTATCGAAAAGGAGAGAAAAAACAAGCATTTGGGTTGTGTCGGTTCTGGAATAGCTTTCCTTTTTGAATATATATGCGGAATCTGTAACAGTCATAAATAGGTACAGACTGAAGTAGGCCTTTTTCAGGAAGGGATTTTGAGAATTTTGTAAATTGGAGGGTATGGATGGTGTAAATGGTTGGTAAGGAAGTCAAAGTCTTTATCTTCCATTGGTGAGATTTTCCTAAAGATAACACCGTATAAAATAGGATTTGTTTAAACAAATTAGACATTTTTGACATCTACGAATATGTAAAAATTTTTTAAAGGAGGATAGTAACAATTATACCTTTTTGAGTGGATGAATAGTTAATAGACACACATTTGATTGCTTGAGAATCCAACTTTCCTCTATTCTGACTGTGTACATGAACAAAGGAAGTGCTTCTGAAGACTGTAGGCATGAGACCATTTGAAGTTCTAATGTGTGTATAAAATTTTGCAAGTATTTTTAAGGGAGTTTTAAAATTCAGCACTCTCGAGGGTAATTTATTAATCTTGTGTGTGGCAGTAAGAACAACCTCTCTCCAGTAGGTTTTAAGAACATTCTCTTGAAATAATAAAGCTCGAGTAATGTTAATTAAATAGTTATTTTTTTTTCTTTCAACGACTCCATTTTTTTGGGGTGTGCTTATTTAAGACGACTCGTGAATGATTCCTTCTTTTTGAAAGTAAAGAGACAAAACTTGGTTAAATTAATCTCATGCATTGTTTGATCGAAAACTTTTTAGTTTTACTCCAAATTGATTTTGAATCATCGAATGGAAATTAGGAATGAGACCACTAATATTAGATTTGTGCTTGAGCAAAAATATCCAAGTGACTTGAGTACAATTATCAATTAGAAAAATAAACCATCTTAATTTAAAAATGTTTGGAATTGTAGAAGCTTCCTAAATATCATTATGAATCAAATCAAATGGATGAGAACTTCTTTTATTGCTAATAGGAAAATATACATGAGTATGTTTTGCAAATTCGTAAATTTCACAAGGAAAACCTATAGTATCTAATCATTTAAACAAAGTGGAAACATAATGTTTAAAACTCTAAATGATGGGTGACCAAAACTAAAATGATCCGACCCGATCTCTCACAAAATTATAAAAGATCGTAACTCTAACCACTGTTAACTTGAGTAAAACTAACTTATCAAAAGTTATTCTCACTTAAAAGTTCTCTAGAGAAAATAACCGTAAAAATATTTATCTTGTGACAAGAGAAACTAAATAACAAAATTGATGAAAAACATCTCCAATAAACACAATTTTAAACATCTCTAAATAAACATATAATAAAAGAAAGATAAATAAAAATTCTTGCGTACTATACGACAATCTTATGAAAAATATAGAGAAAAGAAGGTGAGCACTAACTCTATGAGTGAATTTTTTTTCACTAAAATATTTTTCTTATTTTATACTTTGTTAACTATATTAATATAATATAGAGAAATTAGTTTAAGATATACTAAAATTCACATATGTAATATTAAAAAAAATAAAATTATATAGCTGAAAATCTTAATATTTTTCATTTATCTATGTAGCTGAAAACTTTATAAAATTTTCATTTATCTATGTAGATAAAAATTTTATAAAATTTTTATTTATCCATTAATAAAATACTGAGTTAATAAATTAAAAACTATTCTAGAAACTAAATTAGAAAATCTTTTAAAATTCTTATCTATTAGTAAAATAAAATTTGCCGAGCTACTAAATTAGAAACTTCAAATAACTTAAAAATATTTCCAAATAAATTCCTAAGGAATTTGTTTGTTATATACTTAGTATAACTTTTAATATATAAACAGAACAAAAAGATAAGTTGGTCATACACCTAGCGGCAGTACATCGCGTATGCAAAACAAGTATTCTAACTAATTGTACAAATATGTGCAGAGTTATACCTCTAAAAGGCTAAGCATTCAAACTCTCAACCTAAAGCTGTTGTGTGTGCTTAAGCGGATCTCAAAAATTTATATCTAGATTTGTAACTGAATAAAGAATAATACATGCTAGTGATTGAAAATCACTAAATTTAAAATATAACTTCATGATTAATCTATCTAGTATCAAATTACTCAAGAATTTCATTCCAAACTTTAATAATAAACTTTTAAGTAAAATACAAATATGTATATATCCTGTATAAAGAAAGAATTTTTGTAATGTAAAAATAATTTGAGTAAATGTTGCTAGAAATATCGTTTAACAAACAAATTAGCATGTAAAGAATGTTTAGATTTATCATTTTATAAAATCTTTGAATGCCCACGTAATTTATTAAATTATTTCATTAAACTAAAGTTTTAATGAATAATTTCATGCCTTATATATGCATATAAGATAATTTTAAAACAGGTTTTTATTGAGATTTATGTTTATGTACTTTTTTAATTTTATATAAATATTGTAATTTCTTATTTATGTAATAAATAAATATTTTATTAATTATTAATTAATTAGTTTTATTAAAGTAAGATATTTGTAACATTTTGGACATTAAATTGATCTGAAAGAGTTTAGATCAGGCCTGAAGAGTAAGAACTTTATTTGAAATAGGATAAAGACCGAGAATATATTAACAATAACATAGTTAGAAAGAGTTGCAAGCGTTGTTAGAAAATATCATTGTGCAAGTATATTTCAAATTATATGTTCCTGATTTATTTTCACTGATGCAGAGTCTGTCGAGTGGAATGAATTTATATAGATTAGTGTATATCTATATTTGGATCATTTAGATGATCTTAGCAAATGGTGAGCTTAGTGAAAGCTCGTATAGATATACAGATATTCAGTGAGGACTGGATACTGAACAAGACTCAAAGGATACTTCTAATAGATATTCCATGAAACCGTTAATAGAAGGCCTTATCGAGTTGAGTAATATTCGTGGTCCTTTGACCTGAGCACTATAGTGGGCTTGTGAGTGATTCACCATACTTAATTTTTACACATATCAGAGACCTTTTATGGTCTGACCGCTAGGTATCACTGGATATGGTCGGATGCTTATGAAGTCCAGTGTATGTAGATTAGGATCCGTCTGCTCCTATGGGTGGGTCAAATATCCAAATGCTCTAAGGTTGTATTTTAAGAAGTCTTATGACCATAAGCATTAAACTCTGGAAAGAGTTTTTCGTGGTATAAACAATATCATAAAGGAGTTTATGGATATTGTTTATCGAAATACAAATTGAAGAGATAAGATTATGGTTGAGCAATAGGGGATTTGATGGTGTTGATTTATGTCTCCGCTCTTTCAGAATATATATGACAAATGGATTGTACTAATATGGATTAACCTCAACCTGTATGGTTCACATCACTATTTTTGTATTATCCATAACGAGTGTGTGTGCGGCATCGGTTATGAACTTATGAAAATATTCTGTGAAATAAAATAGGTGTGAACCTAGAGAGTCTCACTATATGAAGTGTACTCGTTGAGCACATAGGAAACGCATTGGATTGAATTGTTCGATCTGAATTTTTTTTTAAAAAATATGAATTTATTTCAAGATCTTTCGGGGAGTAGTTAAAATTTAAGTGTTAAATTTAATATTATGCCAAGTCAGACTTGGCACTTTTATTTACTTAGTGTATGTATTAAATTATGTCAATAATTTGTATGGGTACTAAATTTGACATTGATAGATATAAATACAATTGATATAAAATAATAATAATTTATTTAAATTAAATTAACCAGTTATGAATTTATTTTAGGGTCTCTCGGAGAATAGTTAAAATTTAAGTGTTAAACTTAAAATTGTGTCAAGTGACTTGACACTTTTATCTATCTGGTGTATATTTTAAATTGTGTCAATAATTTGTATGACTACTAAATTTGATATTGATGGATATAGCTACTATTTAAATAAAATAATAATAATTTTATTTAAATTAAATTAATTAATTATTTATTTATTTTAAGATCTCTCAAAAAATAGTTAAAATTTAAGTGTTAAATTTAACATTATGTCAAGTAAAACTTGACATTTTTATTTAATTTTTACATTTCTCAATAATTTATATAATATTAAATTAAATATTAATAAATAAAAATATAAAATAATTATTATTTCATAACATATTACATTCAATCATTTGTAATAATCAAATTAATATGATACATTTGATTCTATTGATTACCCGTATATTGATTTCCCATTGATGAGAATAAAAACAATGAAAACTTGTTGAATTATAATTGGCTAAATGTAAAAGCAATAGCTACATGTTAAATTCTCATTTGTCACCAATGGAAACGAGACATTTTGAATTGGATTTGATTCAATTCATAAGCGAAGAGGTGGCAATATTTTTGTCACAATTATCTCATTATTTAGCTACCTAAGTTGAAGTTTTGACTAAGCAAATAAGTTACCTTATTAAGTTTCTACACTTAGCCATTCACTTATTTGTGATTGGCTAAAAGTAAAGCAAATGTTACCTGTATATAAGTTTGTCGCGAGAAATGAAAGTGCAGGGTGAATTGCTTTTGCTTAGAAAGGTTAAGTGTTAGCCTTAATATCAATTTTAATCCGAAAAAGTAAAATAAATATGAAACAAGAGTTTGTTAACTATTTTAAAAAGGAAAGCTATTAGTTTAATTTAAGGAAACCACTTAACTCACAATTAAATTTACTTATAAACACCTTTTAAGGGTGAATATCTTAATTTTATTAATGTAATAAGATAGTATTGTGTGTTATATTTTTTTTATGTTACATGTGAGACATATAATATTTATATTATTTAAAATATATAAATTCACTCAAAATCCGGTGCACACACACAACACTCATGGTTTCTATGTAAGAAATACATTTATTTTCTTATTTGATTTCATGTGAAACTGTATTTAATTAGTACGCAATAAAACACAATTATAAAGTATTGAAATACACTGTAATTTTTATTAAACCATTTTTTTTAACAATTTATGTTACTTTAAAAATCATAATTCAGCTAAAATTTCTATCTAACCTTAAGAGTGCTACAGTTTATTTAAAAGAAAATGCTCCAGAATAAATATAACACTAATTATGCAGTTAAAGACTTCTCTTCTTCTTTAACGTAAAATAAATTGTAATAGTAATGATAATACCTAATCATTCTTTGACTACTGATAGTAAAGCTAAAGTTGAAAATAATTCTTTTAAAGATTATGATTGTTTCAACTAATATTGTATTTCAAATTGAAAACCACTCTTCATAAATGTAAAATAAAACATTTATATGAAAAACAATTGTTATTAAAATATATATTATTGAACAAAAACATATTTGTAAAATGCAAATTTAATAATCTGTAGAAACTATATTTCAGAAATATTGCTTCATTGAAATAAAACTCTATGGAGCTTCGGCCACTCTTGTTCTCAGCGAGCTCAATTTCTAGGGTTTCTGGTGTGCTTCTCCAATCCCATTGAAAATGACAAAGAGGACGAAGAAGGCAGGGATCGTTGGAAAGTATGGTGCCAGTTTGCTTAAGCAGATTAAGAAAATTGAGGTCAATCAACACAGCAAGTACTCCTGTGAGTTCTGCGGAAAGTATGCAGTGAAGAGGAAGGCCGTGGGAATCTGGGGTTGCAAGGACTGTGGCAAGGTGAAAGCAGGAGGTGCTTACACTTTGACTACTTCTAGTGCTGTGACAGTCAGGAGTACCATCCGTAGGCTGAGGGAGCAGACTTACAGTTAATTTTGTCGCTGAATCATTGTTTTTGATTTCACGAGACAGTAATTCTTGGCGCAAGATCATCTACATAGATTTCTATGCTTGGATATTTGGTTTAGAGTTTGGAATTTGGATCTAATTTAGCACATTTTGTTGTTCTTTAAGTAAAAACTGTATGGTTATCTTTTGTTTTTTGTTGTCTGCTGTTTCCAAAAAATGGCTGCTGGCAATCTGAGTTGAGCTACGATGATCTTTTAGCCAAAAATAAATAAATAAATAAAAATAAAACTCTATGGTAGTATTGTGTATCTAATTTACACATTTGAGATCTTTCGTAATTTTTTTGAATTGAAACAAGATTGGCAAACAATTTTTGGCACATGAAGGGCATCTTTAAGGATAAAGGATGGGGTCACATGAATATCTGTGGAACCTACTATCGTGGCAAGAGAACCATTGGCTACAACGATTTTCCCATTTCTTGGACATGGTTTATAGGTACTAAAATATTGTGAGGAATAAGTCATGCACCGGAGGGTTTTTCACGAGATTCTAGTAAGCCTTCGAGTTTTTCAATCTCGTCACTGTTGAGTCCTTCTTGCTCCTTTTTGTCGCTTTGATTTACATGTTCTGTCATATGGGCTTGACTCTGGGATTTTTGCTATCCTCCATGATAACCCCATTCTTTGCTTAAGGTGGGTGGCTTTTCATTCAATTTTCAATAGCATTCCTTAGTGTGCCTCAGTTTTTTGCAATAGATACACCAAAGATTGTCTCGGTTGTCCTGGTTTCCCAGTTGTCTCTTCCTAAAAGTCTTGGCAAGTTCGCTTTCTCGTTTGCCAGAATTTATTATTGTTTAGCTTTGCTAACCAAGGCTGATCCTTATGGAACTTAAGGCTCAAGCATAACATCCCTTCGACTTTATTCTCCACAGATTAAAGAAATTGTCTCCTCTTGTAAAGATATCTGCTCTTTACCGAGAATCTAAACTCTTACATTATCAAATTCATGATTAAGTCCAGTAAGAAAATCATAGACTTGGTCTTTTTTAATAAACCTATTCAAGATTGATGCGTCTTCAGTAGATTTCATCTCAGTGACCTGATAATGATCAAGTTCTTACTATATATTTTATTGTAAGTTGGCATATTCAGACACATATTTGCTTCCTTGTTTGATCGTGCTTTGTAATACACGTGTTTTATAATTGAGGATCTTAGCGGCAAGAAAAATAAAAAATTAAGTGAGCGGTAGCCGTTTGTGTACACATATATATTTTTTGTTTTGCTTCATGTAAGAGGAAGCAAAATTGAAACAGAAGAAGAAGAAGCAAAGCTGAACAGAAGAGAGAAAAGAAAGAAGAAAAAGAGAAAGGAAAAGAAGAAAGAAGAAAGGAAAAAAAAAAGGAAAAAGAGAAAGAAAGAGAAAAAGGAGAAGGAGGAGGAGAAGAGGAAGAGAGCCAAAAAAAAAAGGAGATAAAAATATATTATATATATAAGAAATTTCATAAAATCAATTTGGGTTGTTATATTTATATTCAGTGATTTAGCGAGTAATAGTTTTACGATATTAGAATATTTATATTTTAATATTTATAATACATATTAGTACTAATGATATATTTTTATACTTTATATTATAGGAGGAGTATCCATTGTGGGTAGGCCTCAAGATCCAAAACCAGTTTAAGATTAGCGCGCTTTGTGAGTGGATAGTTATAAATATTTTATATATATTTTAAATACAATAGTTTATTATTTAATTACACGTTATCATATTTAGCCATAATTTTTTTAGACGGATAAATATTTATGCTAATTAGTATATTCAAAAATATTTTTAGATTTTATTATAGTATAGCTTATAATTATATTCAGTACAGAAATAATTATTTTAAAATAATTATGGTCATGATATTATATAGTAGTAGTTTTTGAATCACCATATGAGTATCCTCCCATTTAGTGTAGTTGCTCTACGTATGCGTTAGACCTGTTTAGTTTGCTCTACTCGAGCGATACAGTATTCCGTCAGGTTAGACCAGCTCAAATCTCCCGCTCTGCCTGTGCGTAAGTTATTCCGACAGGTTAGACCAGTTTTTCCCCGGGTACAAGTTTGGTGTGATTTTCAATATATATGTAGTACATGTTTCTAGAGCTATGTTATATATATTCAGCTTTAGAATAGATTTTATGATAATTTATACTTTCAGATTTTCAGATCCCTAGCATTATATTACGATTGCGGTTTTAGCACAGATTTTATGACAGTTCATACTTTCAGTACAAGTTTATCAACTACTCAATATTCATGATTGTTTTATTTTACAGATTTATACATGTACAATACATATAAAGTATATAATATTTTTTAATTATGTCCATTCACTGAGCCACAAAGCTCACCATTTTTTTTTATTTTCTATATTTTTCCTAGGTTGTCATAGGAATTCATGCAATATGATACAGTTTTCATATTTTGAGATTATAGCCTACAACACGCACAGCTACATGAGTGTCTCAGTCTGTGTATTTGATCTTTATGTATATTGGAGTACACGCGTACACTTTTGTTGAGGCAGGTAGCCTTGTTAGATCAAATGTATAAGCAAAGTGTATATTAGCCCCATGTCATCGTAGGATCTGCCTTGATTCTTAAAAAGGGCTCGGCTTGGGTCCTGTCATGCTCACTATGACTTTGATCTCGTACACTTAGGCTGCATCCTGAGCTTTTGAATAAGTCTGTTAAACTGCGTCCCAAATTGCTTTTGTGAAAGTCAGAAACATGTAGGTGTCACTGATTTCAAGATTCATAGAATCCCATAGCCACGACATCACCATAAAATCTGTTTTTCCTATGCTTTAAAGCTTGGATCTGTTGGCTTGGTTCGGTTCCAAGAAGATGGTTGAGTCTTCTTTTTCCCTTCAAGTAAGTTCGAACAAATTTGGACTATTTCAGATAATTTTTCCTATTTAGCCTATATGTAGCCTTAACGTTTTACAGATCACTTGTTACTTGGTTGGAATTGACTTCTTAGATTGAAAATTTTTGGTTTTAGTCTTTATAGTGGACATGGTGTTTCATAAAAATAAGTGAAAAATGTTTCTAATGAACAAGGATTGGATTATTTTTGGCAATAAAGGCTAGATATGAAATATAATGATGAAGGTCGAGGAAACTAGATACAACAATGGTGATGAAGGTAAAAAAATAGAAGACACCCAGAAAAGTGCCTAGGGATTTGATGCCATATCAAAAAAGAAGAGGAAAAAAAAAACAATTCTTATTAATTTTTGAATGAATCAATACAAAGCAATAAAAATCAATATAAAGAATTCTCTAGGTCAAAAATAGGAAACTATTATACTTATCAATCCCATGATTCAAGGGATATCAATATCTTTACTATCCAAATATATACACAATGATTCTATCATAATGATTAGTGATTACTTTACCTGTACATTTCCACAATTTTCAATCTTATTCACTTTCCTTATAATCTTTATTTTTGTAGCAATGAAGATGGGATAGAGATAAAAAACAAAACAAATCATTAACATTAAGCTTACCATCATGGCCATTGAAGCTACCATTGATTGGAAACATGCACCATTTCTTAGTCTTTTTGCCTCATTATAGGCTTAGAGACTTAGCAAAGAAATTTGGTCTTATTATGCACCTACAACTTAGCCAATTCCCCATCATAGTTGTTTCTTATACTGAAGCTGTTAAAGAAAATTTTAAAACTCATAAGGTTAACTTTACTCATAGGCCCTTTCAACCAAACGTAATAGTTTATGATTCCACAAACATTGTCTTTCTACTATATGGAGATTATTGGAGATAGCTGCAAATAATCTGCGTAACAAAACTTTTGAGTCCAAAATGCATGCAATTGTTTATATTAATCCTGGGACAAAACTATCAAACTATATATTATCAAAGTTAAAATTGTTAATTCATCAAAAAAGTTAATATTAATAGAATAGTGATTTTTTACTCTAATTTATTTAATGAAAAAACTGTCAATTTATTTAGGAGCAAAACTATCAAACTCTATATTATCAAAGATAAAATTATCAATTTATCAACAAAGTTAATATTAACGGAATAGTGATAATGAAATAGTGAACAATGTTAATGGTTAGGGGGTTTTAGTACTTTTTAAAACCATAGGGGGTAAATAAATATTAGCTTAAACGTTAGAGGGCAAAGTGTCATTTTCTCTCTTGTCAATTGATTGCTTTTGTCATTTATTACTTAAATGCTTAATTGAATAACTTAAATTTGTTAATGACATTTTAGGATATTTTGATTGTTGGGACGGAGACATCATTAACAGTTGTAGAACGGGCAATCTCAGAGTTGTTAAAGAACCCAAAAATAATGGAAAAGGCACAAGCAGAAGTGAGGAATGTCTTCAGAGAAAAAACAAAAGTCAATGAAATAGGCCTTTAGGAATTAAAATACTTAAAAGCAGTCATTAAAGAAATTTTAAGGTTACACCCTTCAGTTTTTTTGCTAATTCCAAGAAAATGTAGTGAAACATGTGAGATTTTCGACTATAAAATAACTACTCAGACTAAAGTCAAAGTAAATGGATGAACAATTGCCAGTTCCAAATATTGGAACTAATATGAGAGATTCCATCCAGAGAGATTCCTTGAGAGTTCATTTGATTACAAAGGAGCTAATTATGAACACATATCATTTGGTGCTGGTATATTATTTAGTATTGCCATATTGAGCTTCCATTTGCTCAATTGTTGTATTCATTTGATTGGGAACTCCCCAATAGAGCAAATCTTGAAGGACTAGATATGCCAAAGGCTTTCGGTGTAGCATTCAGAAGAAAAAATGACCTCTACTTAATTCCAAGAACTTATAATCCTCTGTTTGTTAGGTTTAATGCCAAATATTACCGATAATATATATTTTTTCTCTAGAAGCTATCATTTCATGTATAATCTGATAATATTTATAAGAAATATGATCCAAAATAGAAGAAACTAGAGAAAGCACACTTAATAATTTTGCCAAATTATAGGTTTTAGTAATAAGATTTCATGAATATTGAATGATGTAGGAGTATTTTCAGGTTTAAAGTAAGACATAGTCAAACCCAAGTATAAGGTGAAAAAATTCAACAGGATGAATGATTTTAATTTATGGAAGCTTAAGGTAAAAGCGTTGTTGGTGAACCAACAGTTAGACTCGACATTAGAGGAGACTGCAGCTTCATTTAATAAAAAAAGAAGACATCAATGTCATCTAAGGTAGAAGTAAAAAGAAAGAACATTCAAGAAAAAGATCACAGTTTAATCATTTTGTCATTGAGCGATGAAGTATTAAGGAAAGTAGTAGATGAAACGACGGTAATTGGTCTTTGAAAGAAGCTTGACCCACTTTATATGCGAAAATTATTGGCCAAAAGATTGCATATAAAAAGAAGTTGTATCAGTTATCCATGTCTGAGGGGACGTTGATAAAAGACCATATAGATGCCTTCAACAAGATCATCATTGACATTGAAGCTATTAAGATAATGATAAAGGATAAAGATAAGGCGATTATCTTGCTAAGTTCACTTCCTAGAAGTTATGAGCATTTTGTTGATATGTTTCTCTATAGCAGAAAGAGTTTAAAATAAGTGATGTGAAATCATCATTAAACTTAAAACAATTAGAAAGGCAGGGAAAGATTAATGCGAAAAGCTTATCTGCAAAAGGAAGAGCCTCAAAGAGAGATGAAAAGAAGAAAAGCACGAGATCAAATTTCAAGGGTGTTTCTAGAAAATGTTATTGCTGCAAGAAAGAAATACACTTTATAAAGAACTGCTCATAGAAGAAAGCAAAGGAAAAAAGATGGTGGATGCTATGCTTGTCTTTGATGATAGCTATGATAGCGTAAAAACTCTAGTCACTATTGATGCAGATGGTTCTGAATAATGGGTTCTCGATTCTAGTTTTACATTTCACATGTGCCCACATAAGTAGTGGTTTGTCAATTTTCAGCCCATAAGTAGTGGTAAGGTATTAATGTATAATGACGAAGTTTGTTAGGTGATGGAAGTATTAGACTTACGTTACATGATGGGCAAGTGAGAGAGTTGTTAGAAGTTAGATATGTTCCTAACCATAAGAGGAACTTAATTTCGTTGGGTATGTTCAACCAGAATGAGTTCTCCATTAGGATTGACAGAGGAGTTTTAAGAGTATTAAAGAGTCCTATGGTTATGATGAGAGGTAAGAAGTGTAAAGGCATTTATGTGCTAAAAGGAGAGGTAGTGCATGGTTCTGCATCATTCTTTAGAGTTGATGAGAATATGCAAGTGGCTCGAGATTCGGGGGTTCTCGCTATAGCTGAACACGAAGGAAAGATAATTTATTTGAAAAAAAAAACCTGGGACATATTGCTTAAATCATTGGTTTGGTACTGGATGTAGCCTTTCCCCCTGGCAAGCCAAGTTATGGCATCTTAGATTAGAACATTTATGTGAGATGAACCTGAATGAGTTATTTAGTCAAAAGGTTTTTGGTGAGGATAAGTTTCAACCATTAGAGTTTGTGAGTATTATGTGGTAGGAAAAGCACATAGAGTGAGGTTTAGTATCGAAGAGTACAAAACTAAGGGAACTCTTGACCACATATACTTAGATCTCTGGGGACAACATAGACAGCAACCTATGGTGGTGTGAGATATTTCTTCATTTTTATAGATGACTATTTAAGAAAGCTGTGGATTTATATGTTGAAGAATAATGAGCAAGTATTTGATACGTTCAAAACTTAAAAGGCCTTTGTTGATAATCAAACTGGAAAAAGGGTAAAGAGGTTAAGAATTAATAATGGCCTCGAGTTTTGTAATAGAAAGTTTGATGGGTTTTGTGCTAAGCTTGGGATTGCTAAGCATAGAACAGTGAAATAAATACCACAACAGAATGGTATAGCTGAGAGGATGAATATAACCATACTTGAAACGGTTAAGTGCATACTTACCAATACAAAGATGTCCAAAGTATTTTGGGGGTGAAGCTATAATGACAGTGGCTTATTTGATCAATTGAAATCCTTTATCATTGATAGACTTAAAGACCCTAGAAGAAAAATAGTTTGGCAGCTTTTTCAAATATGATTACCTCATGATTTTTTTATTGTCCAACTTTCGTGCATATGAAGCAAGGGAAGTTGGAACCTGAAGCTATCTAAGAGATATTCATAGGGTATCTCGAATGAGTGAAAGAATATAAGGTATGGTGTAGAGACATGACACCACCGAGGAGTATGCCCAGGAAGTTTGATAAGACGACGATGTTGAAAGGTTTCAACGAAAATGAGAAAGAAGAACATATGCCCAGGAAGACATAACATCATAGTCAATGGATGTTGAAGTGAAGCTTGAGTGTAGATCTGACATGCCCGAGATTAGCACTTCAACAAAGAGATCCTTGATGATAAGCCAAGAACATTGGTAAGTTCCTTCAAGTTCATCTAAAGTAAGACTAGGACTCTTAAGATGGAACTTCAAGAGTACTAGCTGGCTAGAAATAGGCAAAGGAGAACGATTAACCCACCAGTAAGGTAAGCATAAATAGACTTAGTTGCTTATATTTTCAATTATGCTTACACTCTTGAGTTTGATGAGTCTAAGACATATAATGAGGCAATGAAGAGTGAGAGTAGAGAAAGATGGTAGTAGGCCATAGAAGAAGAGATTAGTTCTCTTAAAAAGAACAATGCTTGGGTGTTGGTAGAGAGACCTCTTAGTAAGGAATATCGGGAGTAGAGCCTACGAGATTCAAGGCTAAGCTAGTTGCTAAATTAGATACATCTTAGTATATTTTAAGAAATTATCAATAAAGGTTATGTAAAATCTTTTTTCCCCTTTAGTCATGATATCTTTAAAAACACTTAAGTTACTATAAATTAAACTAAGCACTTCGATTTTCCTAAGAGTTATAGGTTTACAACTTTTCTTTGTGAACTTTTCATCCACACATACATCATATTGATGTGATTCATCTAAACGCATATTAGATAGTAAACCAACTCTTTTAATCTTTTTTAAATAAAGATAATTCAAGTAATTTAGTTTAACATGTCATAAATTAAAAGACTTAACTATATAAGCAAAAGAAACATTTTTATTCATAAAAACATCAAGTACATTTAGTTTTAACAATTCATTGGAAGAATATCCATTTCCAATAAATGTCTCACCCTTGGTCATTACAACTTTATCCCCTTCAAAAGATACTTTTAACATAAACACATAAACTAGATTATATCTAATATTGGGAACATGGAATACATTGTTCAATACAAGAAACTTTCTAGAAGTAAGTTTGAGGAGAACTTTTCCTTTTTTCATAATCGGTGTAGAATGCAAATCACCAAGATACACTTGTTTATCCCATTCTCTATTGGAAACATACTATTGGAAAGAACTCTTGTCTCTACATACGTGTTTAGTGGCTCTAGAGTTAATCGCCTACTATTTGTTGCCACTTGCAACTGTATTTACTTGTGAAACAACAACTGTAATAATAACATCTTCTCCCTCAACCGAATTAGCCTTGAGAGTTTTGTTATTTCTTTTCTTGTTTAGATGCTTACATTGATAAAAAAAAAATGACTACCCTTTCCACAAGCATCACACTTACTCTTTTTTTTAATAAGCCTTTATTTTTTTTTAAAGTGATTGTTACTTGTGAAATCTTGATGTTTTTTTATCATGATTATCACATTTTACTAAATTAGCCTTAGAAACTAATTTTTTTGGCTTTCATCATGTTCTCTCTTTGGCGATTCTTTTCTTCAATTCTAATATATACAATTGTATTTTCCAAAGTCAAATTCTTCCATTTATGTTTGTTGCTTTTCTTATAATTCTTTTAGGATTCAGGTAATTTTTCTACTAAGCAACTTACAATAAAAGGTTCATGGAGAATAATGTTTTCATTTTTTAAATTATTAAGTAAATGATGATAATCATGTATTTTTGCAGTGACCTCTTTTTTCTCAAATATTTTAAGGATTAAGAAATTTGCTATAACATACTTTTAGGCTCCAACATCTTCTATAATATACATTTTCTTAAGTTGTGTCCACAACTCATGTGCATTTTTATATGTGAAGTAAACATCATACAATTCATTTGATAATATATAAAGAATTGTATTACAGCATACCTTGTTTGCCTAACTCTATTTGGGGAATTCGTCTTTGTAGTTTTTTTGTAATAGACTCAGGAGGAGGAATGATGAGAAGTTCGACAAGACCCATAACGTCTAGAGTATCATACACCTGGTCTTTCCATCTTTTGAAATATTTCCCATCAAATAGTGGGATCTTTGTAGTCTCTGAGAGAGACTTTACTACAGCCATCATCGAAGATTTACTTACAGTATCCATGTGTATATGGTTAGACTAGTTTAAGATTGTTGGTTAAAGGGTTTTGTATTGTAGAAAATACACAAGGATACAAATATTTAAAATTTGAAGTCAAGATGTGCAATGCACTTTCTTTAAACTATTTTTATCCCTACTTTGATTATAATCAAAGATGAAAATGGGTTTATCAGTAGAATAGTTACAAGATTCAATGACTTATGTGAAAGAATTAAGTGCACATTAAATACTTTCTTTCGAGACACAACACCTCTTTGAAATGCCACATAATATGAAAGGGGTAGGTGACTGTTTAGAGGGTCACTAACTTAGCTCTAGGCACTGCAGCGCTCAACAGTCATTTTGGGCTCTTACCTGACTTGACGCCGCAACGCTTCTTCCTAGTGTCTGGAGTGTTGTGGCACTCAAGAACCAGCACCGTGGTGCCCAACTCTGCGTCATAGTGCTCAAGCCTCTTACAGCTTAGACAGTTCTCCTTCGACCATCTTTATCTTTTCAGCTATTTCTCTCTGCTTTAATACTTTTTTTTTCACTTCTTTATTTAAAATATATTTTTAAATTCCAGCATAATCACCTAACTCTAAATATTCCTCCAGGGCTATGGAAGCTACCTCTTATCAGAAATATGCACCAGTTTGTTGGTTTTCTGCCCCATCACCACTTGAGAGACTTAGCCTTGAAATATGGTCCATTGATGCACCTTGAACTTGGTGAAGTTTCACATGTTGTCATTTCTTCAATGGAAACTGCCAAAGCCTAAAGAGATTTTGAAACATCACGACATCACTTTTTCTCAAAGGCCCCGTGTTCCTGCTATTTAGATCTTTGCTTACAATTTTTCGGATATTGCTTTCCGACCCTATAGAGACTACTAGAGACATCTATAAAACATTTGTACGTTGAAGTTGCTAAATGTAAAACGTATGCAATCATACAGATCAATCAGGGAAGAAGTGGTATCGAAACTCATTAGATCAATTTCTTCAAGTGCGCCTGGATCGCCAATAGACCTTAGTAAATTGATGTTCTCATTGATCAATGATATCATTTCAAGGGCGGCCTTCGATGGGAGATGCAAAGACCGGGAAGCTTTTATGCAAATTGCTCAGAAAATTACAGAGCTAGCAAAAAGTTTTAGTATTGCCGATGCGTTCCCTTTAATAAATTTACTTGAGGTTCTCAGTGGGATGAGGTCTCAAATAAAGAGAGTGCATTATGAAGTTGATAAGATTGTCGATCACTTCGTGAAGCAAGCTTCGAATCAGAAGGGTGTGACTCTCGGTTCTGTTATCATCGAAGCCACTTCGCAGCCTTCTCTCTTTGCTTTCTCCGATGTTGAGGGAGAAAACGCCCTTCTACCTCTTGAGGTTATGTTAAAGTGAAGAAATTCAAGTTCAACCTAGAACCCTAACCTCCTTGTGCAGCGAAATAACATGTTAATCAAGCAAAATAGTAAGAATCCAAAGCAGAAAATAAAAGAGTGCAACACAATCTTACGTGGTTCGGCCAATTACTTACGTCCATAGTGGATCCAAGGAGTTTAGTCTTTCTTATTAACTCCCTAGAGATTTTACAAGAAAAATCCAATATGAAGAACCCTCAAAAGGACCTAATGCTTAGTGAACCCTTACTTTACCACGAACAATGATCACCCAAACGACTGTTCCACCCTAGCGCACATAAGCACTTAGTGTCTACCCAGTTCTTCTCCTCTCTTAAAGTCTCTCTTAATACTTAATCTGAAATCAAGGGTTTACAAGTGTTTATATAGGGTGTATTTCGTGCCTACTAACCTTATTCCGTATTGGAGTAAGAGTCCATTTATTTTAGAAGTCTAAAACTTTCCAAAACTCGAAATTCCAAACCAAAATAGACATCCTGACGCGTTTGGGCTCTGCGGTGCTCGTCCTTGGGTGCCGCAGCTCTGGACATTATCGTGCCCATTGCCGAGGCGCTGGGCTTCTGTAATAGGCGCTGCGGCACTTATGCTTGGTAGCTCCTCCTGCGTTTTCTTTGCTTCTTTTGCGTCTTCGAGTCCCGTTTCACTTTCCCCTTTGTGTCCCACACGTCCTAGACTTCTCCATATATGTCTCATATGTTTTAGAATTCTTATGACTCTCTACTTTAATATTCATCTCAATTCTTGTTCAACCAAAATTGTTGAATCACCAATTTTTTAACATCTGACATTCTCACCATTTCCAATATTGCCGAGGTAATATGTTTTTAGGGTTTTTATTCATATTTTTTTTTATTTTTTGTTTATGTTTGTAAGTAATTTTTCTGTTAATTGTTATTTGGTAAAGAAATTTATATGATCATCTCAATTCTCACGATGAAAGGTCTTATCTTTGGCATTATTTTTTGAAAATTTTCCCATCTGGTAAGTCCATCTTTTGTGCTAACACTCGCATAATGGCTATCATTAATTTTCAGGTGCAGACACCTGTAGTATGTGGTATAACTTCCCATGGGTATGATCACATGGAGATTCTTGGTAATGAGTTCTATATTTCCTTATATTAATTTAGTGTAACTATTCCCTATTACTTAATGTGAATATTTGCTAAATAAAGCTTAAGGTAGATTGTTGCATTTTAGTATGTTTGAATTTGGAACATTGGAGTTGTAACTTTCTGGGAGGAAGCCGAGATTAAATGTTAGCGCATAATTTAGATTATGCTATTTGAAGATTAATTTGGCTTATTGTATTTGTCATTCTGTTTTACTTTTTCTGGAATCTGGATGATACAAACAGGAAATACACTTGGCGAAATTGCTTGGCATAAGGCTGGTATCTTTATGGTGTTCTATAGAATTACAATATTTACTCGAAGCATAGATTCTATGCCATTAGCATATGCTTTTGTTAATTAATGTGATTTAAAATTACAATATTATAAAATTTGAATGAACACGTGTGCAGATGGCTATGTTGGATGGTATCACAACGGGGTGTGGGGGTGGAAATTCCCTCCAGGGGACGTTTCGTGTAGTAACTGATAAAACTGTATGTGATTGGTTCTATCTTTTAGTACATGCAATTCTACTTTATATGGCAATCAAATGCCTTCTTAAAGAAGCTGTCTTCAATGTCTTGAATCTGTGATAAACAACTTTTAGATTTGTGCCTTTTGGCGTGTATTATGTGTAAGCACTTGCCATATCTGGTAAATTCACTCAAGAGATATATTTCTTACTTATGCAGGTTTTGGCTCATCCAGAGACTCAAATGGGGTTCCATCCTAATGCAGGGGCTTCCTTTTATCTATCTCACCTGCCTGGTTACTTAGGTAAGATCCCTCTCTTTCAGGTTTATTGATGCAATTGCTTTCAAACGTGAAAGTAGTTGGGCGATGCTTCCATTTCATGCACTTGTCTTGGACTTCCGGGTCACTTTCTCAAGGTTAAATTAAAGACTGTTAACCGAAATTTTTTATATTTTACTCGTGACTATTACAGTTAGAACTTGTTCTCTGCATATGCTTTCTTATCATTTTGCTTGTTTGTTGGCCTCTGGTGATTCTTGTCATCTATTTTGGGGACTTCATCTAGACGGCACTTCAAAGGCCACAACTTTGAATTGGCACATTTTCTCATCTTAACTTGTTTAAGAAAAACATAGCTTTATAATGGCAGCTTCCCCTTGATGTTTTGTGTGTTCTGTTAATTACTTGTATTCTATGCTAAATATGATGGATTTTCCACATTGCGAATCCTTTTTCCAGGAAAGCAATAGAAGTGATATGCGATGTTTGGTTTTGTTTCTTTTCTCTTTCAGGGGAATACTTAGCTCTAACAGGAGAAAAGCTCAACCGTGCAGAAATGAATGCCTGCGGTCTTGCCACCCACTATAAGTTAAATGCGGTTAGTTCTAATCCACCTTACTTACTATTCAGCTCTTTTTTTTTTTTTTTTTTTTTGTGTTACTTTCATATGCAGCTAATAATTATGAAGTCTCCCTGACAGAGACTTGCATTGGTTGAGGAACGCCTCGGTAAATTAATCACAGATGATCTTTCTGTTATAGAGAATTCTCTTGCTCAGTATGGTGACCTCGTCTATCTAGCTGGGGAGAGCGTTCTTCGCTGGGAAGGTTCCATGAACATTTATCTTTGTTATGCTTTCACTATCGTGGCTGGTGTGTTCTCTTGGTCATGAAAGGAACAAACAGCAATATAACAATCATCAGCTGAGGTAGAATACGTCACAGCAGTAAGCTCAGCTTATTAAGCATATGGCTGAGAACAATATTTGAAGATATTGGACAAAAAATGAATGAAGCTACAAAAATATTCTGTAACAACAAGTCTGCAATAACTATAGTAAAAAAATCCCATGTTCTATAGTAAGACCAAATATATTACAATTAAGTATTATTTTTTGAGAGACATCAACAAACTAAGAAATTAAACTCAAGTATTGTAGAACAGAAGAACAAATTGCAAACATATTTACTAAGGTTCTTCTAAGACCAAAGTTTGAGTTACTACGAAAAGCGTTGAGAGTTCATCAAAAGTGCATTAAAGTTGAGTGTTAAGATTAATGTACTTTTTAGAAAGGAGGCTCAAAATATTAAATACTAAAAAATTTAGACAAATTTGTAAATATTTAGATAATTATGAGCAAATTAAAATTATGTAAAAAAATTTAAACTTAAATGATAATTGTGTGGTGTGTATTTGTTTGTTTGTAAAAAGAAGTGGTGCATAAGAGTAAGTACAGTAACTATAAAAAGGGAGAAATGCTAAGTATTGTATAATTTAGTTGTAGAATAACAACTAGATCCTCCTAAAATCATAAAGTCTTGTAATCTTTCTTCTTATTTTAATACATTTTTTTTTCAACTCAAATTTTTTTTAATTTCTTGCAAAATATATTTTTCACAAAACCTCTAAATACTTTCCTCAATAAATATCTCCAAAATTTCTTTCAATAGAAAAAAAAGCCAAAATTACTATCATAATTGTTATTAAATCTTCATCCTTTTACACTGAAAGAAACATTAAACAGTCATAAAATTCATAATTTTTGTGAAACTTTTTGATAATGGATTCAATTTAATTTATTTTTCAACTTTAAATTTTGAAAATGATCCCTATTCTATGATGGGCTCTCAATCAGTGAATTAATTTCTTCTAATAATATATTTGATCGATCTTACTTTTTAACTTGCTTTGTTTTTTGACTGTTCATTCTTGATCATTCTCCTGATCTCCTGTCTAACCCAGAGTGTAGATTTATGTAATGACCAAATTATTTTGTAATCATCTAATTATCAATTTCACTTGTTTTTATTGTCAATTTTCTGTTTAATTTTTTTTATTAAAAATTAGTTTGGTTCATTTAATTTGCACTGGCAGTTGAATGTATAATGTTTCTTTGGTGTGCATAGTTGCTTATTAATCTAGACAACTACCGGAATTTCCCTGTTTGTACTGGCAACTTCAGGCGCCTTGTTGCTTCAGCAATTATTTTATTTCTGAACTATGAATATTGGCACAAGTAAATTTTTCTTTGCAGCATGTCTTTTTTGCATGCATTCAATAAGGTTTATTTTGGAAAAGAATACACATACGGATCCTTTTTCTCTAAAATAAAATTAAATAAAGAAACTTTATTGTAATATATTTTATTAAAAAGCCCTCTCTCGTTCTCTTTTCGGTAAGATATTGATGCTCTTGTAATTCAATTATTAGTTATTTTCTTCAGCCTAACTTATGGAGTCTAACTCATTAATTATAGAATAATGTTTCTTGATTTGAAAAGCAATGCTTTTGATGAATTTGTATTGAGTATATTTCAATGTAACAGTGAATACAATATTTGTGTTGCAAAGCCTAACTTATTTACACGAATTCTAATTCATTTTTTTCTTAGACATTGGTGGCAAACACTGCCCTATTTTCATGTATTACATTTTGCACTATCTACATTTTCATCCATTGGATTATCCTGTAATGTAACTTCACTGTTGTGATTATGCCAACTCAACAATGTACTGCCCTTGATCTCATCCATTGATTTATCCTCCATTATACCGTCAGTATTGAGATCATCCCATGTCACCAAAATACCTCCACTTAGTTGCTTTCAGTCCTGATGTACCTGCCTCAGCTATTCTGTGACTGATTCATATATTACTTGCCATATGTTTCTTGTCCTGACACAGCAATGCTTGGGCTTGTTACTCTTGAGGCTGGATCATGGCCCAAAGCTAGGATGCTTGTGATAACTTCAATAGAGAATTTATACCAAAAGGATAAATCCAATGGATTAATTAATTTCATATTTCTCTTTTGCTTGGATATGGTAAGGAAAAAAAATTACAAAAAATTGGCATTTCGTTTCTTAACAAATTTTATAATAAAAATAGGATCTTCTCTTGATCCAAATTCTGGAATCTTGAAGATCTTCTATTATATGTATGTTCATTATAGTGTATGATTAAGATTTAATTACTTTTACATTCTTTTCTAATAAACACCATTTCAAATTAGGAGGGAATCCTGGTTGGTTTTCATAACACATCAACACGTACATAATTGTTTTCGCCTTTATAATCCTATTCTAGGACATGTTTGTTGCTGGCATAGACACATCGTCATCAACGGTAGGATGGGCAGTGTCAGAAATGCTGAAGAACCCAAGAGTGGTTAAAAAGGCACAAGCAGAGGTGAGGAAAGTCTTTGACAGAAGAGGAAATGTTGATGAAAGAAGCTCTGAGGTTACACTCTCCCACTGCTTTGATACACCCAAGAGAATGTAGAGAGAGCTGTAAGATTTGTGGATATGATATTCCTGTGGGAACGAAAGTCATTGTTAATGCATGGGCGCTTGGAAGGGATTCAGGTGTCACGGGCTGGGCGCTTGCCATTGACCCAAAAGACTAGCCTATTAGGTAATGCTGCATACCCACCCTTATATACCCAGGATCCACCCAATTTCTATTCGATGTGGGATGTGACATTTTCACCCACCCAATCACGTGACGCCCTCGTCACGGTACGGCCCAAACTCAAGGACTAACCTGGCCCGTATTGCCTATCCCTCCGGGACTAAGGGACTCACTACCCACATGACAATCTCCATTGGGGCTCAAGACACAGGATTTTTAAGGCTCACTTGGCCCATATTGCCCATCCCTTGTCTGCATAGGGGACCCACATCCCATGTGACAATCTCTATTGGGGCAATTTTAGGGGTCCACATACGAATGAGAATTTGGGTCTGCTCTGATACCACTTGTCACGGGTCGGGCGCTTGCCATTGACCCAAAAGACTAGCCTGTTAGGTAATGCTTCATACCTACCCTTATATACCCAAGATCCACCCAATTTCTATTCGATGTGGGACGTGACATTCTCGCGCTTGCCATTGACCCAAAAGACTAGCCTGTTAGGTAATGCTGCATACCCACCCTTATATACCCAAGATCCACCCAATTTCTATTCGATGTGGGATGTGACATTCTCCCCCACCCAATCACGTGATGCCCTCGTCACGGTGTGGTCCAAACTTAAGGACCAACCTGGCCCGTATTGCCCATCCCCCCGAGAATAGGGGACCCACTATCTACGTGACAATCTCTATTGGAGCTTAAGACATAAGATTTTTAGGGCCCACTTGGCCCGTATTGCCTATCCCCTAGCGGCATAGGAGACCCACATCCTATGTGGCAATCTCCATTGGAGCGATTTTGGGGGCCCACATACGAATGAGAATTTAGGTCTGCTCTGATACCACTTGTCACGGGCTGAGCGCTTGCCATTAACCCAAAAGACTAGCCTGTTAGGTAATGCTGCATACCCACCCTTATATACCCAAGATCCACCCAATTTCTATTCGATGTGGGACGTGACACAGGGCATTGGAGTGAAGCTGAGAGCTTTTATCCTGAGAGATTCCCTGATAGTTCTGTTGATTACAAGGGAAATCACTTGGAGTTTATCCCATTTGGTGCTGGAAGGAGGATCTGTCCTGGTCTATCTTTTGGTGTAGCCTAATGTTGAGCTTCCACTTGCTCAGTTTCTTTACCATTTCAACTGGAAACTCCCTGATATAATGAAGAATGAAGATCTTGAGCACTTTGGTGAAATAGTAGTTGTTTAGAATAAAAATGTAATAAAAAATGATCAAAAACGTCGGTACAGAGACTAACATAATATATATTTTAAAAGTGAGAACCAAATTAGTATAAATATTCATAAAATTAGAAATCAAAATGATATTTTTAGAAATTTTCGAAGTAAAAGACAAGTCAATTTTCTTTATTTCTTCTATCGAAAAGAGGTCATTTTTTTTACCATCATTCCTATGGAAATCATTATCTTTTTCTTCTTTATTTCTCTCTTTTTTGACTTTTGTCTTTGGGTAAATGATACATAGACCCTCAAAGTTTAGCGAACTGAAAGATCTCCAAAATTTTCAAAAAACTATAGAAACTATGTCATATAACGAAAATCGTTTAAGTTAACATTTAATTGGTTAAAAATGAGTAAAATACTAAAATACTTCTGGATCATATAGTTAGTTTATATATAACACATTTCAAAATATAATTAGTTTATATTTTAAAATAAACTTACATAAAAAATTAATATGTTAATTAACTGCCCCACCATCACTGAAATCCGCTGATGGTGGACACTTAAAAATGTTAAAATTTTCACTGTTGCCTCTCCCCACCTTTTTTTGCCATAAGGTCGCCGCATTTCTCTATTTTTTGCCATCTTCTCCTATTTTTGATAAAAAAAACGACTCAACCATTATGTAAATCAGAAATAATGGAGTTCAATTGGTGGGCAATTCTATTTTTACTTATTTTTTAATATTTTAATTTATTTAATATGTTGTATATATAAAAGATGTTGACACTTAGTGTTAATAAAGTACTGTATCCTAATGGTTAAGGTAGTATTTTTTCACCCAAAGGTCTTGGCTTCAAGACCCATTGAGTTTATTATTTTTCCTTTCATTTAAAAGGGGTATTGTGGTACTTGTAACTCATTTGATAATCAAAAGACAATTTTACCCTTTTGACTGTTAATTCAAACAATTTCTATTATCTGACAAGGGCCTTTTTGGCTTTTTTAAAACTTCAAGGGTCTTTTAGTATCTTTTGCCAAACTTCGAAGATTTGTATGTCTTTTACCCTTTATCTTTTTCTGTTTTTAATAATAAATTTTCCACATCAATTTGTGGTTCTTTTTGATCTAGATTATAGATTAGTTATTTATATTCAATCATTCAAATTTTATTCTAGATCGTTATATTATATAAACTAGTGATCAAACTTGGTCATTACAAATTTCTTATTAAAAAAAAACAAAATTATAATTTTTATTAAGAACATTCCTGATTATTTTCCTTGCTCAAAAATTAAATAGGCGTTTTTCTCTTTAAAATAATAAATATAATGTCATTTCATTTTATTTAATTTTTTTAATAAATAAGACACTTAAGAGATAGAAAAAGAGAGATATTAGGAGTTAAAAGTCCCATGATATTAATCTCTAATATTATAAATACACCTCTTTTCATGTTTAGATCACATTGATTCATCATCATCAGCCTTAAACACTTAAGAACATCCTTGATTATTTTCTATCAAACAATTGAACAGAAAATACAGATCAAAGCTTTAAGAAGAAATAAATGAAACGACTCGCCTTGTAGTTTCTCTAAAAATTTTAAGGTGGATCTCAACTACTATTCTATAAATATTCACATATTCTAACTAAAATAGAAATTATACTAAAATTTTGGCAGAGTTTTCCATGTATTATGAACATTTCCAAACTGCAACTTAAAAAAAAAAAAAACTTTCATAAACTTGACACAAGCAACTATACTACCAAACTCCCCATGTCTTATTCATAACTCACAACGATCAACATAAAATGAAAAATATATCTCTAAACCATTCATCAATAATTTTCTAAGTGTCTAGGACAATGTTAAAGACATAATGGCACCAAATGCCCAAAAATAACATAATACATATACAAAGTCTAAAGTTTAATACATAAATTCCTATAGGCCCAAAAAGAATAAGAGAGTCCATATGTCCTATATGGCTCACAAAATGATCTAAAACATTACTACGTGACCAATATTAACTAATCATTGGGCTGAGAAAGTCTACAATCTCATAAGAGGAAAAAAGTAAGGGGGTGAATATTCACTAATCTAGTAAGTAGAATATTATAGATAAATAAATAAGAAACATATAGAGATAATAAAATAATAACAAAAATAGACTTTTATACTATATCAACAAGTATGATATAAATGTTTCAAAATTTATAAGAATCATTAAGATCCATTTTTTTGTGCTAAATATGGAAATTTTTTAAAAATTCTAACATAATCGCATAGATGATTTTAATAAATCAATTCATATGTAATATATGTTATCAAATTTAAAATATTTTTCTAAAATCATAACTAACCTAGTACCCAAGAAGAAACCTTGTTATACCGAAAATACTCATCGGACAGAGGTTGGATGAACTAATCTCAATCTTATCTCATATCCTCGTCTTACGCATGAACAATGCAAATTAGCTCTTAAAGAGAAAAATGCCCATATACACGGCTCAAAGTTTATGTGTGTTTACAAATAGGTCTCAAAGGCTTGAATCTCATATCTTTATCTAAAGGGAAAGAGTACAATCTAGTGGTTTCAAATATTCTCTTTTGTACAATATATGAACTTATAACATATCATTATATCATATTTCATTCTCTTTAATATCAAACCATTAGAAACCATTACTACTGATATAAAATAAACACAATCTCGGATAAACATTTTAAGGGCCTAAACCATAATATGGATGCATCATGTATAACATAATATAAACCATTTCATGAAGTAAAGCGTAATTCAAGAGCAATGACTTGTAAGGATAAATATATATATATATTTTAGCTATGGAAACCATTCAAATCATGCTTTAAAATATATATTTAAAATCATGAAGTAAAAATCATAAATAGAGTTTAAATATCCACTGACAAGGTGATGCCGTTAAAAACAAATGCATTCTTAAGATACGTTATGTACGAAAACCCTCATAAATAAAAGAAAGTACACAATTATTATCCAGAATAGAAGTTAATACTTTTTTTTTGGCAAACTCAACAATGTGAGAAATTTATTATGGGAAGGCATAAAATACCTTATCCTTGGTAGAAAAAAAAAACACATAAAAAGATATAGAATATACCAATAGAAAAATGAGAGAAAAGCCTCACCTAAAAAAAGATATACTAATGGAACCTATAAGAAGGCATTCCATTTGCATCATTAAAGAGTATATGAATAATCTTCAAAGGAGATTGTAACCACCATGTAAAATCATCAAAATGTAACTCAAGATTCATCAGTTTATTTGCCACAGTATTATTCTGTCTGAAGGTATGATTAAATCTAAATTGCAAGCGATCAATGTGGTCCCTCCAATGTTGCCACACTGGGTTAGACAGGAAGATGTAAAGTTTCCATGGAGAAATTAATGTAGGCTTATAAAGAAGATGAAAGACTAACATAGAGTCAATCTCCAAAATTTATCTTATGCCATCCACAAGCAATAGCAATCTTCAAAGTTAAGATGATCCCCATTATTTCTGTTTAGTAGGTCGTCTTAATTTTTATAGGACAAGAGAAGGCTCCTAGAAAAGAACCCACCCTATCCCTAAAAATTCATCCACAAGCAGTTATACCTGGGTAACCCTTTGATCTTAATCCACCCCTAAGGAGGAAAATTCTAAAATAGAATAGTAATTTTTTTGGGTACGTCTCAAATTAATTGTAATACCCAAATGATCTAAAATAGCAATATCATCACTAAAAGCATACCCAGGGAATAAAGAAGCAAAGTATCAAATATGAGTAAGACAGTTTGCCTTAATGCCAAATAAATTGAATCTCCAATTATCAAATCTAAGACTATTCCGACCTCTCCAAATCACATAGAACAAATAAGCAGCTAACAAATTCTATAAGTTTAAAAGTTGGGGGCTGAAATTTTTTGATAATATCACTTTCTGTATGTCCTTAACAGTGGAAACCGAAGGAAGATATTGTTTAAACATAGCAGTGAACTAATGCCAAAGCTTTATAACTGAAGGATAACATACAAAAATGTGGTCCACTGTATCAGTCTCAAGGAGCAAACTAGAATAATACAAATACCACGTGACCACAATTATTCATCAGTAGGAAGAAGATTTTAAAGCAGACACCATATGAATATAGAGATTTTAGGTGGAAAAAAATCACGCCAAAGAGATAATAAAGATGAATAAGTTATTGTAATACTATTGATGAAATTATAATTCTATCCCTTATAGAAATCCAAATTAACTTATCAGCCTTACCATTAATTGACAGTATAGTATAATTGACCCGTTCTTTTAAATGAGGAAAAACAGAAAGAATAGAATTTGAAATCCTTCATTGTCCCTCATTAATTACGTCTTTCACCATTTTTTCTAAGTGTAAATCTCCAATAGAAAGAATGGGTTCATCTAACCATATATAGTACCAAAATTAATGGAGGTCCCATCACCAATGATCTATTTTGTTCCCCCATAAAAATAGAAAAGAATCGATTTAAAGCCATTCTATGGAGAAGAGTTAAGGTATCGCTTACTTACATCTAAAAAATTATATCATTTTCTCAAGAACTTTAAGCAGATATATGTTGGATTATCGAGTGTGTGATATACGAGTGTATACGTAATTTTAAAAATTATTATGTGCAACGGAAGCATGTACATATACATCCATTTTAATAATTTCAACATATATCACATATATGCATAAGTATAACAGTTATACAATTATAAACATGATGAACAACATATATCACATATATAAACAAGTATAACTATTATACAAATATGAACATAATTGTAGTTAAAATATAATGTAAAATACTCACTTAATGAAGGTAACTTTACAAATTCTTCAAATCTTTCACCAATCCTTGTGAAGAGCTCACCTTGAAGTGTATGTTGAACAATTCTAGTCCATAACTTTTGGTGGGATTAAGGAGCTGGAATAATAACTTAGTTTTAGAATTTTCAACAACTTGTATTCAAACTCTTTTGAATACAAGTGTGTTTCTTAAATGGAGATAACAAATATTTTCTATACAACTCTTGTATTAATTAAAAATATTTAACATACACCTCTTGTATATTAATCTTAGAAACAATTTCTACATGATAATTATTTTGAACAACTTTTTACAAAATAATTATCTTTTGCTCTATTTACATATCATTCATTTTGCCCATCCATTAAAGAAGGAGATGAAGA
Source organism: Ailanthus altissimus (assembly GCA_946807835.1). Lineage (NCBI taxonomy): Eukaryota > Viridiplantae > Streptophyta > Magnoliopsida > Sapindales > Simaroubaceae > Ailanthus > Ailanthus altissimus. The sequence continues at coordinate 20,834,181 of OX327713.1, read as the reverse complement.
GAAGTTTGTTTATTTTTCCAACACTTGAAAGAATAAAACTCAAAACTCTCTCTTACCTCTCTTCCTTGTCATTGTCGAATTCTCCTCTCCAAATTGAATGAATCAATTCAATTGTTTTGCCAAAAATTCATTTTATTTATTCAACACTTTGATTAAACAAAAGGAAGTGCTCCACCAATTTTATTGTTGGTCTCCCACTTAGGATTAATTAAACCAAACACTAGAATAATGGCCACCTAAATTAATCTTTACCAAGCAAATATAATTACTTTAATTATAATGGGTAATTAAATGGCTAACATCTAATCCCCTCATTGTATTAAAATACAATGCCATGATCTATATATATATATATATTATAATATTATATAATAATATAATAATAATATATAATTTAATTATTCAAAATAATTTTGAATAATTTCTTTTTACCTTACTAATTTTTACTACCATAGTTAAAGGGTAAAAAGGTAAAATCAAATCATGGAACAAATTTTGTCACATGTCAATATTCTATTAATTAACAACCCTTGTTAATTAATTCAATGATGTACTTAACAATTAAGTCTTGACAAATGTAACCGAGGGATCCCGAAACAATTGTTTTATTTTGCTAAAATTTATTGGATCAAACTATTTAATCCAATCCGCTACTCCAGTGCGCAACGAGTACACTTCATATTATAAGACTCTCTAGGTCCACACCTAATTTGTCATATGGAGCTCCTCCATACATCCGTGAATACTGTCCCACACACACGTTACGGATATTACAAATTAGCGTATTAGACCATGCAACTTGAGGTTATTGCATATTCGTATAATCATTCTATCATTTATATCCTTGAAGAGTAGAGATATAGATCATCACCGTCAAATCTTTTATTTGCTCAACCATAAACTTATCTCCAGATTTATATTTCATTAAACAATATCCACAAACACTTTTGTGATATTGTTTATTCCTTCGGAATATCTTTTTCGAGGTTTATACTTGTAGCCACAAGTCTTTTTAAAATACAATCTCGGAGCATCAAGATATACAACCCACTCATATGAGCTGACAGATTCCATATCTACGCATACCGGACTCCATGAGCATCGGACTATACCCAGCGACACTCAGCGGTTAGACCATGAAAGGTTTCTCACATGTGTGGAACCAAAGCATGGTGGATCATTCACAAGCCCACTATGGCGCTCAGGTCAAAGGATCACAAATACTACTCAACTCAGAAGACCTTCCATTGATGGCTTTATGAGATATCTATTGGATGTCTTCGTGAGCCTGTTCAATATCTAGTCCTTACTGAATACCTGCATCTCTATATGAGCTTCCTATTAAGCTCATGATTTACTAAGATTAACTATCTGGACCATCTAAATATAGACATACACTAATCTATATTAATAAGTTCCACCAATAAAGTAAAATTGCACATGCCAGAATAGAGTAATCAACATATCAAAATCATGACCGACATTCAAGTACAATTATAAATGTATCTACATAGTTTTGTTCCTTGCGCTAGCATGAAAACAAATTTTCAATCACCTATTATGAAAATAGTCCCACATATTCATGAAAATACTTAACATGTGTTTTTTTTTTGAAAGACTTAACATGTGATTTGAAAAAAACTGTAAATGTTGTTATCTCTACTTTTTCTATTTTGGATGATATTTTCTGTACATGTCATCATCGAAATGTATATGCTCCACCCAATTTAAGTTTTTTGCCCATCTGATTTTGCTCAAGATTCAAAGAATGACACGGATTGGAAATCAATTATTGATCTTTTATGCTTTGGTGAATTTGAATTTGTTCGGCTTCTATTTTACTTGGTGGACGATTCTCCCTCAATTATTATTCATTTTTGTCTCGTCATGATAGGAAAATATACCTTCCATCTTATCGTCTTTTTCTCATGATCCAAGTTTTGCATTTGTATTGTGCAATGGATTTAAGCCATAATCCGGCTCTATTTTAAGGTTTCGAGGGAAGTCGTCAGGTTTGTTGAAATGGGTCATGTTTAAATAAATTTAGCCCATTTATTAAAAGCCTATTAAAACTCTTCTAGGTAAGCTTTATGGCATTTTTTAAAAATCAAAGTTCTTTAATGTTTTTGTTTATTTAAGTATGATTTTGAATTATTATAATGTAAGTATTTAAAATTTTAGAGAGAAAAAATTAGTGTAAGAGAGCATATTGAAGGTTTGAAAGCAAGATCTTCACTCTAAATTAAGGTTTTCACTTATATATATATATATAAGAGTGGGATTTATAACACTAATTTTTTTATACAATTAAAGTTAAGATGTAATTGTAACATTTTTAAAGTTATTTAATTTTTAATAAACTCCACCAAAATAATAAAGTATTATGTTCTCTCTCATCTTTTATTTCTTTTTCTTATCTCATCCAACTCAAATGTCTCTCTCATATTAATGTTTTACTTATTTATTGTACGAAATTTATATTTAATTGATTTTAACAACTTTATAGATTATACATAATTCATTTTTTAAATTAATCTCAATTTTTAATTATATTTAAATTTATAAATTAAAACCATACGCAACTGAAATTTGAATTATTTTATTTTAAAAAATTAAGAACAAGTTAAAAGATTAAAGAGAATTAGAATTAAAAATGAAGAAGAAGAAGCTAGCTAGTATATTTAATGAAATTAATATTATGGTGAACATGGAGCCTTGTTTGAGCAGTTATGCATGGTAGCTTTTGAGTCTATGTCAGCATGGGTAATATACCTTGTGGCAGCTTAATGTTTTAGTTTCTTTTCTTATAAAAAAAAATTTCTTTTATTAAATGGGTGCTAATTCTGTTATATTCCAATAGAGGTGCTTTGCAACAATTAGTTTTAGCATAATTTAATAGATATTAGCTGATTAGAGGCGAATTTATTCGGAATTACAATTAATCTGCTACCATTCTACATCGTGAGTTTAATCTGAGAGGAAAGGAACTTTGGATTGGAATAATGGTGGTTCTGTTCTGCAATCAATCCTTTTTTTCTCTTGCTACTAGTTTCACAAATTGGAAAAACAGGTTCTTAATAACTCAGCATTTCTTTCATAAGATTTCATGTCTCATTTTATAATGCGCCCCCTGAAGATTATATCTAATTTAATTAAATATAGCTAAACATTGACCATTCATATATCACGATGACAATATTATATCTAATTTCATTAAATATACTAGCTAGCTTCTTTTCGTTTTTTTTATAATTCTAATTCTCTTTAATCTTTTAACTTGTTCTTAATTTTTTAAAATAAAATAATTCAAATTTCAGTTGCGTATGGTTTTAATTTATAAATTCAAATATATTTAAAAATTAAGAATAATTTAAAAATGAATCATATATAATCTATAAAGTTGTTAAAATTAATTAAATATAAAATTTGTACAATAAATAAGTAAAACATTAATATGAGAGAGACATTTGAGTTGAATGAGATAAGAAAAAGAAATAAAAGATGAGAGAGAATATAATATTATTATTACTTTGATGGGGTTTATTAATAGTTAAATAATTTTAAAAATATTATAATTACACCTTAACTTTAATCATAACCATTGAATAAAAGAAAATCTAATGATTAAAAATTTATGTCAAAAGTTATATAAAACAATAGGTACCATGAATTCTTCCCTTATATATATAAGTGAAAATCTTAATTTAGAGTAATGATCTTACTTCCAAATCTCTATATACTCTGTTACAATAACTTTTTCTCTTTAAAACTTTAAATATTTAAATTTCTCTTTAATTAATATTATTTCAAAATTTCAGGGTTTTTAATCATACTTAAAATATTACATACATTATAATAATTCAAAATCATACTTAAATAAGCAAAAACATTAAAGAACTTGATAGAAAATGCCATAAAACTTACTTAGAAGAGTTTTAATAGGCTTTTAATAAATTGGCTAAATTTATTTAAACATGACTCATTTCAATAAACCTGACGACTTCCCTCGAAACCTTAAAATAGGGCCGGATTATGGCTTAAATCCATTGCACGATACAAATGAAAACCTTGGATCATGAGAAAAAGACGATAAGATGGAAGGTATATATTCCTATCATGATGAGACAAAAATGAATAATAATTGAGGGAGAATCATCCACCAAGTAAAATAGGAGCCGAACAAATTCAAATTCACCAAAGCATAAAAGATCAATAATTGATTTCCAATCCGTGTCAATCTTTGAATCTTGAGCAAAATCAGATGGGCAAAAAACTTAAATTGGGTGGAGCATATACATTTCGATGACATGTATAGAAAATATCATCCAAAATAGAAAAAGTAGAGATAACAACATTTACAGTTTTTTTTAAATCACATGTTAAGTATTTTTCATGAATATGTGGGACTATTTTCATAATAGGTGATTGAAAAATTGTTTTCATGCTAGCGCAAGGAACAAAACTATGTAGATACATTTATAATTGTACTTGAATGTTGGTCATGAATGTGCAGTTTTCAATGGTCAGAAGTTTGCCAGCCAAGTGTTTCATTTTAAACAAGTTGGGAAAATTTATTTAATTTTAATTAACAAGCGTTTAATTTTAATTAATTTAATTTAATTTGGGGGTCGGCTTAATAAGTTGGGAAAGCGCATTAATTTTCAACAAGCACTTTCCTCGAATAAATAGTAACCAGTTACTACCTTATTATGTACATTGTTTTTATTCAACATGGAGCTCCATTTCCCCTCGACTCCAGTTCTATTCACTTTCTTTATCTTTGTGTTCATAGCAATGAAGATAAGAAAGATGGGCTTCAAGACCAACAATTCATCTTCAAGTTTACCACCAGGGCCACGGAAGCTGCCATTCATAGGTGATATGCACTACTTCGTTTTCTCTCTTCCTCACCGAAGACTTGGGGACCTGGCGAAGATATATGGTCCTCTCATGCACATTAAACTTGGCGAAATTTCAACTATTGTGGTCTCTTCGCCTGAGGCTGCTAAAGATGTAATGAAAACTCATGATCTTAACTTTGCTTACAGGCCTTCGCTTCTTGCTCCAAGTATTATATTTTACAATCGTACTGACATTGTCTTTTCACCATATGGAGATTATTGGAAAATGCTGAGAAAAATCTGCATATCCGAACTTCTGAATCCGAAATGGGTGCAATCTTTTAGATCTATCAGGGAGGAAGAGGTATCGAAGCTTATTAGATCAATTTCCTCGAATGCAGGATCGAGGATCAACCTTAGTAGGAAAATTTTGTCAACGATTTTCAGCATCACATCAATATCAGCCTTCGGTAAAACATGCAAAAATCAGGATGCATTCTTGCATCTTGCCAAGAAAACGATGGAGTTCGTAGGAGGTTTCTCCATTGCTGATGCCTTTCCTTCTTATAAAATTCTCCACTCAATCAGTGGAATGAAGAGTAAACTTGAGGAGCTTCACACAAAATTTGATATAATTCTTGAAAACATCGTTGATGAGCACAAAGAGGGTGAACAGGATGAAGGTTTTATGGACGTTCTTTTGAAATTGCGGAAGCATGGGGACCTTGAATTTCCCCTCACTAAGGACAATATCAAAGCAGTTATTCTGGTTTGTATCTTCGTCCTGTTCTTTTCATATCACATCATCATATGATGCACAAAATTCCACTTCTTGATATCACTTGGAGATCAATGTATCGAATTTCAAAAGAAAGCTCTAGTATGAGTTTTGCTATCATATCATATCATTATTTATGACGTTTGATATTCATTCCACTCTTAAAGTCACGAGTTTGATAAATTCTGCTACTCATTCACGATATATCAAAATTAATAATATTATAATAATTGCTCACACCAAGACATATAGGAGTTTGGTTTATATCTCATGTAAAAAAGCAAAGAACTAATTTATTATTTAGTCCTTTTACATTTGTTTAATTGTTTGAACTCAAATTTGTCAAATACTATTTCAGGACATATTTATTGGTGGGACTGAGACGTCGTCTATAACTATAGAATGGGCAATGTCCGAATTGTTAAGAAATCCAGAAGTGATGGAAAAGGCACAAGCAGAGGTGAGGAATATCTTTAAGATAAAAGGAAATGTCGATGAAACAAATCTTGGTGAATTAAAATACTTGAAGTTAGTTATCAAAGAAACTCTGAGGTTACACACTCCTCTAGCTTTGTTATTTCCAAGAGAATGTCAGAGAAGTTGCGAGATTCTGGGATATGAGATACCCTTCAAGACCAAAGTCATTGTAAATGCATGGGCAATAGCAAGGGATTCAAGATATTGGAGCCAAGCTGAAAGATTCTATCCTGAAAGGTTTCTCGACAGCTCGATAGATTACAAGGGGGCTAATTTTGAATTTATCCCATTCGGTGCTGGAAGAAGAATTTGTCCTGGCATGTCATTTGGTGTCGCCAATGTTGAGCTTGCACTTGCTCAGTTGCTTTATCATTTTGATTGGAAACTGCCCAATGGAGCAAAGCATGAAGAACTGGAGATGACTGAGGCTTTGGGTCTCACTGTGAGAAGGAAAAACGATCTTTACTTAATTCCCAGTCCTTATCATTCTAGAAATATCAATTGAACTGAAACATGTGAGTTCAGTTCATTAATGGCGAAAATTGCTGAAAATGTATTAATTTTCCATTGAAATTATTGATTTTCGCTTGTACTAAGTATTTAATTATGAAAATAAATAAAATATTTCTAACTTTGAGAGGGGGAAGAGTTAATGTCTATGTGTAACCAATCATGAAGGTTATTATTATTGAGCTATATGTATTTTTCTTGCTTATTCAATAATTGAATGAAACCAGACTCTTTTTCATATCCTTCGGTTTTCCATGTTCTTTGTCTTTTCAATCAGTAGTCCAGTTTCTTTTCCTCTTAGATTGATTAATGCCACTTAAAATAATTAAGGATTTCAATATTAGATCTACCCTCCACCAGGAAGCTCTAGTTTATAAATGTATATTTTAGCATAGGTATTGTTCTAACTGTTACTAATATTTTATCTTTTATTTTTTTTTAATTTTTTGAATGCTTAGGCAAACAAAGTGCTAAGTAACCTAAAGGGACCATCTAGCCTAGATCAAGGCCACCAAAATCCAATTGGCTATGTTGAAGCAGCCATTGTGCATCAGGTAAAGGATACTGCAGAGCAAAGCACAGTAGCAACCAATTCTTTGCAACACAAGGCATCAGCAGCAACAATTGTACATCAGGCAAGGACACCGAGAGACCAAGGCACCAACAACAGCAAAATGCAGTGTGCCAGCAATAACGATTAGGTTGTACCTCAACATGAAGGACAAAGCCTGATGTGGCAAAATTAGAAGCAAGAATGGTACAGGTAGAGAATAATCCAATGAACACAATTGAATTGGTATAGGATAAGGAAAAGAAAGGACAATAATAAGCAATTGATAATTAGCTCAATTCTAGCTGTAAAATTGCTGTATTATTCATAGAACTAAATATATATACATGCTATATGATGTAACTGTTACATTGAGAGAAATATACAAAAAGCATTTTTCATATCTTCAAGTTATCTTGATTTATAACTTGGTATCAGAGCTAATTCAATGGCCTCGAGCTCAACAAACACATCACCTTTGAATCAAAACAACACTAGTCAACAAGGAAACAACATGCCAGCTTCACCCTTTATGTTCTCTGCACCCATAAAATTCATTAATCCAAATTATCTCTTTTCGGAATCACAAGTGTTGCCCAGCATCATAGCTAATGGTCTCATGGGGTTTATAGATGGCATCAAGCCAAGCCCGAGATCACACAATGTCACTATTGACAATGATAACACTGTTATCACCATGGATAATCTTGAATATCAAGTTTGGGTCATGAAAGATCAAAACTTGATGGGATGACTGCTGTCTTTATTATTAGAAGACATGTTAGGGGTAGTCATTGAATGTACTAGCTCTTATCATCTGTGGACTACACTTGAGAGCTTATTTGCCTCACATTCAAAGGTAAGAATCATTCATCTTAAGTATATGATTCAGTCAACCAAAGAAAGATCAATGAGCATAACTCAGTACTATATGAAGATGAAAAGCATAGTAAAATCTTTAAGGTGTGTTGGTTATGCTATGACAGATGATAAGCTTACTGACTGCATACTTGTAGGCTTAGAAAATGCTTATGATCTTATTTTTGTAAATGTAACCTCAAGAACTGACAAGCTTCCTCTAGCTAAAGTTTACTCCTTACTTCTGACTCAAGAACACAGACTTAAGCAGAATGTCTCACATGAGTTGTTTGAGGGACTAGTAACCTTCAATGCAAACTATGCTTAATATGGATGGAACTAAAAGAAATCTTGGAATAGGAAAGGCAAGATGAATAACTTCCACACCTTTCAAGGTAGTAGCTTCAATGCAAACACCAACTTTGGTTTCAACAGTAGTAAACCACAGAGAAATACAAACAATGAAACTAATCAAGTATGCCAAATTTGCTTTAAATGCAAACACACTGCTATGGAGTGTTGGCATAGATTCAAGAAAGATTTTGCTCCAAAATCAACTCAGAACAACAAGATGAAGAAGGCATATGCAGTCACAGTTGATACTTAAGAAGACATTTCCTGGTACCTTGACAGTAGTGCAACAAACCATGTCACCAACAATATGGCAAATCTCTCTCTTTCAGCAGTTCATACAAGGGAAATCAAAAGCTGGTTGTAGGTAATGGTCACAACTTGTTTATCACTCACACTAACACCACAAAACTTATAGCACAAAACACTTCACACACCAAGAATTTGTACTTTAATGAAATTTGACTTGTGCCTGAAATCACCAAAAACTTAAACTGTATATCTAAGTTGGTTAAGAATAATGATGTAACCTTAAAATTTAACAAGAACTATTGTGTGGTGAAGGACAAGACACATGAGAGTGTAATGCTTTTAGGAGTAGCTAGGTAAGGCTTCTATCAGCTACAGTGTTATGGTAAGTCAACTAGTCTGTCAAAACCAAATTCAAGTCCAGAGTCAGCATCCAACTTCATCAAAGTGTAAGGAGTCTAGAGTCCATGTCAAGAAGTCCAGAGTCTATGTTCTCATTTAGTTTAAATATTTGTGTTAAGGATGATAGTTTGAGTCAAAAATATGTTCAAGAGACTGCAAAAGAAGCCTTAAGACTAGAACTTAAATTAGAAGCACTACACAGGAGGTTAGGGCATTAAAATGTAATGATTCTCAATGACATGATCTCAAAATGTAAAGATCTCTTTAAATATCTAAATAAAAATATTGCAGCACATTATGAAATGCCTTTTTGTTCTGCCTGTCAATATGGGAAACTACATAGGTTGTCTTTTAAAGAATTAACAACCAAAACCAATAAGCCTCTTGAACTCCTGCATTTGGACCTTTAGGGACCATCTTTAATTGTGTCAAGCAAAGGTTTCAGATACTATTTAGATATAGTGGATGATTATACCAACTTTATTTGGGTTTTTCACTGACACAAAAATCTGAAACACTTGAAACCTTTGCTGCCTACAAAACTCAAATTGAAAATTTGATAGAACATCAAATAAAGACAATTCACATTGACATGGGTGGTGAATTAAAGGTCTTTGAATCATATCTCAAAGCAGAAGGCATAAACCAAAGATTTTCATGCTTACACACTCACCACTAAAGTGAAAAAGTTGAAAGAAAACATAGGCACTTGACTAAAACTGAACTCACCTTACTTGCATAAGCACACATGCCACTTAGATATTGGTGGAAAGTTGTCAACAGGTTACCCTCCAAGAAATTGAACTACAAGTCACCCTATAAGAAGGTATTTAATCACACACCTAACTACTTACTCATAAAAATATTTAGTTGTGAGTGTTATCCTTTTCTAAGACCTTATAATAGAAATAAATTTGATTTCCATACTTCAAAATATGTGTTTCTAGGATATGCATTAAAACACAAGGGTTATATATGTAAGTACCCCTCATGAAGAATATACATAGCAAGGCCTGTGATATTTAATAAGAAATATTTTCCCTTTGAGTCAAATGTTCAATTTAGGTCTAACAATCATAATCACAATTCAGATGTCAAAAACATAGATCATCGCTTTATCTTTTCCAACTCAATACCTTTAAAATTAATTAATCTAAGTCTAGATGCAGTTGATATTGAGGTACCATCTAGTTTATCACCAGAAGCAGCAAATGACACCTCTTCAACACAATAATTTACTGAATGGATCCTATCACTTTTAACCCCTCAAAAACCTACACTAGTTGAAACACAAAACCAAATTCCTAGTTACACATATAATAACTATCCTATGATCACAAGATCCAAAGTTGAAACCTACAAGCCAAAAATCTATTTATCTATTAATTCTGATCATATCACTACACTAGACAATGTTAATACTGCCATTCAGGACTGCAACTGGAAAAAATGCCATGGATTAGGAATATAATGCACTAGTTAAGAACAAAACTTGGTCCCTAATTCACTTTGATCCCAACATGAAGATTGTAAGAAATAAATGGGTCTATAAGGTAAAGAAAAAACTTGATGGAACCATTGAGAAGTTCAAGCCCAAGCTAGTAGCCAATGGCTACTACCAGACGATTGGAGTGGATTATAATGAAACCTTTAGTCCAGTCATCAAGCCATGTACTATTGGGATTGTGCTAACACTAGCTTTGATGAATGGGTGGAGGTTAAAGCAAATTGACATCAATAATACTTTCTTAAATGGGGATTTGATAGAAGAGGTGTATATGCATCAATTAGAAGGGTACCGAGACAAAGAATTACCAAAATTTTATATGCAACCTCTATAAGGCATTGTATGATCTGAAACAAGCCCCAAGGGTCTGGTTTGATAAGCTCAAAACCTCACTCATAAGTTGGGGTTGTACATGAACTAAGAGTGATACTTCATTGTTCATAAAGAAAAATAAACTTGAGTTCACCATAATATTAATCTATGTAGATGACATCATAGTGATAAGGGATAATGAGTAGGCAGTTCAAAAACTTATTAATGACTTGAGCTTAAGTTTTTCCTTAAAGGATCTTGGTAACTTATATTAATTCTTTGGCATAGAGATAAGAAGAATTAAAGATTCAATTTTTCTCTCTCAAAGTAAGTACATCAAGGAACTGCTGGTTAAAGCTAATATGCTAGAATGCAAGGGAAATAACACACCTCTCAGCATTAGACAGAAACTAACTAAGATAGATAGAAAACTCTTCAACATTCTTACTTTATACAAAAGAATCATTAGGAGTCTACAATATGCAACACTAAGTAGACTTGAGTTGGCATTTGCTATCAACAAATTGAGCCAATTTATGAGCAACCCTCCGAAGATACATTGGATGGCATGCAAGAGAGTGTTGAGGTAACTCAAAGAAACACAGGTTTTGGTCTCAATTTGAAGAAGTCTGAATAACTGAAAATGTATGCATTCACAGATGCAGGCTGGGCATGTGATACTGATGATAGAAGTTCAATATAAGGCTACTTGGTGTTCCTAGGAGAAAGTTTGATTTCATGGAGCTCAAAGAAGCAACAGGTAACTGCAAGATCCAGTGCAAAAGCTGAGTACAGATAGCACTGGCAAATGCAAGTGCAGAAATCAGCTGGATCACTGGTCTAATTCAAGAATTAGGTCTAAAAATTGAGAAGGCACCAATGATTTACTCAAATAACACAAGTGCAACTGTTTTGACTTCAAATCTAATGTACCATGCCAGAACCAAACACATAAAAAATTGATATTCATTTTGTAAGAGACAAAGTGTGTAGTGGTGAAATAGAGATAAACTTCATTCTTAGTGTTAATAAACCTGTAGACATTCTAACTAAACCATTAAGCCATAATAGATTCAGTTTTTTAAGAGGCAAGCTAAATGTTCAACCCAAAACATCTAGCTTGAAGGAGGGTGTTGAAGCAGCCATTGTGCATCAGGCAAAGGACATTGCAGAGTAAGGCACAACAGCAACCAATTCTTTGCAACACAAGTTATCAGCAGCAACAATTATATATCAGGCAATGACACCGAAAGACTAAGGCACCAACAACAGCAAAATGCAATGTGCCAGCAATAACAGAAAAAGTTGTACCTCAATATAAAGGACAAAGCCTAAGGTGGCAAAATCAGTAACAAGAATGGTACAAGCAGAGAATAATCCAATGGAAACAATTGAATTGGTACAGGATAAGGAAAATAAAGGATAGCATTAAGCAATTGATAATTAATTCAATTCCAACTATAAAATTATTGTATTATTCATTGAACTGAATATATATACATGGTATATGATGTAACTATTACATTGAGATAAATATACAAAAAGAATTTCTCATATCTTCAAGTTATATCCATTTATAATTGGCTATTTATTCTACCTCCCAAACTAAAAAGAAGGTCATTTTTACGAATAAGAGAAAAAAAAGGAGATATTCTGATGGATCCCTTAGTTTGGTCTAAGTGCCTAAAACATCTTTTTATTTTCAAAAATACCTTGAAGATCTCGTTTATTACTGTTTACCATTTCTTTTGAGAGAATCATTTTTTAACAGCCCAAAATTTTGATTTTACCTATGTGCATTTAATAAAGTATTTAATTAATTAAAAAAGTCAATTTTGTCCTTATTTATTTACAAAAAATTAATCACTATTTTTCTCTCTAAAAATAAATTGTTCTTCTCATTAGACCAGGAAAAGGCTGCTCTATTGAGAACTAAATCTATGCTATTTTTCTTCTTGTGGGACTTGCATCAACTTGTTTTTATCAGAACCACTTAGATCATAACCACGTGTACCAAGACTACATGCACCATTTACAGGAAGCTTTGATGGGTGTTTGCTATAATCAAAGACATAGACCTTTGCAGTAACTGACAGGACCCGCTTCGAGACCTTCTACTGTAGGTCCCAACGGCCCTGCCGGGCACTTTGACGGAAGTTCCTCAGAATTTAACTGGGTAAGTTAAGAAATTCCACAAGGCGGACCTCTTTTTAGTTCTTGCTATTACTGAGGAAATCTTAGAATATACACGAAAATCACTTCTTAAATTTAAAAAAAAATGGGTAGAGTTTCCCCTGTTTTTTTAAAAATTCAATACAAAACCTGCAAAGAAATTTCACTTCTATTTCAAACCACTTCTCAATACTATAAAATAGAACCTCTGGTCCTTTCCAAAATAAATCCAACTCAACTCAATAATTTTATTTAAATCACAAAACGAGCATACTCATAAAAAGTAAAAACAATCATCATAATATCGAAATATCTTATTGTTGGTTCAAAACATACATACAAATACACATGCCTATAACTACTATGCAGAAAGCAAAAAGGGTGCTATTTAGCACATTTACATTTAAAAAAGGATCTTTAGATTTGGCCCACTAATCAGTAATAGGAGAATCAGCAGTTGGCGTACCGAGACCTGCACCTGGGATGGGGTTTAGAAAACATAAAACACAAAACGAGTGAGCTAAAAGAGCTCAGTGAGTGCATTTAAGATTTTAAATAAAATAATATTCTGCATAGATATTAAATTCTAAAAGACATGTATAAATCATGCTTCTAAAATTGGTATAAAGTTGTAAAACGGTTTCTAACATCATATGCCAATAAAATCTTGCTGAGCGGGTTTTATTTACATCTTCAAAAAACAATATCTAAAATCATTACAACATAATAACTAGCATGTGCATATAAATGCATAATATGCAATCGGTAGATCAAAAACTATTAAAGCCATCGCTCAGCCATTTGCTTTTTTAAATTGTACCAATGGTAACCCTAAAGCTTTATACTCACGTAGCGACTCAACTAGCACCGCACACGTGAGTAAGTCACGGGGCGCCTCAAATAGCAGCACCCACAATGACATCTTAAGACATCTCACTGGCTATACAGCCGAATCCTACATTGTATATATATAGCGAGACAATACCCCGTACACATAGAACGATTCACATGACTCGACATCCCGACTTCCTGAAGTTAATGACACACCCTCAAACCTGCCCATGTGTACGGGATATACCGGCTGAGTCTAATACAATCACTACCACTATAATCTGAGGGTACCAATGGCCTTTGAAACTGATGTAGTAGCTTTAAACCGTTTCTTAAACCAAACATGTAAATGCATATCTATGGATATATATCGAAATCATAAATCATGTCTATGCATTAAAAGCTCTTAAAACATACAATTTCATTATGCGAAAACATAATAAACGAAAGATAAACAAAATGACAAGTTTGCACTCACAACCGCACTGAGCTCAATTTCACTCCAGATTTTTGCTCCCGTTGCCGGTCTCGATTTTTTTCACCTACACGCCATAAATGACATTTAGAACCAAATCGAATGCTAGAATCTCATTTAACTACTTAATGCCTTAATCGGCATATAAAGCCCAGATGGATACTACTTTTTGATTTTCATTTACAGAGCTATTCAATCTTATCTAATTTACCATCTGACGCCCTAAAAATTTCTTAACACCCCATAACTTCGGTTGGACATAATTGCCCTTTTACTTTTTCAAAATGGACAATTATGTCCCATTTTCTTCATTTTTGATTTTTTTATCAACCATATACATTCAATTTACAAAAGACACCATTTATACATACAATTCAACCAAAACACAACTCAATCCCTAACTTCCCTAAAATGACAGAATGTCACCCTATGTTCTAACGCATTTCTTTTCTTAATTTATTGTTCTAATTGCATCAAAATCAAGCCAATTTCATTCTAATGCCCTAATTATAACCAATTGAAGTCTCTACATCCAAATCACCTAAAACCTTAATTCTTACCTTGTCAATTTCTTCAATTGGATGACTTCTTCAAGCTCTACACTAGAATTCAACTTAATCTAAACCAAGAATACACACAAGAACATCAATTGAAGTAATCTTGAAAGTTCACATATCAATCTCACAAAACAATACTTTTCTTACCTTTTTTTCTTGAATTTGCACTAATAGGGACTTCAATTGATCTTAGGAATTTGTATGTGACCTTATTTTAGCTTGATTAAGCATAAAAAATTATGAAAAAAAAAATTTGAAATTTTACTGTCGCAGCCCCCTCTTCTTTTGCACAAATGTTGCTCTCTTTTACTCTAAATGTTGTACTTTTGATCACTTGAAATTTCTATACATTTCTACCATATATATAGTGCTCCCTCAAAAGACCAATTTACCCTATAACTTACTATAAATTTCTAATTTGCCATTGGTTGGAAACTAAGTATGTAATTGGTTTATTGTAACTATCTAGTTAGAATAGTTCAAGGAACTAAGTAGAATTCCCAACTTGGCAATCCATGAGATTGTTTCTAATTGGTCCATTCTCTAATATATGGATTGTGTTTCTCAACAAAGGCTTGTTCCATACATAACCCTTAAATGAAAATTTATGTAGTAAATTTAAATTTTCTTTTCCAAGCTAGTGGAAAAAAATTCTAGGTAATAAGACCCGACCTGAGCCCTCCTCGAGAATCAAGACGTATCATGCGATAACGTAGGACTAACATACTATTTATTCATACATATGATACAATAAGGCTACCTGCCTAAAAAAAAGGTATACACGTGTACTTCAATATACAAAAACATATACAAATATACAAACTGAGACACTTATGCAGCTATGCGTGTCATGGACCAACCTCACAATGTGATGACTGTATCACACTGCACAAATTCCTGCGACCACCTGGAAAAAATAAGGAAAATAGGAAAAATAGTGAGTTTGAGGATCAGTGAGTGGACATAATTGATGCGATAATTCTATATCATAAATTAAGTGCAAGTATACACTATCGTATGCAAGTAATAAAGAGACTAAATAAGTTGGATGTCGAACCCACAGGGATAATGTTTTCTTTTTAACCAATTACTAAAATTATATCTTCCTAATAATTATTCAGATAAATAAAAATCTAAGACTGAATGTAAGAAATATAAAACAAAAACACAATGTAAATAAAATTAGGTGATAGCAATGTAGAGAAAACCTAGGATTAATATTATCCCTCAATATGCTTTTTAATGATTAATCCTATAATATTTAACTCACTTAGTCTTTATTATTGATCAAGACACTAATGTATTCACAAGCCTCTTCCAAGGTCATGCAAGTATACCCTAATTTACCAAATACCTATATTCCTATGGTACTTGTAATAAATTAAGATTCATTAAGATTAGGTCTTATTGATCATACATGCCAATTAGGTATATTCCTATCCTAAGTTGAAACTTGCATATGCAACATTGAATGTTACTCTACAATCATGCATTAAATTACCTAGGTCTAAATATTATGATTCCTCTTCCGAGTTTATCAATAATATTACCAACTCATTCACCATATATTGGCCAGATATATTGAAGCATTAAACACAAGTAATTTAAATAATAAATGACTAAGTTTATTAAATACTAAAGGATATGGCAATTAAGCACACATATTGAGTTTAAATATTAACCCTAGAAAATAAGTTAGCTCATGGCTACAAGAGAACAGCAGTATAAATAATTATAAATCATGATACAATTATTAGCAAACCGATATAGACGTCGAATTGCTCTTAATTGCGCTGCCTAGGAACTCTTGATGCCGAAGAACGTCTTGTATCTCTCTCTAAAGTTGCTTCAATTAAGCTCCTATTACTCTCCAAGACTCGTGCTCTGTATTCTTGGTGTTCTTGGGTCGTCTTGGATTCATTCTTGAAGGCTGGGAACGAGTGGCTTTATATAGGGATTGATATGAGCTTGAAAATCTCAATTCTCGTCGGACTAGGACTCGCACTACCGCTGGCGCGCTATGCATCTGTCGCTGGGGCGACGCGTGAAAAAGCTATTACCGCTGGAGCGGTGGGATATTGGCGCTGGGGCGCTGCATGAAAACGGCTTCACCGCTGGAGCGGTGACTGTCTGGCGCTGGGGCGCTATACGCGACTTAAGCAGGTCGTTTTTCTTATTTCGATCACTATTTCAGCGCTGGGGCTAAAATACTTGTGGCGCTGGGGCGATGGACACATACTTTGAAAACTTTACATTTTAGTCCCTGTTTTCGTTCAAGTCCCTATAATTAACAATAATGCACATAAATAGCCATCTATTCTCATAAAACCATAAAATATCAATAATAAAAACATGAGAAAATATATGACAAATTTGCCCTTATCAATAATCTGAAAATATTATATACTTTATATGTATTGTACATGTATAAATCTGTAAGATAAAATAATCATGAAATTGTATACTGAGTAGTCAATAAACTCGTACTGAAATATGAGCTGTCATAAAATCTGTGCTAAAACTAAAATCATGACATAATACTGGGGATCTAAAAATCTAAAAGCTCAAACTATCATATATCTATGATCAAGCTGAATAAGTGTAACATAGATTTGAAAATATATACTACATATATACTGAAAACCACACTAAACTTGTACCTAGGAAAAAACTGGTCTAACTTGGCAGAAAAAATGCACGCACAGGTAGAGCGGGGGATCTGAGCTGGTCTAACCCGGCAGAATGCTGTATCGCTTGGGTAGAGCAAACTAAATTGGTCTAACGCATGCGCAAAGTAACTACACTAAAGAGGAGGGTACGCATATGGTGGTTTAAAAATTACTACTATATAATATCATAAAAGCATAATTGTTCTAAAATAAATATTTCTGTAGTGAACGTAATGATAACTATACTATAATAAATTCTAAAATATTTATGAATATACTAAATAGCATAAATATTTATCTCTCTAAAATAAATCTTGACTAAATTTG
Organism: Ailanthus altissimus; assembly: GCA_946807835.1. NCBI lineage: Eukaryota > Viridiplantae > Streptophyta > Magnoliopsida > Sapindales > Simaroubaceae > Ailanthus > Ailanthus altissimus. The sequence continues at coordinate 20,816,315 of OX327713.1, read as the reverse complement.
ATAACGCGTAATTTAATCATAAATGGCTGTATTAAAAACATATAAAATATATATAGTTATCCACTCACTAAAGTGCACTAATCCTGAACTGGGTCTGGATTCTAAGATCTACCCGCTATCGACACATCTCCTATACCATAGGGTATAAAAATACATCATTAGTACCGATATGTATTATAAATATTGAAATATAAATATTCTGATATCGTGAAACTATTATCCGCTAAACCACTAAGTATAAATCTAACTACCCAAACTAATTTCTTGAAATTTTTTATTTATTTCTTCTTCTGAATTCTTTTTTTTTCTTTCTTCCTGCTTTTCTTTTCTCCCTTTTTTTTTCCTTTTTCTCTTTTTTTTCTTCTTTCTCTTTTCCTTTCTCTCGGTTTTCTCTTCTTTCCTTTTTTTTTTCTTTCTTTTCTTCTTCGCTTTTTTTCTCTCTTCCATTTTTCTTTTGCTTCTTCTTCTCCTGTTTCTATTTGCTTCGTTTCTTCTTCTGTTTCAATTCATTCTTTTTAAATGAAGAAAACAAAACCATTACATAGATATATAAAACAGCCACTGCTTAATATAATATATATATTTTTTGCTTATTCATACACGGTGTCATACACGTGTATGACAATTTCTTCCCCCTTAAAAAAATTTCGTCTTCGAAATTCATATACTTGTCTGAAATAAATGAGGATATTAAACTCTCATCTGATCCTTTCGCTCCCATGTAGCCTATTCCACTACATGATTCCTCCATAGGACTTTAACTGTGGAATAATCTTATTACGTAGTCCTTGCTGGCGATAGTCCACTATCTGAACAGGTTCTTTGTCATAAGTCAAGTCTGTCCTCAACTGAACTGGCTGAGTATTTAGAATGTGATAAGGGTCAAGTATATACTTTCGTAACATAGAAACATGAAACACATCATGAATGCGTGACAACTCAAGTGGTAATGTTAAGCGGTACGCAACCACACCAACCCTTTCTAAAATCTCATATGACCCAATATATCTAGGATTTAATTTTTCCTGTTTCCCAAAACGAAGCACACCCTTCTGTGGTGAGATTCGTAAGAAGACTCTATCTCCTACTGCAAACTCAAGATGTCTACGGCGTTTATCTGCATAACTCTTCTGTCTGTCTTGAACTGCCTAGAGTCTATCTCTGATAATACTAATCTTCTCACTAGTGGCCTGGATAATTTTTGGACCTAACAATTTCCTTTCTCCAACCTCATCTCAGCAAATCGAAGTTCTGCACTTTTTCCGTGTAAAGCCTCATATGGCGTCATCTGAATGCTAGACTGATAACTATTATTATATGCAAACTCCATCAATGGTAAATAATTATCCCAATTACCCTTAAGCTGCAACATATAAGCTCTGAGCATATCCTTTAATTTCTGTATAGTTCTCTCCGACTGCCCATCTGTCTCAGGATGAAAAGCTGTACTAAAGTTTAGCCTAGTGCCTAAGGCATTCTGTAAGCTATACCAGAATCTAGAAGTGAATTAGGGGTCTCTATCTGATACGATGGACACTAGAGTCACATGTAACCGTACAATCTCACTCACATACAAATAAGCTAGCCTATCTAATGAGTATGAAATCTTATTAGGCAGAAAATGAGCAGACTTTGTGAGTCGATCAACAATTACCTAAATACTATCATGACCCCTTCGAGTATGAAGAAGCCCAACAACAAAGTTCATGGTGATATGTTCCCACTTCTATTCAGGAACTGGAAGTGGTTGAGATAATTCCGCTGGCCTTTGATGTTCTGCCTTAACCTGCTGACAAATTAGGCAGTGAGATACAAACTCTGTAATCTCTATTTCATACCTTGCCACCAGTAATGTTCTCTTAGAGTACGATACATTTTAGTGCTGCCAAGATACATAGCATAAGCTGAGCTATGAGCTTCTTCTAAAATTTGCTTTTTTAACTCTAAGTTATTCGGAACACAAAACCTGTTACCGATAACTAATGTTTTATCAGCTTTCAATGTTAAATCAATTCGCATTCCATTCTTTACTTCTTGCTTAAGTTTAACTAAATTAGGATCTAGATCTTGTATCTCTCAAATCTAATCAATCAACATAGGCCTAACTTGCAAATGTGCTAAAAGGACTCCAGACTTGTCTACAGATAATTCAACCCCCCTATAGACCTTAACTCAACTAACAATGGAACATAAGTCACTTTCAAATAAGCTATAAAGCTAGAAGACTTCCTATTGAGTACATCTGCTACCACATTTGCCTTACCTGGATGATAATCAATCGTACAATCATAATCTTTTATTAGTTCTAATCATCTTCGTTATCTCATATTCAGATCTTTCTGTGTGAACAAATACTTCAAAATTTTATGATCAGTGAAGATTTGATATGTAACACCATATAGATAATGTCTCCAAATCTTCAAGGCGAATACTACTACTGCCAATTCTAAATCATGGGTTGGATAATTCAACTCATGCTTCTTGAGCTACTTAGAAGCATAAGCTATCACCTTACCATGCTGCATCAATACACAACTCAATCCCTATCTAGAAGCATCATTGTAAATTATAAATCATTCGGTGTCAGATGGAAGAGTGAGAACAGGAGTTGAAGTCAATCTCTTTTAAAGTTCTTGGAAATGACGTTGACATTCATCAGTCCATACAAACTTTACATTTTTTCTGGTCAACTTTGTAAGCGGTGTAGCAATCTTAGAGAAGTCTTTAACAAATCTCTGATAATAACCAGCTAGACCTAGAAAACTTCTAATTTCTATCACACTAGCTGGTCACTCCCAATTTACTATAGCTTCAATTTTCTAAGGATCCGCATAAATTCCATATGTTGAGATCACATAGCCTAGAAATGTAAATTTATCTAGCCATAACTGACATGTGCTGAACTTAGCATATAACTGTTTATTCCTCAAAATCTGTAACACTATCATCAAATACTCTGCATGCTCCTCTGTACTCCGTGAATATACAAGAATATCATCAATAAAAACTATAACAAATAGATCAACATAGGGATGAAATACCTTATTCATAAGGTCAATGAATACAGTTGGAGCATTAGTCAACCCAGGTGGCATTACTAAAAACTCATAATGCCATATTGAGTTCTGAAGGTAGTCTTAGCCACATCAGTATCTCTGATCTTTAACTGATGATACCTTGATAGTAGATCTATCTTTGAGAAAAAATTTGCACCCTGTAACTGACCAAATAAGTCATTAATGCGAGGAAGTGGGTATTTATTGCGTATAGTGACTTTATTTAGTTCCTAGTAATTAATGTATGGCCTCAAAGTTCCATCCTTCTTTTTAACAAACAATACCGGTGCTCCCAATGGTGATACACTAGGTCTGATAAAACTTTTATCTGTCAATTAAAGTCTTCAATTCTTTTAACTCTGAGGGGGGCCATTCTGTATGGTGCTTTAGAGATAAGAGTTGTGTCTGAAACCAAATCAATACCAAAATCAATCTCTCTATCTAGTGGTAAGCTTGAAAGATTTTCAGGAAATACATTTGGAAAATATCTGACCATCGAAATATCTTCTAATGTAGCCCTATTGACTATGGTATCAATAACATATGCCAAATAGGTTGGATATTATTTTCTGAGCAACCGTTTAGCTGTCATAACAGATATAACATAAGATGGAAGAACTCGTCGCTCTCCACAAAAAATAACATCAGGCTCTCCATGTCTTTTGAATATAACCTCATTTCGAAAACAGTCTACAGTAGCATGGTGATTAGCTAACCAGTCCATCGCAAGTATTGCATCAAAATCATGTATAGTAAGAAGAATTAAATCTGCTACCATCTCACTACTACCCACTTTGATAACACAACCTCAAAATACATTCTCAGCCAATAATAATTCTCCAACCGGTGTGGCTACCACCAAACTACAATCTAGGGGTTTTAACACTCTATCCGCATGCACAGCAAAGATACGGGAAATAAAAGAATGTGTAGAGCTTGGATTAATTAAAATATGAGCCTTTCGGCCAAAATTAGTCAGCATAACTGTAACAACATCAGAGGTAGTTCGTGCCTCTTACTGAGTCAAAGCAAATATACGTGCCTGGCTACGAGGTCGACCTGGCTGACCCCTATGTGAATCTCTACTAGCTCCTAAAGCTCTAGGTTGTACACTAGTACTAGAGATAGGCTCTCCTGTCTGAGATCTTTCATGTCTCTGAATATTGCCACTACTAACTTGAAAACCCTGACAAGCTATACTCTGTGCTAAGCTGCTACTCCAAAAAAGATGAGGGCAATCTCTCCTCAATTGTCCAGCTTGTCCGCAATGGTAGCAACCTCTAAAACCTCTCAGACACTGTCTCTCATGACTCTTGCCACAAATGGAATACTAAGGGTAATTTCTCATGCTAGCACTACTACTTATCTGGCTACCACCTCGGGGCCTCTAACTCCCTATGTTGCTTCCAACAGATGAAGGCACAAAACTCTGACTAGAACTCTGTCTCTGTCCTCCTGATAGCATATGACTTTGACTATACCGTTATTTACCAGAATACCCTGTATGGAATGTCTCTCCTCCAGGTGCTCTACTGCTACTTGATCCACCAACTAACCAACTATGGCCTGGTCTCACTTGAATGATTGGGCTCTGCGTGCCTCTACTAGGCTTCTTTCAACTCTCATTGCAGCCTCTACTAACTCACTGAAATCACTTTGCCCTATAGCTATAATTGTTATATGCCTGATATTGCCTCTAAGGCCTTGTTCAAATCTTTTAGATTTATCCCTCTCATTCTGTATTGCATATGAAGTGAATCTCGATAACTCTATAAATCGATTCTCGTATTCCTCCACTGTCATCGATCCCTATTCTAACTCATAGAACTTACTAGCCTGGATGTCTTGCTAAACTATAGAAAAGAATTTTATATTAAATTTTTTACAAAAATCAGCCCAACTAATCACCCATTCATATCTACGTGATACTGATCTCCACTAGTGATATGCCCTACCGTCAAGTAAAAATGTAGCAAAGAAAACCCTCTTATCATTAGTATATCTCATAACATCAAATATCCATTTTACTCTGGTTAGCCATGACTCTGCATCACCTGGCTCTATAGTGCCTGAAAGATTCTCTGCCCCCAAACTACGAACATGCTCTATTGTGTTCTCTCTCCTATGTTGTCCCTGTGTTTGTCTTTTCATTGCAACTATAACTAATTGAGCTAGTTTATCTATAGATTGCTCTAAGGCAGGTCTATCAGGCTGTCCCTGTATAGGCTGTATCACAGGTTGTGGCACTAACTGAGGGTATATATCCTCTACAATAGGCTTAGGCTGAGTTTGAGGTATGGGTATAGGGGGAACTAACTTAGCTACTTCCTCTCTAATAGGCTCCTCCCTTCTATCTGATATTGAGGGAGCTCCCAGTTCAGCCACAAGTTTCGTGCAAGGTCGGCCATGTAGACGCATGATGAAAATTTATAAAATGCAACAACTCATTAATGACATCTCTAACATGCATGTATCATGTACTAGTCTACAGAATCTAAAACCATACTTTGATACCAAATTGACAGGACCCGACCCGAGCCCTCCTCGATAATCAAAACGGATCCTGCGATGACATGAGACTAATATACTCTTTATTCATACATATGATACAATAAGGCTACCTGCCTCAACAAAATGTGTACACATGTACTCCAATATACAAAAACATATATAAATATACAGACTGAGACACTTATGTAGCTATGCAGTCATAGGCCAACCTCAAAATGTACACTGCATGAATTCCTGTGACCACCTAAAAAAAATAGGAAAAATAGAAAAAATGGTGAGCTTGTGGCTCAGTTAGTGGACATAATTTGAAAATATTATATACTTTATATGTATTGTACACGTATAAATCTATAAGATAAAATAATCATGAAATTGTATACTGAGTAGTCAATAAACTTGTACTGAAATATGAGCTGTCATAAAATCTGTGCTAAAACTAAAATCATGACATAATACTGGGGATCTGAAAATTTGAAAGCGCAAATTATCATAAATCTATTATCAAGCTGAACATATGTAACATAGCTTTGGAAATATATACTACATATAGAGCGGGGTAGAGCGGGGGGATCTGAGCTGGTCTTACCCAACAAAATGCTACATCGCTTGGGCAGAGCAAACTAAACTGGTCTAACGCATGCGCAGAGCAACTACACTAAAGGGGAGGGTACGCATATAGTAGTTTAAAAATTACTACTATATAATATCATGAAAGCACAATTGTTCTAAAATAAATATTTATGTACTGAACGTAATCATAAACTATACTATAATAAATTTTAAAATATTTATGAATATACTAAATAGCATAAATATTTATCTGTATAAAATAAATTATGACTAAATCTGATAACGCGTAATTTAATCATAAATGGTTGTATTAAAAATATATAAAATACATATAGTTATCCACTTACCAAAGTGCACTAATCCTGAATTAAGTCTGAATTCTGATATCTACCCGCTATCAGCACACCTGCTATATTATAGGGTGTAAAAATATATCATTAATACCGATATATATTATAAATATTAAAATATAAATATTCTGATATCGTAAAACTATTACCCGCTAAACCACTGGGTATAAATTTAACTATTTAAACTAATTTTCTAAATTTTTTTATTTATTTCTTCTTCTGAATTCTTTTTTTTTTCTTTCTTCCTGCTTTTCTTTTCTCCCTTTTTTTTGTCTTCTTTCTCTTGGTTTTATCTTCTTTCCTTTTTTTTTCTTTCTTTTCTTCTTCTCTTTTTTCTCTCTTCCGTTTTTCTTTTGCTTCTTTTTCTCCTGTTTCTATTTGCTTCGTTTCTTCTTCTGTTTCAATTCATTCTTCTTAAACGAAGAAAAAAAAATCATTTTATATATATAAAACAGCCACCGCTTAATATAATATATATATATATATTTGCTTATTCATACACGTGTATGACACTAGGGTTGTCCAACACTCTGACCGAGTATGAAATTATCAAATTAGGTCTAATATTTTTCACTCGCACCATAAAAAAATTATTTTTAATAGGGTTAAAATCGAGGAACCCCACAGTGTCTTCATTACTCTATACCAAAATTTAGGCGTCAATACTATTAATGAGGATTGAATATTACAATAACAATCGTGGTTATAATAATAAAAAGGTTTTGAGGCATATAACGAGCCCGATGGACCTCTTCTTCATGGTTTATTTCCTCAATTAGTTGGACCTGCAATGGAAGACGTGTTTTGACAATTGTTAGAGGTTCCTTACTAACATGTATGAATCAAGAATCGTTTCAATTATATAAATTTAATAATCAGGTGCAACAAATTTTAACTATAATCTTGGATTTGAAAAAAGGATAAAAAAAATTACTATGCAATAAATTTATGCAAACTTATTAACAAAGGCAACTTTTTATTAAAGTAGGGCTAATTTTATTATTCTTCAAGAAACTGAGAGGGAGTCCATTAATAGAAAAGTATTGGGCACTTTGTAGGGTTATAGACATAAATAATGGATATGTTTTCCTTTTCTTGGGAGATCTAGAGAACTGTTATTAGTGTGGATTATTAAAGTAGTTAGGATTGTTGATGATATAGAGGAGAGTTCTCAGTCTTTGTCAGAGTAAATGAAGATAAACCCTAATCATCTGAGAGAGAGAGAGCTTTTTCGGAGGAACTAATAGGTCTGCATGGTCTTTTTGTTCTATATTGGTGTGTAGGAAGAGATTTCAATGCAGTTCGTTTTGTTTCAAAATTTCCAATGGGGTGAAGAGACAAGAACAAAAAAAGCATAGATTTGGTTCTTAATGGAGCAACCTTTTCCTAGTCTAATTTTAGAACAATTTTTTTTAAGAGAAAAATAGAGATTGAAGAAAGAGGTGAGGGTATTTTTGATTTTTTTAAAATAAATAAGGACAAAATAGACATTTTCAACTAATTAAATATTTTATTAAATGCACGCATAATGATATAAGGATAAAATCATAATTTTAAATTATTAAAAATAATTCTATAAAAAAATAATAATAAATACTAACATATGAAAGTCTCTAAAATATTTTAAAAAATAAGAGAATCTTTTAATCATTTAAATCAAATTAAAAGGGTTCATTAGTACTTCTCCTATAAAAAAATGGTCTCCTCAACTGAAAAATAAAAACCTAAGTAAAGCCTGCCGCCGCCGTTTTCCCCTTCTCCGGTGGATTTGAAACTAAATACTAAAGCCGCTCAACTTCTCCATTCTGTTTATGTTTTCTCTGTGATTCTTTGTCTTTTTTGCTTTTTTGTTTTGCTTTTCAGGTGGTTCGGTCAGTTTGGCGTCTTCCTCCGACCACCACACCACTGTTGAGGCTTCTTTGGTCGCATCGCGCCGTCGGTGTCTTCAGTGAGGTTCTCAGTCTTAGGCACTATCTCCAGGGTAGTTCTGTTAGTCCAGTGTCTTCCTCCGACCACCACGCCGCTGTTGAGGCTTCTTTAGTCACGTCGTGCCATCAGTGTCTTCACTGGGGTTCTCTAACTTGGGCGCTATTTTTGAGGTATTTGTTTGCTACCAGTTCCTCATTCGACTACTGTTGTGGTTTCTTCAACTGTGGAGAGGTGATTGCAGCCCTGGGCCATATCTTGCTGACGTTCTTGGCTGCTGTCGGAGGCTACTCTCATCGATGTCCCAACCGTAGCTCAGTCCTCTCCCACCACAAACTCCAGCCCTTACTGCCATGGCCTACCACCGTGTGAGAGTTGCCACTATTTTTGAACGAGCCAAGCTCACCGACAACCGCTCTGACCCTGTTTCAACCTACTGTTATTGGGTTTCCTTGCGTTAGTTTGAATAAAGTTTGGGATAATATTTTGTCCCATCTGCATTTTTCTCTTTGGCGAAGTCTGTTATTCCCTTTCTTCAAAAAAATCAATTTTTTCTTTCTTCGAAAAGGTTAGTTTTCTCCTTCATATAAGGGATTGATTTCCCTCTTTGAGATCTTGGTTCAAAAAGGTCCTGATATGTTATTATGTCTATTTTCTAATAATCCTTTGATAATTTTATCAAAGATCCTTTGATAATTTTATCAAAGATCCTTTGATATAATATCTTGATATTTTTCAATGATATGAAACCAATAATTTTCAAAAAAAAAAAAAGGAGACTTGAAGCAATGACCTTACTTTCACATCTCCTATGCAAATTTCCTTATGGCGTTAACATCAGATCTCCTTTTATGCAAAAATGCTCGCTATTATAAAAGAGAAATTTTTGGTAATAGTCCAAAAATTTAGATAATTTTATATTTTAGTTACAAACTCAATCCCATAATTTTTTGCAGCCAAACATCCCCCAATAGACCAAAATACCCTCTTCTTTTTCGTTTAGCCCCACTCTCAAAACAATTCAAGCCACAAGAGAAAATCGAATTTAATGTTGCATACAAAATATTGTATTTTGAGTTAAAGCACATAAAGCCAAGATAAGATTATTATGTTTTTCTTCTTTCTCTTTTAAATTATTGTATGATAAACTTGATTAGTTAAATTTAATATGTTTCAGTAATTATTTTATTATTTTCATAAATGTATGACCATAAAAACGTAGACGTAGTGTAATGCAACCTTGAAAAGTAATGTACTGTAGATTAGATTTGATGTATAGGCCCAGTCTTAGTTGTCAGATTTGATTTATAGGCCCAGTCATAGTTCTGCAGTATATTTCTTTTTCTAAAGGCTTGCATTACATTCCATCTAAATATTTAAGGAAAAATAACTTTTTGCCCCCTGAAATTTCTTCTATATCCACTTATTTCTTGTAGCTTCAAAGGTATCAAAATCATCTACCATAACTATTGTTCACTATTTCATTAATGTTTCATTATCACTATTCTGTTAATTTTAACTTTTTTTTATGAATTGATAATTTTATCCTTGATAATATATAGTTTAATAATTTTGTCCTTAAATAAATTAGATAAAAAAAAAGAAAGATTAGAGGGAATTGAACCCTTAATTTCAAAGATAAAATCATTCATATTCACCATTAGGCCAAACTAAAGTTTACATAATATTGCATAAAGACTAATATATATACACTATAAATTAATAAGATGAATTGTTAATTCTAAATTAAATACATTTTGATACTAAAAAATCATGAACAATAATAAGTATAAAATATTTTAATAAACAATAAATTTACGTATGTATACGTTTATAACAAAAAACTTAAAGATTAAGTTTTAGGGAATTATTATAAAATAAATATATTTATATTTTCTTAAAATTAATCTAAAATAATAAAAAAATACTAAAATATAATACATACAAAAAATAAAGTTATTTTCTAGCTCACACATGAATTTTTATTATTTATTATTAAAGAATAAAATAAATTTTCATGAAGAATTCTAAATTTAAATTTTAACTTGTGAGAATTCACAAAAACATATAAACAGTAAATATTGAGAATTATATTCAACTCATAAAAAAATAATTTTTATAAAATTTTAAATTAAAAGAAAATACTACAAATAATGTCAAATTCTTTTATGCTCTCAAATGAGTTGTTAATAAAGAAAAAATTATGTTATATTAGAAAAAATATTTTAAATGAAAAAGTATTGATAATTATGTTAAAAAATTATTTTATATAATTAAGATAAGTATCAATACTTTTTTATTTCTTTTCAAATAATTTAAGAATAATTAAAAAAAAATGAGAAGATGTTTATAATGGGTCTAAAAAAAAAAACTCATTTTTGTATGCTTATTTTAATTAAAGGATATTTAAAATATTCTACACTTATTATTATTTATGATTTTTAAGTACTAAAATTTATTTAATATAGAATTAAAAATTCATCTTATTAATTTATATGGTATATATATTAGTCTTTATAAAATATTATATAAGCTTTAGTTTGATCTAGTGGTAAAAATGGATGATTTTATCTTTTATGTCAATGGTTTAATTTTCTTTAATTTTTTTTTTATCTAATTTATTTAGGAGCAAAATTGTCAAATTATATATTATCAAAGATAAAATTGTCAATTTATAAAAAAAAAAATTAACGGAATAGTAATGGAATACTGAACAATGATAACGGTACGAGGGGTTTTAGTATTTTTTAAAACCACAAAGGAATAAGTGGATATTAAAAAAAATTTCAAGGGGCAAAAGGTCATTTTATTCAAATTTTTATGGTCATACATTTACATAAAATGGCACAAACCAAACCATAGATTCAACTCCACATAATGAAATTTGAGTTTACAAATATTATGTAAAATACTCAATTTGAATAATTATAAGACGTATACTTCCATCAAATTTCAAAATAAAGCTCCAAATAAAAGTATCAAAATTTTTATTCACGCGAGCTTACATTGAGATATTTATTTTATTTTCTTAAAAATCTGAAATACTATTCAATTAACTTTATGCATGTAACCATTTATACTAAATAACTAGGTTTGAGGGTGGTGTTGGAAAATTGAGGGGTGATGAAGGGTCACAGTTAAAGCGAAATTAAAAAAAAAATAATGAAAATAAAAATAAGACAAACACAAGATTACGTGGTTATGCTTTTAGCTTACGTCCACGGGCGAAGACAGAAGAATCCCTTACTTTCAGAAATGGAGAATACAATTATTGTAGTATTTTAGCCTTACAACCCAAAACTCCAATACACCAAATTCTCTCAAATTACTCAAAAACTCTCTCAAATTTGTAATGTTAAATCAATTTCTAAACTCTCCCTTTTATAGGGAGGGTTTAGCAAGTGGACAGCCTTAACAAGGCTGTCCACAATTGTAAATTCGGTGCCAGCAAATTTGCAATTGCAAAATTGCTAATCTGCAGCTGGCACACGGTGCCAGCTGCTGACAATTCTCCCACTTGGAGATTTGATTGAAAATCAATCAAGTTTCCACACTATTCTTTCTTCTTCGCCAAAGGCATGTTGCCTACGTGTCTGCTAGGCCATGCAAGGATCTACACCATACAAACTTGTTGGTATTGATGGGCTTGGTAATCACATCTGCAAGGTTATCATCTGTATGAATTTTTTTCATATCCACACTTCCATCTTCTACTACTTCACGAACATAGTGATATTGAACACCTATGTACTTCGTTCTTGAATGAAAAGCTGGATTCCTTACAATGCGCAAGGCACTCTGACTGTCACAAAACAATTCAACTTTCTCTTGCTTGTGCCCGAGCTCCTCCAGTAATCTTTGTATCCAAATTGCTTCCTTGCAAGCTTGTGTAGCTGCCATGTATTCTGCTTCTGTAGTAGATAACGCCACAACAGTTTGCAGTTTCGAAACCCAGCTTACAGCTCCTCCTGCAAGTTTAAACACATAGCCAGTAGTGGATTTTCTTTTATCAAGGTCTCCTGCAAAATCTGAATCCACATAGCCCTTAACAATAAAATTTGATCATCCGTAACATAAAGCAACATCTGAGGTACCCTTAATGTATCTAAGGATCCTCCTGACATAACCCCAATGCTCTTTACCAGGATTCGCCATGTATCCACTAACTGCTCCCACTGATTGTGCAATGTCTGGTCTGGTACAAATCATAGCGAACATTAAACTTCCCACTGCTGATGCATACGGTACTCGAGACATCTCATTCCTCTCTGCTTCTTTGCTAGGACACATCTTAGAGGATAACTTGAAATTAATGGGGAGTAGAGTACTAATTGGCTTACAATCTTGCATGTTGAAGCGCCACAAGATTTGCTTTAAGTAGTTCTTCTGAGAAAGCCAAATCTTCCTGTTATTTCTATCTCGGTGAATTTGCATCCCTAGAATCTTGTTTGCTAGTCCCAAGTCCTTCATATCAAATTCCCTAGCCAACTGTGCCTTCAATTCTTGGACTCGATCTTTGTTGGGGCCTGCCACCAACATGTCATCCACGTACAACAGTAAAATAATGAAATCATTATCATCTTCAAACCTTTTGTAGTATGTACAATGGTCTGAACTAAGTCTGTTGTATCCAAGGTTGATGATATAGGAATCAAATCTCTTGTACCAACACCTCGGCACCTGTTTGAGACTATATAGAGATTTGTTCAACCTGCAAACCAAGTTCTCTTTTCCTTCTTCTTTAAAACCTTCTGGTTGGAGCATATAAATTTCTTCTTCAAGTTCTCCATAAAGAAAAGCTGTCTTCACATCTAGCTGTTCTAGATGTAAGTCAAATGTAGCAGACATTGCCAGGACTATTCTGACTGTCGTGAGTCGAACCACAGGGGAAAATATCTCATTAAAGTCAATACCTTCTTTCTGAGCATAACCTTTCACCACCAATCTCACACGATACCGCTCCACTTGGTCATTGCCATCTCGTTTGATCTTGTAGACCCATTTGTTTCCAATGGCTTTTCTTCCACGTGGCAGTACAACCAGCTCCCATGTTTTGTTCTTATGCAAAGCTTCAATCTCTTCTTGCATTGCTGTCATCCATAGAGAAACATCTTGACTTTTAGAAGCCTCCTGGAAAGTTGTTGGCTCTCCATCCTCTGTTAGAAGGCAGTATGCAACATGATCCTCCATGACATACTCTGAGTGCCATTATGGTGGTCGTCTCTCACGAGTTGATCGACGATCATCTGTAGCCTCAGACTCTACTGGTTCTTGTTCTTCATGCTCTGGTGCTGCTTCAGAAGAATCTGAATCTTTTTGTACTTGATTATTTTCCATTTGTACTGTTGTAGTCTTTGGATTTTCTTTCACTGTGCTATCATCTTTATCATTCCTTTGCAGTTTATCTTCTGCAAATATCACATCTTTGCTGATAACGACCTTGTGGGTAGTGGGATCCCACAGGCGATACCCCTTGACTCCATCAGCATATCCCAAGAAAAGGCATTTTCTGGATTTTGGATCCAGCTTCATTGTTTCTTGGGGATTATACATCACGTACACAGGACTTTCAAATGTATGAAGGCGAGAATAATCAACTGGTTTTCCAGTCCACATCTCCATCGGTGTCTTCAACTCGATTGCTGTTGATGGTGACCGATTTATCACATAACAGGCGGTTTTGACTGCTTTTGCCCAAAATGCCTTGGCTAAACCTGCAGTTCTCAACATAGCTATTGTTCTCTCCAATAAAGTTCTCTTAATCCGCTCTGCTACTCCATTTTGCTGAGGCGTGTAAGCTGTGCTGAATTGCCGCTTGATGCCTTCTTGTTGACAGAATGCAATAAAATCCTCACCAGTATATTCTCCTCCATTATCTGTCCTTAAACACTTGATCTTCTTTTCTGATTCAAGTTCTACACGCGTTCTGAATATTCTGAAAGCTTCAAACACATATGACTTCTTCTTGATTGGATACACCCAACATCTCCTGGAGTAATCATCTATGAATGATACAAAATATCTGGCTCCTCCTAAGGACATCACCGGTGCTTGCCAAACATCAGAGTGGATCAATTCTAGAATTTCTTTACTTCTAGAACTAGATGTGCTAAACTTTAATTTGTGCTGCTTACTTGTGACATAGTGCTCACAGAAAGGTAAATGAACCGATTTGAGCCCACGAAGTAAATTTTGATTAGAGAGAATCTTCAAACCTCGTTCTGACATATGGCCTAATTTGCAATGCCACATTATCGTTGACTCTTCTGCTGAACTAGTTGATGCAACAGTTGCATCTCCTTCCTGAAGTGTTTCTCCATTAAGCATGTACAAATTTGCAGCAACCTTTTCTGCCTTCATTACTACAAGCGCGCCTTTGAGAATTTTCATTATCCCATTTTCAATTTGGGTCTTACACCCAGTGTTATCTAATTGTCCCAATGATAAAAGATTCTTCTTGAGGCCTTTCACATGTCGCACCTCCTGGATAATACGAACAGTACCATCGTACATCTTCATCTTGATGGATCCTACTCCAGCAATTTCCAAAGCATGATCGTCCCCCATATATACAGATCCTCCAGAGGTAGGTTCATATTGATGGAACCATTCTCTTTTAGAGGTCATGTGCCATGTAGCTCCAGAATCCATGAGCCATACATCAGAGAATCGTTTTCTGCTTTCAACAACTGTTGCTGCCTCGCTGTATAAAATTTCACCATTATCTGAGGTGCTTGCAATATTCCCTTGAGGTTTGTCCTCTGCACTTTTCTTCAATCCCCAACAATCCTTCTTCAGATGGCCTTTCTTGCCACAATGGTAGCATTTGATGTTCTTTTTACTTCTGGATTTTGGTCTACCATGATTTTGACTCCCACTGGGGCCACGTTCTGTTGATCTACCTCTCATCATTGTCAAAGCTTCTGCTTGCTGCGAACATTTCTGTTTGTCTTCTTTATTTTTCCGTCTTCGTTCTTATCCCAATACAGCAGCTGTAACATCATCGAAGACTAAGAATTCCGTTAGGATATTATTCGTCAAGTTGATGATGAGTTGATCATACGAATCTGGTAGGCTTTGAAGTAAAATCTCCGCACGTTCACCTGCCTCTATTTTATGCCCCAAGGAAGTGAGTTGGGAAAATAGAGTATTTAACGTATTGATGTGCTCTGTCACTGAAGTGGATTCTGCCATTCGAAGAGTATACAATCTCATTTTTAAGAAGATTTTGTTGTGCAAAGATTTGGCCTCATACAATTTTATGAGAGTATCCCAGATCTCTTTTGCTGTCTTCTTTTCTGCTACACTGGATAGCACGTTATCAGCAAGTGCTAGATGCAGATCAGCAACTGCATTACTGTCAATCTCATTCCACTTGATATCATCAGTGATACCAGTGTACCTTTCATCAATCGCTTCTAAGCACTTGTTTTTTTCTTAAAATTACCTTTATTTTCATTTTCCACAATGTAAAATTACCTCCATTGGACTTTTCAACTTCGCATTTTACCGCAATTACTTTTCACCATGAACTGCTTTCTACTAGGATCGGCTCTTACTGTTTTACATGAATAGTAACCATACGTATGAACAGTAACCGTATGTATAAATAGTAACTATATACATAAATAGTAATTGTATACATGAATAGTGACCTCCTTCAACCAGAAGCTCTAATACCACTTGTTAGAAAATTGAGGGGTGATGCAGGGTCACAGCTAAATCGAAATTGAGAAAAATAATGAAAATAAAAATAAGACAAACACAAGATTACGTGGTTCGGCTTTTGGCCTACGTTCACGGGCGAAGACAGAAGAATCCCTTACTTTCAGAAATGGAGAATACAAGTATTGTAGTATTTTAACCTTACAACCCAAAACCCCAATACACCCAATTCTCTCAAATTACTCAAAAATTCTCTCAAATTTGTAATGTTAAATCAATTGCTAAACTCTCCCTTTTATAAGGAGAGTTGAGCAAGTGAACAGCCTTAACAAGGCTGTCCACAATTGCAAATTTGTTGGCACTGTGTGCCAGTAAATTTGCAATTGCAAAATTGTTAATCTGCAGCTGGCACCTGACAGGTGGCTCTAATACCACGAAAAAAAAACACATCTCTCTATGCTTAATTGTTAAAGTAAGAATTTGCTCGAGACACTGTAGATCTTCTATACTGCTTCTTTAGATGGATAAATCACAAATAAAAGATATTAGGCCAGGTTAGAGACCCTAATATTTACACGGACTTCACTATTTCATTCCATCAAGAAAATGATTACCTATTTGCTTTGATATTTGTGAATAATTACTCATCATTATTTAATCTTCAAAATATATTTCAGTAATTTTTTTTTTATCATCCAAACCTTTAAAAAATTGTGAATACTTATTCGTTTATCATCATAACAAAATTTATATGTAATTTTGATTTGGTTCTGATTGATTAATCGCAGTTCAGGTTTAATTCTGAGATTGTCTTGGTGGATGAAGGTGATGTTTTGTCCAAAATGTGATATTATGACGATTCGAGCTGTTATATTTGTTGAAATTGTGTGAATAATTAAAATTTGACGTTGGTAATTGGGCATTTGCATTTATTACATCTTGACGGTAGATGTAAGTTGGGATGCCTTAGTTTCAATATTTGTGTGACAGGAATTTCCAATAAATTTGAAGCCATTTGCATGGAGTTGGAGCAAGTGAGAGACACCCAAATAAGAGCATTTGAGAGAGTTGGGAGAAATCTTATTGTTGAAGCGGAAGCACACAAACGAGCTAAACAATTCACCCAAGTAATATAATAATGCAGAACAAGTTATTAAGAAATAAAAGAGAGAAAGGGTAGAAGAAGAACACACAAAGAATTACGTGGTTCGGTAACTTGCCTACGTCCACGGCGGATCAAGATCACACTCTTCTCTTATTCTGAATCACAAGGCAACCACAAAGTATGCCTATTACAAGAAAGATTACAAAGAATACTCTCTCTTGCTATCTAGGTATTTACTCTCACAAAGAACTACTAAGAATAATCACTAAGATTATTGTTGATCACCAAGATCTCTCTAAGATCACAAAGATCTTACTAACTTGATCACAAAGGTTGTCAAGTTTACTAAGTTGTGTTTACAAGTCAATTGATAGCCTTTATATAGGCCTTGGGACATCATAGGTATTCCCTATACGTGTGGGAGTCGTATTAAGGAGTCTTAGAGCAAGTGGGAGACGAAATTAGGAAGTTTCCTAATTTCGGGACACTGTTCCCGCGTTCAGCGCTGGCCCGATATTTGCTGAGTGCTGTGGCGCTGGATCCTAGCGCCGCGGCGCTCAGGTACTGGAAGTGGCGCCGCGGCGCTCATCCTGGTCGCCGCGGCGCTGGCGCCTGATGTGCGCCCTTCTTCAGTTTTCGCCTCCTTTCGCGTCCGTCTTCGATCCGTGCGCACCCTACGCACTTGGCTTGATCCCCAAATCATATTCCAATAATTTTTAATCAATATTCTTACAAATCCCCTTCTTGATTCAAAATCATCCACAAAGTAATCCAATCTCTCATTTCCACATCTTCGGTCACCCTTACAAAGTAGTGACTTCGGTTAAGTCCTTGCATAGGACAAACTTAACCAAGGGCAGTGGCTTAGTCAACATATCAGCAGGGTTTTTAGATGACGCTATCTTTGTCAGACTAACTTTACCACTTTGGACAATCTCACGAATGTAATGTAGCCTCACATCAATGTGTTTCGACCTCTCATGAAACACTTGATGCTTGCTTAGGTGTATGGCACTCTGGCTGTCACAGTATACACCGGTGTTTACTTCTTTGTGAGCCAATATCTCCGCGCATATGCCTTTTAACCACACGGCCTCCTTTATAGCTTCACCAACAGCTATGTACTCTGCCTCTGTGGTAGAAAGTGCAACCACATGTTGTAGAACTGATCTCCAACACACACTACACCCAAACACTGTGAATACGTAGCCTATCAACAATCTTCTCTTGTCAAGATCACCTGCATAATCTGAGTCTACGTACCCTCTTACCATTTCATTGCTGTCCTCGTCCCTCTTATACACCAACCCGTGATTCGACGTTCCCTCGAGATATCTCAAAATCCACTTTACTGCAAGCCAGTGATCTTTACCTGGATTCGCCATGTATCTACTCACCACACTCACAGCCTGTGCTATGTCTGGTCTTGTGCAAACTATTGCATACATGATGCTCCCCACAGCGCTTGCATACGGTACTTTGCTCATCTGCAGTTTCTCATCCTCGGATGTCGGCGACTGTGCTGCTGACAGTCTAAAATGCATGGCCAAAGGAGTAGAGATAGCCTTCGCGTTTGACATACCGAATTTCTCTAGAATTTTTCCTATATATCGCTGTTGGGATAAGAAGATAACATCTCTTCTTTCCCTCACAATGTCCATACCCAAAATTCTCTTCGCTGCTCCTAAATCCTTCATTTCAAACTCGCCACTTAACTGCTTCTTGAGCTTCTGTATTTCTTCCATATTTTTGCATGCGATCAACATATCATCGACGTATAGAAGCAAATACATCATCCCACAACTCATTTTTTGAAGTACACGCATCCATCATACTTGCTCCTACTAAAGCCACAAGCCATCATAAACTCATTAAATCCCCTATACCACTGTCTAGGTGATTGCTTTAACCCGTATAATGACTTCTTTAGCAAACAAGCATGATCTTCTTTACCGGGCTCCTCGAACCCTTGCGACTATGCCATGTATATTGTTTCTTCAAGCTCTTCATGTAGAAAATCTGTCTTTACATCCATTTGCTCTAGATGTAAATCAAGGTTTGCACACATAGCTAACAAAATCCTAATAGATGTGTGCTTGACAACTGGAGAGAATATCTCATGAAAATCGACTCCCTCTCTCTGAGTAAAACCTTGTGCTACTAACCTAGCCTTAAATCTCGTAGGCTCAATCCCCGGTATCCCCTCCTTTACCTTATACATCCACTTGCACCCGACTAGCTTCTTTTGAGGTTTCTCCACCAACTTCCAGGTATTGTTCTTCCTAAGAGAACTAATCTCTTCTTCCATGGCCTGCTGCCATTATTTCTTGTTTTTACTCTTTATAGCCTCACCATATGTCCTAGGCTCATCATACTCAAGAGTGTAAGCAGAATTAAAAGCATGAGCAACTAAGTCTGCTTGTGCATACCTGACTGGTGGGTTAATCATTCTCCTTAGCCTGTCTCTAGCAAGCTGGTACTCTTCAAGTTCCAACTCAGGAGTTCTAGTCTTCTTTTGGGTGGACTTGGAGGAACACGCCGGTGTTCTTGGTTCATCTTCAAGGATTTCCTTGTTGAAGTGTTGATCTAGGGGCATATCAGATCCGTTTTCAGGCGCTACATCAACTTCTATTGACTCGGGTGCTGAGTTTTCCTTGGTCACAGGTTCTTCTTTCTCATCTACTTAGGAGGTTTTCAACATCGTCATCTCATCGAATGTCACATCACGGCTTAGGATACTCCTTGGTGGTGTTAAGTCTTTACACCACACCTTGTATCCTTTTACTCCTTCGGGATATCCTATGAATACCCCTTTGATAGCTCTAGGTTCCAACTTCCCCTCCTTAACATGTACAAAGGCAGGGCAACCAAATATTCTAAGATGGTCATACTTCGGAGGATTGCCAGACCATTTCTTTTCTGGCGTCATGAAGTCAATTGCTGAGGAGGGACTTCTGTTTATCAAGTAAGCAGCAGTCACTACAGCTTCTCCCCAGAAAGTCTTGGACATCTTCGCATTGGTAAGCATGCATCTAACCCTTTCAAGTAGGGTCCTGTTCATCCTCTCAGCTACCCTATTCTGCTGTGGTGTTGATCTTACTGTTCTGTGCCTTGCGATCCCATGCTTGGCACAAAACCCATCAAACTCTCTGTTGCAAAACTCGAGGCCGTTGTCAGTTCTCAACCTCTTCACTCTTTTGCCAGTTTGATTCTCAACAAGAGTCTTCCAAGTCTTGAACACATAAAATATTTGATCTTTTCTTTTCAACATATAGACCCACAGCTTCCTCGAATAGTCATCAATCAAGCTGAGAAAATATCTAGCACCACCACGAGTAACTGTCTGAGCTGGTCCCCAAAGATCCGAGTGTATGTAGTCAAGAGTCCCCTTAGTCTTATGCTCCCCGGTACTGAACCTCACTCTATGTGCTTTCCATAGCACACAATGCTCACAAAACTCCAAGGGCTGGAACTTATCCTCACTAAACGCCTTTTGACTATATAACTCCTTTAGGTTTCTCTCGCCTAAGTGTGCCAGTCTAAGATGCCATAACTTAGTTTGCATACTCTCATCATCTACAGAAAATAGTGCAGAACCACTCACGACTTCACCCTTAAGCACATAAACACCTTTGTGCTTCTCTCCTCTCATCACTACCATGGAACCTTTCAAAACTCTTAAAATCCCTCCGTCGATCCTGATGGAACACCCATTCTGGTCTAAAGTCCCTAGTGAGATCAAGTTTCTCTTCAAGTCAGGAACATACCTAACATCTGTCAACTCTCTCACTCGCCCATCATGCAGCCTAAGCTTTACACTACCAATTCCCATTATCTGACATGCAACGTCATTACCCATTAAGACCTTACCACCACTAATAGGCTGGAAATTTGTAAACCAAAACTTGTGCGGGCACATGTAAAAAGTACAACCAGAATCTAAAACCCATTGTTCAGATTTTATACCATCAATAGCGACGGGTGTCTCTGCGCTGTCATAGCTATCATCATAGGCAAGCGCAGCATCCGCTTTCTTCTTGTCCTGTGCTTTCTTCTCAGGACAGTCCTTTATGAAGTGCCCTTCTTTCTTGCAGCAATAGACTTTGACCTTGAGCCTTTTTTCTTTCCATCTCTATATGAGGGCCTTCCTCTTACAGATAAACTTTCTGGATTGCCCTCAGCCTGCTTTCCTAATAACTTTGAGTTTAATGATGATTTTACATCACTCATCATTAAACGCTCTCTGCCGTAGAGTAGCGTATCAACAAAACTCTCATAGCTCTTGGGGAGTGAACTCAGCAGAATAATTACTCTATCTTCATCTTCTATTTGGATGTTGATAGACTCAAGATCAATGATGATCTTATTGAAGGTGTCTATATGATCTTTCTTTAGTGTCCCCTCTGACATGGACAGCTGATACAGCTTCTTCTTTATATGTAGTCTGTTGGCCAACGATTTCCTCATATAAAGAGAGTCAAGCTTCTTCCAAAGATCTATTGTCGTCGTCTCACCTGCTACTTCCCTTAGTACTTCATCGCTCAATGATAGAACGATTGTGCTATGAGCTCTTTCTTGAATGTCCCTTCTTTCTACTTCTACTCTAGATGACTCTGGCGTCTTCTCTTCATCACTAGATGGAGCTGCAGTCTCCTCTAATGCCGAACCAAGTCTTTGGCTCACCAATAACGCCTTAACCTTCATCTTCCACAGATTGAAGTCATTCGTACCGTTGAATTTCTCTACCTCATACTTGGGTGTGGCCATGTTTGCTTAGAACCAAAGCTCTGATACCAGTTTGTTGAAGCGGAAGCACATAAACGAGCTAAACAATTCACCCAAGTAATATAATAATGCAGAACAAGTTATTAAGAAATAAAAGAGAGAAAGGGTAGAAGAAGAACACACAAAGAATTACGTGGTTCGGCAACTTGCCTACGTCCACGGCGGATCAAGATCACACTCTTCTCTTATTCTGAATCACAAGGCAACCACAAAGTATGCCTATTACAAGAAAGATCACAAAGAATACTCTCTTTCACTCTCTAGGGATTTACTCTCACAAAGAACCACTAAGAATAATCACTAAGATTATTGTTGATCACCAAGATCTCTCTAAGATCACAAAGATCTTACTAACTTGATCACAAAGGTTGTCAAGTTTACTAAGTTGTGTTTACAAGCCAATTGATAGCCTTTATATAGGTCTTGGGACGTCCTAGGTATTCCCTATACGTGTGGGAGTCGTATTAGGGAGTCCTAGAGCAAGTGAGAGATGAAATTAGGAAGTTTCCTAATTTCGGGACACTGTTCCCGCGTTCAGCGCCACGGCACTGGTTCGCGTCGCCGCGGCGCTGGCCCGATATTTGCTGAGCGCTGCGGCGCTGGATCCCAGCGCCGTGGCGCTCAGGTACTGGAAGTGGCACCGCGGCGCTCATCCTGGTCGCCGCGGCGCTGGCGCCTTATGCGCGCCCTTCTTCGGTTTTTGCCTCCTTTCACGTCCGTCTTCGATCCGTGCGCACCCTACGCACTTGGCTTGATCCCTAAATCATATTCCAATAATTGTTAATCAATATTCTTACACTTATACTCGAAGTCTTTTTTTCTAATAAAATCTTCCCCATTAGTCGGGGTTACCAGAAAATAAAAAGGTGGTAAGAGGGTACTTTTGGTTAGTATTCATTCAAGGAAAGTGGTTGTAAAATTTTAATGACAATTTATTAAGTCGGCCTGTAGAGTTAGTTGGCGGACACCAATAAAGATAAGGATGATTTATGGCTAAAGTGTGTGGGTAGAAAAGGAATATTTGTCCTTACACAAATTATAAATATAAATTATACAGTATAAATTATAAATATAATAATTATTTTATAAAATAAATACTTTAAAATTTATCAAAATAATAAAAAATTAAAAATAGGCTTAACCTAAATTCAACTCGAAAAAAGTTCAAACTAAATCCAAGTTTCAAATTTGAAAAAAAAAATTAAATTTGAATTTGTGTTGAGTTAAACTCGAATACGAATCCGATTTGCCATCTTTATACACACTCACACACCATACTTATAATTCTCTCATCTACGAATGTAATCCAAATTAGAATGAACCATATTAAATTTATTACATTCTTTGCTTGATTTATTATTTTTAATATTTAATGTACTTCTATTATATTTTTTAAATAAGTTATAAGAGATAATATTTAATGTACTTCTATTAGGATTTGCTTGGTTAAAAATTTATTTTAGGCTATATATGTAAAGTTTATTGTCAATTAGTATAAGGTTTTTTAGGAAGATCTAAAAATAAAATTGTACAGACAAGTCATTATACTATATAGGAACGGGTTGTTACAAATGTTATTAAAGTTGGACCTACCTAATAATTTGGTTAGATAACACATATGTGCCGTGTGATCTTTGGGTTTTAGCTCACATGAGTTAACTATGTGTCCTTTAAGAAGAAAGATTGTAACACTCAAAATTTAAGATTTTTGAAGTTATAATTAATAGGGTTTCATTCATCCTAAATATTAAAATCTTATATTATCTGATTAAAAATTGTTATTATAAATAATATCAATAAGTCAATAAACCTGCAATTTAAATTACAAATAGTGCATACGTATCGTGTGATGTATCATCCATCTTCCCCTATTACATAAATTTCGAAAGGCAAAATTGTGCACATCTGGCAACTCTTATATAATGGACCAGTCACATAAATGCAACTAGTTGTTGCATTGGCTTTCCTTGCCTAAAGTTGCTCTTTTGTTCTACGCCATTATGATTAAAAGAATTGTTAGCAATAGTGCGTTAAAGGTTTGTAATTGTCTTAATTTTATGAAATAAATAATAATTATAATTTTATATTTAAAAGTGTTTATAATATTATGATATAAATATTGAAAATTTTTAAATTTATTTATATGATTATTACTTTAATTTAAAATTATTATATACAAGATTATTAAAATTGTGAATAATAAATAAATAAATAATTTTGTAATAAATTAATTTAAATTTAAATTTTTTAATTAAATATTATTAATACAATTCACAAATATTAAAAATATAGTGATTTTATTCAAATCACTAATATAATAACATTAATGTGTTAGCACAAGTTCAATAATTACCAACTATAGCATGGGATTTTAGAAAATTTGACCGGACAATCCACACTTGACACTATTAATTGATTTTACAGATTAACCAGAAGATGAGGTTTTAAATTTTCTTACCGATTGGAAGTGAATCGGTGGATGTTATTGATTACTGAAGCGTTTGATAATTCCCCAAGCAAGATCGGAATGGTCAAGAAACTATACAAGGGCCTTCTTTGGCGTCGAATATTTTTAGTTAATTGTATGTGTCATCGTGCACTGGCTCCTTTATTATTCAATCGATCCGGTGATTTTCAGAATACGAGTAATGTAAATTGTAAACTTTGGGTTGTCCTTGATGTGATAATTGTTGACCTAAACGTCATTGATTCTAATAATCTTCAAGGTTGGAAGAAGTTATTATTATTATATAATAATCTTCTAGCATTATTGTTCAAAATAGTCAACTAGCATATATTAGTATAAAGGAAGGACTTATATGTAATATGAAAAATGTTGGAAGCATCATTATATATTTCATTTCTAGGCCGGCAAGGCATCATATAATTTGCAATTTTTACTTGAAATAGTTAATGATCAACAAACTTCCAGTAGAAATGTGACTAAAATGCATTACTCCTCGGCTCTAGCATCCAACATAAAAGTAAGATGATCTGCTTTTAAATTTTCTTAGTTTATAAGCAATAGGAACTCTCTCTTTGACTCCTTATGCAACATGGAATACCAACTTCCCTATTTTCCAGTCCTTTTTGCCTTCATGCTTTTTGCTGTCATGATCCTGAGGATATTGAAGAAATCAAGAAGCAACCACTCAACATTAAATCTGCCCCCAGGACCGTGGAAGTTGCCTCTTTTAGGAAACATGCACCAGCTTGTAGGCTCTCTGCCTCATCACCGCCTGAGAGACTTGGCCTTGAAATATGGTCCCTTGATGCACCTTAAACTCGGAGAAGTTTCACATATTGTCATTTCATCACCGGAAACTGCCAAAGAGATTTTGAAATATCATGACATCAATTTTGCTCATAGGCCCCTTCTTCTTGTCATGAGAATCTTGGTTTATAATTACACAGATATTACATTTGCACCATATGGAGACTATTGGAGACAAGTACGAAAAATTTGTACATTGCAAAACGTGTGCAATCGTACCGATCGATCAGGGAAGAGGAGGTATCGAATCTGATTAGATCTATTTCTTCAAATGCTGGATCGCCAATCAACCTTAGTGAAATGGTATCTTCATTGTCGAATAATATCATTTCAAGGGCGGTAGTTGGTAGGAGATGCAAAGACCGAGAAGCATTTACACAAATTTCTCAGAAAATTACAGAGCTAGCAGGAGGTTTCGGACTTGCCGATTTGTTCCCTTCAATAAAATTAGTTGAGGTGCTCAGTGGGATTAGGTCTAAAGTAGAGAGAGTGCACCAAGAAGCAGATAAGATTGTTGAAAGCATCATAAATGAGCACAGAGATTCCAAGGCAATGGAAGAGAAAGGTGAGGGTGAAGCAGATGATCTTGTACATGTTCTTTTAAATCTTCAGGAACATGGAGGACTTGAATTTTCCTTAACAACTGACAACATCAAAGCAGTGATAGTGGTGCGTTTACTGACTCATATAATAACCCTTCTTTGGTTCCAAGTTAAGAGTGACTACAAATGTTTGCTTGATTTAACAAGGGCAAGCATCCGCAATTACTGGAGATCGAATACGAAAAAGATAAGCCAATGGATTAATTAATTCCATATTCCTCTTATTTTCTACGTCGGAAGCAAAATAAATTACAAATAAAATAAAAGAATTGGGCCTTTATTTCCTAATAAGTTCTATAAAATTCAGATTTTGTTTTATTAATATTTTAGCTCTTATAACTTTCTTAACATATATAGTATGAATATATAATAAAAGTATATCAGACATCAAGATTAATAAATCACATAAAAAAATACGAGAAATTACATACTTCATCCTAATTTGTGCTACATTTGTGAATTGTTTATTATAATTTTATAATATAAAATATAAGAATATTTTAAATATTTTTTATGTACCCCTCACATAGTTTCTTTCTCATAATTTTTTATTAATCTTCTAATTTTTTTTATATAATGAGTGATATCTAATTATTTGTTGAATTTATATTCTTAATATATGTACAATTTAAAGTCTATCGTAATAAAGTAAATTTTATAAAGAAACTATTATTCTAAAATTCTCTTAAACCAACTTAAATAACGTAATTTAAATTTTTCTTTTTATAAATTTGGTTTAATCTAACACTTTCAATTTTTGCTCTGATAAGATCTTAGATATCTCCCGTCACATGCACATGAAATATGTTATATAATTTAGATTTATTTATTTTTTATTTTTTAATCTAATTAAAATAATTATGATCTTTTCCTAATTTGAGTTTACAGGATCTCTTGACATGCATCATGTATATTGTTTATATATATATCGTTAAGATCTATTTGCTTATTTATATATATTTTATTAACCACCCATCACAAACCTGGATTTATTCAGGTGTGTGATATGTGATCTAAGTTCAGGAAACAATTTTGGTCTATTTTTATAACACATGAACATGTATGTATAGTTGTTTATGCGTTCATAATACTATTCCAGGACATGTTTGTCGCTGGAATAGAGACATCGTCATCAACTGTAGGATTGGCAATGCCAGAAATGCTTAAGAACCCAAGAGTCCTGGAAAAGGGACAAGAAGAGGTTAGGAAAGTATTCAATGAAAAAAGAAATGTTGATGAAACAAGTCTTTGCGAATTACAATATTTAAAGTTAGTAAACTCTGAGGTTACACCCTCCTCTTCCTCTGCTACTCCCTAGGGAATGTAGAGAGAATTGTAAGATTTTGGGTTATGATATTTTTGAGATTATTGATTGAAAATTATTGGAATATAATTTAGAGATTAAGTTAAGTGTGTAGGGTGTGCACGGATCGAAGACGGATGCGAAAAGAGGTGAAAAACAAAGAAGGGCGCATCAGGCGCTAGCGCCGCGAAGACCAGGTGTGAGCGCTGCAGCGTCTAGTCTAGAATCTGAGCACCGCAGCGCTAGGAAGCCAACGCCGCAGCGCTCAGCAGAAGCGCGTCAGCGTCGCGGCGATGAGAGCCTAGCGCTGTGGCGCTGGAGACGGGAACAGTATCCCAAAATAAGGAAACTTTCTTATTTCGTCTCCCACTTGTTTCAAGACTCGCTAATACGACTCCCATACGTATAGGGTAAACCTAGGTTATCCCAAAGCATATATAAAGACTACCAATTGGCTTGTAAACACATATTTGTGATCAATTAGAAATTTTGATAATCTTTGTGATAAATAAGAGATCTTTGTGGTTCTTTGTGAGAGAAAATCCATAGAGTGAGAGAAAGAGTTTTCTTTGTGATCTTTCTTGTAAAAGACATACTTTGTGAGTGCTTTGTGATTCATAATAAGAGAAGAGTGTGATCTTGATCCGCCGTAGACGTAGGCAAGTTGTCAAACCACGTAATTCTTTGTGTGTTCTTCTTCTACCTCTTTTCTATTTATTTCTTAGTAACTTGTTCTGCATTATTATATTATTTGGGTAAATTTTTTGCTTGTTTGTGTGTTTCCACTTCAACAATATTCCTGTGGGATCCAAAGTCCTTGTTAACGCAAATGGAAGGGATCCGAGGTATTGGAATGATGCTGAGAGCTTCTATCCAGAGCGATTCCTTGAGAGTTCAATCGGTTACAAAGGGGTTGATTATGAGTTTATTCCATTTGGCGCCGGAAGGAGGATCTGCCCTGGTCTATCTTTTGGATTGGCTAATGTTGAGCTTCCACTTGCTCAGCTGCTTTACCATTTCAACTGGAAACTCCCTGAGGGAATAAAGAATGAAGATCTTGACATGACTGAGCACTTCAGTGCAGTAGTGGGAAGGAAAAATGATTTCTATTTAATTCCCGTTCATTATCATCATTTTTCTAAGGAATAAAACTGTGAGTGCAGTGAATGTAATAGTAGATGTTAATTCTAAGTTATGTAATAAAAGAAACTGTGCCAAGTGTTTTCTTTCTATGTAAGGGACGTTAAGACTTGCATGTTGGAGTGTGTCGTGTTTGAGAAAAACAAAAAGCAAAAAGAGAATGAATTGCATTTGTGATTAATATGTGGAGATCCGAACCGAATTTCAATCCATAAACTCTATTATTTATTGCTATATATATATTTTAAATTCTTACCTATAAGAGATTCATCCTTTTGCACCTACTTAAATAACCCAATAGTAAAGGGTTTGCAATGTATTTTTTTCATTAAATTAGAGATTTTAAGTTCGATTCTCTCCTCAGCCAAAAAAAAAAAAAAAAGAAGAGAATAATCTCTTTTCTAACGCTCTTAGAGAGATATTTAGTTTTGCTTAGCATACATTATCATAATTATTCCATATTCAGAATATCAAGCTAGATGCAATTATACCTCTAACTAGCATAATTATTTACCAGTTCTAAAGATACTAATTCTGAAGCCTCTAAGAAGAAATAGTTTAATTAATTGTTCAACTCAAAATAGCCAATTCTATTTCAGGACATTTTCTTTGTCTGGAGTGAGACGTCTTATAGAATTGCAGAACGGGCAATGTCCAAATTGTTAACAAATACAGAAGTAACATGGAAAAGGGACAAACAGAGGTGAGGAATGTCTTCAAAATAAAAGGAAATGTTGATGAAACAAGTCTACCTGAATTAAAATACTTCAACTAAGGGAAAATTATCGGTTTAGTCTACAAAGTTTTATTGATTTACCCTGTTAGTCTCTATATATGTTTTCTAAATACCTTCAACAGTCTCTGTTATTGAAAAAATAACACATGACATACATCTTTTAGAATATCAAAGAAAATTAATATGTCTATTTATGGTAAATAGTCTCATATTTGATCAAATGTACTACCACAAAATAAGTGTAATTTACATATTATATTTTTAATAGTAAAGTGACAGGACTTGACCCGAGTTCTCCTCGAGAATCAAGGCGGATCCTGCGATAACGTGGGACTAACATACTCTTTACTCATACATATAATAATGAAACTGTATACTGAGTAGTCAATAAATTTGTATTAAAATAAAAGTTGTCATAAAAATCTCTGTTAAAACTAAAATCATGACATAATACTGGGGATCTGAAAATTTGAAAGCGTAAACTATCATAAAATTTATTATCAAGCTGAATATATGTAACATAGCTCTGGAAACAGGTATTACATATATACTGAAAACCACACCAAACTTGTACTCGAGGAAAAACTCACGCATAGGCAGAGCGGGGGATCTGAGCTGGTCTAACCTGGCAGAATATTACATCGCTCGAGTAGAGCAAACTAAACTGGTCTAATGCATGCACATAGCAACTACACTAAAGAGGAGGGTACGCATATGATAGTTCAAAAACTATTATTATATAATATCATGAAAGTATAATTGTTCTAAAATAAATATTTATGTACTGAACATAATCATAAATTATACTATAATAAATTCTAAAACATTTCTGAATATACTAAATAGTATAATTATTTATCTGTCTAAAATAAATTATAACTAAATCTGATAACGCGTAATTTAATCATAACTGACTGTATTTAAAACATATAAAATATATATAGTTATCTACTCACTAAAGTTTGCTAATCCTGAGCTGGGTTTGGATTCTGAGATCTACCCGCTATCAGCACACCTCCTATATCATAGGGTATAAAAATACATCATTAGTATCGATATGTATTATAAATATTGAAATATAAATATTCTAGCATCGTAAAACTGTTACCCGCTGAAATACTGGATATAAATCTAACTACCCAAACTAATTTTCTGAAATTTTTTATTTATTTTCTTTTATTTTTTCGGCTGCTCTTTTTTTTTTCATTTCTCCTCTTCTTCTTTTCTTTTCTCTTTTTCTTTCTTTCTTTCTTTTCTTTCTTCTTTCTCTGTTTCAACTTTGCTTCTTTTCTTTTCGGTTTCTATTGCTTCTTCTTAAAACAAAAAAACAAAACAAACATGCTTTTTATATAACGGCCACCGCTTGCTCTCTTTTTCTTTTTTATTTTTTTTAATTCTGCCACTAATGTATTTATATGCACACACGTGTATTACACAAAGACTAATCAAGGTACTAAAAAAACTATAAAAATTGGCTAAGAAATTCAATTAAACTTCAAGGATTAAATTGATAATTCTTCTAACTTCGTTCTCTCTAAAGTATTAGATTAGGTGTTAGAATTTTGGTGATTTAAAATTATGTTTGTGCATGATTTTAAGTTGGAGATCAATAAAGAGTCAATATGATGATGAGTATACATTAGACGTACAAGAAAGTGATATAAAGAGTTAGAAGCAAGAAGGGGTACAAAAATACAAGTGAAGACATTTTTCAAGTGTAAGTGAAGAACAGAACCCTCAGCATATCTGTCATACACGTGCCACGATATTATGATAAGTGTCATATACGTGGCATGACAACATGAGTAATGAAAAACAAAAGAATAAAAATATGTATATTCAAGCAGTGGGCCGTATGTCTATATATATCTTGCTTTATTTTTGTTTGGTTCACAGAGAAGAAAATTTAAAATAGGAAGAATAAAAGAGAAAGCCGAGGGAAAGGAAAAGAGAAAAGAAGAAGAAAAAAAAAGCGAAAGAAAGAAAAATAAAAAAATGGGGGGTGGGGGGTGGGGAAGGGGGTACGAGAAGAATAAAGAAGAAATAAAAAAGAAAAGTTTACTGAAAATAAGTTTGGATAATTAGATTTAAACCTAATGATTCAATGGGTAACAGTTTTACGATGTTAGAATATTTATATTTCAATATTTATATTACTTATTGGTACTAATGATATATTTTTATACCCTATGATATATGAGGTGTGCCGATAACGGGTAGATCTCAGAATCTAGACCCAGTTTAGGATTAGCGCACTTTAGTGAGTGGATAACTATATATATTTTATATGCTTTTAATACAGTAGTTTATATTTTAATTACACGTTATTAGATTTAATTATGATTTATTTTAAACAGATAAATATTTATACTATTTAGTATATTCACAAATATTTTAGAATTTATTATAGCAAAATTTATGATTTCGTTCAGTATAAAAATATTTATTTTAAGATAATTATGCTTCTATAATAATATATAGTAGTAGTTTTTGAACTACCATATGCGTACCCTCTCCTTTAGTATAGTTGCTCTACACATGCACTAAACCAGTTTAGTTTGCTCTGCTTGAGCGATGAGCATTCTGCCAAGTTAGACCAACTTAGATCCCCTACTCTACCTATACGTGAGTTATTCCGTCAGGTTAGACTAGCTTTTCTCCGGGTACACGTTTGGTGTAGTTTTTAGTATATAT
This sequence comes from Ailanthus altissimus, assembly GCA_946807835.1. Lineage (NCBI taxonomy): Eukaryota > Viridiplantae > Streptophyta > Magnoliopsida > Sapindales > Simaroubaceae > Ailanthus > Ailanthus altissimus. The sequence continues at coordinate 20,784,598 of OX327713.1, read as the reverse complement.
GCAATATATATTATATTCTCAATATCGTATTATAATTATTCAGTTTTAACACATATTTTATAATAACTTACGCTTTCAAATTTTTAGATTTTCAGTATTTGTTTATGATTTTCAACTTTAGCACAGATTTTTATTCAGCTCATGTTTTTAGTGAAATTTTATTGATTTCTCAGTATACAGTCTAATGATTATTTAATTTTATAAACTTATACGTGTACAATACATATAAAGTATATAATATTTTCTAATTATGTCCACTCACTGAGCCACAAGCTCACCTCTTTTTTTTTATTTTTCTATTTTTTTTCAGGTTGTTATAGGAATTCGTGCAGTGTGATTGTACTTCACATTTGAAGGTTTAGCCATTACACATAGTTACATTAGTATTTCAGTCTGTGTATTTGTATATCTTTATGTATATTAGAGTACACGTGTACACTTTTGTTGGCACGTAGCCTCATTATTTCAAATACAAGGAGTAAAGAGTATGTTAGTCCTATGTCATCACAGGATCTGTCTCGATTCTTGAGAAGGGCTTGGGTCGGGTCCTATCAATATCAATGTTGTAAGTGTAGCATCATAGACCAAATGCAAGATTAGCGTGGCGCCCATTTTAGGTAATTTTCATTTTTGTGATGACTTAATTAGTTAAAGTTAGTTTTGAAATCTCTAAATACGTGGGCTCTTATTCCAACTCGATTCTAGGGAGATATTGAAGCCTATATAAACCCTTGTAATCTCTTAGAATAATCAAGTATCAAAGATGTAAACATAAGAGAGAATAAAGAGTTAGGTAGGCACTAGAGTACTGAGTGCATGAGATAGTGCTACTATAGGATTACTTGAGTTTCGAGTACACTAAAGAGTGATATAGATCCTTTAAGATAGAGCTCTAGATATTCATTGTCTCTTTTTTATTAAACTCTTATTGTAGGATCTTAGTGATATGGGAGATCTTTATGATCTGATAGGTCATCGTCACTTAGAGTTCTTTGTGATCTGTTGATAAAAGAAGTTGAATCTTTAATCTACCGTGGACGTAGGTTCATATCGCTGAACCACATATATCTTATGTCTTGCGGTGATTAATTCTTTATCTCTATTATGTGTATTCTTTTATATTCTTAGTTACTTGTGGGTGAAGCCTTTTAAAAAGTGTTTAAGTAATTTTAGGGTGCTAAATACCCATCATTGAGGTATTAAGGAACATAAAAATTCTAACAAATGATGTTAGTATTATGATTAAGGTTTATACCTAAGTGGTATTAGATTGGAGAGCCTATCTAATATTTTAACATTAAGGTTAGCACCAAGTCAAGGAACCTCATCCTCGGTTGAAAATGGATATCCACATCCATGGCCTATCCTTGTTGTAGGCTAAAACGGCAATCCTAGTCCCCTTCTTTGTTTACAATATCCAATTTTTTTTTCTAATTTTAAGAGATTATAGCAGACCAACATTTATTTTTAACTAAGAAATTCAGCTTATCAAGTTTGAGGAGGTGAATGTCTTCTTCATAGTCAGTAAGACCAAGCATACATAGCAAACATGATAATGGTTGATACAACATCAAGAAGTGTGTAATTGGAAAGAGGAGCTGAAATAGAGTAGAAACATCATACAAATTGCCAACATCTCCAATGGAATAAATAAGATGTTGTAGTCATATCGTAAACAATTCTCAATAGAATACTAAATCTAATTATTTGTTTCTACTAATAAAAAACCAGCGGTTCAGTAGTAAGAAATTCAAAATTGTTCATAAAAGTTATAATTTACATATTCTCATGATTTTTTTTGCTTTTTGTTTCTTCAAGCTCATTCTTATTGTTATTTCTTCTAGAAAAGATTAATTTATTTAGGTGAAATTCTCATTATGTACTTCATGAGAAATTACCTTGTTGTCTTTACTCACGTTTGCGAAAAAATCCTTATCCTCCAACAAGAAAAGACACTATAATGCCAAAGCCAGTGTTTATAGGATATGATGGCATGCATGTGTGTAGAAGTGTTTACTAAACAAATACGAGCAAAGTGGGTGAATTTTATGAATTTGTCTTAGTTCTTAAGTGTTTTTTTTTTCTTTTCTCCCTTCTTCAATGGTTAAAAGATTGTCTTTTTTATAAGTCCTTTTGATCCATCCATTCAATACAACAATGAATGCTTATTCAATTAGTTCTATTAATTTAATTTGTTCCATAAAGAATGTTATTAAAACAAATTCTCATTTTAATAACTTAAACAATTATTTAATTCACCCATTCAATTAATAGCATCAATTCACTTGTTCCATAAAAAAATGCTATTAAAATGAATTCTCATTTTAATAACTTAAGATTGCATTTTGCCTAAAGTTTAGAAAGTGTTTGATACTTTCTTCTATGAGTTTGCATAAAGTTTAGAAAGTATTTTACTCATTGGAGTTATGAAGTATGACCAGATAGAAATAGGCATGTTTGAGGACACATTTCATATAATTTTCATGCTATACATCCAAATTTGATCTATGTCATTGATTATGTTAATATGGTGATCATTGACAGTCTAGTTATAAATATGTACAACGAATGTCGCCTTGATCCTATATTGATATAGTTAATAGATCAGATTGTATTTAAAGAGATATTTTAAGATAAGATAACATTTATTATGTACACTAAGATTTATAATGTATAATTATTTCCAAATGACATATATGGATTAAGTGAGAGATTGTTAAGTTTTATTATTTTCTTTATGTGAGCTCACATATTTACAATAATTATATATTATGGCTTATTTTAAATAAGGGTCAATTTAAGTGATCTATTTGAACTATCTCTTATTGGGCTCTAGAGGCAACTAATTAGATATGGATTCCTATGTGTTGAATCTAATAATAATTGAATTATGATTGATGAAATTATAGTTTAAACTAGTATATAAAAACTTTTTTTTAAGGTTGTGATTCTCAAGTTAAATCTTTAAAAGTAGAACTATTCTCCTCTTTTTCTATCACAGAGAGAGAACCTCAGTAAGTACAACATAGATTTGATTGTGAAATGTCTCTATATTTTGGTTCTCATTCAAAGCTATTGATCTTCAAGTTATAATCACTATAGATTCCTCAAGTATATTTTTCTCAACATCCATCATAATAATTTTACATGATAGATCTTAGGTTATATTTATATAGGTATGAATTCTAATAATGGTTATGTCTAACATTAACAAATCTTACGCTTCTTTAGGGCTTCCTTTTGTGTTTGAGCGAACCTTTTGAATTCTTACACATGGTTGGTCTCAGCTGCTCCTTGGGTTAAGGCCAACTTGGATGGTTTGACTATCAAATCTATTTCTCTTTTTAAGTTTATCTTTTTTCTATTTTGATTTATTCTTATTGCGTTTATTTTTCTTATTTTGGTTTATTTCTATTAAGTTTATTTCTCTTTTAGGTTTACCTTTTTTCTATTTTAATTTATTGTAAACTCTATAAATACTAAAGCATTCATTAGTGAGAATGCAACAAGCAATGCAATATTTGCATCCACCAAGCTATTGCGCAGCGGCCAAGTGAAGTCGTTATGAGCAACTAAGTAAGGGCTATTGTGTAGTAATCAAATAAGTTCATGATGGAATCTTTCTTTTGTTTTTTTTCTTTTCTTTTAAATTTTGAGCATTAGCCAAATTCTTAACACAATATTTAATTCCCCTCCATCAATATGTTTCTTTCTCCCATGAACAGTGCTCATAAACAGTAACCATAAACATAACCCGTGGACAATGTTGTGAACAGTGTAATGAACATTATATAAATAGTACCCCTTAGCCAGTAACCATGAAAAGTACCCATTTGCCTTGGAGCTCAACAAACCTTTTACCATCCTTAACACCAATAATTCTCTCTAAGAAAAAAAAAATCATATCTCTTCTCTCATCTCTGTAGGTTACTTCTATTCTGTTATGGGATTAAACACTTATAAATTATTTCTCTCCTATTTTATTCTATTATGAGATTAAACTATAAACTATCTTTCTCCCATTCTATTCTGTAATGGGATTAAACTCCTATATACTATACTCTCATCTTCTATTCTATTTTGAGATTAAACTCTTATAAACTATCTCTCACATCTTTTATTTTATTTTGGGATTAAACTCTTATAAATTATCTCTCTTCTCAGATTTTCAAATGTATCTTTTATTTCTATTTTATTTAAGGGTTAACCCTTTCCATTCCGAAACGAGACTTTTACTTTTCTGTTTTATTTTAAGGGCTTCCTCTTTCATTCCTTAAAAAAAAAATTCCTTTATATTACTTCTTTCTTCTTTTTCTAGTTTCAAAATTCTTCAAACTCAATAACTTGAGCTAATCTCGACTTCCTTTCTATCTTCAATTTCTTTTGGGTTACTGTTTAATGAAGAAGAAGAAGAATCACTAATAATACATAAAATTTCAATTTCTTCTAGTTACTATTTAATGAGTCCTATTAGGTTTATTTCTCTTTTAGGTTTTTAATTTTTTTCTTTTCTAGTTTATTGTAAATTCTATAAATATTTAAGCATTCATTAATGAAAATACAAAAAGCAATGCAATATTTTTTCTTCTCTCTAAATCTCTACAATGATGATATATAATACCCTATAAGAATAAAGTCATAACAATTGAATAGATTCATATATTATGAAGGGAATGAAAATGTGCATTTTTATTTTTTATGTTAGAAAATTTGACTGGATAATCCACTTTTGACGCCCCGTGTAACACCACCATTCATTAATTCTACAAATTATAAAAAGAAAAAAAAAGAAAAGATAGAGATTGAAAATGTGAAAGCAATAAATTATTATTATTATTGAAATTCTCGAGTATCAGAACCTCAAGAAATAATTTGGGTAACCTTGATCCTTCGAACACTTCTTGAATTCTAGAACAACACTACCCTCCTACAAGAAAAAGTACTTTGATGCTTAAGTTGGTGTTTGATCAAAAGAAAAGATGTTTTATGTGGGGACTGTTTAGGCAAACAAGAGATAAATTGAATTTGAAGATCTCAAGAGTGCCCATGTTATTGTATGTTAAATTGAATGAACAAACAGTAATAAATCATACATTTATATAGTGGTGGAAGAAAACTCGAAATAGGTTTTGAGTGTGCGTAAGCAATGTGTATTATACAATGAATAGAAGAAGTAAATTCAAATTCTAAATAATAATCACATTTGGATTCATAAATTATAATTGTAAAAAGAGTAAGAGTTAGAATGCAAATCTGGCTTACAGTGGGTCCGTTACCTCTCGTGTACCTTAACTCGAGAGGATGGATATGGACCCATAATCCTCTGGACTTAAGTATTAAAGCTGGAACTCCACCATTCGATTCTGTATCTATATTATGAGTTCCTTACTCTAAAGGAACTGTTTCTAAAAAGGGATCTCGGGGAAAGCGATATCATTTTCTCCTTTTTTCCTACATGAAGTTCTTCCTGGAGATTAGCAAGTGCTTTGTTATCTTTTTTGAAATTGGATCCTTGCTTTATTGATGATCAATTCTGACATTTAAGCCCTTGCTTTTTTCCTTTGTAGTTGCTCTGGTAGAAGTGGTCTGACTTTTATCGGAGGGGGAAGTGTTAGACTTCATTAAGACTGACTAGTCTGCAGAGACTGGAAATCAACCATTAGGTACGGGAGGGGCTGGTCAGGTTTCCAACATCGCTCAAGAACCTATTCATGTGGATCCTATTTCATTTACGGATCCCTCGATATAAGCTTTACCATCGAGAACTTGTAATCCTATTCTATTGGACGTTACGTCTTGGGAAGAGGAAGGTACTTATTTATTCAACCGTCGGGGTGCCTAATCTAAGTGTTACTGCTACTGCAGAAGTCCCAGAGGCTTTTGTAACCACTGACCCAACTTTGGAGCCATTTGTTCCTTTAGGTTTTTTTTTTTTTTTATCTTATTACAGTGGAATTTTGAAAAACAAAAATTCTGCTCTTCTTCCTTTTCCATTCTTTATTTCCTTGTTTTCTTTGGGTTTGTTGCCTACAGTTCTAACTCTGTAGGTTCTAATTTTATAGAGGATCCTATTGAGATTAATGATTTAGAGGAATCTGAAGGTCTTCTCCTCAAGGAGTAGAACTAGAGAGAGGTGGGAGCAAGGAAGAGGCGGAGACCAACGGTCGTACGGCTTCTAAGTCTTCTCCATTGCATTCCGCCTTTGCGTTATCCCTGACGGTTCTAGGATGAGCTAATTACTCATCTATTCTAGAAGGAAAAATTGGGGATTATGTTCAGAAGTTAGCTGTACTGAGGATTGATGAAAGATAGTCCAACTGCAATTTTGGGGAGATTATTTACATGTACTAACTTGGATTTGGTCCTCAATATGCGAGCTAATGACTGGGCCCATGCGGATTTGATCCCAACATATGGAATTATATATTTTTTTAAGAGATTTTTGCTGATTTTATTTGATTTATGCTTTGTAGGCTTTACAAGATAGCCTGCTCAGTGTAGAAGGGCCGAACTCTTATAGAAGCAAGCTAATAAGAGTTCTGAGGAAGATGCATTCTTTGTGGTTGTAATTTCATGTTGGCTGCGGACCTCTAGCATTTAGAAAAGGAGAATCAGAGGCTACATGTTGAGTTAGAAGAGGCTCGTAGAGGAAGTGCACATCGTTAAGGCTTTGAGTGTGTTTCCTGAAAACTGAATGAAGCCCGTCGATGAATGTAGAAGTATTAAGGGATTAGGATGAGATCCAAGCTTCCCTAAAGTGATGTAAGGGTAAGGTGTCCTTTCTAAAAGGGGAGGTAGAGAACTTGCTACAAGTGAAGGACATCCTGACTCCAAAAATCTGGGAGTTTTAAGAGAACAAAGACTCCCTGTATAGTTTGTCAACTTTAGGAGTAACTCTCAGCCACGAATGCGGAGCTGATGTCAAAGTACAATGAGTTGCAGATCATGGTTAATCGTGCTATAGTTGAAGTTGATTTACTAAAGTTGGAGGAGGGTCATATTACTCAACTCGGAAGGTAATTAATGAGCTCCGTATTTTCTTGGAGATATCTCAGAAGGAATTTGTTGTAACCCGAGTAGACAAGGAAGCTTCAGATGCTCTGTGGAGGTAGAAGATGGCTATAACTAAAGAAAAGTTTAGTTAGGAAGTGGGTGTAGCATCCTGTTACTGCAGTATGTATAATAATTTATAAGTACAAGTGTACGTTATCGTGAATAAGTAATATAATGTTGAGAAGGTTGTTGATCTAATGAGAAATATATAAATATTTCTAACTAATTATTAAAATTGATCTTCTTTCCTTTATTTAGTTCTTTACACATCATTTATAATGCATTACTTAAATTCTTTCAAAAAAATATTTTGTTAAAAAAAAAAAAAAAAGACTTTTCGAAAAGGTCGTGTGCCCTAGACCATCTTTCTAAATGCACTTAAAACTTCCTTCTAAGGGTCATGTGCCTTAGGATACCTTTCTCGAAAGCATAAGAAACTTTCTCCCAAGGGTCGTATGCCCTGTATTACCATTGGAAACATATATAGACTTCCTAGAAAGGTCGTATGCCCTAAGCCACATTTTCTGAAAGCACGAAAAACTTCCTTCTAAGAGTCGTGTGCCTAGGCTACATTTGGAAACATATACAAGCTTTCCAAAAAGGTCGTGTGCAGTAGGCCAACTTCTTAGAAAGTAACATAAAGTTCTTTCCAATGGTCATGTGCTCTAGGTCACCATTGGTAACATATACAGGCTTCCTAGAAATGTTATGTTCCTTAAGCTAACTTTTTTAGAAGCACCATGAACTTCCTTCTAAGGGTTGTATACCCTAGACCACCCTTGAAATTATATAGGCTTCTTGGAATGGTTATTTATCCTAGCCTACTTTTCTCGGAAGCATTATAAACTTCCTTCCAATGGTTATGTGCCATAGGCCACTTTTCTCAGAAGCATAAGAAACTTCATTCCAAGGGTTATGTGCCTTAGGCAACCTTTGCAAGCATATACAGGCTTCTGAAAAGGTCATGTGTCCTAGGCCACATTTTTTGAAGTACCAGATCCTTTTAAGCGTCGTGTGCCTTTGTCTACCCTTAGACGCTTATATAGGCTTCCTAAAACATAATGTGTCATAGGCCACCTTTTTCAGAAACACCATAAACTTCATCCCTAGAGTCGTGTGCCCGATACAACCCTTAGAAACATATACAGGCTTTCTAAAAAGGTAGTGTGCCCTTGGCCACCATTCCTGGAAGCATCATAAACTTTCTTTCAAGGGTTGCGTGCTCTAGGTCACCTTTGAAAGCATATGCAGACCTCTTAAAAAGGTCATGTGCATTAGGCCACCTTTCTCTGAAGCACGAAAAACTTCCTTCTAAGGGTCATGTGCCCTAGGCCACCATTAGAAGCATATATAAGCTTTCCGAAAAGGTCGTGTTCATTAGGCCATCTTTCTCTAAAGCACCGGATCCTTCCAAGGGTTATGTACCCTAGGACACCCTTGAAAACACATACAAGCTTTTAAGAAAAATCGTGTGCCATAAGCCATATTTCTTGGAAGCACTAAAAACTTTCTTATAAGGGTCTTGTGCCCTATACCACCATTGGACACACATGCAGGCTTCTTGAAAAGGTCATGTGCCTTAGGCCACCTTTCTCGAAAGCACCACAAACTTCATTCCAATAGTCGTATGCCCTATACCACCTTTAAAAGCATATTCGAGCTTCACAGAAAGATTGTCTACCTTAGGCCACCTTTCTCGAAAGCTCTCGAAAGCACTAAAAACTTCTATCCAACTGTTGTGTGCCTTAGGCTACCCTTGGAAGCACATACAGGCTTCTTGAAAAAGTTATGTACCCCAAGCCACATTTCCCAAAAGCACCATAAACTTCCTTTTGGTTCATGAGCCCTAAGCACCCTTGAAAACATATAGAGGCTTTTCAAAAAGATCGTGTGCATTAGGTCACTTTTCCTGGAAGTGCCATAAACTTTCTTCTAAGGGTTTTGTGCCTTAGACCACCCTTAGAAGCATATACAGACTTTCTGAAAGGATTGCGTGCCCTAGACAACTTTCTTAAAAGCACCAAAAATTTCATTCCAATGGTAGTGTGCCCTAGGCTACCTTTGGAGGCATATGCAAGCTTCTTAGAAATGTCATGTGCATAAGCCACATTTCTCGAAAGCATAAGAAACTTCATTCCAAGTATCGCATACTCCAGGCCACCCTTGAAAGCATATACAAGCTTTGTGGAATAGGCCATTTTCGCAAAAACATTAGATCTTTCCAAGGGTTGTGTGCCCTAGGCCACCCTTAGAATCACATACAAGCTTCTTGGAATGGTCGTGTGCCCTAGGTCACCTTTATCAAAAGCACCATAAACTTATTTCCAAGGGTTTTGTGCTCTAAGCTACCCTTGGAAGCACATACAGGCTTTTCAGAATGGTTGTGTGTCATTGGCCATATTTCTCGAAAGCATTGGATCCTTCCAATGGTCATGTGCCCTAGGCCACCCTTGGAAGCATATATAGGCTTCTTGGAAAGGTCATGTGCCCTAGTCCACCTTTCTAGAAAGCATTAAATACTTTCTTTCAATGGTTGTGTGCCCTAGGCTACCTTTGAAAGCATAGAAAAATAAAGTAATACAGATCACTAGGCACACCTTTCTCTTTTTCTCCTATTTTTGGGGAGAACAGAGCTTTCCAAGATAAGTAAGATGTGTGAAAATAGGACCTTAAAGAGTAAATGGAACCTTCGTAAATATGAAACCAAATAAAGAGTAAGAAAGAAAAAGGGAAGTAAAAAATCAACTAAAGTTTTTTTTTCTTTCTTTCTTTCATGAATTACTGCATACATGATCATATGATAATATCTCGTGCATGAAAGCATTTTTTTTGTTTGACACTGTTCAAGGATAAAAATTTGAAATAAAGGAAACATTGTTTACCTCCAGAGCAGTTTGATAAACATGGAAGGACCATGATAAAATTGTCTCAGTAAAATCAAGAAAGCTTTGAAACGCACCATTTCAGTTATTGACTCGAATCATATATATACTAGCACATAGTTCCACACATCCACTCTTTATACTGGAAGCATCACCAAAGACACGTAATCGTGTGTTGAACTAGAGAGTGAAGTAAAAATAATCTCTTATTTCTTCACTTATGGGGAAGAGGGGAAGACATTTGTTGAGCCCATTATTAAATAAGTCAAACAATCCACTTCTTTATATCTTTTTTAAGAGAGATTATGAACAATTAAACAAAACCCAGAGAAAAAGGTAAAAGTCCAAATTGGGTAAAATAGTGAGAATCATTTTTTTTTATCTAATTTATGTATTTATATTTTATTTGGATTATAACATAATCACATCATGATAAGTCTATCATATTATCAGATTATAATAAGGTTATCACATTATAATAAAACCTCATTTTATTGTGATAAATCTATTTGCATATGAATTAAACTCTATCATTACATATAAATTATGATTGAAATTCTACCTCTTTTGTACTATAGGAAGGAATGTATTATATGTTTACAATCAATAAATACACACTCAGAAAACACTATGAGCAAATATATTGTATAATTATATTATGGAGTATTATTTTTTTTATTATGAACATTTCACACCACACGTTTATGTTGATTATACACTAACTTAAATATTAGAGTGTTCTTTTTACAAAAAAAATGATATTGTTTTTACGATAATTCGAGGTCATCAACAGGTAATTTTTGAAAAGTTCTAGATTTAAAGCTTTTTAGTATGTTTTAAAAATCGGAAGATGATTTATTAACTCTACACTGTAACAATAATTGGAAGATAATGTTCTGAGAATTTCAAAAAAATTTAGGCCCTCCGGTCCCTTAGTGGCTCCACCATTGATGTCTTCAACGCATCTAATTCATTTCTATAATAATAATTTATTTTATTTATCGCATTATAGAATAGTTGAGCCACACTTTTCTTGCGTTCGACGATGCGATATATCCAACCATCTTTGCATATGCTATTCTCGTTCTATTTTTAGTTTTTAAGATTGAGTAAAAAGACTCTGTTTCGGAGCTGAGTTACTACAGTAAATGTTTCATGAAAGTGTTGTTCTGGTTGCTATAGTAACATAGAGTTATTTTTTTAAACATTTAAATATAATATATTAATTAAATCAATAATATTACATTATAAGGCTTCTAATATAAAATTAAAAAATTATTAAAATAATACATTAAAATAAAATAAGTCTGTTATGACTTATTCAGACCTATTACTCTCTTATAAAAAAAGTATGCCAACTCTATAATAAGAGACTATCCTAATATGAGATTATTATTATTATTTTAAAATAAAAAAAATTACTCTCTCATAAAAAAAAAATTTATCTTCAAGTAAAAAAAAAAAATCTACTCTTACTTAAGAGGGATAAAAAACTATTTTTATATAAGAGAAATAAAATAAACCACCATATTTATTATAACTATCCTCTACCCAATGTAAGTATATCCATAAAACTATTCCCTAACAATACAATAATACATTGCAAGATAACACAATAACAATACATCTGACGATTTAAGCTTAAGTGGTGATCACCTTCAAACGTGGCATCTTAAAAACACAATAACAATACATCTGACGATTTAAGCTTAAGTGGTGATCACCTTCAAACGTGGCATCTTAAAAACACAATAACAATACATCTAACGATTTAAGCTTAAGTGGTGATCACCTTCAAACGTGGCATCTTAAAATCGTCGACGGAGAATAGAGAAGGCATAATCCAATGGGATCAGCCAACGTCACTATGTTATACACTAAAAACTAGCATGAACATAAAAATTACAAAAAAATAAGATGAAAAAACACAACAAAAAAAATTAGCAAAATAAAATGTTTACAGTCTATTTTTCATAAAAATAAATAAATAAATAAAGCAGCACAAAACTCAATTTTTTTTCGATAGGAATCTTCGTCATGTTTCATTCAAGAAGCGATTATCAATCATGAAGAAATACAAATATAAGTAAGTTGAACTGCCATTTTTTGCATGTCCTTAACCATAAAAATGAATAATTGAAGATTCACGAAGTTGTTGTTCATGATAAACAATAGTTATTGCTAGCACAATATAAAAAATCATGTTTCATAGAATCAAATACAAAGACTTTTTAGCATAATTCCAAGCGAGATTCGAAGAAACAATTATTATTGAAAAATTGATGATTCAATAATTTTGATTAGATAAGAATTGAGATAAATACTAAAGGAAAGAGTCATAAAAAGTTTAAAATGTGTGAGACACGTATGGAGACATCTAGGACGTGTGAGACACAAAAAGGGAAGCAAAACGGGATTTGAAGACGTGAAGAAAATGAAGAAATCGAGGGAGAAGCTGCTAGCGCCGCAGCGCCTAGGGCTGAGTGCCGCGGCGCTCAACATAGAAGCCCAGCGCCGCGGCGCCCAGAGGTGAGTGCCGTAGCGTCCAGATGCATCAGGATGCCTGTTTTGGTTCGGGATTTCGAGTTTTGAAAAGTTTTAGACTTCCAAAATAAGTGAACTCTTACTCCAACAAAAAATAGGGTTAATAGGCACGAAATACTTCCTATATAAATACTTATAAACCTTTTAGTTGAGATTAAGCATTAAGAGAGACTCTAAGAGAGGGGAAGAACCGAATAGACACTAAGTGCTTGTGTGCGTTAGGGTGAAACCGTCGTTTGGGTAATCATTGCTCATAGTAGAGCAAAGGTTTACTAACACATTAAGTCCTTTTGAGGATTTTTCATTAGGTTTTCTTTATAAAATCTTTAGGGAGTTAATAAGAGAGGTTAAGATTCTTGGATCCACCTTGGACGTAGACAATTGACCGAATCACATAAGATTGTGTTGTGCTCTTTTTGTTTTCTGCTTTGGATTCTAACTCTATTTTGCTTGATTAACAGGTTATTCCACTGTGCAAAGTGGTTAGGATTCTAGATTAAATCTTGAGTTCTTCGTTTTAACATAACCTCAAAAAACAAAAGGACATTTTCTCCCTTAATAATTATAATAATTTTTCTAATCAACTTTTAAATTAATAAGAAAAGCTAAAGTAACTGTACTCCTTATTTAACTTTCCAAAAGTCCTTTCCAGAAAGCCAAAAGCCTCCAACAATCATAATTCTTTCTTGTATAAATTGTATCGCTTTCTCTCGTATAAATTTAACACAAAAGTGAATAAAATTTCATTTCCATTCTTATTTGCCCTTTATTTTTATTTCACAAAATTCTTCAATTCAGGCGTGAGAATACGCGCCACTCCTCCGATTTCTGGGCAAACCCAAAAGCAACAGCCTTGGACACAACAACCCCACTTCGAAACTTGCAATTTCTCTAAAAAAAATAAAATGAAGCAAGCTACAAAACCAAGATGCGGATAACTATTGAAAAATAATTAATTAGTTATTATTTATTTATAATTTAAAAAATAAAATATTCAATTGAATTAAATAATAAGAAACGATGGAGTTAGCAGGGGGGTTTCTCCATTGCTGATGCCTTTCCTTCTTACAAAATTCTTCACTTAATAAGTGGAATGAGGAGTAAGCTTGAGGAGCTTCACACAAAACTTGATATAATTCTTGAAAATATCATTGACGAGCACAAAGAGGGTGAACAGGATGAAGGTTTCGTGGACGTTCTTTCGAAATTGCAGAAGCATGGGGACCTTGAAATTCCCCTCACTAAGGATAACATCAAAGCAGTTCTTCTGGTTAGTATCTTCATCCTGCTCTTTTTCAGGTCATATCATCATATAATGCACAAAATTCCACTTCCTGACGTCACTTGGAGATCAATACACCGAATTTCAAAAGAAAATTCCATTAGTTTTCCTATCATGCCATATCATCATTTATGACATTTGATATTCATTCTAGGCCACAGTTGGGGGATTACTCTTAAAGTCACGAGTTTGATATATAAATTCTGTTACTCATTCACGATATATTAGAATTAGTAATATTATAATTCTACTAATATTATAAAAAAGCAAAAGAAAAACTACTTTGTTATGTAGTCTTTTTACATTTGTTTGATTGTTGAACTCAAATTTGTCAAATCCTATTTCAGGATATTTATATTGCTGGGACTGAGACGTCGTCTACAACTATAGAATGGGCAATGTCCGAATTGTTAAGAAATCCAGGAGTGATGGAAAAAGCACAAGAAGAGGTGAGGAATGTCTTTAACATGAAAGGAAATGTTAATGAAACAAATCTTGGTGAATTAAAATACCTGAAGTTAATTATAAAAGAAACTCTGACGTTACACCCTACTGAAACTTTGTTACTTCCAAGAGAATGTCGGAAAAGTTGTGTTGAAAAATTGGTGATTCAACAATTTTAGTTGGACAAGAATTGAGATGAATACTAAAGTGAAGAGTCACAAGAAGTCTATAACGTGTGGAACACGTATGGAGAAGTCTAGAACGTGTGGGACACGAAGGAGAAAGTGAAACGGGACTTAAAGACGCGAAGGAAGCAAAGAAAACGCAATAGGTGCTGCCAGGGCTGAACGCCGCGGCGCCCATGGCTGAGCATCGCGCCATCTAGGACAGCACCCCAGCGCCGTAGCGCTGGGTCCTCAGTGCCGCGGCGATGGGCGCATTTTAGGCCAACGCCGCGACGTCCAAGGACGAGCACCGCAGCGCTAGAACATGTGAGGATGTTCGTTTTGGACTTTCAAAACAAGTAGACTCTTACTCCAACAAAGAATAAGGTTAGTATGCACGAAATACACCCTATATAAACACTTATAAACCCTTAGTTTAAAATTAAGCATATAAGGTTTCAAGATGTAATCATAAGAGAGAATATAGGAGTTAGGTAGACACTAAATGCATGGTGCATTAGGGTGTAACATTTGGGGAGTATTTTCTTTTGGTTCTTGAGTGAATAAAAGAAACACCATAGATCCTTTTGGCTTAGATGCTCGGGCTATTCTTGTGTTCCTTGTAAAAATCTCTTATGAGGAGATACCAAAAGGTCTTGGGGAGTTATGGTGATCAAAGGTAGATACTTAGAGGTCTCTATGGGAGATACTAAAGGGTCTTGTGGGATCATTGATGATGTAAGAAGATACTTAGTAATTTATTTTAATAATAAGAAGTTGGATCATGAATCCTCTGTGGACGTAAGCAAATTTGGACCGAATCACGTATATTTTGTGTCTTATTGATTAGTTTGTTTTCTTTATATTTATTGGTGTGTTGATCTTATATGTTCTTTCTTATGGTGTGAGTTATGATTTTTCGCTGCTCATAGAATAAAATGAGTATCAAGATTGTGGCTTAATTGATGCCATAAGGGTGTCAAACTGAAGTGCATGATTTAATATCCGCAACAAGTTGCGAGATTCTCGAATATGAAATACCCTTCAAGACCAAAGTCATTGTAAATGCATGGGCAATCGCAACGGATTCCAAATATTGGAGCCAAGCTAAAAGATTCTATCCTAAAAGGTTTATCGATAGCTCGATTAATTACAAGGGGGCTAATTTTGAATTTATCCCATTTGGTGCGGGAAGAAGAATTTGTCCTGGCATGTCATTTGGTGTTGCCAATGTTGAGCTTCTACTTGCGCAGTTGCTTTATCATTTTGATTGGAAACCTGCCCAATGGAGCAAAGCAGCAAGAACTGGAGATGGCTGAGGCTTTTGGTATCACTGTGAGAAGAAAAAACGATCTTTACGTATTTCCCAGTCCTTATCATCCTAGCAAAATCAATTGAACTGAAACATGTGAGTTCCCAGTCCTTATCATCCTGTGAGAAGAAAATATCAATTGACTGAAAAATGTGAGTTCAGTTCACTAATGGCGAAAAATTGCTGAAAATGAACTAATTTTCTGTTGAAGTTATAGACTTGTACTAAGTATTTAATCAAAGTGTTGCGAACTTCCTTAGTTTCTTAAGATACTCTCCACCTATTGACAGGAGGAAGAGTTAAAGCTGGAGGTTTTTGTAAGAATGGTTAAGAGTAATCAATAATGAATGTTTTTATCATTGAGCTACATTTCTTCTGATTCAGGTTTCTCCATGTTCTTCCCCTTTTCGGCAGTAGCCTGGTTTGTTTCATGTTTCATTAATTCATGTCTCTGAAAATAGGGAAGAAGTGCAATACAAGATCTACCCTATAACACCGGAAAGTTATTTCTTTACATTTCTATTTATTTTAACTTTTTATATATGTTTTTTTTTTGTAAATTAGACATTTGGGACTCAGATTATTATATATATTTTTATTATAAGTTAGGCATGTGGGGCCTGAAATTATTATGTATTTTTAATATATATATATATATATATTGTGGTGGGAGCAACTATGGAAAAGAAGAAGAAAAATATATACTATATAGATACATGCTGTGGGTCACATGTATGGAAATATTGTAAATGGGTGTGGAATTGTAGCACGCAAGATATTTTTAAGCTTGCTTTTTTGTGACGCCATTTTGAGATCAGAGAAAGAAAGAGAGAAAGAGAAGAACCAAGAAGAAGAAGAAGAAGAAGAAGAAGAAGAAGGAGACGGGGAAGGAGAAGAAAAAGAAAAAGAAATTATGAGAATTTCCTATTTTTACAGAATGACCAAATGAAAAATTGAATTTGATATGTCAAATAAATTTATAAAATTATAATTTTTTGAAATATTATATTTATAGATGTCTAATAGGACATATTTAAATCTCATAATTTAATTCATTAGTTTTTAATTGTTATGAGTTTTTTAAAAAAAGTTGACCTTAGTTTAAAAATTTACAGAAATATTTTAAAATATTTGAAATAAATTCTTTTAGATACTTTGTCAAAGATATTTTCCTTGAATGATTTATTATGGACTACGATATGTGTCATGAGTAAATTTGAGATAATTTTATATTTTTTAAATAAGTATGTGAATTTATAAAATTTGGATACTAAACGCTGCTCAGTGGATGTTTTGATTTGGTTAAGTTAAAGAATTAGTTTTCAGAGTGATTTTGATATAGATTTTGAAAGAGATAATCTCTACATCTTCTTATGACAATGAGTTATGTATTAAAAATGATATACTCGAATTTTGTGGTATATGGATATTGTTTGATGTATAAGAAAAAAAATTTCTTAAGTACTAATGGCTATAATTGATAGATTTCTTTTGGAAAGTCCTAAGTTTTGGATTATG
This sequence comes from Ailanthus altissimus, assembly GCA_946807835.1. Classification (NCBI taxonomy): domain Eukaryota; kingdom Viridiplantae; phylum Streptophyta; class Magnoliopsida; order Sapindales; family Simaroubaceae; genus Ailanthus; species Ailanthus altissimus. Next base: position 20,767,399 of record OX327713.1, on the reverse strand, counting down.
ATCTGAACTCAAATCTTTTATTTCTTTATTAGGTTAAGTTGATTAAATTATTTTAGGGCCTGGAGAAGCTTGGTTCTACGATTTTGGTTAAGAAATGCAAAATTCCTTTTAAGCTCACAAGTCGAAACCCTTATCATGGAAGATATGCCTTACGTTTAACTAGATAAATACACAATAAGTTTTATGAGTGGATAATTAAACTTTATTTACAATTTTTACTTCTTGATTTTAGAAAAATATATTTTAAAACTTGACAAACATGATTTTTATAGCTAACTATATATATATATATATATATATATTTTCTTAATGATCACTTCTCTTGAATTATACTTTACTTCTTGAAATGAATTATCTTATGTTATATAGAAAGCATTCATAAACCATTAGGTTGTACCTTCCCCCTTCAGATAAAGATATGATATTTAGACTTTTGAGGCTTGTCTATATACACACATAGATTTTGAGTCATATGTGTTGGAATTTATGCTTATGTGCTATCACATAATATATAAATATATAGTGATAGTATTTATATAATTATCATTTCTAATAAAATCGTTAATATTATTTATTATTAAATAGTAAGATGCTTGTAATATTTCAGACATTGTATGATCTGAAGAAGTTCATATCTGGTCTGAAAGAGTTTAGATTAGTGGTAAGAGTTAGCAACGCTAATAATTATAAGCACTAAGAGTTAGTGGTATTAAGAGTTAGTAAGTTTATAAGAGTTAGCGAAATCTAAGGAGTTAGAGTCTTGTCTGGAATAAGACAATGACCTGAGAATATATTAGTAATGACATAGTTGCAAGGAGTTGCAGATGGTGCTAGGAAATGTCATTATGCAAGTATGTTTTCAAACACAATATTCCTGATCTAATTTCATCGATGTGGGTCTATCAGTGGAACCATTAATATATATTAGTGTATATCTATATTTGGATGATCTAAATGGTTAGTCTTAGCAAACCATGAGCTTAGTAGGAAGCTCGTATAGAGATGCAGGTATTCAGTAAGGACTGGATATTGAACAGACTCACGAAGACATCCAATAGACATCTCATAAAGCCGTCAATGGAAGGTCTTCCGAGTTGAGTAGTATTTGTGGTCCTTTGACCTGAATGCCACGGTGGGTTGTAAGTGATCCACTATGTTTTGGTTCCACACATGTCAGAAACCTTTCATGGTCTGACTGCTGGGTGTCATTGGGTATAATCTGATGCTTATGGAGTCCGGTGTGCGTAGATATGAGATTCATCAGCTCATATGAGTGGGTTGTATATCCTGATGCTTCGAGATTGTATTTCAGAAAGTCTTGTGGCCGCAAGCATAAACCTCAAAATAAATATTCCAAAGCTATAAATAATATCACAAAAATATTTGTGGATATTGTTTAATGAAATATAAATCTGGAGATAAGTTCATAGTTGAGCAAATAGAGATTTGACAGTGATGATCTATATCTCTGCTCTTTAATGATATAAATGATGGAAGGATTATACGAATATGTAATAATCTCAACTTGTATGGTCTAATACGCTGATTTGTAATATCTGTAACATGTATGTGAGACATTGTTCACGGACGTATGGAGGAGCTCCATATGACAAATTAGGTGTGAACCTAGAGAGTCTCATAATATGAAGTGTACTCGTTGCGCACTGGGATAGCAGATTGGATTGAATTAATTCAATCCAATAAATTTCACCAAAATAGAACGATTGTTTCGGGATCCCTTGGGATGTGCATTTGTCAAGACTTAGTTGTTAAGTACATCACTTAATTAATTAACAAGGGTTGTTAATTAATAGGATATTGACAAATGGCAAAATTTGTTCTATGATTTGATTTTACCTTTTTACTATTTAATCATGATAGTAAAAAAATTAGCAAGGTAAAAAGTAATTATTCAAAATTATTTTGAATAATTAAATTATATATTATTATTATATTATTAGATAATATTATAATATATATAGATCATGGCATTATATTTTAATACAATGAGGGGCCTAAATGTTGGCCATTTAATTACCCATTATAATTATAGTAATTATATTTGGTAGACAAAGATTAATTTAGGTGGTCATTATTCTAGTACTTGGTTTAATTTATTCTAAGTGGGAGACCAACAATAAAATTGGTGGAGCACTTCTTTTTGTTAATCAAAATGTTGAATAAACAAAATGGATTTTGGCAAAACAATTGAATTAGTTCATTCAATTCTTGGAGAAGAATTCGGCAATGGGATGAAGAGAGGTAAGAGAGAGTTTTTGACTTTTGTTCTTTCAAGTGTTGAAAAAATAAACAAACTTCTCTTCATTTTCTTCTCTAATTGATGGCAAAAAATGAATGAAATGAAAATAGAGAAAAGATAATTATTCTTGAAAAGAGTTGTTCAAAATAATTATCATGTAGAAATTGTTTTTAAGAAATATACAAGAGTTGTATGTTAAATATTTCTAATTAAATTGATGTCTATGAGGAAGTCGATGACGTGTAGGATATATGAGGAAAGCAAGACGAGACTTGAAAGTACAAAAAAATGAGAAGAAAATAGAGGGTGTTGTCCAAGCCTCAATGCTATGGCACTAGAGGTAGAAAGCCTAGCATCACTGCATTAGCTAACTAGCACCGCGGCATTAAAATGGGTTTCTTACTGGTGCCGTGGCATTAGATACTGGGAAGTCAATTTTAGCATCAGATTTTAGTTATTTTAGAGAGTTTTAGACTCCTAGAATGCATGGACTCTTATTACAACAAGGTTTAAGATTCCTAGGCACATTTAAACCCCTATATAAATCCTTGTATACTCTTTACATTGATTATCAAGTATTAAGAGAGAGAAAAATTAAGTAGACACTAAATGTTTGTGTGCATTAGAGTACTATTGGGGATCTAATATACGTGGATGAATGTATGTGCAATTGTGTCTATTGTCTAAAATATGTATTATATATATTAAATGCGGCAAAAGCATTCAAACTTACAATAAACACAATAAATAAAATATATTAATCACATTAATATATTAATAGTGTTAAGAACTCACCTGAATGTATAACGTTACACGTATTTCCTTGGAGTCCGCATAGAGACCAACTCGTTGGCAGTTCTAGTCACCAACTCAGTGAACTTGGTGAGCTAGAATAGCAGCTCCATATCCAGCACTGGGTTTAATTATTAAACCCATAAAATGGACAGTGGTGTGTACTTTTCCTTTTCTCTAAAAGGAAAGAAAATTGAAATTGAAACAATTTACAATTATTTCTCATGGCACCATTAAGAAAAATGAAACAATTTCATTTTTTCTATTTTTTTTTCTCTTCATCTTCTTTCTTTCTTTTCTCAATACCAATTCATTTTGTTTCTCTTTTTTCCATTTCCATTCTCGGCCGAATACACACACTCCTTCCAAAACACACATTTCACACACATTATATATCTCACATAATAAAATAATAATATTATATATTATAATATTAAACAAAAAGCACTTTTATGAAAAAATAAAATATTATATTAAATAATAATAAAATATATAAAATAGATGCCAAATAAATAGCATTATTTAATATAATAATATTATATAATAAAATAATATATAATATAATATTTTATTTGAGATATTTTGATTATTTAACAATTAAATAATCAATATATGCAAGACCATTTTACCTCTCGTGAATAGTTACCAAGTATACTCCTTAGTGGGTCCCACTAAATTTCACACTTGGGTAAACTCAACCAAAGGTCCACAATGCGGCACGTGTCATTATACAATTAGTAAATAATAATTATTGACTAATTGTTGTATTTTAGCACTTAAATACAGACACGCACGCATGCCCATGGTAGTGCTGGATATTGCTGGATTAAACAATGTAATCCGGCACACTGCCCCAGTACACAACAAGTACACTCCATATCGTGGGACTCCCTAGGTCCACGTTCGATTCATTAAATAGAACTATTCTATGAGTCTGTAAACATTGCTTCCCCATGCACACATCATGGATATACAAATCAGCGCATAGCTGAGGTTATAACGTATATGTATAGTCTTTTCGTCATAATATCCTAGATGTGCTGAAGATATAGATTATCACCGTCAAATTCTTATGTGCTCATCCATATCTTATCTCCAGACTTGTATCTCACTAAACAATATGCGTAAACGCATTTGCCATATTGTTGCACGCTAGCGAAACTCTTTGCCGGGATTAATGCTTGTGGCCACAAGACTTTTTGAGATACAATCTCGAAGCATCTAGATATCTAACTCCTTATGCGAGCTGGCGGATCCCATAGCTCTACACACCAGACTCTATAAGCATCGGACCATACTCAGAAACACCCAATAGTCACACCATGAAAGGTCTGTGACATGTATGGAACCAAAGTATGATGGATCACTTACAAGCCCACCGTGACACTTAGGTCAAAGGACCATATATACTACTTAACTTGAGAGGATTCTCCATTGACGGCTTACATAGGGTGTCTATCGGAGGCCTTTGTGAGTCTGTCCTTTATCTAGTCCTAACTAGATACCTATATATCAATACGAGCTCCAAACTTATGGTCAATTAGGAACAACCATCTCTACCCTATAGGTACGATATATGCTGATCTATATAACGGTATCAATTGACAGACCCGCATCGACAAAAATAAATCAGGGATAATTATTTAAGAACATATTTGCACAACTGACATTGTTTGGCACCCGATTGCAACTCTTGTAACTATGCAATTACTAGTATATTCTCAGGTCTATGTCTTATTATAGACAAGGCTCCAACTCTTAGATCTTCGCTGAGTATTATAACCAACTAACACTTAGCTGTGCTAACATTTGACATTTATATTCGTCAGCGTGGCTAATTATGAGCCCTTATCTAAACTCTTTTAGATCTGATCTAAACTTCTTTGGATCGTACAATGTCTGTAACGTTATATTGCATGGTACCATATAAATAGGTATTAGCGATTTAATGAGAATGTACACTTGTATAAATACACAAGTATATGTACATTTAGGGATGGCACGTAAGCCCCGACCCTAACAAGTACAACCATGTATCAGTGTTTATTGATCTTGAGAGAACAAAGGTACGCCATTCATTTAATATTTTAAGTGCTCTTCATTGTGTTTTCTTAAAAGTTCTCTAAAAAGTTAATAAAAGAGGCTAGGATCCTTAGATCCACCATGGACGTAGGCAATTGGCCAAACCACATAAGTGATTGTGTTATGCTTTGATTATCTGCTTTATATTCTTATTATTTTTGCTTGATATTTGGTTATTCTACTGTGGAAGGAGATTAGGGTTCAAGGTTGAACTTGTTCCTAAGGTTATTTGCTTAACCTAATCATAAGGAAAATAATGGTTCCCTTTAGGGGCTATAAAAGAAATTTGAGGCGTTATACATGAAGAAGTCTCTTGCAAAGAGACTTTTTGTGAAGAAGAAATTGCATCAATTGTCTATGCTTGAGGAATCTATATTGAGAGTTCATATTAATATATTCAACAGGATCATCATATGTCTTGAGACCTTGGGAATCATGACGGTGGATGAAGACAATACCCTCATCCTGTTAAGGTCATTGTCGAAGAGCTATAAGATTTTTATGGATATACTACTTTATGGTAAGGAGCCTTTAACAATAAATGATGTCAAGGATCGTTAAACACAAAAGAATTAACAAAGAGATCTGAATTTGAAAGTATAGCGGTGTTGTTTGCATAAGGAAATAAGAGCAACCAGTAAAAAACAAATTCAAAAAGTGTTTTCTTTGTCATAAGGAAAGACACTTTGTGAAGGATTGTCCTAAATCAACAGGCTAGGATGTGTGTTCTGCTGTCAGTAATCTTGGGGAAGATATCAAAGTTGTAGACACATTGGTAGCCTCGAGGATAAGTACGCTAGTAAATTGATATTAGATTAAGGGTGTAGTGTCCATATGTATCCCGACAGATTGTTGTTTACCAACTATAAAAATCATGAGAGACAAAGCTCTAATGGGAATAGTACGTCTACTAAACCCTAAACTAGCTTTATTTTCTCTTTACTAAAAGAAAGGCGCTGCAATGCTCCTCCACTATTTCCACCGGCGATGAGCTCTTTTTTCGGCCTCTCTCCGATGGACCTCCTCTTTCTTTCCCCTCTCCTCTAATCTTCCATACTATCTCTGTAGATCGTTTCATCTCCTCTCAGTTTGGCGTTGTGGTGTGTCTCTTCATCGCCGTCGAGCATTCTTGCTTTTGCAGAGTCATTTTGAGTTCTAGTCCTTCAATGAACTTCTTCAAATTTCGACAGAGCCGCTGAAAACTCTCTGGTGCTTTTCTGGTCTCCCTTTGCTTTGCTCTGCCAAGATAACCTTTATAGTGCTCATCTCCAAATCTTTTACCACCATTTGTAGTGTTGCCCTTGACTTTGTTTGGCACGGATAGAATTGAAGAGGTGACTTCAGTTGGTTCAGCCACCAACCTCTATTGAAGTGTTCCTCAGCTGCATCATACCACTTAAGTTCTCAGCTCTTCCTTAGTCCTGTTCTATTGTTTATCAACATCTTTGACCGCCAATTGGACCTCATCATTGATGACTCTAGCACAGATTGGTGCGCTCCCTGGTTTTGGTTCCTGCGGACTGCCAAATTTTAGTTCCTCCGATGATCCTTGTTAATTTACGGATACCAAGAAAATTGTGTCCATTTGTTTTGTTTGAATATAATATCTGTGATTCGGCTAATTTTCATTTATCCTCACCGAATCTTTACCGACTACTGTTGCCTTCTTTTCCTTCTGTAATCTCAAGCCCTTCAACTACCATAAAAAATATCGCCCTTTTGTTGGGTTATTGTTGGTTTTTAATATTGGGATTTTCATTTAGTTTTATATTTAGAATAATCATAATAATCTCTCCCTTAAACTTGTTTAAGGGATCTATATGTTCCTTTTTTCAAGGTTTGTTATTTCCCTTTCTTTGGAAAGGTCTACATTTTCTATTATCATATTCCCATTGTAGGGATATCTTTACCCAATATGAGTATGATTAGTACTCTTCTTTGCAATAGTTTTGGTTAGGAAAGTCTCAATATGAACTCATTTTTTTATATCCTGGTAATCCTTTAGTTGTAGTATCAAAGGTCATTTGATGCATTATTCTTGATGATTATAAATGATATATATATCATTATCTTTTAAAAAACAGATCTAAGGGGAACGATATGGCTTGTGAAGTTATGGGATTGGTGACGTAAGGCTAAGAATGCAAGGTGGAGGAACTAGAAACTTACGTAGTATAAGGCATGTCCCTAATCTATAGAGGAACTTAATATCTCTAAGCATGCTCAATGAAGAGAGGTATTCAATTAAAGCAGAAAAGGAAAAACTGTGGGCAGTAAAGGAATTTATAAGGTTTAAGGGTGAAAAGCACAATGGGTGGCTCTATGTACTTACGAAGATGGCCAAAAGTGGCATAACATAGGGTGTTTAGGTATTACAGACCATAAGGCGACATCTAAAGAGTGCTCACCTAAGTGATAAGGGTCAGAAAAAAGTGCAATGCATCCATACCCTATGCAAGGTGTATAAATGCCTTTGGAGACCGAAGTCACAAGCCTGAGAAAATTTAAGTCTTAATAGAGACTTAACTGGACTCAGCTCTAAATGATAGAGTAATGGTGTGGATCGGATCTAGAAGCTTTCTTAATTGACAATTTTGTATCAAGGAAGGGTTTTGTTGGATTTGGTGATTCGACAATCTTGTTTGGGTAAGAATTGTGAAGAATACCAAAGAGAAGAGTCACAAGAAATCAAGGACGTGTAAACACATGAAGAAGAAACGAAAACAATAAAGGGACTTGGAAGCATGAAAAAAGAAAAAAAACAATAGAGAGACATGCCTAAACTTCCTCAAAGTCTCACCACTCTAAACTCTCCCATGTCTACCAGAAAGAAGTTCAACTGTGTCTCTTGTGGATGCACTTCTTAACTTTTTCTTAATTAAAAAAGCCGTTTTTCTTTTTTTTCTTTGTTTCTTTCTATTTTTCCTTTCTTGTTTACCAATTAGGGCCAAGCAAGCACCAACTACGTATCTAGTAGTCTTCGCTAAGCATTTACTAACCTCTACCAAGCCACTGCCGGTCTCAGCCGAGATTTCACCAAACCTCGCTGGGCTACACAGCCCAGGTTCTCCTCCGGCAAGAAATTGTAACTCGCCGCGTCTACCATCCATTCACGAACAAACAACCACTACTATCCGAGCAAGCATTGTCATTAGCAGTCGCTACTTAGCCCTTAAACTGGTGGGAAGCAAATCTTGGTGGCTTTCAAGCTTCCTCCCCACCATTTATGCAAAATAACTCCCTCGCCACACGGTGTAAGCAAGGTTTGACCTAACAGCCCCAATTCTTATTGGTATAGCGACCCAAGATTGAAAACTAATGCTTTGATATTTGTACCTTTATAAACTTGCAATGTTGAATTAATAATAAAAACTAGAAGAGTATGAATAAATTAATATCACAAGTCACATAGGAAAAGTTTCAATAAACTATTTTGATACATTTAACGAGTGATAAAACTTTTATTTTATAACTATATATAATGTTTGTGGAGATAGAAAATTTATATAAATATATATATATATATATATATATACACACTTCTTGCTTCAGACAATTTGAGGCAACAAGTCACTTACACTCCTAATGTGACTTTACCTAGAGGTGGCAGGTGGGTCGTACAGCTTATCGGTATGGCATGAAGTCGTGCTATTTCATGCTGTTACAATAGACTCATTAAGTCGTGCTATTTGATGATTGTTGATCATCATTTTTTTGCTTGGGGCAGGATTTCTAAATATGACACCCACACCTCCCATTTGTCTCACAATTCTCTCAACTCTCTTTTAATTTTCTCTCAATTCTCTTTCAACACAACTCAAATCTCTTCTAAATTATTTCAATTTTAATTCTTTAAAAATTATACACTTTCAAATTATTTCTTTATTTTTCAATTTTCATTTTTGCAATTATCAATTCTCAACACGCGCACTCATATTTTTATTATCCATATAATAGTAAGTTTCAATCTCAATGCTCCAAATAAAATAAAAGAAATTTTAATATTATCTTACAAAATTTTAGTAGTCGGTCTGCTTTAACAACTAAAAATGTTAGAAATATTAAAAATTTAAAAAGAAGTCGAACATTAGATGTTTGAATTTTGTTTTACGGTAAAGAACCGTACAAATGCAATTTTTGAAAAAAAATAAAGAAAAACATTATTTGTAAGTTTTGTGGTAAAAATTTTAATGCCAAAACGGCTCAGGACACTAGACATTTGAATCGACATACCAAAGCATGTGCAAAAACATGATCTAAAGGAGCAAACCCAAATTCAACTTGCCTAAAGGACGCCTAGAGGAAATCTTTTTGGATTTCACCATAATTAGCAATGGATGCAAACTAGATTAGCTAGATACATTACAATTAGTGAACAATCTCTCTCATTCGCCAAAGTTGAAAGGTGTGAGAAATTTATAAAAAGTATGTTCAACCTAGCTAGAGTCGTGTTCCAAGAAATACTGTAAAAATAATCTTTTCACTGCATATCATCAAATTAAAAAAACTAATTATTGATTGTTAAGTAGGTGCCAATGATTTGAGATATATTTGTGTTACATTGCATTATATTGACAATGATTGATTTTTGCAAAAAATATTTATTGATTTTCGTTAATTAAAACATCCACACACAGTTAATATTATTTTTAATTCTTTAATAAATTTTTGTGGAGAATTTAAATTGTTAACAAACTTATTAGTATTACTTTTGAGAATTTAAGTGCAAATACCGGTGCTATAGATTTAGTTTTAATTCAATTGACATTTGTGTGTGATTCAATTTTTTTTTCTCATTTGAGGTGTTTTTCTCATTTTCTTAATTTAATTGTTCAAAATGGTTTAAATATAATTAATTTTTAAATTGAAAACTTAAATTGAAAAAATTATAGAAGCAATAAAATATGTTGCTTCATCATCTACCCAACAATAAGAATTTAAAATTGTGTTAAATAATTATAGAATGGATAATAGAAGGTTTAAATTTAATGTAAAAGCTCGTTAGAATGCCACATACATAATGGTGAAATCTTTAATGGAATTTTAATTTCAATTAGGAATTTATGATTATAACACAATTTTAATATAATATAATTTTAATTTTTATTGCAATTATTAATTTTAATTATTATTGCAATATATATAATTGCAATTAAAATATTTGTAATAAAAAATAACTATAAATATTAAAAATTATATAAATATCTAAATAAAATTAAATATTTAAAAATTTAAAATTTAAAAAAATAGGCACGACCCTTGAGTCATGCCAAACCTATAATAGGCCATGCGAGGCAAAACTCATCATGGGTCCATGCTAGCACATGACACGTTATGGGCTTGTGCCGGCAACACATGCTTGACTACATATGGCGGCCTAGCACAATACGGCTCTTAGTCATGCCATGCCGCCCACAAGCCATACAACCCATTTACCACCTCAAACTCTACCATTAATTTTATATTTTAATTAATAAATTAAACTTTGATGGTCACCAATAATGAACGCCAATAATGCATATGATCATGATTGTGATTGTAGAGAAATTGATAAAGAAATCAATATTTAAATGTTTTAACTTTATTACGAGCAAAGAAAATCTAATTAGTGTGAGATAATGCACGAGGATTAATAATTTAATATTTAAGTAATTTGTTCTCTTTCAGCAAACCAAAGCATCATTGTAATACGTATGCAGCATATAAAAATTGGATGATCTGCTTTTATTTCATTTCATATGCAAAACATGGAATGCCAACTTCTCTCTTTTCCAATCCTTGTCATCTTCATGCTTTCGTTATTCATGATCTTGAGAATACGAAGGAAAGCAAATACCACTCACGCAACTTTAAATCTTCCTCCAGGGCCATGGAAATATGCACCAGCTTGTTGGTTCTCTTCCCACCACCGCCTGAGAGAATTGGCCATGAAATGTGGTCCTTTGATGCACCTTAAACGTGGCGAAGTTTCACAAATAGTAATCTCTACACTGGAAACTGCCAGAGAATTATGAAAATTCATGATATCAGTTTTGCTCAAAGGCCCCATCTCGTTGCTGCAAGAATAGAGACCTACAATTTCACTGACATTGTCTATAAAGATAAAAAAACAAATCACAAAATACAAGATATATATGATTCAGCTAAAATGTTTATGTTCATGGGAGATTTATGATTTAGCTTGTTTATGAATTATTTCACTATATATCTTTTTATATCACCATGATCATACAAAATTTGTTAGTGTCTCCAATTGTAAACCTCTAAGTATCTCTCTAAATTATTATGATCTTTACAAAATCTCTTAGTATCTCTTATCCCATAAGAGATTTTTTTTCTAAAGAATACAAGAATAGTTCAAACCTCTTTTAAAATGATTTATGATGCTCCTTTTGTTCACTCAAGAACAAAGACACCTTCAAAGATTAAACACCTTAGTGCACCCCACGCTTAATGCTCATCTAGCTATTCTATTTTCTTTTATGTTTACATCTTGATACTTTAAATGTTTATGTATCTCTAAAGGTTTATAAGAATTTATATAGTTTTCTAGAAACCATAAACTTAGTTAGAATAAGAGTTCTTACTTGTAAAAGTCATAATGACACTTAAAAAATTCAATTAAGTTAAAACAGAAAATACCAATTTATTGCACAAACAATACCATGCTTCTGGCTTTTTCGTTTTGCTCCTTCCTTTATACACCTAATGCATATTTGATTCATGATGACTCTCTTTTTGATATTTATCTCAATTTATGCCCAAACATAATTGTTGAATCACTAATTTCTAAAAACATATATATAGATATTTCATAAAATTTAACTATTTAAATTTGAGAAGTTAAGATAATATATAACAATTAATGGGTTTATTAAGAGAGTGGGCTTAGTAAGGTTATAATGAGAATTTAAGTTTATAAAATAAAATTTTAATTTTAGTGATAGAATTATTAAAAAAAAAGTTAGTTTATAGATTATTATGATGAGTTCAAATAATTTCACTTTTAAAAAATTTATTAAAATGCAAGTATTTAACCTGTATTTCTTTAAAGTGCAAATAATACTACTTTTTATTTCTAATTAGATGAAATGGACATTAAGACCTAGTTGCTCTATTGAGCAACAGAAATCAAAATGACTATGTTCTTTTTTTTAAAATAAACGGACTGATTTTAAATCTCATAATTTTGATCTTAAAAATCTTATGCGAAGGGACAGATCTAAAGGCGGAAAATTTTACCTGAGCGGAGAGACGAGAAAAGAAAATTGAGACATTACGAGTTGTTAGCGTTTGACTTTCATCAGTTTGGTTGAAAGTGAACTATGAATGAAGCAAACCAAGATCGCAGCGGCGAAGAAACTGTTAAAAAAAATACTATTTTAAATTACTACTTGAACAGATCCTGTATTTATTAATTTATTGTAAAGCTAATTGCATTTTAGACGATGAATGCTGAATAATTTTTTTATGAATTATTGACTGTCAGGGAACCGGCTACATTATTTCTCAGGATTAATAAAAGCCATATCGTATTCGTTGAAGTAATAGAATATCTTCTTGGGGTTCGAGGAATCATATTATTTATTTGCAGCCAGTTCTCCAATTAAGATAGTTAATGGTGAACAATATCAAATTCCCATAGAAACCGATACCATTTTGACTAAATGGCAAAGCATTATGAAGGAGATAATATTATCAAATACACGAAAATGTTTTAATAGAAAACATTGCACGATATCAAGCAACAACAAAATGGCAATGGGCAACAAAAGGAAATTGAAATCCCCATTATTTATTACTAAAAGTGGATATAAAAGAGCATTAAAGAGAAAACACCAAAAAATAAAAAAATCTTTTTATTCACAAAAAAAAAACTTTTAGAATTTTAATAGCAAATCGTAAAAGTGGTTTGTAAGTAAAAATAATTAACAATGTAAGATAAAAAAAAAGTGAAGTTTACAGTATAAAAAATTAATAATGTTAGAATTTAAGATTGGGCCATGCTTAATTATTAGTCAAGCATCAACCCTACGTATCTAAAACAGAATATTATCAATAACGATACACATACTTAAATAGTTCAGTAATAAAAAATTTACAATTTATTTTTTATTAAAATAAAGATCTCAAATTTGATTCTCCCCTCCTCTAAATAAAATAAAAAAAATATCATCAATAACAACAAATAATCAATCTAAAGTTTGAGAAAGGGCAATTGGTAATTATATTTGTGATTTTATATTTTTATAATTTTTTTAATAAGAATAATGCTACTTTTTTTAAACGGTATTCTAAATTTTTGTATCTTAAATAATGTTTCAAGTAATTATTAAATTGTGAAATAATGTAATGAGTAATTTTAAAATTCACATTATTTTATTATTTAATAGTTGTTTGATACATCAATTTAGATAAAAAATTTGAGATATTATTTAAAAGTATAGTATTACTCTTTTAATATTGTTAATTATAGCACTTGCTTAAAATAACCTGGTGGTTAATGAGCTTAGAGTGCATTCTATAAGTTCTTAAGTTCCATTTTTCCCTCTTCCAATATCAAAAAATAATTTGATTCCTCCCTCTTTCAATCTTAATAAATAAATAATAAATGTTAATGTATACTTTAAAAAAAAAAACAACTATATATCACATGGACAGCTAACAAGGTTTCATCAAGAAATCATATTTATATTTCAGCTTAAGACTTCAAACTTCCAGGCATCTTCTGATGTGAAGATCCCCAACTTGGAGTAGTAATGGTATCAATTTGACTGGAGGACAAAATCATTATTCAGAAGACATGTGGGGAGAACCTTACTTCCAGGTTCCAGCATCTTGTGTTAAAAATTGGATGGTCTGCTTTCAGCAGTTAATAAGACATTGAAACTCTCTAGCACCTTCTGCTCAATTGTAACATGGAATTCCAATTTCCCTCATTTTCAATCCTTTTCACCTTACTGCTTTTTTCTTTCATGATTTTGAGAATATGGAGGCAATCAAAACCCATTCACACAACTTTAAATTTTCCCCCAGGACCATTTAAGCTACCTCTGTTAGGAAACATACACTTGCTCGTTGGTTCTCTGCCCCATCACCGGCTGAGAGACTTGGCCCTCAAATATGGTCCCGTGATGTACCTTAAATTTGGTGAAGTACCTCATGTTGTCATTTCATCACCGGAAACTGCCAAAGAACTTTTGAAAAGCCATGACATCAATTTTGCTCAAAGGCCCCGTCTTGTTGCTGCAAGGATCACGACTTACAACTATTCAGACATTGCGTTTGCACCATATGGAGACTATTGGAGACAACTGCGGAAAATTTGTACATTGGAGCTGCTCAGTCCCAAGCGTGTGCAATCATATCGATTAATCAGGGAAGAAGAGGTTTCAAATCTCATTAGATCTATTTCTTCAAGCGCAGGATCCCCAATCAACTTAACCAAGATGGTGTTTTCCTTAACTAACGACATCACTGCAAGGGCGGCCTTTGGTACTAGATGCAAAGAAGGAGAGTTATTCAAAGATATTACCCAGAGAATGATAGATCTGGCAGGAGGTTTCACTCTCGCGGATATGTTTCCTTCAATTAACTTGCTTGAGGTGCTCAGTGGGATGAGGTCTGAAATAGAGGAACTGCATCGAAAAGCAGATGCGATTTCTGAAAACATCATAAACGAGCATAGAGATTTCAAGGCAGGGGGAAAGACTGGTGAGCGTGAAGCAGATGATCTTGTACATGTTCTTCTAAATCTTCAGGAAAATGGAGGACTTGAATTCCCCTTAACCACTGATAACATGAAAGCAGTTATCCTGGTGAGTTTACTCTTTCAGATATTGTTTATATAACCATATACATATATTCTGGCAATTTAATTTAACTCAAAGATCGTCCAGCTCCAACTGTCAGGAGTCCAACAAACCACACATATCTCCACATTGGTATGATATTGTCCACTTTGGGCCTAAGCCCTCATGGTTTTACTCTTGGGCTCTACCCAAAAGGCCTCATACCAATGGAGATATGGTTTACTCCTTATAAACCCATAATCCTCCCCATTTTTAGCCAATGTGGGACTTTGTTTGCCTTAACAATCCTCCCCTCGAACAAAGGATCACTTAGCCTCCCCTCAAACGATATTCCATCCGCTCTCTCAACAGTCTGCTACTCATCTTCACTGCGTTGACCGCTCACGTCTTATGTGAAGCACCAGAGTACCGCCTACTGTTGAGAGCCCGCTCTATCAGGTCAACTTCGCATCACTGCGTTAGCCATACACGCCTTACGTGAAGCCCGAAGTACAACAGCGCCTGTCCATAGAGCACTACACGAATCTATCGCAAACACTAGAGAATACCAGGCTCACTACCTTCTCATTCGGCACCGAGGATTTCCACCACATGGCAACACCGGGGCATGGCTCTGATACCACTGTCAGGAGTCCAACAAACCACACATATCTCCACATTGGTATGATATTGTCCACTTTGGGCCTAAGCCCTCATGGTTTTACTCTTGGGCTCTACCCAAAAGGCCTCATACCAATGGAGATATGGTTTACTCCTTATAAACCCATAATCCTCCCCATTTTTAGCCAATGTGGGACTTTGTTTGCCTTAACAAAGTCAAAGATCGTCCAGCTCCAACATTGGATGATTTTAAACCATGTGAGAAACAACAAATATTCGACTTTTTAAGACTTATGTTTAATATCAATGTTGGTTTTTTACTCAATAATTTGAATTTTTAGTTGGGTAATTTTAAAAATATAATATTGGAGCCAAGGTTTCTTGTTTAGAGACCAGCATCTTTGTTCTCATTTAGTTTCTTGATTTCTAGTCTTTTGACTTTCTCTAATCTCTATTTTGATGCCTAGTGTTAGAAATATAACGTATATTTCAGTGTGAATAAATAATTGTATAATAAAAGTTTTTATGTAAGTTTTAATCTATTACAAAATAAAAAAATAATAATATATCAAAAGAAATAATTATAGATTATAAAATATAAGAATATTATATTATTAATATAATTGATATCATATTAAATATTGATATCAATTATATTAATAATACAATATTATAATATTGTATATTAATAACAATATCACATCCTCCCCCCCCCCCAAACTCTAAATTAGTGGAGTGAAAGTAAAATTGAGTTTGGAGATTTGAGTTTGGAAACGATCAAGAAGTGGAGATTTGGTAAAGATATCAGTAGGTTAGTCTTCAGAAGAGATAGAGTAAAGCGTAATCATTCTCTAAGAAACATGTTACCGAATAAAGTAACAATCTGTTTCAATGTGCTTAGTTTGCTCATAAAAAATATCATTGTGAGCTATTTGAATAGCATTCTGATTGTTACGATAAAAAGGTGTAACTCTAGTGTGAGAAATATTCATATCTTCAAGAAGCCAGTAGAGCCAAACAATCTCTTAGGTAGTATCAACAAGAGCACGGTACTCAACCTCAGTACTAGAGTTAGCAGTAGCTATATGCTTTTTACTTTTCATGAAAAAAGATAATCACCCAAGAAAATATAGAATCCAGTAGTTGATTGTCAATCCGTAAGATCACTCACCCAATTTGCATCCGCATAAGCTCGTAATATAAGATAAAAATGAATCAAAAAATAGAGGCTATGAAAAAATGTACCTTTAAGATAACATAGGATATGAAGAACTACAACATAATGAGAAGTACGAGGATTAGCCATAAATTGACTGATAACATGAATTGTATAAGTAATATCTGGGCGAGTAACAATGAGATAGACCAAACTACAAACTAACTGACGATAGAGGGTGACGTTACTGATAAGAGTACCATCAACAGATTATAGTTTGGTATTAGGCTCTAGACGGGTAAAGGTAGTCTTACTGTCTATCAAGCCAGCTTTAGCATGTAGATCTTATGCATATTTATTCTGTGAAAGGTAATACCCAGTAGAGTCAGACAGTACTTCAAGGCCAAGAAAATAGTTAAGGGTACCAAGATCTTTCATTTCAAATGTTACTAAAGAAAATCTTAGAGAATAGAAAAATCAATAAGATTATCACCCGTGATAATCATGTCATCAATATAAAAAAGTAGCAGAACATAACCACAATCTATTCTACAGATGAAAAGGATTGAGTCATATGAGTTGGACTGAAAACTATGTTGAGAAATAGTGCTACTAAATTTTGCAAACTAGGCACGAGGTACTTGTTTAAGACTATATAAAACTCGACAAAATTTGCAGACCTTTCCTTGGGAATGTGGATAATAAGGAGGAGGCTTCATATAGATTTCTTTAGAAAAATCACCAATAAGAAAGGCATTTTTCACATCCATCTGAAATCATGTACAATTATGAACTGCAGTAACAGTTAACAAACTCCAAATAAAAGTAACACGAGCAATAAATGTAAAGGTTTCTTTATAATCAATTTCATATTCCTAAGTAAATCCTTTTCAAACAAAATGAGCTTTATATAGCTCAAAGACCCATCAGACTTGGTCTTAATCTTGTAACTCATTTACAACTAATGACAATTTTATTATGTGAAAAAGTAACAAAATTCTAAGTATGCAATTTCTTAAGAGCCTGCAATTCTTCTGTCACTACTTGCTATCAAACAGGGTTAGCACTAACCGCAAAATAGGAGTGTAGTTCATATAATGAAAGAGTAGTAGAGAAATAGTAAAAATCAAAATGTTTAACAGAAAGTACTCTTACCCAATATGAACGATGAAGAGAGGGTGTAGAGGAGCTTTAAGGATGTTAAGAGCAGATCCTTCAAACGAGGTAGAAAGCTCAGAAGCAGGGGTCGTATCAGTAAACTCACCTATATAAAACTCAGAAGAAGTATCTGTAGGTGAAGAATAGAGAAAAAGACCAATATAATTATCTGTAAAAAATTGTAGAATAAAAGAAGACATAAAATTAAAAGGTTAGATATAGAGAAAAATATTTTATGCTCAAGAAATATTGCATGACAAAAAATGCGAAGGCGATTAGATATTGGATCCTAACACCTATAATCTTTATGTTCTATCCCGTATCCCAAAAAGCAGTATAATCGAGTACGTGGCTCAAATTTGTTATACTCATATTTTTAATGTAGGACAAAGCAGACACAACCAAATACTTTAAGGAGACTATAATTAGGTGGAGTTACATAAAGACACTCATAAGGTGACTTGTTCTCTATAACAGGAGAAAGAACACGATTAATAGTAAAGACAGTGGTCAAGGTAGTTTCTTCCCAAAAACATTCAAGATAAGGGGAAGAGATAAGAAAAGTACGAGTAGTGTTTATAATATGTCTGTGTTTACGTTTGGCTCTCCCATTTTATTGAGATGTACCAGGACAAGATCTTTAAAAATACAGTACCATATTCCTGTAAAAGATTTAGAAAGTCAGAATCTCTATACTTTATGGCATTGTCAATACGGAATACCTTAATAGGACATGAGAACTAAGTTTTAATGATTTGAACAAAATCTTTGTAAATTTTAGTGAAGTCTAATTGTTGTTTTATACGAAATAACTAAGTAGATCGAGAGTAGTCATCATTGAAGATCACAAAATATTTAGATCCTTTAATTGTGGCATTGAGAGAAGGACTCTATATATCAGAATGTATAAGATCAAATAAAGTATGAGAGATAATAGTATTATCATTAAAAGATAAAGCTGATTGTTTAGCTAAAGGACAAGTAAGACAATCATCTTTATTATAAAAAAACAATACCTAAATGACCACTAGATACCAGAGATTAAATGCAATTGACTGACACATGACCCAAACGAGATTACCAAATATGTAATGAAGGCACTAGAGAGGTAGATGTGCAACCTTACAGCTTGTCCCAAGTGTTCGACCTGTCATTAGATCCTACATAAAATAACTAGAAGCACTAAATAAGACACTAAGACCAAGTTCACATAATTGACCGACAGAGAAAAGATTTATTGTAAAGTTAAGAATAAAAAAAGTGTTAAATACGAAAAGATTAAGGCAAGACACATGATTAACTTTTATTAGAGAACCATTAGCAATTTGAATAGAGGGCAAAGAAAAAGTAAAGACTTAGAAGAGAAAACTGTAGAATCAAAAATCATGTGATTGCAACATAGAGAGTTAAAATACCAAGAAGAATTACCTAAAATACTACAGAATGTAGAAATTAAGGATTTACCAGTGTTAAAATTGAGTAGACGGAGTAAAACTTCAAGATTACTAGCCAAGTTGAAAAAGAGACCCACATTATCTTGGGCAGCAGTAATAGCAGATCCTGTAGAAGTAGCACCGTGAGACAGTCTAGGTAAGTGGTAATGGTGACGTGGCTTTAAGTAAGGCAGAACTAGCAAGAAATAATGTTAAGAAGTATCAGACTCTACATATTTAAAAAAAAATATGAAATTTTGATCCCTCAACCAATTTTGAATAAACCCCTAAACTTTTAATAATTATAATTTAACCTTAAAACTTTTAATAATTATGAAATAACCTCTACTTTTTTATAAATTATAAACTAGCCCTTATAAATTTGATAATTGCAAAATAACCTTAAAATTTCATAAATTTCAAAAGTACCTAAAAGGTATCAAAAATAATGATCTGACATCAAAATATTAAAAAGTTTGCAAATAAACTCTTATTGTAAATTAGAGGACCAATTGGGAAAGGGACACTATGGGTTGATAGATCCAGCAACGAGTTGAACGGTGCCGACGATGAGAAACTACTCGTTGGAAAATGGCCGAGATTTGAGAAGGATAGCGGCGACGAATGGTGGTTCTGTTCATAGGCGCATGGGGGACACGTGTGTTGTTGAATGGACTAGATTTTGATGTCGCTGGAATCTCCGATTGATTCTGAGTAAAGTGTTGTACGTGGTGCACGTTAACGTGCTAGAAACTGGTCGGAATACAAGGTAAATAGTAACAGTGACAGAAAGTTTAACCAGCTATAGAGGCATGTGCGACATTGGATCAATTTGATTCTAGCGGGGTTCAACCAAATGGCTATGTCTGAACTTCTTGTTCTGGGTGGTGTCGATTATGAAAAACTCCAACGAACTTCCAGTAGCTTTCCAGTGAAACTCCGGTGAACTTCTGATGTGTTTTCAAAAAAATTTCCACAAGTTCCCGCTAAACAATAAGATAGTGAAGGAACCAAAACTTATGCTCTGATACCATATTAAAAATATAATAAGCTGTATATTTCATTGTGAATAAAAAATGTACAATTAGAGTCTTTATATAAGTTTTAGTCTATTACAAAATAGAAAAATAATAATATAAATAAAAAAAATAATTACAAACTATAAAAGGTACGAATATTATATTATTAATATGATTAATATCATATCAAATATATTAATAATACAATATCATACATTAATAACAATATTACACATTATTACTTAGGATTCCACATTAATACCTATTTAGATGTCTAGAATCCACGTTTTATATGTCTTTTTGAATCGGTATATTAAGATTTGTCTTTAATCCTGTATATTAAGATTTTTCTTTAATCCTAATATTAAGTTGATATCTAATAATTTAAGTTTTTAAAATAAGTGGTTTTTCTAGCACTACTTATGATGACGGTAATAGCTTAAGCCTTTGTAATGAACGGCTTCTCTAACACAGTTTATGATGAGCCTTCGTAAATTCTAAGCATGAGTGAAAGCAAATATGTTTCATTTCTTGATAAATTTAGTAGCATCAACATTATTTAAGCATTTTTTCTTGACTCATTAGAGTCCTCTTACAGGACGTGTTCGTTGGTGGAAGTGAGACATCGTCCTCAACGGTGGAATGGGCAATGTCAGAAATGCTGAAGAATCCAACAGTACTCGGAAAGGCACAAGTGGAGGTGAGGGAAGTCTTTGACAGAAAAGGAAATGTTGATGAAACAGGCCTTCATGAATTACAATACTTGAAGTTAGTTATAAGAGAAGTTCTCAGGTTACACCCTCCTCTTCCTCTGCTACTGCCAAGGGAATGTAGAGAAAATTGTAAGATTTTTGGATATGATGTTCCAGTGGGATTCAAAGTCGTTGTTAATGCATGGGCGATTGGAAGGGATCCAAAGTACTGGACTGAAGCTGACAGCTTCTATCCCGAAAGGTTCCTTGATCTTTCAGTTGATTATAAGGGAAATCATTTTGAATTTATCCCATTTGGCGCTGGAAGGAGGATGTGTCCTGGCATGTCTTTTGGTCTAGCTAATGTTGAGCTTCCACTTGCTCACTTGCTCTACCATTTCAATTGGAAGCTCCTAAATGGAGTGGAGAACAAAGATCTAGACATGACTGAGACTTTTGGTGCAACAGTAAGAAGAAAAAATGATTTGTATTTGATTCCGATTCCCTATCACCCACTTCCCAGAGAATAAGACAGTAACTGAAATGTGTATGATATTATAGATATGTTATTAATAAAATTCTCATTTGGTAAAAACATAAGTAAAAGCCCAGAAACCCCAGTTAAGGACCTTTGATAAGGTGTCTTGAGATTAGCTAGTTGCATGTTTCAAGGTTTATTAGTCTTGCTCAGAAATCCCAGTTAAGGACCTTCGGCAAGGTGTCTTTAGATTAGCTAGTTTCAAGGTTTATTAGTCTTGCTCAGAAATCCCAGTTAAGGACCTTCGGCAAGGTGTCTTGAGATTAGCTAGTTGCATGTTTCAAGGTTCATTGAGTTGACTTGTAATCATATCTTGAGGGAGTAATGCTATCATTTATGTCAAATTGTTGTCTTGTTTAGAGAAAGTGGAATCAGAATCCTTTCCTAATCTAAGTTTACTTAATTTTTAAAAATTTTTCTGAAACATGTAAGTTTACCTAGACTTTTAAAAATCTTACTATATTAACTGTATGGTCAAGATTTATTTTTTTAATATTTTTTTATCAACTACCAATCACATATTTATATTTGCTAAAGTGAAAATTAAATTTGGAGAAAATTCTGGTCTCCACCTCATTGACCCAATAGTTAATGTCAACGCTTTCAATGCCAAAAGTACTGAGTTTAAGTTGGATCTAAATCCGTCTACTATTTGGAATGTAGATATTATCAGTTTAAGTCCTACTATAACTACAAAAGATTAAAAAAATAATTATATCCATTATGTTTTTATTTGTAATAATACAATGAAAGTTGTTAGGTCTTTTTAATACGGAGGATGAGAGATTTAAACTCAAAATCTTCACTCAAATGGAGAAATGCATTATAAGTCCTTTATCACTGACCAATTAAGCAAGTGCTAATTATAATTTAGTTGTTAGTCTTGAGCCAATAAATAGTAAAATTGGAATGAATTAGGTGACGATGAAGCGCCAAAATCGTTGATAGGTAATACCATCCATTGTGTGAGCCAAGCGGATCATCGTTATAAATGGTCACTTACGGAAACTATGAGTTACATTTTAGTTATCACTCTTGAGCCAATAGCATCCTGTGTAGAAGCTGATTGGATAATCGATAAATGGTCAAGTTTAAGTCCCTCTATAACTTCAAAAAAGAAATAAAAAGAACATATCATCCATTACGTTATGATTTATGATAATACAACAAAATTTGTTAGGTCACTTATAGAAGCTATTAGTTACAATTTAGTTGTTACTCTTAAGCCAATAAATAGTTGAGCCAGGATGAATAAGGTGTCTAGTGAAGTGCCAAAATCATGGTAGCCAATATCATCCTGTATGTGAGTAGAGCATGTTGTTATTATAAATGGTCACTTATAGAAGCTATGAGTTATAATTTAGTTGTTACTCTTAAGCGAATATCATCCTATTTGAAAGCAGAGTGGATCATTTTATAAATGGTCCAAGTTTAGGTCTCTCTATAACTTCAAAAGGAAAAAAAATTCCATCCATTATGTTATAATTCATGACAATACAATAAAAATTGTTAGGTCACTTGTGGAAGCTCTGAGTTATAATTTAGTTGTTAATCTTGAGCCAATAGATAGTTGAGCTAGGATGAATGAGGTGATAATGAAGGCCAACATCATTAGTAGCCAATATCATCTTGTATGTGAAGAGTGAGATGTCGTTATAAATGGTTACTTATGAAAGTTATGAGTTATAACTTAGTTGTTACTCTTGATTAAATATCATCCCGTGTGGAAAGCAGAGTGGATTATCATTATAAATGGTCAAGTTTAGGTCTCTATATAACTTCAAAAGAAAAGAAAAAAGAACATGTTATCCTTTATATTATAATTTATGATAATACTATTAACGTGTCTAAAGGGTGACTACATATGATTGTGTGCATGTTGATCAATTTCAAATGTATGTCATATATACATATTTGTAATAGAATTAATTACACTAATTAATAAACACACGCCTTAAACTGAGTTAAAAACAATCTAAGAAGTAGATACATACCCTTATAAAGGATTCGGTAAAGATTTGATCTCCAGAGCTCACACAGAAGTCTACTTGTGAACAATTCTTGTTCACAATAATTTGGTGGGATTACAGAGTTAAAATAGTAGCTTAATTCTTGATTTCCAGCAAGATTACTTTGAATTCTCTCAAATGGGTGAAGTGTTGCTAAGTACGAAATAGGACTCTTTTAAAAAATTTTCAAAGTTAGTTTATATACTTAGCAAAATTAGGGACTAAATGCAACACTTATAAACTATTAACCACCTCGTCACTTGCATGGTTGACATTTGTGATTTATGCAGCTCATGTATGCTGCCAAGTGTCAATCATGTAATCTACGCATGTGCCATTTGTTATACAAATAGTCATGCAACTTGCCATGTGTCAAGAATCCATTTTCATGTAAAAGTGACCTATTTGCAACATTCTTTATTGCCATAGTACTCAACGAGTACACTTCATATTGTATGACTCCTTAGGTTCATATCAATTTGTCTAACTGAATGTTTTTGCAAGTCCATGAATAATGCTCTACACACACGTTTACGAATATCATAGAACGACACGTTGAATCATACAAGTTAAGGTTAACTATATCCATATAATCCTTCCACCAACTATATCCTAGAATAACAGAGACACCGATTATCACCATCAAATCTCTATATGTTCGACTGTGAACTTCGTATTTTTGTAAACAATATTCACAAACTCTTTTGTAATATTATTTAATCCCATGGAAAAATCATTTTCTAGGGTTTCTGCTTATTGTGATAAGACTTTCTAAAATATAATCTCAAAGCATTCGAATATACAACTCGCTCATATGAGTTGATAGATCCTTTATCTATGCACACCAAGCTTTATAAGCATCGGACCATACCCAATGATACTTAGAGGTCAAACTATAAAATATCACCGATATGTGTGAAACGAAAGCATAGTGAATCACTCACAAGCCTATCATGGCGCTTAGGTGAAAAGACCATGAATACTACTTAACTTGAGAAGACCTTCCATTGACGACTTTATGGGATGTCTATTAGAGGTCCTCATGAGTCTATTTAGTATCCAGTCCTTATTGAATACCTACATGCCTATACAGGCTTATGCTAAGTCCATAGTCAGTTAAGATTAACAGTCTAGTCAAACACGATATAAACACACATTAATCTAGAGAAAATACCAATCGAACTATGTCGGCAACCATGTATCAAGAACGAGGTCTTCAAGAACATACTGTATAATGACATTTCTTAGCACCATTTACAACTCTTTGTAACTATATCAATACTAACATATTCTCAAGTCTTTGTCTCTATTTCAAACAAGGTTCTAACTTTTAGAATTGCTAACTTTTAGCACTGACCTAAACTCCTTTATATCTATAGTTTTTGAAATATTACAAGCTTATTACTATATAATTAATAATTAATGATTAAACTGAAATATTTATCATGTAAATATTAAATAAATAAAATATCCATATAATAATTGAAATGACACGTAAGCACAATTCTTAATAAATACAGCAAAAGTTGTTAGGTCATTATGGAACTTGTGCATTATAATTTAATAGTTAATCTTGAACCACTAGATAGTTATGTTAGAATGAATGATATGATAATGAAGTGTTAGAATTATTGATAACTAATATCAATTTGTGTTGGAATCGTTATTACAAATGGTTACTTATGGAAGCAGTGTTACTCTTAAGTCGGCAGATAATAAAGTCAAGATGAATAAAATAGGTGACAATGAAGTGCCTGAAAATTAGTGGCTAATATTACATTGTGTGGGAACAAGTGGTAAACAATCTTATATTACGTAGAAGTAAACAAACCATTAGTAGCCAATATCATGTTGTGTGAAAAAGTATTATAATAAATAAAAAGTAGACAATTTCATATTGTGTGAAAATAGAGCGGATCATTGGTAGTCAATATATACTGTGTGGGAGCGAAGTAGATCATTACTATAAATAGTATCAAAACAAATAATGGAGTAAAGTAGTAAACAATTTCATATTCTATGATAACAGAGCAAATCATTGGTAGCCAATATCAGAAAGGTATCGAACGAATAATGAATAAACAATATCATATTGTGTGGGAACAAAATAGATCATTAGTAGTCAATTTATATTATACGAGAGTAGAGTGGATCATCGTTATAAATAGTACCAAAGTAAATATTATAGCATAGAGGTAGACAATTTCATGTTGTATGGGAGTAGAGCGAATCA
This sequence comes from Ailanthus altissimus, assembly GCA_946807835.1. NCBI lineage: Eukaryota > Viridiplantae > Streptophyta > Magnoliopsida > Sapindales > Simaroubaceae > Ailanthus > Ailanthus altissimus. Next base: position 20,741,615 of record OX327713.1, on the reverse strand, counting down.
TTAATAGTCAATAACATGCTGTGTGAAAGTGGAATGGATGGTTAGAAATGCTATCAAAACAAATGAAAAAAATAGACAATATTATATTGTGTAGGACTAGAACAAATCACTAATAGCCAATATCATATTGTGTGGGAGCGAAACAGATCCTTTTGATATGGTATTAGAACTAATAGTATCATACTATATGGGAGTGGTGGGTCTTTACAATATAAATTATATCAAATAATTATTAAAGGCATTTTGTATTTATTTCTTTTGAATTTTTTTAAAAAAGATTAATTAACTATTAATTCTATGTTGGAAGTGGTGATTTAACAATCATGTATAGGTGTAAATTGAGATGAATACCAAATGAAGAGTCAGCAAAAAGACAAAAGAATGGGTATTGTTCACATGACGGGTATTGTTCACACGACAATGTGGTATTTCCTATTTTAGCTTAATTGACTTCCTTAAGTAGGATTTGAACTCCTATAAGCATGGACTCTTATTCCAACTAGGTTTAGAGTATCTAGTGACTTTCTAAACAATATATAAACCCTTGTAACCCTTTGGAATAACTTAAGCATCACAATATAAACATAAGATAGAATAGATGAACTATGTAGGCACTAAATGCGTGGTGCACTAAGGTGTAACCTTTGAGGGTTTCTTTGTGTAAACAAAAGGAGCACCAAAAGATCATTTTGAAAAGGCTTGGGCTATTCTTGTATTCTTTGGGTTAAATCTCTTATAAGTTACAGGAGATACTGAAAGGTCTACTAAAGATCATAGTGGTCTAAGAGATACTTAGAGGTCTACAATGAGAGATACTAAGAGGTGTTATAAGATCATAGTGATTTATGAGATATTTAGGGATCTAATTAATAAAAGAAATAGGATTATGGATCCCCTATGGACATAGGCATTTTGGCCAAACCGCGTATATCTTGTGTCTTATGGTTTGTTTCTTTATCTTTATTAATGTATTGGTCTTTTATGTTCTTGATTATTTGTGAGTTACATCTTTGCACGCGCATAGAGTTTATTTGGAGTGCATGCCAAAAACATTCCTAACCAAAAGGCATCAAATAAAGGTTAATCTCATTGAGAGATTAGTGCTAAGGTTGATCTCTAGCAACAAACTAGTAATAGAGCTGTGACTGAATTAATACTAAAAATGGTATTGATTGGAGAGCATAGCTTGATACTTCAACATTCTATTATGCTAATCTTCATTTATGTTTGACCTAAATTTATTGACGTCTCATATAGTGCTAGCCCAAACCCAATAGGTTATCATGTTGTGTCCATATGAGCACTACTTATTTTACAGTTCCAAGCATTTTATCTTCGTTGTAACTAAATTAATTACAATGGAAGTAAGTGTGAACTTACCACATTCAAATAGAAAAAATATTTTTAAAAGCCACAAATTTTCTCATAATAGTTCTCAATTGTTTCTATTTTTTTTATTTTTGTAATTTCAAGTTTCAAACTTCAATGAAAAATTAGGTGTGCATAATGAAAATAATACTGTGCAACTCCTATACCTTTTGTAATAGCATTATTCATGCTCCCGTTGATTGACTCGGCTGGCCCTAGGCTTGAAAGTTCTCATAGGGTGGTGCAGTAAAGTCGACCTTGCAGTTGATGATGTTTGTCTACTAGTGATTTTTGCAAAGGTTGTTTGGGAATTTAGGCATACCAAATAAGCTTTCTCAGAATTCAACTCTTCACAAGGAGTTTGCTCTTCTGTGACTATCCTCTCATTATGAGAGTTGTCTTTGGTAGTAACCCTACTTGGATCTTTATCGTCAGTATACCAGGAGTCCAAATTTAAGCCAAGCCAAGAATATTTCACCTAAAGCCTTTGAGGCCAGATTTAATGATAGAGACTTCCCCCTTAGAGCTAAATAAAAGTCAGCCTTCAGTAATTAGCTGTTGCATTTCATTCCTAAACATAATATAATGTGTTATACTATGTCTTCAAAAGTTGTGTCACTTGTAATAATCCTTGCCGGCCCTTTGTTTGAGCAGTGGGATAACATGCCTTTTAGATAGCTTTATTTGTTTCTCTTTCAAAAGCCAATCGAATATTTTGTCGGCTTTCTTTAGGTTAAAAGAATGCTCTTTAGCTATCTGGATTAAATGTGTAAGAGTTATAATATTTATTTGTTATTATTTTAAATTATTTTAAGAGTTATAATTTATTAAATTATTCTTATTAATAATATTATAATTAATACATAGACTACCTACCATTATATAAAGAGTGTTAGCCTTTTCTTCTTATTAGTAAGAGTGAAGAAGTGAAATAAAAAAAGAAAAGTTTTATATATGTATATATATTATTTTAAATAATATATTTTTTAAATTGTGCTCTTGAGCAACTATAACAATGTAGATTATTATTATCTTCCATTAATTGTACTCATCAAGGAGAGTGACTGTGAGTATAAAGTTGAATCTTTGAACTATACAAATCCGTCACTACTAGCAAGAGAGCATGACTATTTGGCTTAAGGATTTACTCTCTAGTAGCATTTACTATGATCAATGCCAGATTTTCTTACTTTATATATATATATATATATATATGTGTCTGTGTCTGTGTGTGTGTGTGTGTATTATGTTTGTTGATAGTTTTTATCTTCCAAATATTTGATAATATATATTTTAATATATAGTTGAATAATTTTTAAAATAAATTTGTCAAGGGGGATGTGCTTAAACTTATAAGGAAGTCATCTATGGAAGTAACTCAACCTCTATGATTGACGATATCATGAATGAGGTTCAGTGGGTAAGAACAATCCATATTGTGTGACTTATTCAACACTTATATTATGGACATATCCTAGAGGAGATATGTTTTTGCTCATCCTTATGGTAAAAGTGTTAATTCTGTATGATGTTAAGATGGGTATTTACTATAATTGAGTCCAAGACAAGCATACTCTTGCAAGGCATGGGCCATATATACTATTGGAGGACTCACCTACGTGAGAGTTATCGTACGGTAGCAACTATAAGAAATGAGTTGTTCTCTAAAGGTCTTACTATAATCAAGACAGAGTGCATAACTATTAATACGTTAACCCGCAAAACCAAGTCTTCATCATTATTATATGTGTTATAGTTAAAGTTTGGTCAAAAGGGTTAGCTAAGTTCAAGACATAGTTAACTTAAGTTCCTCAAATGAATTCTATAGCACTAAGTATAAGTTCAAGTCCAAAAAATATATATACCTACTGCATAATAAAATATTACTCCTATATATTTTTTCATTGTTGATTTTCCTAGATATCAAATTTTATTAAAGGTTTTCAAATCTTTTATAGAGAGGTGAAAAGTTTTAAAAACCTTTTAAATAGTTAATAAGTTATACAATATTAATATAGTTTTAATATTGTAAGTTACATATTATAAACTATCATTATTATATAATAGTTATAATATTTAAATTAGTCATTAAACATAGTTTAAATGTGTGAGAGTTGCAATATTTATATATAAAATTATTATGGGAGTTAAGATGTATGAAATTATTCTTATTAATATTAAAATTAATACATAGATTACCTACCATTATATATAAAGTGTGTTAACCCTTTCTTATTAGTAGTTAGAGTAAGAGTGAAGAAGAGAAAAGAGAATTAAAAAATGTTCTATAGATGTGTATATATTAATTTAAATAACATACTTTTCATATCGTGTTCTTGAAAAAGTACGACAATAAAAATTTGGTATTATTTTTTTATGATCGTGCTCATTAAGAAAAGCGACTGTAAGCATATAATTGATTCTTAGAACCATATAAATCTGACATTATTCGCATGAGAGCATAAATACTATTTGACTTTTAGAACAATGTTTTCTAACATGTCTCTATTATGCTCAAGGCTCAATTTTCTTACTCTCTCTCTATATATAATTTTATATTATGCTTGTTGTAGTTTGAGTTTCTATCTTACAAATATTTGATAATGAATAATGTTAGGCATTTTAATTGTATCATAAAAAATGATATGTTAAATAATCATGAGTGGTGAAATGATATAACTTTTATTTTATGTAATTTATACTATTTTACCGTTAAATGGTTACTTGGCACATTATTTTTTGATATAATTTAAAATATTTAGTATTACTCATTGACAATATATTTATATATTTTAATATAAAATTAAATAATTTTTAAATTAAATTTACCCAACAAAATTTATCACCAGGACCATTTAAGCTACCCGTGACAAGCAATATGCACTTGCTTGTTGGCTCTCTGCCTCACCACCGCCCGAGAGACGGCCCTCAAATATGGTCCCTTGATGCACCTTAAATTCGATGGAGTACCGCATAGTGTCTGTTCACCCGAAACTGCTAAAGAAATTCTGAAAAGACATGCTCAAAGGCCTCGTCTCATTGCTGCAAGGATCTGCTATCAACTTTGCTACTACTTACAATTACACGGACAATACATTTTTTTCTACGTTGGAGTTGCTAAGCGTCAAACTTGTGCAATCATATCGATCAATCAGGTAAGAAGAAGTTTCAAATCTCATTAGATCTATTTCTTCAAGCGCAGGATCTGCTATCAACTTTCCTAAGCTGATGTTTTGGTTGACAAATGACATCATCGCAAGGGCGGCATTCGGTGGTAGATACAAAGGAGGAGATTTATTCAATCAAATTGCCTAGAGAATGATAGATTGCCAAAGGAATATTCAAACAAATATTGGGAAAGCCTCAATATGTCTGCAGACGAGTGCAAATTGGGGTCGGAGGGGACCCATTAACTGTTTCAATCGGGAATCGGGTTTGGTCAGATCGATCTGAGTGGAGACTGAACACCCCCACCGCCCCCCACTCTCTCTTCTATTTTTTTTTTTTTTCTTATATATGTCCTGATTAAAAATAAGTTCAGTAGAGTCGACCCAAGCTTAGACCAAATTCAATCTTGCCCAGGGCCCAGGCCTACTTTCTCTTTCTTTTATTCTTTTAATTGTTTGATTTTATTTTTTTTATATAAACTCATATATTAATAATAATTATAATTAAATTATTTTTTTTATGTGAGCTTAATAATTTGATATGAACTTATTATATGTTAAATTCAATACTAGTAAAATTATGAATGATGGAATCATAATTTAATCTAGTATATAAATACATCTTTTAGGGTTGTGTTCCTCAAGTCAAATTAATATATATAGTGTTATTTTCCTTTTTTTTTTATAAAAATTCATTGAGCTTACATATATTTAATTGTGGAAAGTCATTATACTCATAATTATTATTCAAGACTACTAATATTTAAGTTCTAATCACTATGAATTTCTTAAGTATGTTTTTCTCAACATCCATCTTAATAATTTGACATAAAATATTTTGAGTTATATTCATATGGGTATGAATTTAATTTATAATTATGTCTAACAAGTGGTATAATAACAAAAATCATGTTAAATGATTAGAATTGTTAATATATATATTCATATTTTAAATATCTTTTTTTTCATATGATTATTTAAGGTAAAGATATTATATGTATTTTGTTGAGCAAAAAAATATATTAATTTATAGTTTTCAATTAATTTTGTTTTTTGGAGAATTAGGTCTACAAGACCTAATTCTTGGAAATTCAACTCAAAATTTAATCCATTTGGATTTGATCGGACAATTATTGACCTTATTTTAAACTATTAGTAGCGCTGCAACTACATTGACTTTGGCGCCACGTGCCAGTCTAGTGCATAAGAAAACTTAATTTTCTATTTGTGGGCATTTGATTATTTTTCTTTGTACTACTTATATTATATTTTGAAATAAATTGATTGAAATAACATGTTGCAAAAGTAACCACTGTTATGTAGATTTCTTTACTTTAAGATATTAAGATGAATATGTTTATTATTTATTGCAAAAACTAATCGCCTCAAAGAAAGATTATTTTTCACTACTACAAAAAAAAAATTGACCTTCATTGATGCTAAAATAGTGTTAGTGAATGGTTTCAATGACATTATAAAATAGTGTTAGTGTTGCTCTAATTATTAATTTAATGACACTAAATTAAATATCAATGAATTATTAATACTATAGTATCAAAGAATTCTTAACACCACAATATCTGTAAATCCTCAACGCCATAGTATCAGTGATTCACTAACACCATGGTGTCAACAAATCCCTAACGTTATGGTGTCAGTGAATCCCTAGCGTTATGGTGTCAGTGAATCCCTAGCACCATACTATTAGAAAATCACTAAAACCATAGTGTCAGCAACTTAGTGATACCATGATGTTAATGGTAAATTCAAATTTGAATTATTGGAGTAGAATTTTGAATTTATTTATAAACTATAATTACATACATAAATATCACATCTAAATAAATATATTTTTATTTATTTATTAAATAAATAAAATTACAATTGTTAAAGCATCCAAATTAAGTTTCATAAATAGTACAGAGCATGTCACTTTATATCTTAAAGCACTATAAAACATCTAAATTATACCAAAGTAAATTGTGAAAAACTTTTCAATATATGAAAGCCTCCATGACTCTTCTTCTATCCCTCACTCTTATTCTTTGAAAGCCTCCTCACTTGTATTGTTGGTAAAAGCTCTCTGAAAGTTTTCTGAGGCTTGGGCTGCTAGTAGCTGGTGAAAGGAATTCTAACTTGACATATGCTTCGCGAGCAAACATGTAATCTAAGCTAGCACGAATTGACTCTAAGATAAATACAGCAATGACAGATACATCTCCCTACAAAACAAAGACAGACAAATCAAATCAAGACCCCACAGCAAGACTTCAAGATAAAAGACAACAACTCAGCTAGCATCACAGAAAGTGAATGAAAAACAACATGGAGAGGAAAACAACATGATATGCTTTCAAAAGAACACCTTGCTGTCACATGTTAACTTGAAGACAAATGAAAACAAAACAATAAAGACAAGGACTCTTTAAGGCAAAAGACAAACAAGTCAAGACTATTTATTTTTTTCTCACCAATGGCTAGATTATTAATGGTAGCCAAAATCTTTTTTAGTAAATACAAAATTGTAAATAGACTTTCCTTAGGTCTTCTCTATTTATTATTTAAACAATAAATCCATGTAAGAAATTGCATCAAGAAAATATACTTCTTATCACTCAGAACAATATTCATATTTCCTCTTGGTATTAGAGCCTATGGCTTCATCAAGCTCAAATTTTCAAATCACCGAACCAAATTGGTCCCTTCAATCTTTCCACCAAAGTGCAAGTTTGATATCTATCAAACTCACTTCAAATAAATTTCTCATATGAAAATCTTAAATTATTCCATTCATTACTAGTCTTGACCTTGAACACCATATATTTGGAGAAATTAAGATTCCATCCAAAATTCTAAAGGAAGATGGAAATGAGACATACAACCCAGAATTTGTCAATTGGACAAGTAATGATGGACTCCTTATGACTTTGCTCAGGGAAGTCATGTCTGAAGAAGTTTTGAGTATCACTATAGGCATGCAAACAGTACGAGAAGTATGGGATGCTATTGAAGAGAGCATGTTGCCTGCTACAAAAGAGCAGGAAACATGGCTTAAAGACAACTTGTACTCCTTAAAAATGGGGACATGCAATCTTGAAGAATTCTTGAAAAAAATTCAAGAATATTTGTGACAATTTGGCTGCCATTGAAAAACTTATCAGTGATGAAGATCAAATGCTCCAAATTGCTAGAGCTTTGGGAGCAAAATATTCTAACTTCAAGACTGCCATGTTAACCAAACTTCCTCACCCAACTTTGAAACAATTTCTCTATGCTCTTTAGAATCATGAACAAATTATCATGATTCAAAAAGAAGAGGAAGAGAAATCTGTTATCAACAATCATCAAGTGTTCCTTGGTCAAAGAGGGAGATGGCAAATGCAAAGAAGAGGAAGAAATTGTGCTAAAGGAAGAGGTAGACCTTATTTCAACCAGTTTCAAGGTAAGTATTATCCAAGCAATGGTTATAATGGCCGAACTAACTCTAATAACTCACAACAGTATGACAATAATCAAAGGTTTCAAAGCTCACTAAAGACAAACAATGCTGATTCAAAAAATGACAAGAAGTTAGAAACTCTCATATGCTAAATATGTGGTAAGAAAAAACATAGTGCTGCAGTGTGTCGAAGCAGGTATGACTTCGTTTACCCTAAAAAAAAAGGAGGTCAAGCATTAACTGCCTTGAACATAAATGACGTATAAGATCAACAATTCTATGCTGACTCTAGAGCCACTGCACACTTGACAAACAATCCAAGTAAACTTGATTATATTTCACCCTATAGAGGATTTGACAGAATTTACATTGATAATGGACAAAATCTACTAATCTCTTATATAGGAGATGCCTCATTAAACACTAAGTATGGTAAACTACATCTCAATAATATTTTAGTTGTTCCTCATTTAAGAAAAAATCTTTTATCTGTTAGCTAATTTATAGATGATAACAAATGTTCTTTTGAATTTAACATTGATGGCTTTGTTGTGAAGAACAAGGATAGCAAGATATTGGTCAAAGGGCATAGACAAAGCAAGTTATATGCTTTGGAAGATAATCAAGTAGCTTTAAGTGCAATAAAAGAAAGATCTGAAGATTATAATATATGGCATAAAAGATTAGGACATGCACACTTTAGAATTTTGCAGATTCTAAAAAATAATAATAATATACGTATTTCTAGTTGGATAAAACAGCCAAGTGTTTGTGTTTCTTGCCAATTAGGAAAAGGTTGTAGACAATCATTTGAATTATCGAATAATATTTCAGAATTTCCTTTGGACAAAATTCATTGTGATTTGTAGGGTCTTGCCCTTATAAATTCAACTCAGAAGTTTCATTTTTATGTTTTGTTTGTTGATGATCACTCTAGATTTTCTTGCATATTTCCATTAAAACAAAAATCTGACTTTTTTGCATGTTTCTTGAAATTTCAAAGACAGGTGGAGAATCACTTTAAAAGGAAAATTAAAACTTTTTAATGTGATGGGGGAGGAGAATTCTCATCAAATGCTTTTATACAACACTTTGAGCAATGTAGTATTTAAAGACATATTTCATGTCCATACACTCTTGAGCAGAATGATGTTGTTGAAAGAAAGCATCACCATATAACTGAAACAGCCTTAACCATGATGTTTCATGCCTCCTTGCCATTAAATTTATGGGTGGATGCTTTCTTAGTTATTGTTTACATCATCAACTGATTGCCTTTATCCACTCTTAATAGGAAAAGTCCTTACCAAACATTATTTCACAAAATTCTTGACTACAGTGGTTTACAGGTATTAGGCTATCGTTGTTTTCCATATCTTAGAAATTATAGTCACAATGAATTCAATCATAAATCATATCCATGCGTCTTTATTGGATATAGCCCATTACACAAGGGCTACCGATGTTTGCAAACCAAAAAGCAACTGTGTCTATATATCATGACATGTCATTTTTTATGAGAATTATTTTCCTTTTTCAACTAACAATTCTTCTTCTGTGCAGAATAATGGACAGCTAACTAGTTTCCCTTCTTATGATGAATGGTATTTTTTGAATTATCCCAACAACTTCCAATCATACGCCTGTACAATAAACCAATGATGCCTTTAATCCTGCTCGGGTACATGTGACCACTCCTCTATAGACTAACTTTTTATCCGCATCTTATGATCAACTAAATTTCCAACATAATACTTCTATTACAAATCAAGCACCTACTATTACCCAAAGTTCCACTGAATCTCAACTACTTACTGATCCTAATCCCCAAATTCATGATTCCTCACAAGTCGTGATTCCCTCTAACAAATCCTAATCCTTATCCAAATCTTCTACAACGAATTCCACTTCTACCTTCCCAGATATTTCCAATCAGGTTATCTTAGAAATTCTCCTTGAAAACAACACTCAACCTATCCCATAACCAACCACCCAAAATACACATCCTATGATCACCCGCCATAAACTCCAATGTAATCCCCACATGGCTGTACTCACTACTCCAAAACCACTATCTGAGCTAAAAACCCTTAAAACTACATTGAAGAATCCATATTGGGTAGCAGCTATGAGAGATGATCTTCATGCCCTCCATTTTAATGGTACTTGGTCTTTGGTTCCCAGACCTTCAAATACTAATGTAGTTGGTTCTAAGTGGGTATATAAAATCAAATACAAAGAGGATGGCACTATAGATTGTTATAAGGCCCGATTAGTTGCAAATGGATTTACTCAAGTTCCCAGACTTGATTTTGATGAGACGTTTAGTCCTGTAATTAAACCAACAACAATTTGCCTTGTCTTAACCATTGCTATCAATGCGAATTAGACCATTCGACAATTAGATGTTCGAAATGCATTTTTACATGGTCGACTTAAAGAAACTGTTTTCATGGAACAGCCTCCAGGGTTTTAAGATTCTATCTATCCCAAGTTTGTGTGCAAGTTACACAAATTTATTTATGGGCTGAAACAGGCTTCGCACGCATGGTTTGAGTGCCTTTCAAAGGCTTTGAAAAATCTTAGCTTTCACAATAGCAAAGTTGATACTTCATTATTTATTTTTAATCATAATTCTATTATTTTGCTCTTATTAATATATGTTGATGATGTTATTGTTACAGGAAATGATAATGCTGCCATACAGTCTCTCATCACCAATCTCAACAATAACTTTGCCTTAAAAGATCTTGGTGTCTTACAATATTTCTTGGGTATTGAAGTACATCGATTTAGTCAAGGGCTTTTTTGTCACAAACTAAATATACAAAAGATCTTCTCCATAAAGCAGGCATGCAAGGGTGTACCACTATCAAAACCCCTATGGCTAGTAAAGTTTCTCCGATAGCTAATGACAATGAGTTAGTTAATGCCACAGAGTACCGAGCTTTGGTTATGAGTCTTCAATACCTTACTTTTACTAGGCCAGGCATCACACACACTGTAAATAAAGTTTGTCAACATTTTTAAAGTCCAGCCAAAGCTGATCTTTGTGGTATTAAAAGAATCCTTAGATATCTTAAAGGAACCCTTTATTTTGGCTTACGTTTTTTTATCTCAAAATTCCCTTACTCTTTATGCTTTTTCTGACTCTGATTGGGTAGTATGTCCTATAACTCGACATAGCACTTCTGGTTATTGTATTTACCTTAGTAATAGCTGCATTTCTTGGAGCTCAAAGAAATAAAACATTGTTGTAAACTCAAGTACAGAGGTGGAACATCGTTCCATGGCATCGACAGCGGCCGAGCTTACCTGGATAACATACCTGCTCAAAGACATTGGCTTTTATCCATCAACTCCTCTCTTTCTTTACTGCGACAATCAAAGTGCACTATATATGACAAAAACTTCGGTCTTTCATGGACACACCAAACATATAGAGATTGATGTTCACTTCATCCGCGACAAAGCTAATCAAGGCACCATTCAAACTAGATATATTTCATCGCAGCTCCAAATAGTAGATGTACTCACCAAATCGTTACCTAAAGCTTCCTTTTTTCAATTTTGAAGCAAGCTTAGTGTCCATTATATGTTCTCGTTTCGCTTGAGGGGGGCTGAAAGGAATTTTAACTTGACATATGCTTCGCGAGCAAACATGCAATTTAAGCTAGCGCGAATTGACTCTAAGACAAATACAACAATGACAGATACATCTCCCTATAAAACAATGACAGACAAATCAAATCAAGACCCTACATCAAGACTTCAAGATAAAAGACAACAACCCAGCTAGCATCACCGAAAGTGAACGAAAGACAACATGGAAAGGAAAACAACATGATATACTTTCAAAAGAACACCTTGTTGTCACATGTTGACTTAAAGACAAATGAAAACAAAACAATAAAGACAAGGACTCTTCAAGGCAAGAGACAAACAAGTCAAGACTATTTATTATTTCTCACCAACAGCTAGATCATTAATGGTAGCCAAAATCCTTTTTAGTAAATACAAAATTGTAAGTAGACTTTCCTTGGGTCTTCTCGGTTTATTATTTAAACAATGAATCCATGTAAGAAATTGCATCAAGAAAATATACTTCTTATCACTCAGAACAATATTCATATTTCCTCTGCTAGGGCCATCTTGAACTTGTAGCTATTGAGGACAAGTATTCAGGGTCTTCTGTTTTTTTTAACTGCCTATTCTCAACAAGAAATCCATCGATGAACCAAGAGCTTCAAGGAACAAACTTCCAATCAATGAAAAGTTAAGTGCTAAACTGACCAGCTCAACCACAGCAGAGACGAGGAACTTGACCCAATAAAATCAACCATTTGCCTCGCCACATTTTAGTGAAAGAAATACAATAAAATAAAAGCATTATAATAATAATTGGAGTTGGCAGTAGTAAAGGATTGCATTCATTGTTCATGAGCACTGTAAATTGCCACCAATAATATGAATTTAAGAAAAACTAACAATTATTATTCAATACTTACGTAATGAACTTTATATAGCATTGGTATCCGATTAAAAAAGAGCTAAAGAACACAATTTCACGCTCTATTTTCTTATAACACTGTTGCCCAGAAAGAAAAAAAAAATATTAACATTATGAAGAATTTCTAAAAACAACAACAACAGTAATAATGATAAATTCTCATCAATTTCAGCAATCAAACATCTAACACACTCAATAAAATATTGTAACCATACATAATCGAAACAAACAAAGCACTGCAGAATTTTCCCTGTTTCATAATATTTTTAATATTTACCTGTCAATTTGGAAAGCTTGCATGAAATAAGGTTAAAGTATGAAATACTTGTTTCTCATCCTTGGCTTTAAATACTTGTTTCTTATAAGAGCTGAATTGTACATATGAAGTCATAAAAGTAAATAACTAGTAAAGGTACCCATCAAAGGCATTCGCAAGCATATTTCCCTAACAACATTCAGTCCAATAGCTATGGCCCGGAACAAGCAAGGGAAGTAAAAGATAAATCCAACATTCAGTCCATCACTGTTTGACAACATTTTTTTTTTTTTATTTTTCCCTCATTTTTTAACTTTAACATTTTTTATATTACATGTACGTTTAAGGAGTTCGTAAGGTATTTTATTTTTTTTATCTAAATAAGTTCCGCCTCATCATCAGCAATTTGACATTGGTGACTCACTTTACTTCACAAGGTGTTTTGGTGGGGTCAACCCTTATAAGTAGAGCTTGAAGATTAGGCGTTAAAATTCTATATTGTCTAAATAAAAAAAAATTATTAGACCAAATAAACAGAAATTCTTGTCAACTTCTTTTTTAAAGGTACATCAACTTGGAGAATAATTGAGATAATCTTAATAAATATTTAAATTAAATAATTTTTATAAACGAGAGAATAATAATTATACATATAAAAATAAATATCTAAACTAAATAATTTTATAAATTAAATTAAAAATCTCTAATAATTACTCTACAAATAGAGAAATAAAGACCTATAATACCTGCCCCACAAAAAAATAAATAAATACACAATTCTAACATTTAATAAAGTTTAAACTCCTAACTTAAATCAGAAAAATATACAAAACTTGCCACTGACCTACTCAAGTGCAACTAGATAAAGTCTTTTAAACACAAATTACAGTTAATATTATGTTAAACAAAAAGTGTTATTATAATCGTAATTCAAATATATCAATATATTTTGACTTTTTTTCAATAACATCGTATAAATATCTTAAAATTAAAATATAATGATGGCACATATTTATAGAATAATATTACATAAATTATATTTTAATGATGATTTTAATTTTAATTATACTATCACCTTCTTTATATAATAAAAAAATAAAAATATCTTTAAAAGTTTGTTTTTAAATATACTGATGAAAGTGAGGGTATTTTTGCCTTTTCAGTCAGGCATAGGGGGTAATAGTATAATTAGAACCAATACTGTCATCAAACTGTAATGTATGCCAAAATTAGGGGGTGTGAGTGTTAATACCCCTTCCAATACATAAATATCTCTTTTCAAATGCGTGGTCAAATATCTTGACATCTATATTTTCAATGCAGACATTTTTAATTCATAAATATCTTAACATATTTTCAATACCATCCTATAAATATCTTACCATCTCTCTTTCTAATACCATCCCAATCAAACACATAAATATCTCAACGTCTTTTCATTACCATAAGTGACTTTTTTAATTCATAAATATCTTCACGACATCTTTGCAATGCCATCCAACTGACTTTTTAGTTCATAACAGTGACTTTCTTTTTTCTTTTTCAAAACTTCACTGCTAATTGTTGAATTGTATTTCTTTAAATAATTTTTTAAGAACTTAACTGATTTATTTTTATAAATTTAATTTTAAATATTTTATTTATTATTATATTTTATTAATAAGAGCAATTGTATTCATTTTGTATTATTTTAAATAATGAAAATTAGCATATTATTTTGTGGCTAAAAAACAATTACCTTAAAAATATAGCTCATTTCTAAAAAAATTCAAATCTTTTAGTGAATTACTACTTTCTGGCAATGTTAATTTAAAAAAGAAATCTGACGCATGATTCATAATAATAACAATCTTCACTTTGTATATATTATCGGGCATCAAGGTGTCTGGTTATTTGAACTTGAAGCAAGCACACGTCTAAGAAACTATTTTGGATGTATTTTACATATATTTTAACTGGGTAATTGTTATAAGGGCAATTGTCAGTTTTATCCTGAATTTATTTAATTACACATTAAATTCTTAAAATTTTAAAATAATATCTGAAATACATTTTTCATAACCTAATAAATAATTTAAGGAAAACTCAAAAAGTTAAATTGTCAATTTCCCTTATTATAATAACTAAGTTCCAAGTTCAAGCACCTGCCATGATTGAACTCCGAATTAGAAATGTGAAACTCACATGATCTTCTGATGATTGCGTGTATTCAGTATTATCTCAAACAACAAGAATTAATCTATGGTCAATTCACTAAAAAAGTAAAAAGAACTTCTGGTTGTACTTCCTAAAAAAACAAAACCGTAAAAAGAAAGCGATTGATCCTGACGGAAAATACAAAAAGCATTTTATATTAAAAAAATCACTCCTCTTTTTAATTTGTCAATTCTTTTTTTTTTTTTTTACACCTCGAATTAGAATAAATAAATTTTAAATTTAAAAAATACGAGTATCTCATATTAGTTAAAAAAGAGTTTATACTTGAATTTATAAGTAGAATAATTATATTATTTAATATATTAATTTTTTAATTTAGACATCTAAATTTTAAGTTCGCTCTTATAAGTTTAAGGCTCCACTAATAAGTGGTATCAGAGACAAATATTAATAATCGAAATATAGATAAATTTACTATTAAATGAAAGGGTCGATGTTGATGCTCTACTAGTGAAGATTTTATTTTAAACCCTAATAATTAGAATGTAGATAAATTCACTATCGAATTAAAGAGTTGATGTTGGCGCTCCAGTTGTGAAGGTTTCATTCTATATCTTAGTAGATAAAATATGGATTAACTCAATGTTGAATGAAATGGCACTATTGGTGCTTTACTTGTGGAGGTTTCATTACGAATGCAAAGGCCATGTTGGTGCTCTACTTGTAGAGGTTTCATTTTTAGATCTTAGTAGCTGAAGTGTGAATGGATTCATCGTCAAATGAAAAGGCAGGTGTTGGTATGCAAATGGATTCATTATTTAATGAAAGAATCGGTGTTGGTATTCTATTGATGGAGAATTCATTCAAGGAAAACTATTAAATGAGTTTTATCTCACATTAGTTAGTGAGTTAGTATCCTACATTAACAGAAAAAGGTTGATACTTAGATTTATAAATAGAATAATTACTTTAACCACATTAATTAGAAGAGAGTTAATATTTAAATTTATAAATAGAATGGTATCTTCACATAATAGGCTAATTTTTTGAGTTAGACACATGGGTTTTAGGATCACCCTTATAAACCTGAGGCCCCCAAAGTACGATTAGCACCTAAGTATTTTTTTATCAACATTCATTTCTTAATCAAATATTTGAACATTTCGTTAATGTTTTTGCTAATGATTTTCTGGATATCTTATAGTTGTTCAAAAATCCTTTCGTGCATTATACTAGATATTAAAGAAAATTCTATCTAACTTTAAAAGAAAATTCTCTTTTGATGATTAATTTGAAATATTACATTGTCAATTTATAGCAATAGCATTTTCATGTGTGGTTTATACTAGGAAGGATTCATATAAACCACTTAAACAAGTATTCTATTAATTTACCGGGTTATCTTTTCAAAGTGCGACTAAATTCTTTAATAGTACGAGAGGCTAACACTTATATAGTGTCGGAAGTCAAGAAAATTGGTGACCTGATGATAGAGGAGCCGACGACTGAAACCTAAGTGAATGACAACTGTAACTATAACAATCCTAAAATAGCAAAAAAATTTATCGAGTAAATTTTAACTGCATGAAAGGCATAACGATTTGGACATTATCTTGGAGAGAGTTGGATCCTAGTGTCACGCCCCAAATATTCTCAAGCAATTACTCGAGTATTTGGCGCGCGACAGAACCACCAAGGGAGGAATTAGTCCATTTTGGGTTAAATGGGCTACAGCTTCTAGAAGGCCCAATGGATGTGGGTTAATGCCACATGTGTGTGGTATGTGGGGGAGTTTTCTAGAAAATGCATATTCCATGAGATATTCTTTTGGTAGTTGGCATCTTTGGAATATTCCTTAGCATATTCTCCTCTTTAGATGTGGACCTTTGGATTAGAGTTAATCCTAGCCGTCCATTGTATATAGCTTTAGCTATAAATAGGTGGTGTTCTCATTTGAGAAACCATCCTCCAAAATTGTAGAAATACTCTTAGCTTGTAATTGTATAGCTTTGTAATTCTCTCTTTAGTAACAAAAAATGAGAGCATTCTCTCAAACACTTGGTGTGCTTCTTCTTCATCTCTTTCTTTGGTTATTGGGGTCTTGTAGGCTGCTTAGCACTAGCAAGTGTCTAAGGCCGCACGGTTTCGAGAAATCGGGTCGTGACAAGTGGTATCAGAGCGGGTTCAAAGAAGATGGTGAAGGAAGTTGCTGGAACATCGGGGATTACTCAAGGGAAGGGTAGAGATCCCAAATCTAGGAGACATGGGAGTATTTCGCCAGAAAAGTTCGTTGATCCGAATCATGATCTAGGGGACATGGTTATGAGGCTCGGTGGTGCTGTGAGCAAGGCAACAGATCGCCTTGGGGAGTTGGAGGAGCAAGTCCAGAATGTCGAGGTAGGCCTCGATACTCAAGGGGATGAGCTGCGCTCCCTCATCGAAAGCTCCATTGACGAGCATGCTGTCAAGCAACGAGACTGGATCAAGGCTTTTCAAGAGAAGGTCTACAACACCATAGACAAAGTTCAAGCCCAAGTAGAAGAGCTACGAAAGGGGTTTGAAGATGTCAAGGAGGATGTGGTGTTGTGCAAGCGAGCGGTCGCTAATGGCGTAGCTACTCAAACTGCAGTGGCTGTACCAAGGGTCGAGGCCCCTAAACCGAAGGAGTTTAGCGGCAGACGGGATGCCAAAGAGCTTGACAACTTCTTTTGGCAAATGGAGAGGTATTTCGGCGCTATGGGCGTGCGGGACGAACACAAGGTAAGTACCGCAACTTTATACCTTTCCGATCATGCAATTCTGTGGTGGCGTAGGAAAAGCGAGGAGATTCGCAAGGGTACCTACACCATAGACACATGGGATGAATTACAACGGGAGTTAAAATGCCAATTCTATCCGGAGAATGTGGTGCATGACGCTCGCAAGCGGTTGAAGGAGTTGAAACAAACAAAGTCCATTGGGGAGTACGTAGAGGAGTACTCTTTGCTAATGCTGCAAATCCGCAACATGGCCGAGGAGGACTTGTTGTTCAATTTCCTGGGTGGGTTACAATCCTGGGCTGCCAATGAGTTGAAGCGGCGTGGAGTGCAGAATATATCCGACGCCCTTACAATGGCGGAGACGCTCATGGATTACCGCAAGGGGGATTCGGGAAAGTCCAAGAATTCTAAACCCAATCACAGCAAGGGTGGGGAAGCCAAGGAGTTTCAGCCTCCGGAGAGCAAGGAGGAGAAAGGCAAACCGCCCAAGTGGAAGGAACAGAAACGCAACGGCCATAGAGGTAATGGTCCAAAGTCTAACTGTTTTCTCTGCGATGGGGATCATTGGGTGAAGGACTGTCCGAAAAAGAAGGCTTTCAATGCAATGTATGAGGCACAATACGGGGGCGAACAGAGTCGTATGGGTTGTATGCAGTTGTTCAATTCCCTCAAAGCCAAGCGGCGTGCAGACGCACCAATGGGGACGGCGCTCATATACATTGAAGCCTATATCAATTGCATCAAGACTCAAGTGTTAGTTGATACGGGGGCTACGCACAACTTCATTAAGCGTGCGGAAGCGGAACGCTTGGGCCTTTATGTGGAGAAGGGAGAGGGATACCTCAAGTCCGTGAATGCAAGAGCCAAGCCGCTGGATAGGGTGGTTCGTGGAGCTGAAATCCACCTTGGCAAATGGCACGGTGAGGTAAATTTCTCGGTAGCACCTCTCGATGATTTTGATGTGGTGCTAGGTATGGAGTTCTTACGGCAGTACAATGTGGTGTTACTTCCTCAACACAACTATATGTGTATTTTGGAAGGAGGGCCTCGAATGATACCGACGGTAGACATGCCCAAGGGTGGGCGATCCAAGCCAAACGCCAAGGTCCTTTCCGCAATGCAACTAAGGGTAGATGCTGGGTGCAAAGGAGGGTTACATTCAGCCTCAACAACGGGGGTGGATGATGCGGCAAATGGGGGTAAGGATGAAATACCGAAGGTTGTTGCAGAAGTGCTCGGGGAGCACAATGGGGTCAAGCCTACTGCCATACCGGAAGAACCGCCTTCAAGAGATATAATTGAGGGCAAGTTGGAGCTTGAGATTATGCTTCCAACTATGGGGTTGACACCTCCATCGGAGATGGGAGAGTTGTAGGGGCAGCTTGAGGAGTTGTTGGATGCGGGTGTCATCCAAAAGTCCAAAGTGTCACATGATGTGCAGTTTCAGCACAAGGAGTGGGTCGAAGACAAGCAGCGGCGTGTCAAGCATAGTGCGGGGGACTTAGTGATGGAGACGATACTTCCACCACAACCCAAGTCAGCACGCCCACTTCACAAGGGCCTTGATCGTGGGGACGAGGGGCCAAGGTTGATTGCCAAGAGAGTTAGCAATGTCTCACATAAGGTGGGGATACCTTCGAGACAGCGACAGTGGCTACATCAAGTGCATTCCGCAAGCTGTTGGAAGCAGTACCGTGGAGGTACGGGAGATGCAGAATTTGAGCCACACAACCGGGAACCTTTTGGGATTTCCACATGCCATGACAAATGTGAGCAACTTAGGACGAGTCTTGAGTACTTTGTCAAGTGGAAAGGGTTGCCGGATGGGAGAGCACGCTTGGGACACGAGAGCGCGCAGCCAGAGTTTGCAGAACGGGGTGCGCAAGTTCCAGCGAAGACGCGACGAGGGCGACGCGTGAATTTGGTGGGGGAGAATATCACGCCCCAAATATTCTCAAGCAATTACTCGAGTATTTGGCGCGCGACAGGACCACCAAGGGAGGACTTAGTCCATTTTGGGTTAAATGGGCTAGAGCTTCTAGAAGGCCCAATGGATGTGGGTTAATGCCACATGTGTGTGGTATGTGGGAGAGTTTTCTAGAAAAGGCATATTCCAAGATATTCTTTTGGTAGTTGGCATCTTTGGAATATTCCTTAGCATATTCTCCTCTTTAGATGTGGACCTTTGGATTAGAGTTAATCCTAGCCGTCCATTGTATATAGCTTTAGCTATAAATAGGTGGTGTTCTCATTTGAAAAACCATCCTCCAAAATTGTAGAAATACTCTTAACTTGTAATTGTATAGCTTTGTAATTCTCTCTTTAATAATAAAAAACGAGAGCATTCTCTCAAACACTTGGTGTGCTTCTTCTTCATCTCTTTCTTTGATTATTGGGGTCTTGTAGGCTGCTTAACACTAACAAATATCTAAGGCCACACGATTTCGAGAAATTGAGTCGTGACACTAGGCTTGTCTTTGTAAACCCAAGTCCCCCTATAGTGCGGGTAGCGCTTTTATATGAAAACAAGAGAAAATTAATGGTTATTATAAATTTTTTAAGGAAACTGGCATTTTTTCCGTTATTAATAGACCCATTTAAAATTTATTAAAACCCATTTAAAAGCGATTAATTAAACATCAAATTCTTACTTTATGTACTTTTCCAACTGAAAGATGACCTTGAATCGTTTTTCCAGTCATCATTTATCTTCTTTTTTTTTCCCTCTTCGTTCTACTTAGTTCTTTTTTTCTCTTTTTCATTCCGATATTCTTACTCAAGCAGCAGGCTCCGAACTATTGTCTCAATTAGTAATTGTGAGAATCTCTGCAAAAGAATCATGGGGCCTGGTTCAGTAATTCATATGACCTCTAATTACTGAAAAAGAGTTTTAGATATTATTTTTCTTTTGTTTAAAGATATTTTGGTAATATAATATTTTATCAAATGATTTATATGGACTTTTTAAAATTTATTATTGTTAATCCATGTAATTTTATTTTTGTGGTTGGAAAAAGCCCAGCTATTTAAAGACGACAAGATCCATTACTGGAGAGATATAAGGCATTGAAGTACATTTCTACTAGAAGATAATAATTCTGTCAGCCTCTATCATCTTCTTCATCTCTATGGAGCTTGGATTGTCCTCATTTTTCTCTTCCAACCTTCTTCCATTTCTTCTCTTCGTCTTCATTCTGCTGAAATTAGCAAATATATTGAAACCCAATAACAGAACATCAAACCTCCCACCAGGGCCAAGGAAATTACCTGTCATCGGAAATTTTCACCAGCTTGTTGCCCCTCTACCCCATCATAGACTAAGAGATTTGGCAAAGAAACATGGACCTCTTATGCACCTACAGCTCGGGGAAGTTTCCACCATTGTTGTATCTTCAGCTAAGTTCGCCAAAGAAATGATGAAAACTCATGATGTTGTATTTGCATCAAGGCCTAGCGACGTAGCTACAAAAATCATATCTTATGATTATAGAGATATAATCTTTTCGCCAAACGGTGATTCTTGGAGACAGCTAAGAAAAATCTGCATATCGGAGCTTCTAAGCATGAAACGAGTCCAAGCTTTCCGATCCATAAGAGAGGAAGAGGTGTGTAATCTAGTTAATTGGGTTTCTTCAAAAGGAGGATCGGTGATTAACTTTACTGATATGGTCTACTCGTTGACATATGGTATAACTTCAAGGGCAGCCTTTGGCAACAAATCTAAAGATCAAGAAGCATTTGTCTCGGTTATGAAGGAAGTTATAAAAGTGGTGGCAGTTTTTAATATTGCAGATATGTTTCCTTCCATTGGATTGCTTCAATGGATCACTGGAATCAAGTCTCATGTAGAGAAGCTGCATCAAGAAGCTGACAGAATAGTTGAAAACATTATCAATGAACATAAGAAGCGCAAGGAAACATTGAAGATTTCCAAGAGTGAAGAAGATGAAGATCTGGTTGATCTTCTCTTGAAGTTGCAAGAGCGTGGTGGTCTTGAATTTCCCTTCAGTGCAGACCACGTTAAAGCAGTAATCTCTGTAAGTAGTTACATTTCTTTTTTCTTACATAATAGTGATTTATATCTGTACGTTGATGGGGACCGTGAGCATTTTCTTTTCCCTGTGAAAGCCCATCTCACAACAATTACTTTCAGGACATTTTCGGTGCTGGCGGCGAGACATCTGCCACGACTGTAGATTGGGCAATGTGTGAGATAATGAAAAATCCAATAATGATGAAAAGGGCACAAGCTGAGGTCAGGGAAATATTTACCAGGAAAGGAACAGTCGATGAATCGAGTATTGAGGAAATGAAATTCTTGAAGCTAGTTGTTAAAGAGACTCTGAGGTTACATCCTCCTGCTCCTTTGCTACTTCCAAGAGAATGTGGTCAGAGTTGTGAGATTAACGGATTCAACATACCCAACAAAGCCAAAGTGATTGTAAATGCATGGGCAATTGGAAGAGATCCCAAATATTGGACTGAGCCAGAGAACTTTATTCCAGAGAGGTTCCTTGACTCTTCCATTGATTATAAGGGGAATAACTTTGAGTACATCCAAGCGGGCCTTTTGCGGTTTACAAAGATTTTATTCCTGGAAGTGACGTGGCATAGTAGGGTTTTTTCTCTCGGCGCACAGAACTAACCTACGCCGTTTCTATGAGGAAGAAAAAATCGAACAAAATGCCGCCGTCTCCGTCCGCTCGCTGTTCCTGGAATCGCTCGCCTAGCTAGCAAGTGAACGATGGTAGCGCCCAGCTCGCTGCCGATCCTCCTTCTGCAGCCGTTCCTCCAACTGCTGCTGCTCCTCCCTCTGCTGCCTATCCTCCGCCGGCGTCCCACGCGGCTGCTCCCCCGAACGCTGCTTCTGGGTGTGGGGAACCTCTGGCAGCCTTGTCCGAGTTGCCTACGGGGTGTTCTGGTGATCCTCTGCACTGTGAAGCTGCTGCAGGTGCGTCGGCCCGGTCCGACGGTTCTCCTGCGGGGGCTGCCGAGGTTCATGCACAGGGGGTTGTGCTGTGCTCTGCCGGCTCCCGGGGTGCTGGAACGAAGGCTCCTGGCCCCCCTACGAATGGAGGTTCTTCTAGGGCCGCACCGGCGCTCGGGAATGGCGGTCGCGCTCCGGATGGCTTGGCCACCATGGTTCCTGCCTCCGCGGATTCTGGGCTGTCCGACGGGGCTCCTCCGGTGGCTCCAGAAAGTGCGGCCAAGCGCAGGAGCAACGGGCTTCCCGCGGTGTTGGCTGTCGGCATGGGTCCGACGCCGGCTGTTTGTGGGGCGGGCTACGGTGCGAAGTTCGCTGCTGCTGCTGCTACATTGGGCGCGGTTGCTACAATACCCGCGAGTGCTACAGTACCCGCTGTTGCTACAGTACCCGCGGGTGCTACAATGGCAGATTGCGAGGGCAGAAAGGGCGTACAATCCAACAGGCCTTGGGTATCTTTATTTGCTGACAACCGTACTCGAAGCCATGGCAGTGAACTATAATTTGTCCCCCCGACAATCTCAAATGGTAAGAAAATTGTGAAATTCAATAGTAATGAACTCAAAGAAGAAGAGAAAAGGTGGCAGCATGCATTAATTGGGTGTGTGTATGGATTGTGCCCCCCAATTTCAACCTCTCCAAGCTTTTATAACGCGCCGTTGGAGGCAATTTGGCCTTATCTCGATTCACTCCATCAAAGATGGGGTGTTTCTGTTTAACTTTGAGAATGAATATGGGCAACAAAAAGATCTTGAGGATGGTCCACTGACCTTTGATAAATGCCCTTTGATACTCAAAGCTTGGAAACCTCGAATGGTAATGGATGTGGCAAGTATCAGAACTTTACCTATTTGGGTGCAATTCCCAGGATTACCGTGGGAATTCTGGAGCCCCTCGCTGTTGAGTCGTATTGCCAGCTCGTTGGGATCCCCTAAATTTAGCGACCAATGTACTTTGAACAGAACAAGGCTGGCATTTGCGAGGGTCCTGGTGGATATGGATGTGGAGGGTGATTTCCCTTCCATGATTACATTAGAGGACGAAGAGGGTAATATGGTTAGGCAGGAGGTGACTTATGAGTGGAAGCCATCAGTATGCTCTAAATGTAAACGGGTTGGTCATGATGGGAAAGACTGCTTGACAGGGATAAAACAAGTGTGGAAAGTAAAAGGGAATGATCAGAATAATCAAAGAGAAACTGAAGTACCTATTGGCCACCCGGAGATGCCAGAACCAAAAAAGTTAAATCTAAGTAAAACAGAAGGGGAGATACAGACGCAAGAGGGAAATGAGGCGTATGGCCATACAGATAAGGCAACAAAACAAATGCCAGGAACCGGGGGAACAGAGGAGATCCAGGTAATGGACAGATTTAACCTAAGGAAGACTATTACTCTGACACATGATGTGGGAATTATAGGGAAGGGTCGACGTGCCAAAAGGAACTCTAAATCCCCACATAGGGGACAATGATCGCAAGCTGGAACATTCGGGGTCTCCATGACCCCTGCAAACAATCAGAGGTACGGGCTCTGATTAAATCTTGTCAATTATGTATTTTGGGATTGTTAGAAACAAAAGTGAAACTGTCTAATCTAGATACCATTTGGAAGAAGTTGGCATTACGAGAGTGGAAACTAGATAATAATTCTGAGTGCCTAGACATGGGAAGAATATGGATCGCCTTTAATCCGGCTAAATGCAATGTCACGATCTTACAAAAACACCAGCAATTCATACATAGTAGAGTGATTATTGATGGTATGATGTTTTACTGGACTCTGGTTTATGGTGCCTCTGCTAGTATTGAGAGAGAGAACCTGTGGAAGGACCTTAGGGAGGATTTGACTCCCAACACTATATCGTGGTTAATCCAAGGAGACTTCAACAATGTACTCAGCAACAATGACAGAATTGGTGGTCAATGGGTTAATGATAACATGGTAGAACAATTCAAAAACTGGATATCGAGACTAGAGTTATTCGAGTTAAAGAACCATGGTTGTCACTACACTTGGTGTAACAATCAAACAGGTGGACAACGAATTTGGAGGAAAATTGACTGGGCATTTGTTAATGGAAAGTGGCTGGATGCATTGGAGTTTTCTGAGGGTGAAGTTCTTCCAGCGGGCATTTCAGATCACTCTCCTCTCGTGGTCTCCATTTCTAGAGCTTCATATATTGGGAAGGTTCCTTTCAAGTTCTTCAACGCCTGGTGTACTCATAGTGATTTTCTTCCCACAGTCGAGAGAGAGTGGCAGCATGATTGTCATGGTCCCCCAATGGCCAAGGTATGGTTTAAACTAAAGCTATTGAAACCCAAGCTAAAAGAGCTTAATAAGGTCTTCTTCTCAGACATCCAGCAAAAGATTGAAGATTACAAACTGATGTTGGCCTCATTGCAGAGTAGTCTGATCTATGACCCATTCAACCAAACCCTTCAAGATGAGGAAATGGGCATTTACCAACATTTAAGGAATCTTATTTATGCTGAAGAAAGCATTGTCAGACAAAAATCCAGAATCAGATGGATTCAAATGGGGGATTCAAACACCAGCTACTTTCATAAGTCAGTTAAGCAAATAAGAGCTCAGAATAGAATCATTTCGATTGAAAACCCAAACGGAGAAATTGTTGAAGACCCCACGGTTGTGAAAGAAGCCATTGTCCGATACTACAAAGATTTGTTGGGTACCCCTACCTCTCATAGGACGTCCATACAAAAGAGAATTATGGACGCGGGCCCTAAACTGAAGGTTGATGATAGAGACATGTTGAATGCCCCTGTCACAGAACAAGAAGTCAGAAGTGCTATCTTCAACATCAATGGTGATAAAGCCCCTGGACCGGATGGCTATAACAGTTGCTTCTTTTAAAAATGCTGGCACATAATAGGAAGGGAGGTCACTGCAGCTGTGCAACATTTCTTCTCCTCAGGTCAGTTCTACAACCCCATAAATGCTACTGCCATTACCCTTGTGCCTAAGGTTCACAATCCTCATAGCTTGGGGGACTATAGACCAATTGCATGTTGTACCGTCCTCTACAAATGTATTACCAAAATTATAACATGCAGACTGAGGAGAGTGGTGAGCTACTTGGTCAGCCCTAGTCAATCAGCATTTATCCCTAATAGGAAGATATCAGATAATGTCTTACTAGCTCATGAGCTTGTGAGGGGTTATGATCGCAACAGTGGGAGCCCAAGGTGTGCTCTTAAAATAGATCTCCGCAAAGCTTATGATTCAGTATCTTGGGATTTCCTAGAAGAGGTATTGATGGGTCTGAATTTCCCTTATCACTTTATCAACATCATCATGAAGTGTGTCAGAACAAGCACGTACTCAGTTATGGTAAATGGCAGACTAGAAGGCTTTTTTCCAGGGAAGAAAGGTTTGAGGCAGGGGGATCCCATGTCCCCTTTGCTTTTTGTTATGGCCATGGAATACCTTAGTAGGAGCCTAAGTTGTATTCCTCAAAACCAGTTTATATATCACAAGGGGTGTAACAGGCTGAAACTAAACCACTTGATGTTCGCAGATGACCTATTGTTGTTCTCTAATGGGGATGTCAAGTCCGTGGGCTACTTTAAACAAGCACTTGATGATTTCTCAATGGTCTCAGGGTTGCACCTAAACGCTGGTAAGAGCTTCATCTTCTTTGGGAATGTGCCTCAACCTACCAAGGAGACAATCCTTCTAGTGACTCAGTTCCAGCAAGGTGTTTTGCCTATCAAATACTTAGGTATCCCCTTAATCTCTAGAGGACTGAAGAAAGACCACTGTCAGGAGCTCATTAATAGGATCTCTGCAAGAATCTCAAGCTGGACTGTGAAATATCTGAGCTATGCGGGGCGGTTGCAATTAATAAAATCAGTCATAATGAGCATGCATGTCTACTGGAGTTCTATGTTCACCCTGCTTAAGTCGGTCACCAAAGAAATTGAAAGCAAATGCCGTAATTTCTTATGGCATGGAAGTAACCAGCAGGGGAAGAGAGGTTTAGTGGGCTGGAATGAGGTATGCAAAGATAAAATTGAGGGGGGTCTTGGCATTAAATCTATAAGCTTGTGGAATTCAGTGGCAGTTACTAAACACATCTGGGAGCTGGTTGCTGTGAAAGCCTCATTGTGGGCAAAATGGGTAATTGATAACAAACTGCGGAGACTAAGTTTTTGGGGCATCACAAAGCCAATGGATGGTAGCTGGACTTGGAGGAAGATGCTGGGATTGAGAAGTCAAATAAAACAATTGTTCTCCTATGAACTGGGCAACGGCAAGTCCTTTCAATTTTGGTGGGATCCATGGCTGGGTGGAGAATCAATAGTTAATAAATTCCCCCACATACAAATCTCCGATGCGGATATTCCTCGGGGTGCAAAGGTCAATGAACTATGGCAGCATGGTCATTGGAACCTTCCTGACCCTTTGGACGAGTACACTTCTCAGGTATGGGACTATCTCCGTAAAAATATTTCAATTTCGGAAAGAGAAGATAGAATTTCATTCACCGCAAGTCCCAATGAAAAGTTTTCCATTGCGAGTACTTGGAGATATCTTAAGAACAATGAGGCTAAGGTGGGATGGAGTAAACTGATATGGGGAACGCAACATATACCTAAACACAGCTTCGTTACTTGGTTAGCTTTGAAGAACAGATTATCTACCAGAGAGAGACTTAAAAAATGGGGGGTTATCCCATCAGATGATTGCCCCCTTTGTGGTAATGACAAGAAAACAATCACACACTTATTCTTCCAATGCAACTTTTGTAGTGAAATTTGGCACAAAGTACTAAGGGCGTGTCAACTCAATCAGTGCCCGAACAGATGGCAACGAGTAATCTCCTTCATGTGCAGGAAATCTAAAGGCAAATCCACTCTCAGTAAGATTAGAAGAGTATCGTTCTGCGCTACAATCTACTTTATTTGGAGAGAACGGAATTTGAAGGTCTTCCAACAGAAAACTCCTTCTACAAGCGAAGTCTACCAAAAGATTAAGGATGTTATTTGGATTAGATGTATAAGTGCTGTAAATGGCTAAGAGATTGACCACATTGCAGTTGGTTAGTAAATGTAGTTAACTGTCTAGGATTGTATTATTTTATTTTCTCTCTTTTATTGAACCTTTATTCTGTAATACCAGCGGAATTTAACATTTATATAAACTTTTACTTACCAAAAAAAAAAAAAACTTTGAGTACATCCCATTTGGTGCTGGTAGAAGGATTTGCCCAGGTATGTTATTTGGTATTGCCAGTATCGAGCTTTCATTGGCAATGTTATTGTATCATTTTGACTGGAAACTTCCCAGTGGAATGGAAGTAGAAGATTTGGACATGACTGAGGTCTTTGGTGTGACTGTCAGAAGAAAAGATGATCTGCACTTAATTCCCATTCCTTATCATCCATCTTCACCTGTTGCATAAGGTCCAAAAGGCAAAATTGTGCACATCTAGCAATTCTTACTTAATTGATCAGTCACATAAATGCATTGCATTACCTAGTTGTTGCATTGGCTGTCTTCACCTAAACTTGCTCTCCTATTCTACGCCATTATGGTTAAAATAACATCATATATTGTTTTTGTAAGCTCAGCTACTGGTCATGCTTTGTACTTTTCTCCTTTTTTTTTAATTAATTAATACTCGTTTCTTGTAGTTGTAGCACATTATAATTTGCAATTTGCAGTTCATCTCTCTCTCTCTCATATTTATTTTCTAAAACTTCCAATTCGTAACTTCAACTCTCTACAGCAAAACCATCCCACTTAACATTACAAGAAAAGTATTTATACCAAGATTACGATGAAAACATATTAAATAATAGCATAGAAATTTTAAAGAAACTATTTATGCGTACGATATGATTCTTGATGATTAATTTTTTTATAGGATATTGCTCTGATTAAGTCAACAATTGTATCCATTATTATATAGATTTAAGACAAAGTTTTACTTAAGGACACGTGATGCTTAGCCGATATTATTTTTCTTAGATTTTTTGTTTTTTGCAATTGTTGACATAAAAAGAAAAGGAACAATCTTACATTAATATTGAAGTTCTCGAGTTTCGAAATTTTAGAAAATTATTTTTATACCCTTAATCTTTAGAGAAATTTTGAGACACAAATGTCTTTTTTCTTTTGACTTCTTCAAAAATATTGGAATGAGGCTGCCTTCTTGCAAATTAAAATATATTGACGCTCAAGTTAATAAACAGAATGAAAAATCAAGTACTGCGTGTAAAGAATATTTCGACAAGCAAGAAAACATTATAATTGTTAGAGGTTGCTTATAAAGATTGTTTAAAAATTTTAAGAGTGTTCTTATTTTCTGTATTTTGAATTGAATGAATAATAAGTTAATGGTACATATTTATTTATAATACATAAATTTTAATTCATATTATAATATAATTGTATGAATCTAAATTAAAATATAATTTAATTAAGTCTTTATAAATAAAAATCTTAATTCATTTCAACAAACGAAAAAGTTTTTATGTAAAATTTCTCTACAAGAAATTACTTTTATGCAATATTAATTAAATAATTAATATCTTAATAAAATTTGAATTATAAACTTGAGCTATGTAAATTAGTTGAGCCTATAAAGAATATGACCAACAAATATGCTTGATAATGAATTTTGATATATTTTATAAGTGGGCTATTTTACAGAAGTTTCGTTTTATTATAATATTCTTAAGGTAAACTATCATTATCCAGTTAAGCTTATATATATATATATATCATTTTCTTTTTAATTCTCCCTAAAATGTTTTCAAAAAAAGATGATAAGTACTTTTAAAAAACTTGAAAAGAAAAGTGATATATATATATATATAATTGGAGACAGTAACTTCCCTATTCTTAAAATAATTTACTATTAAAGACATGTTAGTGTGATTAATTAAATAAAATATAATTACTCTCCAGACCCAACTAACATAACACACCTATTAAATGATATTAAAGTTTAACATTTGTTTTTCCTTAATCTTAAACCCAATCCTTTATAGAGTTATCTAGTGAAATTCTGATGAGATTGATATATTTGTTTGAAGAACCTGAAATTATTAGATACGTGTCCTGTTGAATTTTGGGACAATGGACAAGACACTATTGAAGTTTTATGAAAATTAAGTTATTTAACTCAAAACACTATTGAATTTTGGGCAATGGACGATAAGGAGAATTTTTATAAGTTATTAACTCAGAACATTTGCATTAGAAACTTGGTTGAGGTTAAAAGAAGGGATATGGCACACTTAAAGCTTGCCTCAACGGAAAAATTTGTGAACCTCTTAACATAAGTTAGGGATTTGAATTCTAATAGAGTTTAAGGTAATTTTAATTTTTTCAATTATTGAGAGGTTAGTTTTAGTTCCTCTAATTTTGTAGAGTGTTGTTTAGTTGATTATATGATCATTAGTTGATATTTGGGTTGCAATATCGTAATCATTTGAGAATTGAGATTTGAGATGTAATATTTGTTTGAAAGTTGAGATTTGAGATGTAATATTTATATGAGAGTTGAGATTTGAGATGTAGTATTTGTATAAAAAAATTAAATAACTTAGTCTTTTAAAAAAGAAGGGATATGGCTAATAAAAGAAAAGGGGATATGAAATATGTGACTTGGGGTTAGACAATTTTTTAGCGGGGCGGCGGAATAATTGAAAGGAAATGAATGTAAAAGAGATTTATTTGAAGATATATTTGAAGATATATTTGGTATGTTCTTTGGATTGTATAAAGCAAAAATTTTATATCTCAAATTTAATGAATGGATTCTTTTGAATATTATGGTGTCCAAAATATATTTTAGGGTGCAAATAATCCACTCTATATATTATCCATGCACCATATCAAATCTTCGACCTAAATTACTATACTGGTTCTGATTATTCTGCTGGTGAGTGGTGATTATATATTTGTTCATATTTAATTTACTACCAGCTAGTTTCCTTAAGAAGCCACAAGTCAATTCAATAATGGCCAATAAACAGTCTGAGAGCTGTGGCTCTCGTCCTCTGATATCACCTTCCCAACTCGACGCCATTACATACGGAGTTGAAAATTGTTTGAACTAGCCATTTAATTTTACTTGCTTGAATTATACCTGTTCCTTAGACCCATAGGCACAATATCACTACGCATCTTTAGCCTGTCTGTTATAGTTAACAATGCCAGGTCTACAAATGTCCAACGGTTACAAAAATACGTGAGTGTCATCAGACTAGCTCATTGTCCTCATCTCACTGACACTTTTCTCAGTTATCGAATATACTCATTGATTTGATCAACTACCTTGGTCATGCTTAGATAATTCAAAACAAACTTAATCACTAAAATTTACAAATACGATATACTTTCTATAAATGCAACTCTTATAATCTCAATATAAGTCCTACATAGACAAAAAAAGATCCAATCTTATTTGGATATAATTTTGACATGAGAATCTAAGAAAGAAAAAGCTTGAAAACTTCTATCCCTATTAAGATTTTAACACTATTTGTTGAATCTACTTTGAAACCCAATAAAGAGAGTCCAATGGCATGAGTATTATAATGATCAAAAGTATATTATTGTAAACATTTGCAATTTATCACTCCACCACCACTTAGAGACCCAACTGAATCTAAGCATGACAAAGTGAGTAGCCGATGCTCAGGAAGATTTGTTGAACCAACAGTTGGAGGAGATTCATCGCAATACTCTTCTATACCTCAGGCCATTTTCTATGGCTGGCGTTCAAAGGCTGGTCACCTAGATCGCCCAAGAAAACCAGCAGCTCAGCACAATGTTGACAAACTAAATGATCGCGGTGTTTCAGCCATTAATTGAAGATAATCAGAATATCAGTTGAAACATTCTTAAATACCTCGAGGCAATGAGGCAAAACCAAACAGAGATGACTACTTTGCTCTAAGCAGACTAAACCCTAAGCTATATAAGCCTCGACGATGAAAAAATACCAGGCTAACCTATAATTAGTTCGGCCAATATCCTTAGGCAACTTGCAAGAGTTGAACATTCTAATTCTCAGGTCCATCAAAACTAGTTGGGCAAATTTTTAGCTATGACCAAGTTGGTAACATGATTAACTTGGGGAGTTTACACCACTTCATTCCCTAAAACCAAGAGCAGGTCGGCCAAACGCAATTTAGGCCAATTCAATTCGGGTCATTGAAACTTGTGCAACCTACTAGCAGTTTCGGACGAACTTAGATAGAAAGGAACATACTGGTAGAAGCATTACAAAATATGGGGTCGATTTAAGGCTTATGATATGCCAATCTTACAAGAAGCCATACCCCTATAGCATCAACACGCTTTTCCTTTTTTGAAGCGATACAAGATTCTTGAATTCTTTCTGCATTCGAGTGAAGAGAATATCACTACCTTAGAGCATATCTCTAGGTTCATAATACAGTATAGTGAGACTAGCTCTTATTTCTGAAAACTAAGATTGTTCTACAATTCTTTGATGAAGATAACATTTACTTAGTACACAAATTTGTTATCTGAGTCGATAGCTAGTTTGGAACAAATAAAAGATAAGTTTCATGCCGAATTCTACAAGTCATCTCCAGAAGTTACTTTGGTCGACCTGGCCAGGGTCACCCAAATGCTAGGCAAATCGATCTCAAAGTATATTAGTTGATTTAGAATGCTACAGACGTGTTGCCAAATGCAGATTTTGGAGGCCGACTCAGTACCTATAGTTGTCTAAGGTATGTCTTTCGTGATAAGAAAACACTTTCAAGGACATTGCTTCAGAGATCTATATTAATTGGTGACCCGAATAGCCAGCTACGAGCAACTCTTGATGGAGAAAGATCAAAAGCGAGCGTCCTAAAAGAGGACGTACTACAAAAGTCAATTAAAAGTCGTGGCCATCCAGGCTATTTCAAAAAGTGAATCAGAAGAATTTAACTCTGATAAAGAAGTGTGTTAGCTGAGGTGGTCAAAGGCCGATCGTACGAATGCCCAGTACTTAAAAAAGTGACACCTGTACAAATACAAAGACACCTTGATTGCTAATGAATACTCATTTAATCTATGAAAAGTCGATCATATTTTCGATTAGTTATTGAAGAACAAACAAATTAAGTTCTTCAAAGGCTATACTGTTTCCTCGGTCGACCAATGTACTGGAAAAGACTACTACAAGTGGCACAAATCTTGGTGATATAGTACAAATAACTGTGTTGTCTTCAAGAATGAAATTCAACGGCTGATCGACCAAAGCCAACTTTTCGTTGGCTTTAAAGAAAAGTCTCCTTTTATAGAGATCGATTTATTCCTTACAGTAGGTTTGAACATTGTAATTCCTTCTACGAAAAGGAAAGTTACTAAGAGAAGGGTCGTCAATAGGTGTCTAGATGCCAGATAAATCGAGAATCAAGGTCTAAGTGAGTAATTCAGCTATTAAGGTGACCAGAATAGAGAGGATGGTAATATTATAGCAAATTTGAAAGACTAGCTGACCTTTACAAAGGCTTGCCTAATTTGCTCATAGTGCCGAACTACTTTCCAAAAGGTCCCAGGTGACCTGAATGTTATTAAAGCTTTTCACTGGCCATTACAAACTTTTAAACCCACAGCCAACACCGTTATCTAATGGAAAGTTAATAGGTTGAGGCAAAGTATATTCAATCATTCAGGGGGATGTCTTCCTTCTCGAAATGGGCTAACCAAGACTTAATAAAGGAGAATGCAAAGACACGAGTAGCTCAGGCATCTCGAACAAGCCACCTAAAGCCAAGGCAATAGCCATAAATTTAAGGAGGTCTTGGCAAAAATTGAAAGCCTCAACAAAAAGCTCTATCAAAATAGAGCATTTGAGGATCTATGACCTTTTCAGCCAACTAGAAGAGGTGTTAAGCCCCTAAAGAAAGTCTGGATGTTGGTTAACAGAAAGGATGAATAATCACCTAATGTTGATGATAAAATCTAGATTGAGCTTGACGATCTTAATACGGAGAGTAATCGACCTAATTAGAGGGTAACCAAGGTAAATGCCCTAACACAGAATATCAATATAATGGTCATATTTTTTGAGTTATTTTAGTCAAAACCAGGGTGACTATTAACCCTGGATGGCGACATGGTAAATATTTACCATATTAGGGAAGAGCCAGATGAACCAGCACCAATAACTTTAAACCTATCCGACCGATCACATGACTACATATATTTAACCACAATATGTTAAGTCTAACCTCAATGAGGTTTCATGTAAGATGATCTTGATCAATACTGGATCAGTAGTTAATATTTTGCCTATAAGGATGCTAAGAAAATTAGGCATCAATAAAGGCGACTTGGAGCCTTCCAAGGTTATTATAATTGATTTTACTTGTTGCGAGATATCAGCCATCGGATTCATCACCATCAAGGTTAAAATTAGCCATGTTAAGAAGGATAAGCCATTTATATAGTCAATGTTTTGAGCAACTATAACATTCTACTTAGGCGAGATTGGATTTATTTGAATAAAACTTTGACATCCAGCATGCATCAAATGATTTTCAAATAGCAACCAGATGGCACGATTGAGATAATTCATGCCTGACCTGAACCTATTTGAGGGTGACAAACAGGTAGCCTCATCTGGGTTGTACAATCCAACTATCACCATCACACTATTAAAAAGAACTGATACCAACTGATATATTAAAAAGACAGCCACAATAGCAAATGGCTGATGCCTAAGTTATCAACGATGATCTAGCTCGCCCCATTATGGTAAAAAGAGACTGACCCTAATTTATTTTTTAGATGAATAGACAAAAGTAATACATTCACATCGGCTGGATGAATTTACGAAGATGAAAAGTAAGATCCACAAATCACACATGAATTGAAACTAACACCAACTAAATTGGATAACCACAACCCTCAAAGCAAGTAAAAGAAGGTTAACTTGGAGGTAGTGAGTGACTATAGGTCGATCTTCATTAACGACGGCTTAAATCTAACTTATAAGGCCAAATTATTAGAGATTCTCAGAGAGTGTAAAAATTGATTAACATGAGACTACACTGAAATGCCTTGCCTCAGCAATGAGTTGGTCAAACATAGTGTGCCAATCAATGATGGATTTTGGCCATATAAATAGTAAATGAGGAGAATGTCAAGAAAAGTTAAAGATAAAATCACCGAATAAATTGAAAGACTTCTTCATGCAAATTTCATTAGGCTGAGACTTTGTGGTTATCTAATGTCATCCCAGTCACCAACAAAAATGAAAAGCTAAGACTTTGCATAGATTTACGTAATTTAAACCTAAGATGAATACCTAATGCCATAGCTGATGTGTTAATCTATTTAACTGTATGTCATTAAGTACTTAGCTTCCTTGATGGACACTCGAACTATAATTAAATATTCATAAAGGTAATTGATGTCAGTAAAACAGACTTTTGATGTTTTAAGGTGATCAGCATATACAAGTAGGTTGTTATGCCATTCGAACTTAAGAATGCTTGAGTGACCTATCAATACTCCATAAATACTATTTTTCATGACATAATTGACTGAATTTTAGATGTATACATTGACGATCAATACTTGGTAGATCTACACACCATTTTTTAGCGAATGCTATTACACCAACTTAGGATAAATCCATTAGTATACATTCGGAATCTTAACTGGTCACTTTTTGGCTACTTGGTCTACCAATAGGGGGTAGAGATAGACCAAAATAAATCAAGGGCGATAATAGATACACCTACACTAAGAACCAAGAAATAATTGCAGTAGTTGATTGGCAAGATAACATTTTTAAGTTGAGAAAGTCGTCTACTACCTTAGTTGAGTTTTAAATGACAAGAAAATCAGATACACGTCGATCGAAAAACTATGTTTGGTCATTATATTTCTTATGCATAAAGTTAAGATACTGTTTATTACCCATAACAATGTATGTGATAGGCCAAACAAACATTATAAAATACCATCTGTCAATTCTTGAGAAATCGGCTTAGTAAGTACCAATCGTGTTATCAAAATTCAACTTGAAGTATATCCCTTAGAAAGTAATCAAAGGACAAGCATTGGCCAATTTTCTCACATATCATCTTACGCCATACATAGTTACAGCCGACCATGAAATCGACAACCTGAGTACAAGCTAGTAATTATTTTTTAACTTTTCAAAAACAAATCAAGTTGCTTGAGCGAGAATCATCCTAGTATTTCATAAAGGGTTGAAAAAAAGATGTCTTTCTTTATAGAAATACTTGCCGAAATGGGAATCAAGGACATTAAAGTCCGAGGCGATTCCTTATTGGTTATCAAATAAGTGATTAGAGAATACAACTGTGAAGCTGACCTACTCGTCTTATACTGTAACAAGGACAAACACCTTATCCAAGGCTTCCATTCCACTTTGGTCGAGTATTCATTGGGATCATAAATTTTAAAGCCAATGATGTCGCCCAGAAGGCATTAAGGTTCAGAAGGGCAATTG
Source organism: Ailanthus altissimus (assembly GCA_946807835.1). Lineage (NCBI taxonomy): Eukaryota > Viridiplantae > Streptophyta > Magnoliopsida > Sapindales > Simaroubaceae > Ailanthus > Ailanthus altissimus. Next base: position 20,705,487 of record OX327713.1, on the reverse strand, counting down.
AAGAAATCCATTTAGTTCACCTACTGCATTCTTATCTACATACTCTAGGGATGCCCAATCACATTCTTATTTTGTAAGTCAATTTTAGCAAAGATTGGAGAGAAAATCTAATCATTTATATGAAGACTCCCAACAAACAGGTTGACCGCAAAATTAAAATAATGGCATAAAAGTTTGCCCTATTGGCAGAAAAGCTTTTTATGAGGCACCCCTAAGTGAGCTATTATGATACATAGGTCCTAAAAAAAGTATACTTATCATGGTCAAGTCACATAAAGATCTAGTTGGGAGCCATCTCAATAGGCTACTAATGAAGAAAGCTATTCTAAAGATCGGCTTTTGATGGCTGACTATAGAGCAAGATTACCATGACTACGCCAAAGGTTGTTAAAAATATCAAAAGCATAGGTAGATACAGGTTGTCCCAATAGAGAAAATTCATGGTGAAATCAGACTCTGTCCATTTAGAGCTTGGGCCATAGATATAATTGAAAAAATATATCCATCATCGTTTAAGCAAAATGCGTTCATTCTTGTGGCGGTCAATTATTTTATGAAATGAGTTAAGGTGATCTATTAAAAATAATGAATCAGTAGTAGGTAATAAAGTTCATTAAGGAGAATATCATATATAGGCATTGCCTTCTCAAATCCATCATAACCGACCAAGGTACGATTTTTATAAGAAAGAAAATAGGCAATTTTACTAAAAAAATTTGGCATTAATCAAATGGACAAGCTGAGTCAACGAACAAATCACTTATCCAAATATCAAAGAAAATGATCGAAGACAGCCATAAATTATGGCAAGAAAAGCTTTAGGAAGTGCTTTAGGCAAATATAGACAACATTAAAGACGATTATTAGTACATCGCTTTATCAGTTAGTCTATGGCCTGAGGTTATCGTTCCAATGAAATTAATAAGAAGCTCAATACAGAGGTGATTCCAAGAAAGATTAAGCCCTCAGCAATGCCAGAACTCTATAGTAGAAGAGATGGATTAATTTGATGAACGTAGCCTTAAAGCCTTGAATAGACTCGAAGCACCGAAGAAGAAAGTGGAAAAGGTTTATAACAAAAGGGTTAGAGTCATTACTTTTAGACAAGACAACCTAGTATGGAAGGTAGTCCTCACAATATGGTCAAAGGAAAATAAGTTAGGGAAGTTTAATGCCAATTAGGAAGAGCTGTTAAAAGTTGCTAAAATCCTTGACAATGGGGCATTTTGCTGAGCGATTTGGATAGAAAAATTAGGATGATCAATGATAAATATCTAAAGTTGTTTTAGCCAACTATTTAGGAAGGGATTGGCCAGGTGGTTTTTCAGTCAAATTCTTGTATTGATTAGTTCACTTGAAGATCATGTTGGTAGGTTGATATTATTGTAATGAGTCAAGTCTTGAAACCTTTGTAAAATGTTAAAAATTAAATAAAAAGCTGATCAATTTTTTATAAGCTACTTTAATCTGCCATTATTATTAGATGGATCGACCCTTTTAGACCGATTTTTGATTTATCAAGTTTCTTAAATTTTGAATCCCTCAAATTACCCAAGATTGTACCATGCAATTTAAAGCTTAGAAGATCATATAGAATGAAAAAGATATGCATTCTATTTAAAATTTTACAGATAATCACAATGAGGCACCTTCAACGGTCGATTATAGTTTTTTTAAGAAGATTACAAAAATCAAGAATAAATGAATCAGTAGTCTTTACTTCAGTATTGGCCTTGGGAACCACAACATCCTTGAGTTTTAAGAATTTTTTTAGCTCACTTTTCCTTGGGAAAATTTCCAGAACCCGTTTTCCCAAGTTAAGGGAGCGCGCGGTCCTCTTAGCCTCTTTATCCCTTATTTTGGCTAGCACACCCTTCAACTCCTTCATTTTTTTGTTTAACGACCTTACTCTGTCCCTAAGATCCCTGACCTCTACCATGAGTTGGACTTCTAGATGGTCCAAGTCTATATTCTCCTATGCTTCTTTATCGACCTTCTAAATTACCTTCATGGTCGATTGTTTTCTTTTGGTGATCGAAGTAAAAGAAGCTGCAAATTTATTAATTTAGCTCTTTAGACTGACCGAAACATTATCACCAGTGGCATGGTTGGATACAAATTTGAGCTTTTTCTTTATCTCAAGCATATGCCAATCATTTTTTAGTATATCAACCATCTTCCCCTTCAAGTTTTTCAACTCCTTAATTATGCTTCTAACTTCATCCTGAGCTGTTGGGGAAAGTACGGGCAATGTTGGGAGAGAAGAATCATTACTTGAAGCAGCAGGGATATAACGTCAGCAATCAAGGTCGCTCCACTAAGGGTTAGCTATTTTGGTGCAGGTTTTTCAATAAGTCTTGGTTGAAAGGGAACTTAAGGCAATTCTTGTTCAAATTGGTGTTTACGTGCCATTTCAAATTTGTATGAATATATATTGTTTTATATTAATATAATAAGCATTTTCAATAAAATTATTTATATTAAATATATATGGTAAGATGCTAGTAACGTTTTATATATTATATGATTTGAAGGAGTTTAGATCTAATCTAAAAGATTTTGGACTAGTGCTAAGAGTTAGCACTACTAAGAGCTAATAGGTTATAAGAGTCAGTGAAATCTAAAGATTTACAGTCTTATCTAAAATAAGACAAAGACCTAAAGATATAATAGCAATGACATAGTTACAAAGGGTTACAAATAATGCTAAGAATTGTCATTGTGCAAATATGCTTTCAAATATTATGTTTCTGATCTATTTTCACTGATGAAAGGATCTTCTTGTTGAAGTACTGATCTAGAGGCATATCAGATCTATTCTTTGCCTCTACTTTAACTTCTATTGACTTGGGTGTTGAGTTTTTCTTGGGCACAGGTTCTTCTTTCTCATCTTTTTGGAAGGCTTTCAGCATGGTCCTCTCATCGAACATTACGCCACAGTTTATAATACTCTTTGGTGGTGTTAATTCTTTACACCATACCTTGTATCCTTTTACTCTTTCAGGATACCCTATGAATACTCGTTTAATAGCTATATATTCCAATTTCCCCTCCTTATTATGGACAAAGGTAGGACAACCAAAAATTCTAAAGTATTCATACTTGGGAGGGTTTCTAGACCATTTCTCTTCTAACGTCTTGAAGTTAATTGCTGAGAAGGGACTTTTATTGATCAAATAAGCTATAGTTACTACAACTTCTCCCCAAAATACCTTGGACATCTTTGTATTGGTAAGCATGCATCTAACCATTTCAAGTAGGGTTATATTTATCCTCTCAGCTATGCCATTCTGATATGGTGTTGATCTCATCGTTCTATGCCTTGTAATCCCATGCTTAGCACAAAACGGATCAAACTCTCTATTACAAAATTTAAAACCATTGTTAGTTCTTGGCCTCTTCACTATTTTGCTAGTTTAATTCTCAATAAGAGCTTTCTAAGTTTTAAACGTATCAAACACTTAATCCTTACTCTTTAACACATAAACCTACGGCTTCCTTGAATAGTCATCATTCAAACTAAAAAAATACCTAGCACCACTACAAGTAGCTATCAGAGCTAGTCCCAAAGGTTTAAGTGTATGTAGTCAAGGGTCTCCTTCGTCTTGTGCTCATGGGTACTAAACCTCACCCTATATGTTTTTTCAAGCACACAATGCTTACAAACTCTAATAGCCAGAACTTATCCTCACCAAACACCTTTTAACTAAATAACTCCTTCAGGTTTTTCTCACCTAGGTGTGCTTATCTAAGACGCCACAATTTAGTTTGTATATTTTCATCATCTACAAAAAAATAATGCAGAACCACTTAAGACTTTACCCTTAAGCACATAAATACCATTATGCTTTCTCCTTTCATTACCACTATAGAACCTCTTAATACTCTCAAAACCCATTCGTCGATCCTAATGGAACACCTATTCTGGTCTAAAGTTCCTAGTGAGATCAAGTTGCTCTTGAGGTAAGGAACATACCTAACTTCTGTCAACTCTTGCACTCGCCCATCATGCAACCTAAGTGTAATACTACCAATTCCCATCACTTGACAAGCAACCTCATTATCCATTAATACCTTACCATCACTAATGGGCTAGAAATTTATGAAACAAGACTTGTGTAGGCATATGTGAAATGTACAACTAGAATCTAGAACCCATTGGTTAGTATTCTTACCATTAGTAGGGACTAAAGTCTCTGCATTGTCATAGCTATCATCATTGGCAACCGCAGTATTCACTTTCTTCTTGTCTTGTGCTTTCTTCTTCGGATAGTCCTTTGTGGAGTGCCATCTTTCTTGCAAAAATAATACTTCCTAGGAGTCCTGGACTTCGATCTTGAGCCTTTTTTCCTTCAATCTCTATATGAGGGTTTTTCTCTTATAGATAGACTTTTTGCATTTCCCTCGATTTATTTTTTAATAGCTTTGAGCTTAAAGATGATTTTACATTGCTCATTGTTAAACTCTCTCTGCCATAGAGCAACGTATCAATAAAACTTTCATAACCCTTTGGGAAGTGAACTCAATAGGATGATTGTCTTATCTTTGCTTCTATCTTGATATTAATAGATTCAAGATCAAAGATGATCTTGTTGAAGGCATCTATATAGTCTTTCATTGGCGTCCCTTCTGACATAGACAACTGATACAACTTTTTCTTTATATGTAATTTGTTGGCTAATAACTTTCGTCATATAAAATGAGTCAAGCTTCTTTTAAAGACCGATCACCACCTTCTCACCTGCTACTTTCCTCAGTACTTCATCGCTCAATGACAAAATAATTGTACGGTGAGCTCTTTCTTGAATGTCCATTCTTTCTACTTCAGCTTTAGATAACTCTTGCATTTTTTCTTCTTCACTAGATGAAGCAGCAGTCTTCTTTAATGTCGAGCTTAACTGTTGGCTCACCAACAACGCCTTTATCTTTATCTTTCACAGATTGAAGTCATTCATCCCGTTGAATTTTGTTACCTTATACTTAGGTCTCGCTATGTTTGCTTAAAACCTTGCTTTAATACTAGTTTATTGAAGCAGAAGCAATCAAAACAAGCAAAATATCCCAAGTAATATAATACAGAAACAAATAATCAAGAATTTAGAGAGAGAAATGTGGAAGAAGAATACAATAACTTATGTGGTTTGATAACTTGTCTAGTCCACAACGGATCAAGATCACATTTTCTTATTATTGAATCTTAAGGCACTCACAAAGTATTCCTTTTATAAGAAATATTTACAAAGAAATTATTCTCTCTTACAAACAAGAGGTTTCTCTCACTAAAGATCACGAAGATCATAAAGATATCACTAAGATTTGTGTTTGATAACTAAGATGTACAAGTCAATAGAGAGCTTTTATATAGGCTTTAGGTCGACCTAAGTTAACCCTAAATATGTGAGAGTCATTTTAATGAGTCCTAAAGCAAGTGAGAGATAAAACAAATCTGATCAAAACGGGAATCTAATTCCCATGCTAGGCATTGCGGCACTCAGGTTCTGTCTTGAGCGCTGTGGCACCCATAACCTGGAGCCACGGTACTTATGCCTGGGTATCACTAATTGCATTTTTGCCTCATTTTCCATTCGTCTTCAATCCTCGTGCACCTATTGTACTTGGTTTTCTCTCCAAATTATATCCTGGTAATTTTTAAGCAACTTTCTCACAATATAACTTCAAGGGCATCTTTCAAAAACAAATGCAATGACCAAGAATTATTCATATTAGTTACAATTGAATCTATAACTTTGACGATAGGAATGAATATAACAGATCTGTTCCCTTCCATCAAATGGCTTTAAGGGATTACCATAATTAAATCTCAGATAGAGAGGATGCATAAATAAACTGACAGGATACTTGAAAACATTATCAAAGAAGATATAAAGAGCAAGAGAAATGTAGATGAAACTTTGCTTGATGTTCTTTTGAAAATCCAAGAGAATGGTGATCTAAAATTTCCCTTGACTACCGACAACATCAAAGCAGTGATTTTGGCAAGTACTTGTGCAAATATAATGCTTCGGTACATCCTTAGTATTTTAATAATCAATCTCACTGTCAATTGTAAATTCAGGCCAAAATAATATTTAAATTAGATTTATCGAACGTCTTATTATCTAAAATTTTTTGAATTCTCTTTCTAGGAAATCTTTATTAGTGGCAGTGAGACATCTGCCACAACTATAGATTAGGCAATTAGTGAAATGATGAAACATCCGAAACTGATGAAAAAGGCACAAGCTGATGCAAGAGAAGTGTTTAATAGGGAAGGAAAGGTTGATGAAACAGGCATTAGTGAAATAAAATTCTTGAAGCTTGTCATTAAAGAGACTAAGATTACATCCTGTTGCCTCTTTGTTACTTTCAAGAGAATGTCAAGAGAAATGTCAAGAGAAATGTGACATTATTGGATTCAAGATCCCGGCTAGGATCCATATCATGGTTAACGCATGGTCAATAGGACGAGATCTAGATTATTGGATTGAACCCGAGAGCTTCATTCTAGAGAGGTTCCTTGATTCTTCTATTGATTATAAGAGGACTAATTTTGAATTCATCCCGTTTGGAGCTGGCAGAAGGATTTGCCTTGGAATTTCATATGGCCTTGCCAACATGGAGCTCACGCTCGCAATGTTGCTATACCATGTTGGCTGGAAACTCCCATAGAATGAAGCATGAAGATTTGAACATGCCGAGTCCTTTGGTGTGGCAATTAGAAGAAAAGATGGCTTGTATATGATTCCCGTTCTTTACCATCCTTCAACTATTGTCATAAGCCATAAGAAAAAATGAGTGGTGGTTTTGGTTTTATGTCATTTAAGCAAATAGTTTTTTTTTCTTTTTCTTTGAGGTAAAGATGTATATAGGTATTTTTTTATCAAATAAGTGTGGAATAAAATTTAATTTGAAGTATCTACAATATATTGAATATATTGTAGTAGTTGTACTTACAAAGTTTAGTAGAAATAAAAACTCTAGCTAAATCGGAGCACTAAAACATAATTTGGACAATTATAATATATATATTTTATATATAATAATAATTTCTAGAAAAAACTGTCATGATTACAAAAATAAATTCGTAATCTATGATGACACTACCTTGAACTAGATTGATGGCATTCATAGAGTAGATAGATGATATGTGGCTTTATAACGACAACCATATCATATTATAAATGTTGAAGGAAACATCTTCTCATTTGGAAATTAGGTTAAACATCAAATTCTAATATCCTTTTATAGCGAAAATATGCAATGGCAAGCAAATATAATATCAGTAATATGAAAACAAATCAAATAAGAACACACCACAACTAATATATGAGGTTTGACAATTACTTACATCCATGGTAGATCAAAGGATTCTAACATCTCTTATTAACTTTTCTATAAATTATAAGAAAAACAAATAAAAAACTCTCAAAGAAATCTATGTGGCATACCTTTTTTCTTCCTAGAACATTAAACACCTAACAATAGTTTCACTATAATGCTCTCAAGTACTTGGTATCTATGTGTTAACCTAGTTCTTTAATCTCTTGGAGTCTCTTTATTAATACTTGATCATAAATCTAAAGGGCATACAAGAGTTTATATAATGAGTAAAACGTCCCTAGAAATTATAAACCTAATTAGAATAAGAGTTCAAGTGTTTAAGAGTCTGAAATGCCCTCAAAGAAGTAAAAATGAGCTAAAAATTGAGTTCTCTAAAATGGCCATTGCGAGGATAAAGGGTTGGCGTCACTGTACCAATGCAACTCGTGTTAGTGCCGCGATAAGGAATTTTATACCACTAGCGCCGTGGCGCTAGGGCCTGGGCATACGCCCTTCAATTTCTTTGCCTTTCCTTATTTCTAAGTCCCATCTTACTTCTCTCTTATTCATTCAACATGTGCTTGACTTTAAAATGCATCTCCTTTTGGTATTCATCTCAATTCTTGCATATACAAAGTTGTTGAATCACCACTTGTAATAAACCATTCATTGATTCAAAATGTTTTCGTAAGAAGGCTTCTCGATCTATCTACACCAATGTTATATCACTTAGTGTTGAGTCTAGTTAAGTCTTCACTAAGACTTAACTTATCTCAAGATTGTGACTTCTATCTCCAAAGGTATGATTGCTCCTTGTATAGAGTGTGGATAAGACGCACACTCTTTTGATCTTAATCACCACGGTGAGTATATTTTGGATATTGCCTCGTAGTCTGCATTACCCCAACACCCCTTGTTGGGCCATCCTCGACCATCCCCTTAAGCATATAAAGCCCCCTATTGTACTTCTCATCTTCCAACCTTATAGATTATTTTACAAGCCTCAATTGTTTTTTGCTCTAATCGAATACCTTTCTTCATCAGGCTTCCCTAAGGATAACAAATTCCTCCTTATATTAGGAACATGTCTTACCCTAACATAGTCCCTAAGTTTTTCACGTTGCATCCTCAGCTTTATGTTGCCCATCCTTACGACCTCATAAGCTATGTCATTTCTCATTAGGACTTTACCCCTAATGGCTTTGTAGTTGGTAAACAATGATCTATCAGGACATATATAGATACTATACCCAGAATCTAGTTTTCACTTGCCAACGTACTTTTCTTTGAGACTACCAATGAGTCTTAGCCATTCCTTTAAAACAATCCTTCACATAGTACCTTTACTTGTTACAAAGGAAACACTTCTTGGATATCCTATTTGGTTGGTTGTTATTCTTTCTCTTTGTAACCAAAGCTATTGCATTGTCGCTTTCAAATCTATTTTCCAATTCCTTTGAATTCAATGATGACTTAACATCATTCATTATAAGAGTCTCCTTCTCATTCAATAGCGTGTCAACAAAGCTTTCATAACTCGGTGATAACGAACTTAACAAAGCTCTCATGACTAGTAGAGTCATCACTCTTTTCTTTCATAGATTGAAGTCATTCATCCCATTAAATTTCTCTATATCTTACTTGACAATTGCCATGGTTTAAACATTTTAGTGTATTATCAAACTTGTCTCTGATACCAGTTTGTTGAAAAAAATACATTTTCCTTTAGAAATTAGGTTAAGTGTCAAACCCTAATATCATTTTGCAGTGAAAATATGTAATGGCAAGCAAATATAATATAAAGAATATAAAAGTAAATCAAATAAGAACACACTATAAATAATATACATGATTCATCAATTGCTTACCTCCACGTTAGATCAAAGAATTCTAGTCTCTTTTATTAGCTTTTCTAGAAATTATAAGGAAAAAAAAATAAGAACTATTAAAGGAATCTATATGGCATACCTTTGTTCTTCCTAGAATAATAAATGCCCAACAATGGTTACACTTTAATGCTCTCAATCACTTAGTATCTACCTAGTTCTTTAATCTCATAGAGTCTCTCTCTTAATGCTCGATCATAAATCTAAAGGGTTTATAAGAGTTTATATAATTGATAAAATATTTCTAGAAATACTAAACTTAGTTAGAATAAAAGTCCAAGTGTTTAAGAGTTCAAAACCCCTTCAATGAAGTAAAAAAAGAGCTAAAAATAGACTTCTCTAAACTGGGTGCTGTGAGGCTAAAGAGCTGGTATCACGGCACCAATATGACCCACATTAGCGTCATGACACTGAATTTTCTGCCACCGACGCTGAGGGGTTGAGGCCTGCGCATGCACTCCTCTGTTGTCTTCATATTTCCTTGCTTCTCCTTTTAAGCGTCCAATGCACGCTTAACTTTACAATGACTATCCTTTTGATATTTATCTTAATTTTTACCTATACAAAATTGTTAAATTATCACTTCTAACAATATAATAGTGCCATTGCAAATAGCACTAAAGTCAGACCTATCTTGTAGTCTAGATTAAAAAGTCTGCTATTTGAGTTAGAGATAAGACACATAGATCATGTGATCTTTAGGGTCTAACACAGGTAGACCAATTATATGTCTCTAAGCCCATAATCAATCTAAGGCTATGTATCTTTTAAGATGTAGATTAAAATATTCAAAATCCATTACAACTTTGGCACAAATAAGCTAACACACCTATGGCACAATGGGACTCTAGCAAAACGAGCCAAAATACACTGACACTGCACACAAGGTTACATCAAATAAGGGCCTATAGCATAACGAGGCTGCTTCAAATAAGAGCTTATGGCACAATGGGGCTGCTTTAAATAATAACTGGGCTTAACGATAGTGCATATGATATGTGTGATATTTGGGTTCTAACGTACATTGGTCAACTATGTATTTGCATGTTCACACGACGCCATGTATCTTTTAAAGAAGTAGATTAAAACACTTGAGATCCAATGTAACTTTGACACAACGAGACAGCACACCTTTGGAATATTGTGCTATCAATGCTTAAGAAAACTCTCTGCTTTGGATACAGTTAAATGGGTAGATTGAAATATTTGAGATCTAATACACTTCTGGCACAATAGCTATCAATCCTTTACAAATTCTCTCTTTCAGATATGTGTCCACGGGCAGCCTATCTATCACACATGAGGCATGTGTCATTTAATGGATAAATTGAAACACCTGAGATCCATTATACTTTTGGCATAACCAACACCCGAAACATCTAGCACAACGGGGTTGCTTCAAATAAAGAGACAGATTATTGCGCAATCAATTCTTTGCTTCAGAAAAAGTTAAAATACTAGATTGAAACGCTCGAAGTTCAATACACCTCTGGCGTAGTGGACTATCTATCCTACAAATTTCTTTTCTTCACATTTGTAGCAGTAGGTACCAGATTACATATAGCCTAATGTGGAGTAGCTTGGTGAATGATATATAAGTTGCATAATCAAATAATAAGTCATCAATTCATAAGATACATGACTAATTATCAATGAGTCGTTTATTATCTGCTAATATTCATTTTCTTTGTTGATAACTAAGATCCTGTGACTCTTACAACAGATGGTTGAGAACACAAGTTGTATATATAAATACAATTTTTGTAGGGGCTATATTATGTATAGACATATTTTCTTTTTGGAATACATTGAAGGTAAGTCTTCCATTCTGACCATATCTTCATTATTGATTTTGCAGGTAAGTAAATGACAGTTTAACTATAATTTTTTTTCTTTAAAAAAATAATTTAATATAAATCAAAAAAGAAAGAGATAAAATTAAAAGAGGAATAAGTTTAATATAATTTAAACCAAAAAGGAAATAGATAAACCTAAATAGGGAATAAATTTAATAGGATTTGAGAAGTTAAATACTTCAAAAATAGGAGTTTATCTAAAATTGAAAAACATATCAATTTAAACTAAGTAATTAACTTATAATCTTGATTTTTTTTGCCTTTAGAGATTTGCTTTTGAACTTCACGCAAGTTTCATTTATCAAAAACACATTTACTTAGTTATAAAAGGTAAGTCTTATAAGTTATCCTAGGCTCATTTTTGTGAGCAATATAGGATGTGACAAATACTACAAAGATAAAAACTTATCTAAAATTGAAAAATATATCAATTTAGACTAAATCAATTTAAACTAAGTAATTAAATTATAATCTTGATTTTCCTTATCAGTGTCACGGACTGTTTTCGAACCGTGCGGCCTTAGACGCATTGCGTGCTAAGCAGTCAAGAAAAACCACACAAAGAGAAGAAAGAAAGGCACACCAAGTGTTTACACGAATACTCTATTATATTGCTGAAGAGAAAACAAAGCTATGAGATGATTTATACAAGTGAAGGTCTCCCCCTTTTATAGTAGCAGCCCTATACAATTAATGGCTGAGATCTAAACGATCTAATGGTGTACATACAAGATGGATAAGTATGCTCTAGAATATTCCTAAATGCCATTCTATCTCTTATAGATGGATAAGTATGTTCTAGAATATTCCTAGATGCCATTCTACCTTAATTAGAGTTTTAATTAAGGTGAACTACTCTAATAAGTCATGGGCTTGGCCCGGTTCTTCACCTATGTCAGCGGGTCTTCTAGAAGCTCCGGCCCACGATCCATTCCAGCAGTCCATATAGCCTCTAGGAGGCTTTGTCACGCACCAAGTGTTCGAGGAAATGCTTGAGAACATTGGGCGTGACATTCTCCCCCACTAAATTCATGCGACGCCCTCGTCGCATCTTCACTGAAAATTGCGCACCTCGTTCTTCAATCTGCTGTTGTGCGCTCTCAAATTTCCTGCGTGCACCAATATTGGGTACCTCTCTCCACTTGACAACATCCTCACGCCTTGGAGGTGGTTTCTTCTTCTGCACCGTCCATCCGTTGCAGATGAGTTTTGCCCCATTGTCGTCCCATATGGAAATCCCTAAAGGTCCTTGTTTCTGCTCTATGTCTTCCATACCCCCTCGGTATAGCTCTAAACAGCTTTCGGAAGGCGACGGATGTAGCTGCTGTCTCAAAGGTATCCCCACCTTATGCGAGACGTTGCCAACCCTCTTGGCAACAAAAAATGGCCCCTCGTCCCTGCGATCAAAGCCTTTATGAAGTGGGCGTGCTGACTTGCATTGTGGTGGAAGTATCATCTCCATCACCAAGTCGCTCGCACCATGCTTGACATGTCGCCGCTTGTCTTCAACCCACTCCTTGTACTGCACATTATGTGACGCCTTGGACTTTTGGATGACACCTGCATCCAACAACTCCTCGAGCTGCCCCTGTAACTCTCCCATCTCCAATGGAGGCGTCTGCACCATAGTTGGAAGCGTAATCTCCAGCTCCAACTTTTTTCCATCCTCGGTATCACCTTGATGTGGCTGCACCTGTGGTATGTCAGTTGGCAGGACCCCCTTGTACTCCTCGAGTACTTCTGCAACCCCCGTTAGTAGCTTGGCCTCGGTTCTTGTCGCCTTATCATCCACCTTTCTCACTGTGGCTGGATGTGATTCTCCTTTACGCTCAGCAACTCCCATAAGTTGAATGGCGGAAAGGATTTTAGTGTTGACTTTCGGCTGAGATTGCCCACCCTTGGGCTTGTCTACCGTCAGTATCATGTAAGGCCTTCCTTGCATGATGCACACATAGTCATGTCGAGGAAGCGGCACCACGTCGTACTGCCTCAAGAACTCCATACCTAACACTACATCGAAATCATCAAGAGGTGCTACAGAGAAATTTACCTCGCTGCGCCATTTGCCCAGGTGAATATCGACCCCTCGAACCACCCCATCCAGTGGCTTGGTCGCAGCATTCACTTATTTGAGGAACCCCTCCTCTTTCTCTACATAAAGTCCCAAGCGCCTCGCTTTCGCACGCTTGATGAAATTGTACGTCGCGCCCTTATCTATCAGCACTTGAGTCTTTATACAGTTGATGTAGGCTTCAACATACATGAGCGCCTTTCCCGTTGGCGCGTTGGTACGCCGCTTGGCTTTCATTGTATTGAGCAGCTGCAAACACCCTATTTGACCCTGCTCGCAAGCCTCATGCGCCGTAACCATGACGTTGATAGCCTTCTTCTTTGGGCAGTCTTTGACCTAGTGATCCCCATCACAAAGGAAGCAGCTTATCTTCGGTTCATTCCCTCTATAGCCGTTGCGCTTCTGCTTTTCCCATTTGGGCGGCTTACTTCTCTCCTCCTCATCCTCCGGAGGTTGAAATTCCTTGGTGTCCCCACTTTTGCTGTGATTAGGTCTCGAATGCTTGGACTTTCCCAAATCATCCTTGTGGTAATCCATGAGCATTTCTACCAGTGTTAGAGCGTCGGATATTCTGGTCACCCCACGCCGCTTTAACTCATTGCACGCCCATGTCTGCAATCCGTCTAGAAAATTAAACAGCAAGTTCTCCTCGCTCATGTTGGGAATCTGGAGCATTAACAGGGAGTACTCTTCGACGTACTCGCTGATGGACTTGGTCTGTTTTAATTCATTCAACTGCTTTCGAGCATCGTGCGCCACATTCTCTGGATAGAACTAGCGCTTCAGCTCCCGTTGTAATTTTGCCCAGGTGTTGATTGTGCAGGTACCCTTGCGTATCTCCTCGCTTTTCCTGCGCCACCATAGAATTGCATGGTCGAAAAGATATAAGGTTGCGGTATTTACCTTGTCTTCATTCCGCACGCCCATAGCGTCGAAGTATCTTTCCATCTCCCAAAAGTAGTTATCCAGCTCCTTGGCGTTCCGCTTGCCACTGAACTCTTTCGGTTTAGGAGCCTCAACTCTCGGCGCCCCTTGAGCAGCAACGGACCTATTCGCCACTGCTCTCTTGCACAACACTATGTCCTCTTTGACAGCGTCAAACCCTCTAGGTAGCTCCTCCACTTGGGCTTGAACTTTGTCAAAGTTGGCATATACCTTCTCCTGAAAAGCCTTGATCCAGTTACGCTGCCGATCAGCATAACTCTCGATGGATGTGTCGATGAGGGAGCGCAGCTCGTCCCTTTGAGTGTCAAGTCCTGCCTCGATCTTCTCTACTTGTTGCTCCAACTCCCCAAGATGATCCGTCGCCTTTCCCACAGCGCCACTGAGCGTTTTCACCATGGTCCCGAACTCATAGCCTGGATCGACAGACTTGTCGCGAGGTACACTGCCGTGCCTCTTAGCTTTGGGATTCCGACCCCTCTCCTCAGTCAACTCCGATGGTACGCCGTCCTTCTCCATCTCTGAACCTGCTCTGATACCAATTGTCATAGATTGTTTTCGAACCGTGCGGCCTTAGACGCGTTGCGTGCTAAGCAGCCAAGAAAAACCACACAAAGAGAAGAAAGAAAGGCACACCAAGTGTTTGCATGAATGCTCTATTATATTGCTGAAGAGAAAACAAAGCTATGAGATGATTTATACAAGTGAGGGTCTTCCTCTTTTATAGTAGCAGCCCTATACAATCAATGGCTAAGATCTAAACGATCTAACGGTGTACATACAAGATAGATAAGTATGCTCTAGAATATTCCTAAATGCCATTCTATCTCTTATAGATAGATAAGTATGCTCTAGAATATTCTTAGATGCCATTCTACCTTAATTAGAGTTTTAAGTAAGGTGAACTACTCTAATAAATCATGGGCTTGGCCTGGTTCTTCACCCATGTCAGCGGGTCTTCTAGAAGCTCCGGCCCACGATCCATTCCAGCAGCCCATATAACTTTTAAGAGGCTTTGTCGCGCACCAAGTATTCGAGGAAATGCTTGAGAACACTTGGGGCGTGACATCAGGCTGTAACAAAGAGAAATTTAATTTCCCTTTTCATTTGTAACACCTTGACCTAACGATCAAGTAAATCACTTTCGACTTCATGCACGTATCCTTTGCCTTCAGAGATTTGCTTTTGGGCTTTACGCGAGTGTCATTCACTAAAAATACATCTACTTAGTAATAGGGGACAAGCCTTATAAGCCATCCTAAACTCATTTTTGTGATCGATATAGCATGTGACAATCTCCCCTCCTTTAGTAACTCGCGTCCTTGTGAGGGTTAGCCAATCTGCACACTGAATCATGAGTCTACTCTAATACCATCTATAACACCCTAATCTAACAACCAAATAGATATTTTTTATTTTAGGCTTTATGCACACATCCTTCACCCTCACAAATTTATTTTTAAATTTTATATAAACGTCTTTCACTTAAAATGTGTCTTGCTTAATTAATAAAAATCAAGTTTTATAAGCTATCCCAAGCTCATATCTAATGTGGAATGTGGCACCATTTTTATAAATTTTTTTGTGGGGTTATCATCATTTATTGCAAATTTCAAGTTTAGAAACAAGTCCCGGTAAGCGCTAATCAAATCCTCAAAACCCTCTACTCTTCCCAGGTGGAAACTATCAGGTGATGCCGACATGTATTCTTGTGCTTCTTGTTCTTGATCGCTCGATATTTTAGTAATTTCCTTTTTACTGATCTATTCTGCACTCTGCTGCTTACTTCAGCTTCTAGTTTTGCAGCCATGATAGTGGCTCGACTAATACAGGATGGAGGTAGCTGCAATGAGATAGTGATTGCACAATCAATTCAAACAAGATTCTACTTAATAAAAGGTTAACAATTCAGCTTCCAAATTTAGAATCTTTATATAGAATATCTGCAAAGTTTTTTTAATGTGAGTATGAAAATTTGCAAAGTTTTTTAATTATTCCACAAAAAGCGATGTGGAATGTGTCAACCCCACAAATTTTTTTAAATGAATGAATTGTTATTTATATATTTAACCCTCAAATAATTAATAATCTATTTTGGCTAATTTAAAGTGTTAATTTTGACATCACGATCCCCTCTAATTATAAATTTAACCTTTAAAAGTTTATAATTTTGATAATATGCCCCCAATAATAGGGATGTCAGTTTTATTCGCTCGGAATCAGTCCAAACGGTTATCCGCAATAAGTGAGTATTTTTTTTACAGGTAATACAACTAGAGAGATTAAAGCTGGACCAGTACTCTCAACAACTAGCAGAATTAAAATTACTCTACTCAGAGTTCGAACTCCTAAAGAGTGAACAGACTTTATCATTAGAACAAATATATAAATGCATGTGTATATTTCTTATTACTTAATCCATTTGCTCGACAGCCACTCCAGTTTATGTATTAAATAAAATTATAAGGCTTTTATTAGCAATATAAGTGGCTCAATTGAGTTATTTGATACTTTGAGTTACTTATTAGTGATAATAAATTAAAGATAATAAAAATTAAAAAAACAATTTAAAAAGAAACTCTAAACTCTATCAATTATTGATGTTACTTTAATCATCAATTACAGTTATCTCATCAATCGTCTCTTTAAATGCAATTTCATTTTTTTTGTGTGTGTGTGTGTATTTTTAGTGTAATATCTATAAAATTTTATATATTAAATTAATAAATTTAAAATTTGCTGAAGTGTATAATGGGTAATCCATTACAAGGGATCAATAAAATACATGGATATAAGGTATTAATTAGCATGTTTATTAACAAGCTGATTAATAACACTCCATGCTCTTGAATTTTCAAAAGAACATCAAGCAGAGTTGCTCTACTTTACTCTTGCTTTTCTAATGCTCTTTGATATTGTTCTCCAATATCCGGTCAGCTTCTTTATGCATCCTCTCTAACTGATATTTAATTCCAGTAGATCCAATAAAGCCATTCAATTGAAGGAAACAGATCTGCAATAGTTTTAACTTTCATGGATACTCAAAATGAGAGAGCTACATAAGAGCAGGCCCTCTTCTTTGAGGAAAAAGAAACACAAAAGCAAAAAATTAAATTAAAAAAAAATGAAAATTAAAACACCCTACAATGAAATTGTGATAGACAAAAGATGCATCCATTTATCCTCTCAATATTTTAATGAATAAATGCTGCTTCATTTGTTCATCCCAGTTGCATTCTTGACAGCATCAGCGGCACCCTGTGCCTTTTCCTTCATCTGCTGACCGGCCTATACATACATAACAACACAACCCAACATTAATTATCGCATAAGCCATTAAAAAAAAAACGAAACAAAAAAACCATGATAATTTTCAAGTAGTAATACTATTAATTTGAACCTCATTCAGTGACTCTTTAGCAGATTGAGCAGCATTGCTGGCTTTGTCCATCATGCTGCTGGCCTTTTCCTGAAAACAAAAACATAGAAGATACATGAAATGTATCAGAGCGACTTGTATTTGTATCATTCATATTACAAGATTGCATGCAAAAAGATATAAAGCTAATATTGATGAGATGACCTGAGCTTCGCCCTTGGCCTCGCCAGCATGGTAGCTCATCTTCTGAGAGTTGTCAGCCATCTTTGTTTTGTCTTTTGGAAGTTGTAAAAGGCAGAAATTTGTTTGTATTGAGATTATTAAGAGAAGTCGAGAGCTTTGCTGCTGATGGGCATCTCAGAGATTGCATAATTTATAGTTTCTAAAGCCAGTTCATTGCTTTACATGTGTCATTTTATGTAAAAGCAGTTGGACGTACACGTGTGAAAGCTTCAATTCCTGTTTGGATAGACTTACACGTGTAGCTCTGCCCTTTGTTTGGGAGAATTTATGGCTTGTGGCCAGGAAGCTTTTGACTTATTCACTTCGAAGTTCAAAATTAGTGGAAAATAAATAGAACATCGAAAATTGAAGAGTTCTGTGTGTGAAGATATTAATAAGGTATTGAAATTGTTTTAATAGAAGTATTTTCTTCCTTATATTGAGATCAAATCCGTGAAACTTTATTTGAATTGAGGGATGAATTGATCAAATCAATTATTCTCTAGAACAATCTCATCATTAATTATGAGAAACCAAGCAGACTAATGACGGACCATATATATTTATTTATTAGCCACTGAGCTAGGACCTCTTTGTGGTTATTTATATTCAGACCAATCTTAAGCCACCAATGATACTAAGTATACTTATGTCCAATGATAAATATAAATGACATCTAATTTATATGGGAAAGTAATGAAAAGATACGTGGAAGTAGAAATAAAGCCAAGGACATTTTTCAATAAACTTCTCCTGATGCATATGTCCTTGTTACTTTCACATGAAAATATAATAAATTACAAAATATGTAGATATAAATTTGCCTCTATATTTTAGCACTTTTCAAGATCATTAATGAAGCTAAAATTTTCATTTGCATTTCTAATTGACGAGTAATTTCAAGAACTCATCAGAAAAAACAATTAGTTAGTGATGCTAACATATAGAAATCAATTAAATTATACAATTATTTTTACAAAACATTTTGCTATTAAATTGTTCAATCTTTGGAAAAAACATTTTTGTGATGGTACAGAAAATATTTATTTAAAAAATAAAAGAGTTTAGACTAAATATTTTCTGAACTATTAATATACAGAATATCGAAAGAGAAGGAAAAAAAGATGAAAATAAGTGGACAAAAATCAAAGAGACAAAATGAAACAGGAATAAGCATGTTGACAAACAGAGAAATCATATCTACGGGTCTTATTATTTATAGACCAAACTAACTTACACATAGTTTAAGTTTAGAATTCAAATCCTCTTAACATAGTAATTATTTAATTATTATCCTGCATAAAGAATGATTTCTTACAAGTAGAGAGATTTCACTTATATTCTTCTCCCTTAGTGTCGTTTTTGGGAAAAGTCACAAATGACTTTCTCATCATAAGATAAAAAGCTCTCTTCCACCAAAACATTAGTAAACCATTCAAAATAAACATGACTCCACAACCAAACAACCGATTGAACCCATAAAATACACGTGGAGAGGGATCTAATTCTTCTCTACTTGTCATTCTTGGCAACGAGTTCTTCCAGGCATAACTGCGTTCCTTACAAAGCTCGTGGACAAAGTCTACAATTACTGAAATGACACTTTAGGACTCTTTAGTCATGATGCTAGAAGGAAGTATGGACCAAGAAGAAGATTCCGAGCAACAATTTTCAAAAAACCAAAACACCTCGCTAACAAAAATTTAGATTTCCATAAAGGTTCCAGAAAATGGGACAATCTATTCGAAAACCAATTTTTGAAATCATATAAGAGAAGGGAAAGACGATATAAGGGCTTATGTACTTAAGGAAGCAAAAGAAATATATGCAAAGAGACACAAAACTGGATACTTAGAAGACACCTTAACCTTGACGTGGAGGGTAAACTAAGATACATTCACAAAAACAATAAGACAAACAGAGAGACTAGATAAGCTTAACCTTCTAAACTTCAATATGTACAACAGAACTAGCAATCCCGAATAACACATATTTCACTATAATGCTAGAATGATCATGCACGTGTACAATGGAGCATTAAATTGTCTAGTTTTTCCTCAAACCTGAAAGGTTGTACTTAAAATTAGTTTCATAGCCTAAAACAAAATTACATTTCCTTATTCAAGGAACTAACCAAATAATTCATTAGCTAGTATATCCAAAATAGGAAAGCAAGGAAGACCATATTCGACCTATTCTCGATAAAGCAAGGAGAAACAAAATCTATTTGAAGCTTCCTTAATCGATTCAATAGAGAACTCAATGAGATAGACAGTTGCGATTCTCAGATAATTGCCCAAGCCTATAAAAAAACAATTAAACCATTCACTCTGTACTACAAGTATTTGGTTCATAAGAATTTTACTCCTTTGAATTAATCAATCAAAAATTAAAACAATGAATTAGACATGAAGAGGACGAGAAAACTATAGCTCAAGGAGCTTCCTTGATCATAACGCAAAAATAAAGAAGTTAATCATAAAGAAAAGATAACGAGAAACGACCTTTTGTAATAAAAGATGATAAAGTTGAAAAAGCGATTATAAAGGACGATTCAACCTTAATCCTAATCAATACTCGTGTCGAGAAAATCTGGGCCAAGTACAAAGACTCCATACTCTTTAGGAAACTAAAAACTATATTCATGATATAATATCAAAGAGACCAAACCAAGCACTGTGCTTTTCAAAATTAGTGTAGACACAGCACCAACGACTACAAATATTTAAGAGGCTAAATAAATGCCCTCATAAAGATGGTTCATCTAGCTGAATTCAGTAAAATCAGTGAGAGATCTCCCAGCATCATGAGGCTTATTCAAATCAAAAAGGTTTTTTTAAAAAAAATTTAAACACTAATTTTCATATTAGTACAACAAACACATTATATTATTCTATTTACAGGAAAAAGACATCCCTAGAAAGGTCTTGTACCCTTACCTTGGAAACAAAAACTATAAGAATTCACTGGAAGAGTCTCATATATTTTCCTTGAAAGTAAACACATAAGACTTTCTTGAAAGGGTCACGTATCTTTGTCTTGGAAGCAAACCCACAGAATATTTCCATAGAAAGGTCTCACGCCTTTGTTTTAGAAGCAAACACACAAGTCTTTGCTGGAAGAGTTAAACACCTTTGCTAATAAGCATCTACATCAAAAGACTTCTTTGGAATGGATACTCCATTTGCCAATAAGCACTTATATCGAAAGACTTCTTTGAAAGGGTCAACATTTTTATCAAGAAGCACCCATATTAAAAGACTTCTCTAAAAGGGTTTAGTACCTTTACCAAGAAACACCTATATCAGAAAGCTTCTTTTGGAATAGCCTAATAACTTTCCCAAAAAGCACTTATATCAAAAGAATTCTCTATAAAGATCCAATACCTTAATAAAAAAGCATAAGCAATATACAAGAAAACTATTCAAAGATAATCTAAAATCCAAGAAATAAAACAAGAACTTCCAAAGACAACATTACATGTTTTAAACAGGGAAGTTTTTATTTGTTTTCTTACTTAGTCAAATTTTAAATATAAATTCTATTTCTTTTACTTGGTTTGTCTTTTCCATGTAAAGCACTCATCAAATTTTTATCTATAGTAAAATACAGAAACAAACACAAGAAAAGAGAAGTATAATTTTGAAAAAAATTTATTCATTATATTACATTATAGAGATACTACATGGTTAAAAAAAATAACAGAGTCAAGGCACAAGCATCTAAAGTCTCTTGTAGAAGCTTAATAATAACATAGGACACATATATGGGGAGAAAAATACCTTCTCTTCAACCAAAAGCATGCACCAATAGCCATTTCACATCCTCTCTCTAATTCTGCTAAAGAAGAGGGGTAGGATTTTTCGAATTACTTATCATAACATAATCCTCAGCAACATCGAAACTTACCAGAGTAGGTTTTTGACAAAACCAATGAAGCAATTATATTATTTAGTTACTTAACTTTTTTATACTTCTATAAGCTTACTCTTTTTATAGACATCTTTCATGTAAAGTTTACCCTAGAAGGGTCAAGTACTAAAAGGCCATCTTTCCTTAGAAGTACAACCAGGTGTTTTAAATTGTTATTAAGTAAAAATTACTACACAACGAGTTGAAGCACATGGTACACTTTTCTAGCCAAGTCATATAATTTCCTAGGATGAGTATAAGGGGTCCCCACTTTAAGGTTATGATGGTTATAAAGAGTCATTATCTCGTAGAAAAGTATGAAAAAGTGTGAAATGTTTTTCAAACTTTATACACTTCCTTCGAAGGGTTGTATGCCTAGTTACCATTACCCATCCTTGGAAACACCATATTAAAAGACTTCTCTTGAATGGTCCAATGCCTTTACCATTGAAGCAAGTATATCAAAGACTTTCCTTAAAAATAAAGCACTATGTCAACTTTTCTCAAAATAGAAGTAAAAGTCTTCCTTTATAGGAAGCAAGATATTACAAAATACTTCCACTATTTGAAGTATAACACTTTTCGCAAGAAGCACACTATTAGAATTACTTTCAATGACTTGAGCATCACTTTCGAGGAGAATGATTCAGAATCGTAAACCAAAGATAAAAACAAGAAGTATCATTTACGTTATCAAATTTATGCAATTATCACATTTAAACTAACATTTTCCAGAAAAAGACACTTGTCAAAAAATTTATTGCATATCTACTAGTATACTACAAGAAGTAATACTGTGGAAGCAACAAGTTAATAATAAGGAAGTAATGCTTAGCCAATTTTTTCTACATCCTTTCATATTCATACGAGAAATGACTTAATCTTTTTATCATGTGATCACATTATTATTATGTCACATGCATGGAAATACTTTTTCCCATAATGGTGTTTAAGGACCAAATTACTAATAAAAATAGGTATATTTGCTTACAGTATAATTTGATAATAGTAGAAGGACTACAATGATAATATCCTACACTTATTTGAAAACTCCAAAATGCTCCAATACACATCCATCATTTACAATCAAACTTATCCACCATTCAAAAAAATATCTAACTATCAAGTCGATGATTCAATGGAAAAAAAAAATACATAAGGCGTTTGCAAGTTGAAAAAGGAATAAGTTCATTTAGAACATTTCTACTCCTTTCCCTTTAGGGGACATCTGTTGGTCCTATTATTTATAGGCTCAACCAACTCACATATAGCCTAAGCCCAAAATTGAAATCCTGTTAAAATATTAATTATTTAATTGTTTAAATATTATCTTGCGTGAAGAATGATTTCTCACACGTGGAGGAATTCCATTTAAATCCTTCTCACTTGGTTGAAATGGATTACGATTTCTATTAGCTAAGGTTTAATTAAATCATTCTTAGATTTGGATTCATGCATTTATATTCTAACATGGATTAAAATTTATACACTATAAATAAGTATGCACCATTGACTCATTATTTTTCAATTTAAGATATAGAAAATCAGAGCACTCTTAAGATCTTCAAGTAATCTTTGAGAGTAACCTCTAGTAATTAAAATATCTTATTGCTTCCTAAACACTTCCCACACATAACACCCAATTTTTGAGTCTTTATTGGCTTGAGCGTCATATTGTTTTTATAGACAGAATGGTCTTGTTCCTGAAATGTTATAATGGAAGAAGATAGTGGTATTCTCAGAATTCCTTCATAGAACTAAGGGCACGTAACTAATTTCATGAGTTTCCAAAGAACTTCAATATCAAATGCATTAAAGTAGAAAAAAAATTGAGGTTGGAATTGTGGTTAAGGTACCTACCTTCAAAAAAAAGTTACGTTTAAATATTGCAAAATTGTTTCTATTAAATTATTAATTAATTTTAGTACTATTGTTTCTTTAAAAAATTAATGAAAGGGTAATTGGAGGATTATGGGCCTCCATTGATCCTTTAATTTCAAGCTTTAATTGGTATTTTTAGAGAGATGCTATGAAATTTAAACTTCTAGAGAGAGTGATTTTTGAGAAAATGAATTGTTTCTCCCATTAATGTCTTTAGGCTCCCTTTTTTGAGAAAATGAATTGTTTCTCCCATTAATGTCTTTAGGCTCCCTTTTTATAGTGAGGGGAAAGCCTGTAGGTAAGAAAGTTACAATAATGCCCTTGATGGGGCTTTTATGCCCTGAATGGGCATTTTACAAAAAATATATAATTTATTTTATGGTTTCTACACTTATCTCCCCCTTTTAAATAATGTATTTTGCAAAAATTATTAAATAGGCTTAGTACAATAATTTGGGGTTCTAGTGTTACTACAATAATCTTACTTTTTGGTGTGTGTCTAGGTTTGACTAGTTTGTTCGTCCTCTTTGACTTGCAGCATTGAGTTCTCGGCTAGTTGGTGGCACTTTGTTTTGAATCAGAACTTGCATCTTATCTAACTCACTGCTTATAAATAGATGCTTTATTGAAGGAGAAAGATTGGGAATTTGAGAAACTTGAACCTAAATTCGCATCTGTTCAGCCAATAATTGATTAAAAGGATATTTTTTTTTGGAGGAATATAATACCGTGGCAGAGAGTTCGACTGCTAATTTGTTATGGAAGTGCGTTACTTATTGCTTTTATTTACTGTTTTGGCAAGATGAAGAGCTTGTTGATGATTTAGTAATTTTATCAATTTGTTGATTTTGCTGTCAAAGATTATAAGCCTACCGTGAGTTTGAGAAAAGATAGCAGTTTTTTAAATCAAATCTTTTAGGGTCGTGATAGTGCTATGATAAAAATTTTGGTAAAAAGGGGTTTAGTCTAATTGGCTAAAGGATTTTTTCATAAGAAGGTTGATTGGTACCAGCACTTTGCACTTGTCTTCTTTACAAATACTATTGATTTTTACTGATCTTCATAGATCTTTCATTTGTTTCCTCTTTCTGAACTTATTAATTTCAAATTTTGTTACTTTTAGGTTCATTAGTACTTTTCTCAGTGAGTAAATGTTTACTTTGATTTATGAACGTGTTCTAAGACTTTTTTTGGATGTTGTACTTATTGGTTTATTTTTAGACATATTATAAGTATGCCTTTAGAATGTATTTAGATAATTTTATTCTTGACCTAGTATGGGTATACTTTAGATATATATTAAAATATATTAGGTGACTTTATATTTATCCTAATAAGGATATACTTCATGTATGTTGGATATCACATTTTGGGTGTTTTTTTAGATGTATAATATATGTAACCCTCTTTTTCCTTTTTAAGAAATACTTGAAGGGTTTTCTTTATTTTTTAGTTTATTTTTGTCTTCTCTTCTTCTTTCTTTTTATAGAGGGAGATATATATTTTCCTTTAAGATATGCATACTAAGCACATTTTGTGTATTTTTTGGTATTGAATGAATACAATCTGACATTCTTTCTTGACATTCTTTCATTAGTTGTTATATTTAAGGTTCAAAATGTATCATAAGTGTAAATGAATTATTAATGCTTTTCATTACTCTTTTTTTATCATTTGATATGAATACTCACTTTTTTATCTACGCGACTTATTTAGTCACTATTTGATTGGATTTAGTTGTATAACTATTCATTTTCTTGAATGTAAGATATGATATAATGTATCATATTCTTAAATGTGCATGTAGTTAATTTTGACCACTTATTTGATTGCAAGATTTAATCATTTGTCTTTTAACTCTGAATACATAACATGATTAGTCATCCTTTCAATTATGAGTATGCGACAAGATTAGTCACCTTTTTATTTAAAAATGTATGACATAATCAATTATCTTTCAATTGTGCAACTTGTTTAGTTGTTTTTTTAATTGTGTGACTTTTTAATCATGCAATTTATTTAAAATGTCTTTCCATTTTAACAGTATTGGACAATTGATCGTCCTTTGATTTTGATTATGTAACCCGATTGGTCATCTTTTTTGAACTATGTGTACTAGACAAGATTAATCGTCTTTGAGTTATGATTATGTGACAGGACTAATCATCATTTTTATGTGATGGTGTAACATACTTTGTTGTCTTTTGATTGTAAGAGTGCGATGTACTTAGTCGCCTTTTAATTATGATGTTGTGACATACTCAATCATCTTCTGATTATGAGTGTATGATATAATTAGTCGTCTTTCAATTTTACGATTTTATATAGTTGTCTTTCAATCGTGCAAAGAGTTGTGCTTGATGCGATATTTCTATATCATAAAATTCAGTGCAAGTATACACTATCGTATGCAAGTAATAAAGGGACTAATTAGTCGGATGTCGAACCCACAGGGATAATGTTTTCTTTTTAACTAATTACTAAAATTATGTCTTCCTAATAATTATTCAGAAAAATAAAAATCTAAGAATGAATGCAGAAAATATAAAAATAAAAATACAATGAAAAGAGAATAGGAAGATAGCAATGTAGAGAAAACCTAGGATTAATATTTTTCCTCAATATGTTTTTTAATGATTAACCCTCTAATATTTAACTCACTTAGTCTTTATTATTGATCAAGACACTAATGTATTCACAAGCCTCTTCCAAGGTCATGCAAGTATATCTTAGTTTACCAAATACCTATATTCCTATAGCACTTGTAATAAATTAAGATTCATTAAGATTAGGTCTTATTGATCATACATGCCAATTAGGTATATTCCTATCCTAAATTGAAACTTGCATATGCAACATTGAATGTTACTCTACAATTATGTATCAAATTACCTAGGTCTAAATATTATGATTCCTCTTTCGAGTTTATCAATAATATTACCAACTCATTCACCATATATTGGCCAGATATATTGAAGCATTAAACACAAGTATTTTAAATAATAAAGGACTAAGTTTATTAAATACTAAAAGATATGACAATTTAAGCGCACATATTGAGTTCAAATATTAACTCTAGAAAATAAATTAGCTCATGGCTACAAGAGAACAGCAGTAAAAATAATTATAAATCATGATACAATTATTAGCAAACCGATATAGACGTCGAATTGCTTTTAATTGCGCTGCCTAAAAACTCTTGATGCCGAAGAACGTCTTGTATCTCTCTCTAAAGTTGCTTCAATTAAGCTCCTATTGCTCTCCAAGACTCGTACTCTGTATTCTTGGTGCTCTTAGGTCGTCTTGGATTGATTCCTGAAGGTTGGGAACGAGTGGCTCTTTATAGGGATTGATATGAGCTTGAAAATCTCAATTCTCGTCGGACTAAGACTCGCACTACCGCTGGCGCGCTATGCATCTGTCGCTGGGGCGACGCGTAAAAAAGCTATTACCGCTGGAGCGGTGGGATATTGGCGATGGGGCGCTGCATGAAAACGGCTTCACCGCTGGCGCGGTATGTTCATAGCGCTGGGGCGATGGAGCATCGCTGGCGCGGTGACTCTTCGGAGCTGGGGCGCTAGACGCGACTTAAGCAGGTCGTTTTTCTTATTT
The DNA here is from genome assembly GCA_946807835.1 of Ailanthus altissimus. Lineage (NCBI taxonomy): Eukaryota > Viridiplantae > Streptophyta > Magnoliopsida > Sapindales > Simaroubaceae > Ailanthus > Ailanthus altissimus. Next base: position 20,678,406 of record OX327713.1, on the reverse strand, counting down.
CGATCACTATTTCAGAGCTGGGGCGACAATAGTTGTGGCGCGGGGGCGCTGGACTCATATTTTAAAAACTTTGCATTTTAGTCCCTGTTTTTGCTCCTTTTGCATTCTTTCTTTAAATTTCGTTCAAGTCCCAATAAATAACAATAAAGCACATAAATAGCCATCTATTCTCATAAAATCATAAAATATCAATAATAAAAACATAGAAAAATATATGACAAATTTACCCTTATCAGTGCTGTAATATAACTTTGCTATTTCATTGTTTGCTTTTTACTTGTAAAATTTTATTGTCATGCTACAATTGTTTAACAGCTTATATCTTTGTGCAAATAATTTTTACTAATAACATTTTATTTAGAAGCTCATATAAATATGAATTTTGTGAGATGTTGATAATTTAGAACTTGCAAGGTTGGATAGCCTATGTGATTTGGCTACTTATGGGATTTGAAAATTCACGTATTTTGGCAATTTGCATATTTTTTAACTCATGTGCGTCTTTTTATTTTCTAAAAATTATGTATTCAATATTTGCAAGATAAGTTCTTTGCACTTCCTTTTCATAAGGCAAAGCTATCTTTGTTTTTTAATTATGAGTTATTTATTCATGCTATTGTCAAATCAGTTTAGGTAAACAATCTACAACTCTTAACTATGATAGCGAGACATACTCAGTCGTCTTTTGATCGTTTAGCGAGTTTCGCTGTAATGTAACTAGTAATTTTTGTTGTCTTTCTTTTTTGACTATAACATTTTATTTTCAAGATATGATTATAAGAAGAATAGCTTACATCTTGTCTAGCCAATAATTTTTATTTGAAAATCTCGCATAGATGTGCATTTTGCGAGATTTTTATTGATTCAAATACTTCGATAATTTATATGCTTTCATACTCATATGATTTAACAACTTCCATGATTTGTCAACTTACAAGCTTTGGCAGCTTGCATGATTTAATAATTTATGTAATTCGATAATTTGCAAGATTTGACAACTTGCATGATTTGATAACTCATGAGATTTAACAATTCACTTTATTGGTTAACTCACGAGATTTAGAGACATGCAAGATTTGATAGCATATGCTTTTTTCTGCTTCTTTATGATACTTTTCTCTTCTTGGAACCCCTCTGAAACTAACTATAACTGCTAGTAGAGTCATGTATCTCATTTGATGCAGATAGCAAATGCAAAAATCTCTTTGAGTTCTGAGCATACAATAGGACTAGTCATCTATGGGTATGCGATTTGATTATGAGAATTTGACATAATTAGTCATCTTTTGACTATGAATATGCGGCTTGATTAGTTATCTTATGAGCATGAATGTGCATTTTAATTGATTATGAATGCGTGCATATTATGTTGTCTTTTAATTATAAATATTTAACGTGATTAGCTGTCTCTTAATAATGTTTCAATCATTTTTTATTGTATGACTTCATTTGATGTATATGAATGTTGTGACAAGTTTTTATAATCTTTTTTACTTGTACGACTTACTCATTCAACTTTTGTAATATGAATGACGTTGTCATTTTTATTTGTGCGACTTATTTAGTCGCCTTTTTTTAGTTTAAATGCTCATTATAAGTAGTTGGCTTTTTATTGTGAGATATATGTTTGTCAGTTTTTGAATGTGCAACATGATTTGTCAACTTTAATTATGACACGATTTTTCAACTTTAGTTGCAACATGATTTGTTGACTTTGATTACGTGGCATGTTTAGTTTACGTGACTTGTTTAGTCAGCCCTTATGATATGAGTATGTAACATAATTAGTTGCCTATTGATTTTAAATGTACATCATAATTTAGTCATCTTTTAATTCTAAGTATATGACATACTTAGTTGTTTTTTTCATTTGTGCGACTTATTTAATCAACTTTTTGTAATATAAATGATGCGATGTATGTTCTTCGCTTTTTGATTTGTGCAACTTGTTTAGTCAGCTTTAGTGCGACGCACTAATCGTCAGCTTTATGTGTGATACTCTGATCGTCATCTTTTAATTATTACGAGTTATGGTTTCTCACTCATTTTGCCACATATGTATATATATTTAATTTTTATGAGTGTTGGTTTCTCGTTGGCAACTTTGCCACACATAAATATGTTTAACTATAGTAAGTTCTGGTTTCTTATTGGCAACTTAACCATATGTATATATATTGATTTTTATGAAGGTAGTTTTCTTGCTGACAGCTTTGTCACACACACACACACACACACACACACATATATATATATATATATTGATTTTTGTTACTAGATTAGTCATGTTAGGTGCTGTGTATTGACCGTCGGCTTTTAATTTTGACAACTAAAATAGTCGTCTTAGGTTTGACATGTTGATCATTGGCTTATTTAATTTTTCATAAGTATTTTTCTTGCAACTAAAAAATATTTTTCCATATATATATATATATTGATTTTTGCAACTAAATTTGTCGTCTTAGGTGCGACATATTAACTGTCGACTTATTTAAGTATTTTTTTTTGTGCTTATTTATTTATGGTGTGAGTATGTTCTCAAGTGCTTATGTTTTTTGGCGTGAGTATGTTCTCAATCGATTTTTCTTTGTTATTGGCTCGAGTATATATTCAAGCGGCTTCTTTTATTCTTGTGTGCGAGTATGTACTTCAAATGTCTTCTTTATTTTTTGTGCATGAGTATGTACTCAAGCAGTTTTTTCATTGTTTGTGCTAGTATGAACTTTGGCGGCTTTTTTATTATTTGCGTTAGTATGAACTTTAGCGATTTTTCATTATTTGCGAAAGTATGAACTCTAGCGACTTTTTTATTTATTTTGTGCTCAAGTATGAAATTTAGTGTCTTGTTCATATGTGGCATGAGTATAAACTCTTTTAATGTCTTATTCATGCACAAAACTTTAATGAATAAAAGCATAAACTTCTTATATATTCTGCGCGAGTATGAACTTTTTAGTGTTTTATTCATGTACAAATATTTTTATGAATAAAAATGTAAACTTCTTATATAGTATGAACTCTTTAGCATTTTATTCATGTACAAATATTTTTACAAATAAAAATATAAACTTTTTATATATTTTGTACGAGTATGAACTCTTTAGCATCTTACTTTTTAGTGTCTTATTCATGCATATATTCTCACTTCTTGTTGATCTCCTTTTATGCTAGTGCTTCGCAAGCCATATTTTGTGTTTCTTCTTGCGAATCAAACTTTCCTTCATGTTTTTCTTTCGTTCTTGATGAGACTTTCATCATCAGGCTCAATGCTGATGGTCAAAATCTTCAACTTGTTAGAAGATTTCATTTTTGTGACTTCTTCGAAGCTTTTTTGAGAAGATGCTTGTATATTGGTATTTACCACTTCTTTGAAAGCTTTAAATATGTTTTTGCAATAAATTTATCACTGTATTCATTATCATCACCTCTATAATTATCACTTAAATGAGGATCCTTATTATCGTTGGGCCTTCATCTATAATCTGGCCTGGTATTAGGCAGCTCTTGGACTTTACAAGGAATAGAATGGTTATTCCTTAATTTCTTGTTTATAAGAGAGATCTTTCCTTTCGTCTATAATCTAGCCTTGAACTAGATTGCTCTTAAACTTAATGCTCGACTTTTATCATCATTTTGTGACTTCTGCTTCAAGCGATTTTCTTTTATGCAAATAAAGGACTCCATATACCGGAATGATTCTTCTATGTTTCTTGTGGGTTTTCATAAAATTCTTCTATGTTTCTTGCGGAATGTCACAGAAGGTCTTTATAAACATGAGTATCTGGCTGCAATCCTTTGAAGAAGGCTATAAAAGGAGAAGGATCATCAAGATTCTTGATTTTCAAATACATCTCCCTGAAACGTTTGACATAGTCTTTTAATGATTCTTTGAGTCCTTGCTGCATAATAGTTAAGTTGAATACATTGATTTACTATTGTTTGGAAGTAGTTGACAAACAACTTGCAGAAGTTACTGAAGGACTTGATTGATTTTGGAGGAAAATTCTAGAATTAAGTCATGGCATTGTTAGTTAGCATTAGAGGAAATAATTTGTTCTTTAGCTCTTTATTGTAATCTTTAAGAGACACGATGTGCTTGAATGAGTATGCATGGCTTACTGGATCAGTGTTGCCTTCATTTGTTCTGAATTAAGGCATATAAAAATTTGGCATCTTCTTTTGACTTTCAATCTGTCCTATAAACGAGGATTCCTGCAGTTTTTCAAGTTGTGAAGGAGTAAGATGTGCCAAGGGCATGAATTTGATGGCTTTGCAAGTGTGCATTAAATATCTCCTACATACACGCTTTTAATTCTTCCTTTAACAACTAAGTCGTGGAAGATGTCTTAATAGTTGTTGTAGTAGGAACAGTTGGTGTAATTGCAGTTGGGATGACTCACAACAATGTATTACAAATTGGCAACTTTGTTATGAAGTGTGCTCGAGGCTATTATGTTGCCTACAACTTTAGACTTTGGTGTCTTCTTTTTGGACTTCAATGTGCAAAATATTGACACTTTTGGGGGACTCGTGATGTTGTGCGAGTTGAATTCGCAACTCTTCATTCTTTTTCAATAGTTTTTGCAAGTAGTTTTGCTATTGCTCAAAGATCTTGAAAAATTGTTCCATTTGAATAGCCTACGTATCGAGCTTTTCTTGAATAGTCAAAATTCAGTCAACAACTTGTTGTGGAATTACTTGGTGGCAGTGTGTTTGGGGGAGCCGCGACTTGTTGTGCTGTAACTTGCTGGTTATAAATATCTTCTTGATTCTCCATGATTTGCTTATATTGTTGGAATGATATTTCATATGCTTTAGAAGGTCCACAAGTCTGGCGCTTGTTCTGCCAAGTCTTGCGCTTATCCATCTTTGTGTTTTTACTGCTTGCTTTTAAGATTCTTGTTTGGGGATGAGCAAAACATAACTTGAAAATCTAATTTCCTTTGGCATAGATAATATTATTCGCGTCAACTTTTCAAAGCTTTGCATTTATAAACAATATATATTAGTTATGATTTCAAAAGTAAATACTTGCGTTAGTGATGATTCTCATATGTAATAAATATAGATGTTTAGGGTGTATAAAATACAAAAAGATTTGAATAAAAGATCAATTTTATAAGCAAACCTGCGAGTTATCCAAATCATTGTAAAGCTCTTGTCATGGATCACTACACACAATGAGTTATTGTGCACCGCTGGTTAATGTCTTTACTTATATTACTTACTGTAAAAGCTTTATCTTAACGTAACATATGTTTAATTTATAATGAAATAATAGAATCATAAATAATTCAAGATATGGTAATTTTATATAAGCGTATTGTGATCATGATTAAATACAAATGTAACTTGTAAATAATAATTATTTATTACCATGAAATAATTATAAATATTGTAAATGATGTGATAAACAATTTTGTTCTTCGAAATTAAGATCACCTATTAAATTTAATATTATTTTTCCACTGATGGCATTAAATAGAGGATTATAAGCCTCTATTCATCCTTTCGTACCAAGCATTAAATTGTGTCTTTAGCTCTTTTTTTATAATGAGAGGAAAGATTATATTTAAAAAAGTTACAAGAATGCTTTCGATGGATCTTTTATGCTTTTAATGAACATTTTATAAAAAAAAATATAATTTTATTTTATGGTTCCTATAATAATGAATAATTATTTTAAAAACATTTTAAAAAAATAATATATTTTAAAAAAAATAAGGGGACAATAATATTTATTTCTCTATGGATGGAGCTATACGGACCCTCAAATTTTATTTTATACATTCTTTTTAAAAAACAATTACCAAAACATCAGGCATGCAAAATCATTTATAAGGATTCTTTTTATTACACACGACATAGGGTAAAGGACATATAGATGGCAAAGATTTGATTTAATATACATTAAAATTTCTGTAACCTTAGAAATACTCAACTAGACGTTTAAATTAGACGAAAAATCCATTTTGATTATTACAATTATCATGCTGATCAAAATCTGAATAAAAAGTTTATTTAATTTAAAGGAACCTCGAATTCTTCAGCATTAAACCTTTTGCCTTTCCCTTTAACTTCATTAAACATTGACGACTTCGGTGTAAATTATTAAGAAAACAAGAAAACAACTTATATATTTATCAGTTCTTTAGATAAGAACTGATACATTGCAATAATCACTAGTCATGTCCATCCTAATCAGTTCTTTAGTTTGACAAATCATATATTTATCAGGTAGCGAGATATGTCAAGTAATGATAGGAAAAAAAATTAATGAAATACCAAAATTCGTATAACGACCACTTGCTTTGAAACTTTTACTGGTTCAATAATGGAGGCGACGTAGTAGCTAGGTAATTGGTAAAAAACTTGTATTTGAATTAGTATGCAAGTTGAAATTCATATTTCTAGATATGTCATAGCTGCCCATTTGAAAGTTAAATAGAAAGTTTGAAATTGTATGCTCCATGAAGAGCTATAAGTAAGCATGCAATCCACTGATGTAAGGCATCACAAAACCCAGAAAGTTAGAGAGCAATGGAGTGTTCATTGCATAAAAATTTATGAAAAATTATGGAGCTCTGCAGCTCATTAAACCAAATTCTGTTTTTGTGTTCTGTTTTCTGTCCATTCTCATTTCCAATTCAAATTACTTCAAACACAAGTTAAAATACTCCATCATTATCAATAAAATCTGTATTAGAGATCAACAAATTTCCAACAAGTATAGCAAACACTGATTTAACAATCTTCTTTGCAGAGAATTTATTTTGTTGTTTGTCTTCCTCATGATCATGGAGCATCAATTTTCCACATTAACACTCTTCTTCACCTTCCTCTTTTTCTTGTTCATGCTTGTGAAAATAGTACATGGATCAAAATCCAACAAACCAAGCCGAAAGCTGCCCCCAGGGCCATGGAGACTGCCTGTCATCGGAAATTTGCACCAGCTTGTTGGCTTTCTACCCCATCACGGCCTGAGAGACTTGGCCAAGAAACATGGACCCTTGATGCATCTTCAGCTTGGGGAAGTTTCAACCATTGTAGTCTCTTCGCCGGAGATTGCAAAAGAGGTTCTAAAAACACATGACATCAACTTTGCTGGGAGGCCCCTCCCTTTTTCGTTCAAATTTTCGAGTTATAATTATATTAATGTTGCCTTTGTACCATATGGCAATTATTGGAGACAGCTGCGAAAAATTTGCACTACACATCTCTTAAGTACGAAACGAGTCCAATCATTCCGATTCATCAGAGAAGAGGAGGTGTCAAATCTCATCAGAGCAATACGTTCAAAAGAAGGATCGGTGATCAATCTCACTGAGAAAATTTTCGCGTTGACATATGGCATAACAACAAGGGCAGCCGTTGGAAGCAAATGCAAAGATCAAGAAGCATTGATATCAATCGTCATGGAACTCGTAAAGCTAGTTTCTGGTTTCTCTTTTTCTGATTTGTACCCTTCCATCAAACTGCTTCGGGAGATTGGTGGAATGAGGCAGAAACTTGAGAATATACATCGTAAGGGTGATAGCATGCTTACAAAGATCCTTAATGAGCATAAAGATAGAAAGAAGAAAACAAAATCTGAACGGGCAGAAGCAGAGGAAGACATAGTTGATATGTTTTTGAACCTTCAGGCGCAGGATGGTGAACTAGAATTTCCGATAACTGACGACAACATCAAGGCAGTCATCTGGGTTAGTATATTGATTAATTCCTTTCAAAATCAAACTTAACTAAATTAATGATTTCTTTTTTAGTTAAGTTAGTGTTAAAGAAGTCATCTTCTAATGAAGACGTCTCTATGTTTTGCAAAGCAAACTTCACTTACATAGCGTTATTTACTACAGACCGGATATTATTTTTAAATTTTCAACAGCTAAATAATATTGTATAAATTTAGCACTGTTTGCTACCATGGCAAGCTATGTGCATCTTCGAGCCCTTCACAAAGGGCTCGAGCCTTAGCAGATGTCAAAGTGTGATATTTTATTTTTCCGGTGTGGAACTGTTATAAAGCTTTTATTTCCCACTGTTATTCCTGCCAGGGTATTGTATTTTATTTCGCCGTATATGAGAGAATTATTAGGACAGTTGTTGGAGACTTTTATTCCCCATTGTTATTTCCTTTAGGATGTTTTATTTTATTTCCTGTGAGATAGTTATTGGGAGCCTTTTTTTTTTTGTTTTTATTTTCTGTTTGTAGGGATTATTTGATCCGAGTATTTGTTAGTATGTAATGTGATACTAGTCCATTATTATATAAGTTGATGTACTTAAAAAAATGTCTATCGTATATATTTAACAAATATTGTATAGGTCACATCTATATTTTAGGAAAGTAGAAAAAAAAATCAACAATTAAAAAGTTTTATTTGTACAATGAATTAATTCCCAAAATAACTGGTAGTAACTATCTTTCAGGATACTTTTACTGCTGGGACTGAGACCTCAGCAACAGCCGTGGAGTGGGCAATGGCAGAAATGCTGAAAAACCCTAGAGTGATGAAAGAGGCACAAGCTGAGGTCAGGCGAGTTTTTCACGAGAAAGGTAATGTCGATGAAACTGGTATTGATGAATTGAAGTTCTTGAAATTAGTAGTCAAAGAAACTCTGAGACTACACCCTGCAGCACCTCTTTTACTTCCAAGACAAAGTAGCGAGAGCTGTGAGATTAATGGATACGAGATTCCTGAAAAGACAAGAGTCCTAGTTAATGCATGGGCGATTGCAAGGGATCCAAGGTATTGGACTGAAGCTGAGACATTTTATCCTGAGAGATTTTTGGATTGTTCAATTGATTATAGAGGAACAGCTTTCGAGTACATCCCATTTGGAGCCGGCAAAAGGATTTGTCCAGGCATATCATTTGCATTGTCAAGTATTGAGCTGCCGCTGGCACAATTGTTATACCATTTTGATTGGAAGCTCCCAAATGGGATGAAGCAAGAAGATCTGGACATGAGCGAGGCCCATGGTTTGATTGTAAAAAGGGAAAAAGACCTGATGTTGATTCCCATTCCCTATTATCCTTAATTTCTTGAATTAGACCATCAAGAATGTGTTCTACATATATTTTCTCTGTGTTGGCTTATTTTACAGAAGTGAAAAGTGATGGTTGTAATAAATTTGTATGATTGAATAAATGAACGCATGAATAATACATTATCTTCTTGGATTTACATCCATCCATAATCAGATTCTACGGATTAATTAGGCACCGATATGGAAAATTTAACATCCACGATTTTGTCATACCTTTCTTCACTAACAAAAATTTTAATTATTAAGTAATAAAGAAAATAATCAAATTATGCAATTATTTCACTGAACGTTGGTACTAAATTGTTCAAGGCTTAGGATTTCTTGAGATTGTATAAGAGATCCAGAATGCTAATTAATCCTGCTCTCACCGTGATTTGAGAAAAAATAAAATAAAAGAAATTATCTTAGGACTTAGGTATATGTACACCATTGGTATGAGAAAAGTTGTTGCGGTGGAAGCGTTTTACATAAATAATCAAGAGAGAGAAATGGTAGAAGAAATAACACAAGAAATTTACATTATTCAGCAACTTGCTTATGTTTATGATGGATCAAAATTTCTCTTTTTATTATTGAATCACAAAAGCACTCACAAAGTTACCTTTTACAAAAGTCACTAAGCTTACAAAGAACTTACAACAATTGTTGTCTCAATTGTCTCTCTTGTGTAATTTAGGATTTTTATATATTGTGATGTTGTGATCTGTTTTCTCAAGCCAATATAAAGCCTTCATATTGACTATAGATGTCATAGGTAAACCCTAATCCGAGTGGGAATATAAGATAGAGGTGTCTTAGATAACTTAGGATACGTAGAGGTGTAGAGAATGAACTAGTGCTGTAACATCAACTCTTGGATGCCGCTACACTACATATCTAGGTTCCACACTGCAGCGCTAGGCACCAGATGCCGCAACACTGGTGCTTGGAACCATGAATGCCATGACATCATGTTGGGAGTGCTGCGGCATCCAAGTTCTGTCTTGGAGTGCCACAATCTTGGACTCTCAGTGTCGCGGCACTAAGCCTTATTTTGCCTTTCTGATGCCTTCTCGCCTCCGCTCTTTCTCCATATGTCCCTTACGCACTTGGCTGGATCTTAAACCTATTCCAAGGTGATTTTTTAATTAATTGCTTACAAATCCCCTCTTTGATTCAAAATCATCTATAAAACTTCTAAGATCTTTCATTTCCATATCATAATCACCTTTACATAGTAGTAACTTCGGTTAAGTCCTTGCATAGGACAAACTTAGTCGAGAACAGTGACTTAGTCAATATATCAATAAAATTTTTAGATAGCACAATCTTTTATTAAACTAATCTTGCCACTTTGAACAATCTCTCTGATAAAATAAAGCTCTACATCAATATGTTTGAGCTCTCATGAAACAACTTAGGTGTATGGCACTCTGGCTATCATAATACAGTCCGGTGTTGATATCTTCAATTGTCAATATCTATGCGCAGATACCTTTAATTACACAACCTGCTTTATAGCTTTACCCACAGCTATGTACTCTGCCTTCGTAGTTGATAGTCACCATGTGTTGTAAAATTGACCTCCAACACACACTTCACCCCAAATACTGTGAATACGTACCCAATCAAAGACATTCTCTTGTCGAGATCACCCGTATAATCTTAGAAAATGTATCCTATTACCATTTCACCTTCAATCTTAGCCTTTTTATACAATAATCCTTTCTCTGACATTCCTTTGAGATATCTTAATATCCAGTGAACTTTCCCTGGATTTGCTATGTATTTATGCATGACACTTACCGCTTATGCTATGTTTAGTCTTGTGCAAACATCACATACATGATGCTCTCAATAGTGCTAGCATATGGTACTTTATTCATCTATAGTTTATCCTCTTCAGATTCAATGATTGTCATGTTGAAAGTTTAAAATGCATGGCCAATGGAGTAGAGACAACCTTTGCATTGAACATACCAAACTTCTCAAGTAATTTGAGTATATGCCTCTGCTGTGATAAGAAGATAACCTCTCTTTTTTCCTTCACAATATCCATATCCAAAATCCTTTCTGTTGCTCCCAAATCCTTCCTCTAAAACTTACCTCTCAACTGCCTTTTTAATTTTTATATTTCTTCTATATCGCTATATTGAATCAACATGTCATCTACATATAGAAGCAAATTCATACTCATCTCACTATTTAGGTTCTTAAAGTATACACAACTATCATACTTGATTCTATTGAACTCACAAGTCATCATAAAATAAAAAATAAAAAATCTTATACCACAGCCTAGGAGATTGTTTCAACCCGTATAATGACTTTTTCACTAAGCAAGCTTGCTTTTCTATGCTGGGTTCTATAAACCCTTGTGGCTACAATATATATATCTTTTTCTTTGACTCTCCATGTAAAAAAGTTGCCTTTACATCCATTTACTCTATATGTAATCAAGCTTTACACATATGGCTAACAAAATACTAATAGATGTATGCTTGACGACTGGTGAGAATATATCATAAAAATCTATCCCTTCATATTGAGTGAAACCTTATGCCACTAGCTTAGCTTTAAACTTTATAGACTCTACTCCTGGTATCCCCTCCTTAACCTTGTACACTTACTTGCACCTAACTAGTTTCATGTTGTAAGATCTCTCTACCAACACTAATGTATTGTTCTTGAGAAGAAAACTAATCTCTTCTTCTATGACTTGTTGCCATTTCTCATAATTCTTACTCTTCAAAGCTTTACTATACATCTTAAACTCATCATACTAAAGAGTGTATGCAAAAATAAAGGCACGAGCAATTAAATCTTCTTAAGCATACCTTATTGGTAGATTTATCATTCTCTTAGCCTATCTCTAGTTAGTTAGTAATCTTCAAGTTTCATCTTAGAAGTTCTAGTTTGACTTTAGGTGGACTTAAAGGAACTGATTGGTGTCTTTTGTTCAACTTCAAGAGTTGCCTTACTGAAGTGCTGATCTAATAAGGGCATTTTAGATATTTTCTTATACTTCATTTCAATTTTAACTATTTCGGGTAATGAAACTTCCTTAGGCATAAGTTTTTCTTTCTCATCTTCTTAAAGATCTTTTAGCATTGTCACCTCATTGAATGTCACATCTTTACTTATGGTACTTCTTGGTGGCTTTAAATTTTTGCACTACATCTTATATCATTTCACACCTTCGAGATATCATATGAATATCTCATTCATTGCTCTAGATTCTAATTTGTCTTGCTTCACATGCACGAAAGTTAGTGAACCAAATATCCAGAGGTGATCATATTTAGAAGGGCTGCTAGATTATTTTTCTTCTAGGGTCTTGAAGTCTATCGCTAAAAAGGGACTTCTAATGATCAAATATGTTGTTATCATTACAGCCTCACCCTAAAACATCTTTACATTGGTCAACATTTATTTAACTCTTTCAAGCAAGGTCCTGTCTATCCTCTTTGCCAGACTATTTTGCTGCAGTGTTAGTCTCACAATTTTATGCCTTGCAATTTCATGCTTAGCCTAAAAGCTATCAAACTCTTGTAGTAATACTTAAGGCTATTATTAGTCTTTAGCCTTTTATTCTTCTTGCCAGTTTAATTTTCAATAAGGGCCTTCTATGTTTTGAACATCTCAAATACTTGCTCCTTATTTTTCAACATATATACCCACAGCTTCCTTGAATAATCATCAATGAACGTGAGAAAATACCTTGCCCAACCAAAAGTGACTGCCTTTGCTGGTCCCTAAAGATTCGAGTTTATATAAGTAAGAGTGTCATTTATTTTGTACTCTCCAGTATTAAACCTTACCTAATGTGCTTTCTACAGTATACAATGCTCACAAAACTCTAATGGTTGGAACTTATTCTCTTAAAACACCTTTTAATTATACAATTCCTTTAGGGATTTTTTTTTAACCTAGGTGAGTTAACCTTAGATGCCATAAATTAATTTGCATGTTCTCATCATCAATAGGAAATTATGCAGAACTACTTTTTGATCTACTTTTAGCACACATACACTTTTACGCTTTTCACCTCTCATCATAACCATGAAATCTCTTAACACTCTCATAATCCCTTCATCAATCCTAATGGAACATCTATTCTGGTCTAACATCCTCAATGAGATCGAGTTCCACTTCAGGTCAGAAAGATACCTAACTTCTAATAACTCTCTCACTTTTTCATCATGCAACCTAAGTCTAACACTAACAATTCATATCACTTGACAAGTTATGTCATTATCCATTAACATCTTACCACTAATAATAGGTTGAAAATTAATAAACAATGACTTATTTTGGCACATATGGAATGTACAACCAAAATTTAAAACCAATTGGTTAGAGTTGTTACAATTAAAAGTGACAAGAGTTTATGTGCTGTCATAGCTATCATCATAAGCTAAAGCAGCATCTGCCTCTCTCTTCTTGTCCTTTACTTTCTTCTCAGGACAATCCTTTATGAAGCACCCCTATTTCTTGCAGTAATAGCACTTTCTAAGATCACTCTTGGACTTTGATCTTATGCCCTCTTCTTTCTATCTCTATATGAAGGCCATCCTCTTGCTGATAATCATTTTGCATTAGTCTCTATTTAGTTTCCTAATTGCTTTGAGTTTAACGATGATTTCACATCATTTATGGTTAAACTCTCTCTGCCGTAGAGCAACATATTAACAAAGTGCTCATAATTGCATGGAAGAGAACTCAGCAGAATGATCACCTTATCTTTATCCTTTATCTTCGCATCGATAGTTTCTAGATCAATTATGATATTGTTAAAGTTATTTATATAATTTTTTATTGGCGTCCCCTTAGATATGGATAGCTAATAACATTTCTTTTATATATACAAACCGTTGGCCAATGACTTTATCATATAAATAGCATCAACTTCTTCTACAGAACAATAGTTGTTTTCTCACTTGCAACTTCTCTCAAAATCTCATTGCTCAATGGTAGAATGATTAGACTATCTTTCTTCTGTACTTTAGAATTTGATGACTCTGGCTTCTCTTCTTCGCTGAATAGAGCTACTGCCTCCTCTATGGCCAAGCCTAATCTTTAAATCACCAGTAATGTTGTCACCTTAATCTTTCGCAGATTAAAATCATTCCTGCCATTGAATTTCTTTACTTCATACTTGGACATGGTCATGACTGCTAAAATTTTTACTCTGATACTAGTCTGTTATGATGGAAGCATTTAACACAAGTAATAATAATGCAGCAAAAAATTGAAAATAATCTAGAGAAATGGTAGAAGAAATTTCACAAGAAATTTATATAGTTCGGCAACTTGCCTACATCTATGATGGATCAAGATCTCTCTTCTTATTATTGAATCACAAAAGCACTCACAAAAAGTATGTTTTTTACAAGAGTCACCAAGTTCACGAAGAACTTACAATAATTACTCTCTCAGTAGTCTCTCTTGTGTAATATAGGAATTCTATGTGTTGCGATGCTTTAATCTGTCTTCTCAAGCCAATATAAAGCTTTTATATAGGCTATAGATGTCATAAGTAAACTCTAATTCTAGTGGGGAAAAAATAGAGATGTCCTAAATAACTAAGGATATATATGGGTATAAGGAACGAACTGGTGCCGTGACATCAACTCTTGAATTTTGTAGCACTATGTATATGGGTTCCGGTGTCGTGGTATTGGGTATCGATACTGCAGTGTTGGTGCTTAGAACCATGAATGTCGTGACATCATGCTGGGAATGTCGCGGCATCCAGGTTCTGTCTTAGAGTACTATGGCCTTGCATTCATAATGTCAAGGCACTTAGCCCTGTTCTATATTTTTTAGGCCTTCTCAACTTCAGTCCTTCTTTGCTTATCCCCTACTCATGTGGCTTAATCTCAAACCTATTCCAATGTGATTTCAATCAACTTCTCACAAAAGTCAAAGAAAACTAAAGAACTTGAATCCTGTATTCATGTAATGCATGTCAAATTTACTTATGCATAGTTTGCTTAATTTTACATGCTAAGTGTTTGTTATTGACCTAAAAGACACTTGTTAGGTAATATTGCCTACTCGCTCATATATACCTAAGATCCACCCAATTTCTATTCCGATGTGAGATGTGACATTCTTTCCAATCCAATCACGTGACACCCTCATCATAGTCTGGCCCAAACTCCATAACCAATCTGGTCTGTATTGCCTATCTCTCATAGCCATAGGGGACCTATTACTTATATGATAATTTCTATTGAAGCTCAAGACACAAGATTTTCGAGGCCTATTTAGCCCATAATGCCTATCTCTGTTATTCTTGAGGACTACATCCTACGTGACAATCTTCATTATGACAATTTTGAGGGCTTACATGTGAATAAAAATTTGAGTATGCTCTAATACTACTTGCCAAGAAACAAGCGCTTGCCATTGATCCAAAAACTAATATATTAGTTAATATTATCTACCCACTCATATATACCTAAAATCTATATAATTTCTATTTAATGTGGGATGTGATACTGATCAGATGCTAAAATGTACTATTTTGATAGCCTATAAATTTGTAAGTAACAACACTAAACCCTAAATCAAAATATCAATTCTCAGTTGTCACTTTCTTTACTATTTCTTGTTCCATTAACTTAAAACTTCTCATGTAACATTTTTCAAATGTGGGTATTTAAATGAGGCTAGGGTTCTTACCAAATTGGCAAGGGTATCTCAAGGCTCACCCACTGATCATCAAGTCGGGGGTTAAAATCCCCCCAAATGTAAATATGCGTAAAAAAAATGTGGGTATTTAAATCACAATTCCAACCTTAATTTTCTTGGCCTTTAATGTATTTAACGTAAGTTGTTTGTTTATCATTCACTTTAACATTTCATCATTGACTTTTTATCCATTTCTTTTTTAAAAATTAATTTTTCTTAATTTATTTATTTTTTCTAATTTTTAACAAAAATATGACATATGACATTCGAAACATGTTAAAAATAACATTTAATTTTTTTAATCAAACACTTCACTTTTTAGTGCCTCTTAAATTTACAAATACCTATTTCAATGAATAAAAAAAGAATACAAATACCAATAGAATTCCCTAATAAATATATTTACAAATAACGATTTAACTCTTAAATATATCTCCAACCCCCAGGTGCTAATGTTGTAACTCTTTCTTCTTCCCACAAAGAAGAAATAAGAACACTACAAGATTTTTTCAGGGGGCAAAATTAGGTCAAGTTAGTTTTTTTTCTTTTTTATTTTTAAATTTAGTTCCATATTTTATATTAGATCAGTTTCTAATTGGGGGAAAAAAACGTTTGGTGAAACCTTGAGCAAGAGTCAAACTCGGTTGTTTTTCATTTTCTCTATTTAAATCACTATATGATATTCCATCCATTGGTAATTAAAAAAAAAGTTTTGTGGAATAGTTTTTATTTATATAAAATTTTTTAAGTTAAATAATTAAGTTTTAATTGTAAAAAAAAAAATTAATAATAAAAAGAATCAACTATATATAGAAATAATTCAATGGATATAAGAAAAACTAAAGTCAAAATGAAATTGCAAAAATATATAATGCAAATATGCGAAAATACTATTCAAATTGTGTCCCATGATGGCTCCGAAAATACAATAGTATCAACAACCTCTCTTTTAATGCATAACTAATTATTATTGCATTTAAATAAATTTTATCAACAACCTCTCATTTAATACATACAATTATATTCTTGTTAACGCCAACCTAAATTTATATATATAGGCCCATTTAAGTCCCTTTAATTAATTTGTGTATATTAGTTTAAGTCCAGTTTAGATGTGAATAGACCCATTTAGGTATTTTTTAGAATAAAAAATCTTAATTTGAATTTGATTAGGATGCTTTTCCTTATTAAATTATGATTAGGTAGGGGTTTTTAGCCATAAATTATTGTAAAGCATCCTTCATCATTAATTCAATACAACAATAAGGAGAAATGTTTGATTGGGATTGGGGGTATGTTGCGAAATTCTTCTGGAGTAGTTATTATTGTTTTCTCCAAATCAATTACAGATTCTCTTAGTCCATATGCTGCAGAATGTATGTAGCCATGCTTGAGGGAATAAAAATGCTTGTTAAAACAAAATCGTTGACATATTAACGGCGACGTTTGATTTTGATTTGTGTACCGAGCAAGAAACAGACATGGGCATTATTTAATTTCATCGGAGACAAAGACAGATGAGAAAATGCAGAGGGAAGTGCTTGGGGGTTCTTCCACTGTGAGATTTTTATATTGGAAATTTTGTGACCAATATTTTTTATTATTGTTTGGCTACTAAGAAAGTGAGAAAAAATAAGTAGAAGGGCAAAGAGGAAACTTTATTCTTTAGAGTAGATTAGTGTGAATAGGTGATGAACATTTGGTACCACGTGTTAGAAAAATATTTGTGGCTTCACCACATCAGAAGGTGACACTAGAGAAGACCTACTGATTATTGGCGGGAATTAACAGATTTACAAACTGATTATTAGAATTAGTATTCAATTTTTTAGCTATAAATAAGTTTGTCATGGTTTAGTTTATGCTCATCCAATTATCAATAATATTTCAATTATATTTTTTTTTAAATTTATCTTTATCATTAATTTGACACCCCTCTCCTCATGCGAGTTATCTATTCTTGTGGATTCAAAAAATATACTAGAACGATATCTAGTATCACTTCCACGCTGTCACTGCATTTCAAGTAAATAATAAGAGTCTTACGGACATATCATTGTTGTTAATGAAAAGTAAAATGTAGAGTTATTTCTTTTAGGCCAAAATTCTTTTGATTTATTGCAAGCGCTAATCTGTAAGCAAATTAGATTATTAAGATTAGGAGTCTAAATCATACAGAAATCTGAAATAAAGCATTCCTAAAAGGAAAGTACCTTTGTGTAACGTGGTTGCTGATATCGATTCCATATCTTATATTGCATCATCAAAATGAATTTGTAAAACATAATTTTTTCATCATCATCCAAGAAAAGTAGTAGAATTATGTTGTGCTAACGCATGGCTTTAAATTTCCACCCAACTACTCCAAACTGAAATTTGACCTCTGTGTGTACTCTGCTACAAGTCGTGCAAAAGATGATGACTTGTCCTCGGGCAACTTTGTTGGAGAATCAAATTCCTCAATAAGCCCTATACCAAAATAGTGAGATATCAGTAAAAACTAGTAATGATGGAATATAATAGAAAATATTAGATTAATATGACAATACTAAACCTGATTTAGAAGCAGAACCATATCACTATCGAAAACAGAAGTTATCCGATGTGCAATTGTTATGACAGTGTAGTAAGAAAGTGTTGCTGTAGAGTTTGCCGAATTACGTTATCAGTTGCAGTATCAACAAATGTTGTAGTTTCATCAAGCACCAAGACCTTACTTTTCTTCAGCAGCACACGGCCAAGACACATCAAAAGAATAGAAGAAAAGGCAGATCTCTTTCAACTTTCTTTCTTTCTTCCTAACTTCATTCCCAAGTTGGCACTTATCCAAAGCCTAAAGCATTTAAATAAAAGTCAGCAAACCAAATCTTCAACAACCAAGTCCAAGAAACACGAAACCAGAGATTTAGGAACAAAGATCGCTTTTAAAAACTTCTTTCTACACTCAAGGTAAAAGGAACCCACCTCCCAAATTTCCTCATCTGTGTATTCTTCAAGAGGGTCTAGATTGTTTTGTATAGTCCCTTCAAACATGGTTGGATCCAGAGGAATGATGCTTAGTCTTCACCGCCAATCATGCAGTCCAATTAGTGAGATATCAATGCCATCTATTACAATCTGACCAGTAGTAGGGTCAACAATCCGGAGTAGTGTCTCAGAGTTGATTGCCACTACCTGTTCTCCCTACAATGCCAGTTTTTATCCTTCCTAGGAAAGTGCATGTGAGACCTTGCAAAACAAGTGGCAGGCGTGGGGCATAACAGACCTACACAACAATCATAATCATTGATTATGTAAACATGACATAAATCAAAGAATTCTTGTTGCATTAAACGGGAACATTACTTGCAGACCACGAAGGATAACTTTTTCATGTGATGGCTAGGCAGTCTCGGGCTGACTTGCTTCTCTCAACTGATATAATCTTGTTCTCTAGCTTGTAAACTTCCCATTTGACTAAAGCTTGTAACGTGTTTAGATTGAGTTCATAGGTAACAGCTAAACCCATAATTGCTATAGGGAAGGATAATGAGGGAAGGCAAAGGAAAAATAAAATTTGTTTCATTGTCCTTCCAACATTTAATGTCAACAGAAAAGATATTAAATGATACATGATAAGGGCGTAAAAGCACTAGTATAATTTGTATCCAACTTTTGTATTTTATTCAAAATCATAAATATTTGATTATTTAATTATATTTTTTGATTATAAATAGATGCATGATAGAAAATGTGATGCATAGGAACAAACGGGAGGCGAATCGGACGTCAAATGAAGAAATTACGCTCAAAATATGAAAAGGGCACCAAGGCTAGGTGCCGCAGTGCCCAGCGATTAAGTGCCGTGGTGCCCAGGTCAATAGCTGAGCGCTGCAGCAAGGGTTGTAGGGAACAGTGTGGTAAACAGTAATTCGTAAATAGTTTTCTTCTACGGTAACTCTTAAACAATAATTTGAAGATATAAACCTATAAATAGAATGCTAAAAATTCTAATTAAGGGGAGAATAAAACAAGAAGAAAAGAGGTAAAAACTTAAAGAAAAAAATTCACAATGCAAAATCAAATATCAAAGCCAAAGATTAAAGAATCAAGACCAAGATTCAAGCTTTAAGTCAAGATTGAGGGAGAATCACATCAAGGAGTCACTTTGATTAGTTTTTCTTATCTTTCTTTATCATTATGTTCTTGTTCTTGTTGATCTTTATAAATTGGTTAGATATTTTTGATTTTGTGATAGGTTAAATTATTTTTCTATGGTTAGACTATGTGACCTAGTATGAATTTGAATTTTGTTAATTTTTAGTTTATGAACTTGATACAATAGATTGATTCATTCTGTCTTGTGTTTAATACTTTTATTATACCTAATCAATATTTTGAATGATTAAGGAACCATGATGAACTCGATGGAGGGATTAATGTGTTTAACCTAGAATAGTTTGATGCATGATCATAGGGTAACAATTATGAGTTCCGTCTAGGATAGATATATACCTAGACGGCATGTATGGTATAATTTAGACTTGATCTTAATGAATTACATTATGATTTGATTACCATAGACATATAGGTGATTGTTAGAATGTGTAATATAGTCACTTAACCATCAACAAAGGTTTGTGATGAGATTAGTGTCTAAGCCAATCAATTGGTATTAAGGGATTAACTAAGTGGTTAATGAGTCCAATGAAATATTAGGGGACGAGTCAAAATCCTAGATTATCTTTAATTGTGAATTCAACTCTTTGCTTTTGTTTAGTTTAATTGATAGAGTTAAATTAGTTAAATAAATTCAAGATTTTAGTTTTTTGAATAAAAGTTATGTAGATACAATTTTAGTATTTGATTTATAGAATTAGTTTATATAGTCCCTGTGGGATCGATATCTGGACTTAAAAAATCTTATATTACTTGATAAGATAGCGTGCACTTGTACTTAGCTACTATAGCATCACAATCAATACATAGGCGAACTCCTTACCTGGATCAATGACTTCCTTTGGGATAGAAATTATGAAATCAAAGAGAAAGCAAATGTAATAGAAGATAACATATCTATACGAACGCACAGCCATTCCATGGCACCAACAATATGAAATTTGGGCTGGAAATATCCATTTATCAATTTTGTATTTTATTTTCAAAATGTTGATCCTTGATTGAAGCTCCTAATAGTTGTTGATCTCGTAATAGTTTCGACAAAATGTTGTATCATTGGAGTTAAAACGACCCACTCCACAGTTTTTTATAAACTTTAAAGTGGATTTGGATTGCTACTCTATGAACATTCATGAATGCTCACTACAATAGGAATTCTACCAAAATTTTGGCACAGTTTTTTCTATTTTATTCCCATACTTGCAACTTAAATAAATCAACACTTCTATATGTTTCTTGTATGCACCTGTGCTTTTAAACTTCTCATCTATTATCCATAACACAGAATCATCATCAATTACCTCTATGTAACCTATTAGTCTACGATTCTAAGAATCTCATAAATCATTAACATCATTTGTAGTATCAAATATCTGAATAATATAATACATATCTAAAATCAAATACTCTGATATGGATGTACCAACTCAGAAATGAATGGCTTCTTATCCTACCGTCTGACTTGTCTTTTAATATTAACTCCACTAAACTGATTAATTCTTATAGTCTTCTAAAGAAAAAAATATAATAAAAATAGGATGAGTCGACTCACTCAGTGAGTGGATGTAGTTTAAAAAATTGAAAATTATTTTTAAAATATATAATAAACACATAAATATACAACTTTCATAAATAACATTTCTCTTACTATTCATTAGGTAAACAAAATAAAGTACATAAATTGATCTTAAATTAAAATATTCAAAAGTCTTTATATAACATTGCTTACCATTAAGTGCATTTGATAAATAATAGTTGGATCACGAATAATATAAACTATGATAAACTCACATATTCGCGTATAGGTATTTGAAATTTACAATCGTATCTTTTTGCTGAGCATGGTCAAACACCTTTGGTATTTAAAATATCATATACTAATACTTATATAAAATACAACACTAAACTAAACCCAAAGGAAAACTTCATCGTACCCAGAATGTCTATCGGGCAGAACATTGGACGTACTTATCTCATATCTTCATTGTATACATACACAGAGTAAACTGTCTCCCAAAGAGCAAAACTCTCATATACACGACCCAAAGTTTATGTGTGTGTACAAACAGACCCCAAAGGCCTAAATCTCATATCTATCTAAAGGGAGACGGTACAGTTTAGTGGATTCAAAACCATAAATGTTACACCATATATGAACTTATAACATATCATTTTATCATATCTCATACTCTTTAATCTCAAAATATTTAAAAATCATTACTGCTAATACATGAAAAATGTTATCCCAAGTATAAACATATCATGAGCCAAAACTACAGTATGAATGCTTTCTATATAACATAAGATAAATAATTTCATGAAGTAAATATAATTCTATATAATTGGTAATCAAGGAAATATATATATTATTAGCTATGGAAAAGAAACCGTGGTCATCATGCTTTAACAAGTATTTTTTAAAATCATAAAGTAGAAATCATAAAAATAGTTTAAGCATCTGCTCACTAAACACTTTGTGCATTTATCTAGTTCAATGCGGCATGTCCATTCCATAATAAGGATTCCAAATTCTGAGTTTGAGGCGGCTTTTACGTTTCTTGACACAAATCATAACATCTATCTTTCCAGGATCTTAAATGATGACAATTAATAATTTAAACCCACAAAGTAATATGAATCCAAATTTGATCATAATTTGAGACTGAAAGTTTCTTAAAATCTTTCACTTTCAGCTACTAATATTCAAACTAATTCTTATATATCAATAATATCCATTTTTCATAAAACCAAAATATATAGCTCTTGAGATATAGATTATTATCAAACAAGTAGATTAGATTTTATCCCCTTCAAAACTGTAGTTGTAATCATTCTTAAAAATTAAATCTTTAACTTAACTAAAACAGACATTCCACTATATAGACTTAGTATCAATATTTTACAAATTTTTAGAAATCAAAACCCAATAAAAAAATCATACTTATTATTAAGTCTTCTATATTCCTAATTTAATATTTTTTATAGAATTTTATTACACCAAAATACAACCATCTCTAAGTATTAAATTTATCTCAAATAATTGTTAAATAAAACTCCAAAATTATATCAAATACTAATCAATTCCATAAACATTTTTATGGATTAACCATCAACCATATATAGATACATAAAAATATTCTAAAGAAAATAGAGTTTATAAACTAAACTACTCACAATTAATGATTTCTCACTTTCTATCCCAATAATTCTTCTTCTATTTCTTTTTTTCTTTTGCTCGATTTCTCTATCTCTCTCTTTCTTATCTTCTTTCTCTCATCTCCAAATGGCATCACAAACAAGGAAACTTAAAATATCTTGAAAGTCCCACGTGCCAAATTTTACACCCTTTTGCATCTTCCCATTTACCTTCTCTCTTTGTTTTTTTCTCTCCACACTCAAGACCACGATCATTTGTTTCAATTTGAAAACCTTCACACGAAAATCACACACTAAATTTCAACTTCATTTCATTATATTCAACAAGTGGTCCAATAACTCAAAATAAAATAATGTATAGTAATTCTATTAGCCCCACTTATTTAACAACAATATAAATATACTAATAAAAAAAAAGAAAAAAAATCATAAGTGTTATAGGAGCCTTGCATACTGCACCCAACCATGAAATTTCTTGTGTTGGAGGTATGTAATACTGCTGAATCATTATAAAAGATCATAAGAATACTTAATTTCTTTGAAGATTTCCAACATAGAGAAATAAGGCAATACAAAAATTACAAGTGGCATATTACACATTAATACAAACTCTGTTTTACAATTAGTATAAAAACATTTCTCTAAGTACACTAGAAATCTTCCAATGGTGTAAAACAAAGATAACAATTGCCATTATAATTGCTAATACTTTTTTAAAATGCATTCCTTAATTTGAAGAGTAAAGTTTAGAATTTGTTAGACTGAAAAATAATAAATCTTAGAGTCATTGAGTACTTAAGCCCTGCATCAAATTTGGTTATCCATACTATGAAACATTAGCCTTTGAATGCATGTTTAGTAAAAGTTTAGGGCTATCTAGATTGGATTGCAACATGAGAATGGCTTAATAAAAGTACACTCTCAATCATGACTCCAGCTTGAATAGATTTAGATAACTGTAATGCATTGTACAAAAATAATTGAAAAGGAAAAACACAATACTTGTGAAATTTGATGTAGTAAACTCACTTCTTATGAAAGACATACTTCAAAATACTGGTTGTTATAAGCAATTGGCATTTTATTTATAATCAATAGCACCTAATATAATTTAAAAGCTGCTTTATAGTCTGTTTCAAATCAACAACCCGACGTTGATCCTATTCAAAGCACTTTTCTTCAAACACATAGCTTCCCTCTATGCTTATCACTCCCCGATCATTTTGCTTCCTATTTAGTATTCATTTCCTCTGTCTTCTATAAATCTTCTTATTTTAATCTAGCAGTCCTGAGTCTACTAAGTCTTCATGGGATGAGGAATAAAATCTCATACCTAGTCCCTCCTTTGTCTTTTTCACTATGTAGTCTCAGTCTTATTCTACCAATCCCATATAACATACCATAAGCCATATTTCTCCAATTGGTAAATAACGATTCTCCATGACTCATATAAAAACAATACCTTAGATCCCAAAAATAGTTCATCCATCAAACACTTATTCCTCCAAAAACTCTCATGCAATCAAAATCTTTGCCTAGTCATCTAACAAACTTGCAAAGTCACATTCTTTCTATCTTTGTCTTTCTCTTAGGACTATCCTTTCAAGTGCCCTAGACACATTTGATATCCCTTCAATCTTGATTGTTCTTTTTTTGCCATCTTTATTTTGTGTCCAATCTGAATGATTCTTTTAACTATGACCTAGATAATGCCTTCTTCTTGGTAGTCTTCTTCAAGAGTGATCTTTACTTCAAAAACTCCCCAATAAGGCCATTATCTTTCCCTCTTTAAGATAATCATCTTTCCTATTATTCTACCCTTATATTTGTGAATCCCCATAGTTGATAACATTTACTCTATAATCTGACTCTGCTGCCTATACTCTGCAATATGAACTTTAACGTATATTCTAATACCAATTTGTTATGGATATTAAGCCATGCACTTTAGTTTGACACCCCTATGACATCAATTGAGCCACAGCCTTAATACCTTTTTTATTCTATGAGCAACAAAAAATCATAACTCACACCATAAGTAAGAATATATAAAATCAACACACCAATAAATATAAAGAAAGCAAACTAATCAACAAGACACAAGATATCTGTGGTTCGACCTAAAATTGCCTACGTCCACGAAAGATCCATGATTCAACTTTTTATTATTGATATAGATAATTAAATATCTTCTTATATCATCAATGATCTCACAAAACCCCTCAGTATCTCCCATAGAGAGCTCTAAGTATCTACTTTTGATTACTGTGACTCCTCAAGACCTCTTAGTATCTTATCATAAGAGATTTTTACAAGGAATACAAGAATAGCCTAAGCATCTAAGCCAAAAGGATCTATATTATTTTTTTTGTTCACTTAAGAATCAAAAGAAAACACTTCCCAAAGGTTACACCTAATGCGTGGTACACTTAGTGTCTACCTAGCTCCTTTATTCTCTCTTATGGTTACATCTTGAAGCTTTAGATGCTTGTCTTTCTCTTATGCTTAGAAGGATTTATAGAGTAAATAAAACTCCTTTAAAAACTCTAAACCTAGTTGGAATAAGAGTCCTTACTTATAGGAGTCCTAAACTCACTTAAAGAAGTCAATTGAGCTAAAACAGAAAATACCCGAAAGTTGATGTGTGAATAGTAATGGCATGAACAGTATCTAATGAACAGTGGCAATATAAACAGTACCCCATCATGAACAGTAACTGTCGTGCACGCAACAATACTCACTGTGAATATTGTCACGTGCATAAACAGTCCATTCTTTTGCCTTTTCGTTTTACTCCTCTCTTATACACCCAATGCGTACTTGACTTCATAATGACTCTCCTCCTGGTATTCATCTCAATTCTTACCCATACAAGATTGTTAAATCACCAATTTTTAACAATTTGAAAGATATTAAAGAATTGGCTGATGTGGTATGATATATTAACCAAAGAAATTATTGATTTGATTAATAGAAAATAATATTCATGATCGTATATTTATAATTCATAATAAATAAATAATTGATAAAATTTATTGTGCGCTAAATTATACAACTATATATATAGCTAAAGAAATGAGAATTAAAAAGAATTTGTTCTCTTTAGAGTATAAAAGGGGAAATGA
The DNA here is from genome assembly GCA_946807835.1 of Ailanthus altissimus. Taxonomy (NCBI): domain Eukaryota; kingdom Viridiplantae; phylum Streptophyta; class Magnoliopsida; order Sapindales; family Simaroubaceae; genus Ailanthus; species Ailanthus altissimus. The sequence goes on along the minus strand of OX327713.1, from coordinate 20,652,238 downwards.
TATTAATTGATTTCATAGATTTATGTTTATTGAAGTTTAGAATAGTATATTATTTTTATTGTGTAGAAGTAGCCCAGATATTATATATATTAAGAAAATGTTTTAGTTATGGTGTTGGCTACTTGTGGTGAATAAATAGATAAATAAGGATTTTAGTTAGAATATTAAAAGCAAAATTTTATAATTTCTTTATATAAGATAATCTAAAATAACTTATTTCTCTCTATGTACATTTAAGGAATTGTTGTTATCAATTTTATGGACGTATGGAAAAAGAAAGTTTAGATTTCTTTTTAAATATTTCAGCAACATAATGAGTTAATAATATTGAGTATTGTGTGTTGAGTTGAACTAAGAACTTGAAATGTTTGTGCCAGTAGTAAATGTTATCTACAAAACCCTTAAGATTATTTGTAATTATTAAATAATTATAATTAACTAAATTGATAGTTAAAGGTTTTTAACATTAGTTTCTAGGTTTTTGTTTAATATGTGCAAATTTATAATATTTATTTTATCTATGATTTATTTTTATGCTAATTAGGATATTCAAAAATTTTGTTTTAGAATTTATTATAGTAAAATTTATTAATACGTTCAGTAAAATTTACGAATACGCTGAGTAAAGTTTATGAATATGTTTAATACAGTAAAATTTATTTTAGAACAAATATGCTTTTAAGATATTATATAGTAGTCATTTTTAAACCATCGAATACATACACTCCCTTTTAGTATAGTTGCTCTATGCATGCGTTAGACCAGTTTAGTTTAATCTGCTCAAGTGATGCAGCATTCTACTAAGTTAGACTAGTTTAAATCCCCCACTCTGTTTGTACGTGAATTACTCTATTAGGTTAGACTATCTTTTTTATAGGTACAAGTTTAGTGTGATTTTCAGTATATATAGTATATATTTACAGAGTTCGTTATATATATATATTCAGCTTTAGAGCATATACTATAACAGCTTTATGATATTTGTATATGCTTCATATTTATTTATCAAATAATTTATACGTTATTTACTAGATACAGATTTATAAATAAAAAAAAGTGTAACTATATTAATGAATATGTTACAGATATTAAGAATCTAATTTATTATAAAAAGATAGATATAGGTATAATATTTTTTTTTACACTCACTGAGTCATTAGATTCGCTATTTTTCTTAAAAATTTTCCTTCCCCAAGTGTTGTAGAATTTATGGAGTCCAGTTGAGCCATAGACGCTTATGACATGAATTTATCCATATTAACACATTTATAAGACATATACTGATGTCATGTAATGATATGTATATATTCTTTATGGTCAATATCATTGTTTAGTGAGTTTGGGAGAACCAAGTATGTAGCTAATGGTTCGGGTCGCAGATTCGCCTTGACATCATGGTGGGGTTAGGGCATGTCTTATCAAATTTTGAATAAATTCCTTACGGTGCTGGCAAATGAATGGCCCAGGAATATCATTCGGTTCGACTACATGGTTTCCCGCTTGCATGTGAAGATATATAAAAGATACATAAGCTGAAACATCAAACGGGTGATGAGTTTGAAATGAAAGATTTAGGGTTAGCCAAAATAATTTTAGCTATGGATATAGTGAGGGACAGTGATGTTATTTTCTTGTCTCGATAACAATATATACTTAAAGTTATTGATAGGTTTACAATGAAGGATACCAAAGTTGTGTCAACTCCATTGACAATGCATTTCAAACTGTCAACATCTTAATCACCACAAACTGAAGATGACAAACTGCAAATGCTTAAGGTAACATATGCTAGTGCTGTGGGTTCTATCATGTATGCAATGAATTACACAAGACTGGATATAGCACAAACGGTAAGTGTAGTAAGTAGATATATAGCTAATTCTAGATATGAGCATTGGATGATCATAAAATAGTTATTAAGGTATCTAAAGGGGATGTCACATTATAGTTTATTATTTAAAAAGGTTGACACATGTGATGAAATAGTGAAGGGTTTTGTGAACTCAGATTATATAGGTGACCTAAACAATAAGAGGTCTTTATTTGGGCATATCTGTTGGAATTGGTGCTTATGTATCATTTTAGTGTTATATGAATATTAATTGTTTAATATTTATACAATAAATATTTTAAATAAAAATCATTAATAGTAAATATATATGGTAAGATATTTGGAACATTTCAGACATTGTATGATCTAAAGAAGTTCAGATCTAGTTGAAAGGAGTTGGGACCAGGGTTAAGAGTTAGTTGTGGTGAGAGTTATAATTGCTAAGAGTTAACACTACTAAGAGTTAGTAGGTTATAAGAGTCAGCGAATTTTAAAGAGTTAGGGTCTTGTCTGAAATGCAACAAAGACTCAAGGGTATACTAGCAATGACATAATTGCAAAGGGTTGTAAATAGCTAAGAAATGTCATTGTGCAAGTATGTTTTCAAACGTTATGCTCCTAATCTATTTTCATTGATGCAGGTCTATCAATGAAAATCTTATTTAATATATATCGGTGTATGTCTATATCTGGATGATTAGTCTTAGCAAACCATGAGTTTAGTGGAAGCTCGTATAGACATGTGAGCATTCAATGAGGACTGAGTACTAAATAGGCTCAATTAGAATCTCCAATAGTCATCTCATAAATTCATCAATGGATGATCTTTTCGAGTTAAGTAGTATTCATAGTCCCTTAACTTAAGTACTACAGCGAACTTGTGAGTGATCTACCATACTTAAGTTTCACACATGTCAGAGACCTTTCATGGTCTGATCACTAAGTGTCACTAGGTATAGTCCGATACTCATGGAGTCTGGTGTGTATAGATATGGGATCTGTCAACACATATAGGTGAGTTGTATATCCAGATGCTCCAAGATTGTATTCCATAAAATCTTATAGCCATAAATAATTCACCCAGGAAAAATGTTTTTCGTGTAAAAAATAATATCGCAAAAGTGTTTACAGATATTGATTATCGGAATACGAATATGGAGATAAGTTCTGATGTTGAGCATATGGAGACTTGACGGTGATGATCTATGTCTCCATTATTCCAGGATATAAATGACGAAGGAATTGTACAAATATGTATTTACCTCAACTTGTATAGTTCATTATGTTATTTTGTTATCCCCATAATGTGTGTATGAGGCATCGTTTATAGACTTATGGAAGAGTTCCGTAAGACGAAATCGGTGTGAATCTAAGGAGTCTCACTATATGAAATGTACTCATTGTGCACTAAGGTAGCACATTAGATTGAAAAGTTCAATCTTAGAAGTTCTCAAAAAATCAGAATTATTTTAGGATTTCTCGGAGAGATCATAGGGTTTAAGTATTAAGCTCGGAATCTCAGCAAGTGAAACTTACTATTTTATCATTTCTATTGGATGCCAAATATCATGCCATTAAATTTGATAGGGCATGGCACACAATATGATTTATTTGACCTAATTTAATTATTAAGTGTTGATAATTAAATATTGACAAAATTGAAATACTTAAAGTAAGTAAGCATTATTATAATGGGTAAATGAAATTAATTATTATTAAGTTTTAATATATAATTTTCCAAGTGAATTGCTTATAATTCATGGCTTTGGAAGCAAAATGGATTTTAGCCAAATTGATAACAACGGGTGGCAAGTTAATATTGATTACATAAGCTACCAATTTTCTTTTCATTTGGCCGATCATTTGGCAAATGAGGTGTGCAATATAATTGCATTGTCATGCTTAAATGAAAATCGCACTCATTCAATTGTAATTGGCTAAAGTTGCATCTAAGTTTGCTATTTAAAGGGCCAAATTTCATTTGCTTAAGTGCGAGTTAAATGAAAAGTTAATTGCTAATAATAGAGATTGCTAAATATCGAGAGATAAAATACTAAAGCAAGTGTTGCTGCAAGTAAAATTCTAGGCAAGAATAGGAAGCTATCATTCTAGCTCGAAGGATTCTTACCGAATCCTATACTAGAACTATGCAAAATACGCTTCAAAGGTAAGTTCTCTAATATCTCATTAGCGTAATGGAATGTTTATTTATTTTTAGTTGCATTTAATTGTGCATGTGTGATGTGTAATTAAAAATTACAAAGTCACATTCACCCTACGCACAGCGCACTTTTAATATATCTACAATGTTTGAATGTAATGTACACTAGAAATTAGTATTGCAGCATGTTGTCGAATTGTCGACTACAAAGTCCGAACATATAGCCTTTGGAGAAGCTTTCAATGAGGCTATATAGTTGAAGGGTATTTGTACATAACTTTTGGCTATGAATGAAGTTAATGTTGGAGCTGGTGCTCACGTGCCATTCCAATATTGTATGAATATTAATTGTTAATGTTTATACAATAAACATTTCGAATAAAGATTGTTAATATCATATTAATATGGTAAAATGCTTGTAACATTACAGACATTGTTTGATCTGAAATAGTTCAGATCTGGTTTAAAGGAGTTTAGACCAGAACTAATAGTTATCAAAGCTGAGAGTTATAAATGCTAATAGTTAGCACTGTTAATAGTTATCAGTTTATAAGAGTCAGCGAGGTCTAAAGAGTTAGAACTTTGTCTATAATGGGACAAAGACCTGAGAGTATACTTGTAATGATATAGTTGCAAAGAGTTGCAATAGGAGCTAAGAAATATCATTATGTAAGTATGTCTCAAATATAATGTTCCTGATCTATGATCATCAATGCGGGTCTATCGGTGAATTCACAATATATAGATTAGTGTATGTCTATATCTGACTGGTTCAGATGGTTGTTCTTAGCTGACCATGAGCTTAGAGCTTGTATAGACATGCGGGTATCCAGTCAGGACTGGATACTGAACAGACTTATGAGGACCCCAATAGATATCCTATGAAACCGTCAAAGGAAGGTCCTCTCGAGTTGAGTAGTAATCGTGGTCCTTTGACCTGAGCGCCACGGTGGTCTTGTGAGTGATCCATCATGCTTTGGTTCTACATATGTCAGAGACCTTTCATGGTCTGACCGCTATATGTCGCTGGGTATGGTCCGATGCTCATGGAGTCCGGTGTGCGTAGATACGGGATCCATCAGCTTACGTAGGTAAGTTATATATCCGATGCTCCGAGATTGTATTTCATAAAGTCTTGTGGCCACAAGCATAAACCCGGGAAAAGAGTTTCCCACAGGGTTAAACAATATAGCAAAAATGTTTGCGTATATTGTTTATCGAGATACGAATCTGGAGATAAGATTATTGGATGAGCAAATGGGGATTTGACGCTCCTGATCTATATCCCCGCACATCTAGGATATAAATGATGGAAGGATTATACGTATACGTTATGACCTCAACTTGTATGGTCTGACGCGCTGATGTGTAATATTCGTAACGTGTGCGTGGGGCATCGATTACGGATTAATGGAATAGTTCCATTTGACAAATCGGGTGTAGACCTAGAGAGTCCCAATATGAAATGTACTCTTTGAGCACTTGGGCAGTGTACCGTATTGAATTGTTCAATACAGTATAATTCAGCAATTACTAAGGTTACGTTAACTAAAGTATATGGTTAAATGGTGGGACCCACTTTAGGTTAACTTGGTAACCGAGTAAGGATATAATAGTAATTTCACTTTATGATTATTTAATTGTTAAATAATTAAAATAAATATTTATTTGTTTAATTGTTAAATAAATGATTTAACTTAACTAAGGTTAAAAGTTAACCATAAGGTTAAGTTAGTTAACTTTACTTAATGGTTAAGTAAAGGTTAACCTAACCATGGTTAAGTTAGTTAACTATGGTTAAATTAATTAAATATTTATTAACTTAAAGGTTAAGTTAAAGTAATCTAACTATGGTTAAATGTTAACTAAGGTTAGGTTAAGCCAAATGAAATGCAAATGAAATTCAAATTAGTTTGGAATTTATGCATTAGTATATAAAGTGAAATGAAATTGAAAATCATAAATTTTTTGAAATTGGTTTTAGATTTTAGGTTTTGCATTTTGAGAGCCAATTCAATTTGAGAAATTGAAATTGTTTGTTTTGTGTTTTAAGTGTTAGAACAACAAAACAAACTAGATAAATGGTTACTAAATGTAATAACTAAAATCAAGATTTGTTTTATTTATTCAAGAGTTGAATAAAAGGAAAAACAAATTTAATTAAGTTAAATTGTTTAACTTTGAAAATGTTTAAGAGTTAAACATATATGCTGGATTAAGATGCTGCCATTCTAGACAATCAAACCCACCCTTGTTGATTGCTAGAATTGATCAAAGATTCATTTCATGGTGGACTTCAAAGAAAATTAATCCAAAGGCTTCATTGGTGATATTTCTCAATTTCGAATTTTAATTTAATCAAATGTTATTTTCTGTGTTCATTATATTTAATCTTCCGCTGTGCACATGTATGTATGAGATATGTATATTGTTTGTATGATGAACACAACCCACATGCAAGCACCCTAAGTTTTATTTATTTGTACCCTACAACCCATATAACCCAACAGTTAATACTTCTATGCATTATGATGGCCAGAATGCCATACATCTAAGCAAACATTAGAAGTTTAATGAAAGATCGAAACACATTGATGTTAAGATGTATTTCATTCGAGATATGTGTAGAGTGGCATTATTAGTCTTTGTAAAATTTTGACGTCGAAAAATCTTCTTGTTATGTTGATTAAGTTGTTGCTTGTAATTAAATTCAAGTTGTGTAGGACTTAACTAGAATCATAACTTACAATTAAGGTTGTGATATGGATAAGATGGATCCTTAGGTTGCTTTCTTGGAGTTGTTAAAGTGATTTTGTATAAATGAGGGGATTTGTGAATTTTATGATCCAAAATCACATGTATTTTGATTGTAATATTCGAAACAAATTCGGAAACATGTTAGAATCAAGTTAGAGTTAGATGAATACATGGAGGACCGAAAAATCTAATGGAACAGTGTTAGGACAACAAAGAAATACAGGGGGAAAATCCCCAGACCTGGGCGCCTTGGCTCCTATATGCTTTCATGGGCACCTCAACACTGACTGAGGCACCCAAGGCAGAATGTTCTGTCTTGTGCCATTGCCGCAGCACTGGCACTATTCCCTACTCCCCGAATTCAAATTTTAAGCATTTTTAATGCTTGAGTATTTTGATCTTCATATAAATACCCCATTGTGCCTAGGGTTGCCATAAGTTCCAAAATAAAACTTAGAAACATTGTACAACAAACTCTTGAGCTCGAAAATAGATTTGTATCATTCTTTGATCTTTCAAGGTTAATTCTCTGGTAATCAAACATCATATAAAAGAGACTTGGATCCTTGACTTACTGTGGATGTAAGCATATTGCTAAACCACGTATTTTGTGTCTTGGTACGTTATATTTCTATATTTTATCTACTGCATTGCTTAGCTCTTGTTAGATTGTTGTTCTTAGTTGTATATCTACTTTATTGTTTATACAAGTAGTATATTTACTAGCTACGTAATTGGTATAAAACCTATCTTATTTTTTCTTATGATTACGAAGCAACATATTTTTGGTCGTTAAATGGATCAGAGGTATTGTATTGTATTCCTTCCTTAGTTTTGAAATTATTTATATACTGATAGTTTCTTTTTGCAGAAATTAGTATATAAAAATTTTCTTTCAATCATTATATTGCATTTTTGCCTAAATTATAAACTGGGTGACTGAGAACTCAGTAATTTTGTCATTCTAGATATTGCCTTGGTTTTGGAATGCAAGTAATTGAGTGTATTGTTAGTTAAATCTTCTTTAAAGTTGTATTATTGCCATCTAACTTTGTTGGTGATTGTAGATATCAGAAAATTTTTTGGTTTTAGTTGGGTTTAATGCAGAGAATGAAATATGAGTTTGCCATTTCTATTACTACTATTGGTAAAATCTACTAGTAATTTACACTTGTTTTGCATTTAATGAAAAAATAGTTGTATTAGATGTTCACATTGGGCGAGTGATTAAAAGTTGTGTTGAAGCGGAAGCACACAAACAAGCTAAACAATTCACCCAAGTAATATAATAATGCAGAACAAGTTATTAAGAAATAAAAGAGAGAAAGGGGTAGAAGAAGAACACACAAAAAATTACGTGGTTCGGCAACTTGCCTACGTCCACGGTGGATCACGATCACACTCTTCTCTTATTATGAATCACAAGGCAATAACAAAGTATGCCTATTACAAGAAAGATCACAAAGAAAACTCTCTCTTGTCCTCTAGGAATTTTCTCTCACAAAGAACCACTAAGAGTTATCACTAAGATTATTGTTGATCACCAAGATCTCACTAAGATCACAAAGGTCACTCTTGATCACAAAGATGACAAGATATGTTTACAAGCCAATTAATAGCCTTTATATAGGCCTTTGGACGTTCTAAGTTTTCCCTATACGGGTGGGAGTCGTATTAGGGAGTCCTAGAGCAAGTGGGAGACGAAATTAGGAACTTTCCTAATTTCAGGATACTGGTCCCGCGTTCAGCGCTGCAACGCTGGGATCTCGTTGCTCCAGTACTAGCGCACTTCTGCTGAGCGCTACGGCACTGGATTCCTGGCTCCGCGGCGCTGGCGCCTGGTGCGCCCTTCTTCATTTTTTACCTTCTTTCGTGTCCGTTTTCTATCCGTGCGCACCCTACGCACTTGGCTTGATCCCCAAATTATATTCCAATGATTTTTAATCAATATTCTTACAAGTTGTAAATCATTTAATTCACTGATGCTTCTATTTAATATAGGTGATTCTTCTTTTAAGGATACATCACAAGAACCTAATGCATTTTCTTGGGTATTGTCAAAAAGAAAGGAAAAGTATGTTTGTTTATTAGTTCATGCATAATTGAACCCTAAAGGAACATTTTTATAGTAAGTTTATGTGTTTTAGGATTTTTATAATATAAGTTTTGAGAGTCACTTATGCATAAATTTTGGTAGGTAGGTTGACACGTGGGCAAGTATTAATTGGATCAAACACCTTAAAATTGCGGAGGATGCTGCAAAGGTTTGTTAAGAGCTAAAGGCTTTATTGCTATATGGGAGTCTCACTAAATACAGAATATTTGTATTGAATACTATGTTTTTCTCCTTATTCAGAAATTGAATACCTTTACATAGGCTATGTTCCAACCATTATCCATAGAGATTTAAAAAGTTGCAATATTCTTCTTGACAAACACATAAAAGTAAAGGTATCGGATTTTGGGCTTCGAAAATTAGTTGCATATGAAGCCTCTCATATGTCAAGATTGGTCTTTCGGATGTCATTTTAATGATTGAATTATTCTTTTTAACTATGCATTTGTTGACTTAATTGGTTGATAGGGTGTGTTAGTGATTTCAATTATTCGTCTTACAAGAACTTGATTCAAATTTATTAATGGATTTTCATTCTTAGCTTTTGGTATACAAATTTTCATCATGAATATAAACATTAGGTTTCTTTTCTTCTTGAAAACTTTTTTAGGCCACCTCTAAAGGGTTTGCTTGGGGTTATAGATCAAATAAAAAGTCTCCTGTCATATGTTGAAAAATATTATGCAAAAGCTATTTATACACACCAATTGAAATATGTATGTATCGCATGGAGGTAAACTAAAATTAGATTCGATTAACATTTTTTAAACTAATTGTTTAAAGTACGCAATGTTTCTCAAGTCTTCATAAATTGTCACTTGTTCTTTCTTGTAAGTTTCTTATCTACTGCTTATGGTTGGATAATTCTTGGGTTTACTACTCTTTATTCATAGGTTATTAGGATTGTGTTTGTAACTTCCTGTAATAGTATGATTAGAAGGTATTGTTTATTTATTTATTTTATGAGGGATGGGTCTGATGAGTGTTAATTAACCTAAGATGCATACATATAGGTTAGTGTTCATCATTACAAAAACATGCATCATATACATATTTGTGCACAATGGAAGTTTGTAAATCTAATTTCTTAAATGATAAACACAATAAGTCTTTCAAATTATCTCATGATAGAAATAACAAAGTTTTGTTAAAATTACCATGCCTTTTGAATTTGCTTCAACTGGAGTTCATGCCTTGAAGTGAACTCATTCTCAATTATAGTACCTAACTGGGTTGGCTTAGGTAGTCTAGAATGACAGCTTGTTCAAGCAAGGGTTTAACCCTTAAACTTTAGTTTAACTCTTTAAACTACAAGCTTTACACTTAAGCTATTTTTGATCAAGCAATGAAGTTGCTCTAAATTATTCAACACTTGAAGTATTAGATACAAGTTCTATTTACTTCCATAGCCGACCAAATAGAGAGAATGAGGAAGATTTTATTTTCAAATACTTTGAACTCAACAAAATAACATTTGTTTCCCTCTTACTGTAAGTGGTCAATCCATCAAACTTCAAATGAAGAAAAAATGTTCAAATTTATTGACATCCATTCTCCCTCTTAAAAGCAATAAATAGCCCACCATGCATGGTACACACACCTCTTCTGATTTGACTTTTGTTTTCATAATTGTTTAATCTAATTAGAAGAAGCAAAAGAAGAAGGCATGTTAGGTGAATGAATCTTGTCAAATTTTGCAACCAAATAATGAAACACACTTTCATCTTTTACAAGTCATAAGGTCCTACCAAGTATGGCAGACAATTTGCTTGCTTTTATTACAATTGTTTATATTAAACAATTAAAACAAAAAGTATGTGCTATATATATAATGTGCGTGTTAGCCGAATGTGAGACAAAACAAATTGAAGAAATAAATTCTTTATTTGCTTATAATACACATTTTGGTCCGACCCTATAATGGCCATCAAATGCATTTGTTTTGTATTTGTTTACATTAAACAAAACAAAGCCTAATAATGCATAAGTGATTGTCGAACCATGGAATAAACAATGAAGAAATAATTTCCAATTGTTGTAAAATTCAGCCCCACCATTTTTCTTGCACATGCACTAATCTTTTTAATTAATAAACAGTTTACATAATCAAAAGACATGTGCAAAATGCATTATAATTTCATTTGTTTCACTTGTTATTTTAATTACATTAAAATAAGCAACAAATGAATGAAGAAATTATTGTTTGACTTTAAAATAACAATATCAAATATTATTATTATTTTATTAAAAAAATACTTTGATGAATAAAATAATGATCTTTCTTGTCCGATAAGTAAGGTTATTTTGATAATTTTTAATTCAAATAAGAATTATCCTATAATGTGTCACGCGTTATCATCTTATTGGTCAATAACTATTGTTAACTAATTAATATACTTAACCATTAAATCTTGACATGTGTATCCCGAGGGATGCTAAAGTATATGTTCGGTTTGCCGAAATTTATTAAAATGAACTATTCAATCTAGTATATTGCTTCAGTGCACAATGAGTATACTTCATATTACGAGACTCCCTAGGTTCACGCCCGATTTGTCGACAAAATTATTCCGTAAGTCTGTGATTGATGCCCCTAGCACACATCACAGATATTACAAATCAGCGTAGTAGACCATACACATTGAGGTCATAGCACATACGTATAATTTTTCTGCCAACTATATCCTAGAGGAGTAGGGATATAGATCATCACTGTCAAATCTCCATGCACTTATTTGTGAACTTATTATCTCCAGATACGTATCTCAATAAACAATATATGTAAACACTTTTGAGATATTATTTAACCTTGTGGAAACGCTTTTCTTGGGTTTATTGCTTATGGGTATAATTCTTTTTAAGATATAGTCGCAGAGCATCCAAATATACAACTCACCTATGCAAGCTGACGGATCCTATATCTGCACATATCAGACTCTTTGAGCATCGAACCATACCTAGTGACACTAACAGTTAGACCATAAAAGGTCTCTAATATATGTGAAATCAAAGTATAGTGGATCACTCACAAGTCCACCATAGTTAAAGGGCCACATACACCACTAAACTCGAAAGGACTTACCATTAATGGCTTCATGAGATGTCAATTGGGGTCGTTGTTAAGTCAATTCAGTATTCAATCCTCACTAAATACTTGTGTGCTATTGATAACACGTAATTATATAAAATATTTTATCTTCATAAGCTTAATGTTTATTCAATTTATCATAATAATTTAGCTATTTATGCATATTAATATATTTTTTTATAGGTTTAAGGATTATCGATGCAAAAATATCAGAAACTAGATGTAAATAGAGTTTTTGGAGATAAGAATCCGAAAGGGGATTAAAATACTCAAAATAGGAACAGCTATATGAATAGTACCCATAAACAATAATATTACTACAGTACTATAAATAATGTCAAGCTATAGTATATGAACAGTGTATATGTTACTATTTACCATCTACAGTGTAGCTCAAGGTATTGGGTGGAGCATTTGAATCAGTGGCTATAAAATAACTCAATATTGCCACATTGAATTCCAATTCCAATGCATTGAGGTTTGGGTAGCAAAAATTGACAAAATGCTTAAAATATTAATTTTCTTGGATAAAAATATAACACTAATTTCAATGCTCATATCTATATATTTGTCTAAAACTTACTATTTGGGTTGGGCTACAGAAAACACTAAATAAAACACATCATTTGGACTTGGAATAATAAATAAATAAGAAGAAAATTTTTTACATTTTGGAGAAAGAGCAGCACTATTGCATCAAGGGAAACTTTCTCTTCTCTTCAATTTCGTACTTTGTTGTTGATTTTAATATGTATAATGATGTTGTTAGATGCTATAAGCTTATGTTTACAATTATGAATTAAGTTTTATTGCTAGGATTACAATGTGAACTCAATATGTAGTTTAGGTTGATTATTTTTCCTTATTCATCATGTTGGTATTGAATTGTTTAATTTGTTCTATACTTAATGCTTCTAATTATATGACAATGAATTAGAATGATTTGAGAACCTTAATGAGCTTGGATAAGAAAATTTTATATTAGCCGTGAATAGATTGATGTATGATCATTGTATTAAAGCATGAGTTTCATATAGGATAAAAATATACTCATATGACATATATGACCATTTAGAGAACTTGAACTTAATGAATCTTATTTCAATTTGATTATCATAAGAATATTGATAATTGATTGAATGAGATATACGTACTTGACCATCGGAAGAGGCTTGTAAGAAATTTAGAGTTCTTGGTTAACAATTCATATTGATAGTTCTAAGGGGAGTAATTAGATTCAAGTGAAGTATTGAGAGATTATTGTAATCCTAGGCATTTGAGTATTGGTGCTATCACATTTGTTCTTTTTTCTCAATTCTTGTAATTATTATTTTTTTTGTTTAGTTAGTTTAGATATCAAAATTATTGAATTGCAATAGTTTGAATAAGATTAGGAGGACACAATTTTAGTACTTAGCAAGTAGTAATAACAATTTCTCGTGAAAACGATACTCTACTCATCGTATATTACTTATTGCGATAACGTATACTTGCATTAATTTGTGTTATAAAAAATACACAACAACCATACGAGCTTTTGTTAAGCCTATAGTCAGCTAAGAACAACCATCTAGATATGATCATACACTGATCTATAATAAAGGGTTTCACCGATAGACCCGCATCAATGAATTAGACTAGGAATATTGTATTTGAGAATACACGTGCATAATAATATTTCTTAGCACCTGTTTTAACTTTTTGTAATTATGTTATTACTGATGTACTCTTAGGTCTATGTCCCATTACAAATAAGGTCCTAACTCTTAGATTTTGTTGACTTTTATAACCTATTAACTTTTAGTAGTGTTAACTATTAGCAATTATAATTCTTAGCATTGTAAATCTTTAACGCTAGTCTAAATTCCTTTAGACAACATCTGAACTTCTTCAAATCATACAATATCTGTAAATTACAAGCCTTGTACAATTTAATTAATGAAGTTAGCAATTTAATTAATAAAGTTAGCAATTTAATAAAATGTACTATATAAATATTACAAATTAAATATCCATACAATTATGGGATGACACCTAAGCACAAATCTCAACAAGGTCAATATTGGAGCTAAGAAGACTTAATAGGTTTATTTTAATGAGATAGGCAGTGAGAGATGCATTACCTGAATCGCTAAGTTAGATTTATTTAAAAAGAATACTAACGATTGTATTTTATGTGAAAATTATGTTAGAAAATTAATAGCTTGAGATGCATGATATGTTAAGGATGTATTTTGTTGACAAGTACTTGTTAACTTGAGTTACGTAGTGTGTTTCATGTTCTGTTTCTAATTAATCTTTTTAGTGACTTTATTCTAGTAGTGTATTTCTGCCTTGAATTAATTTAGCCTACATTAGCAGTTTTGATGACCATCAAAAGGTTAGGTGAATATAATGATTTTTTAATTTTTTTACTCTATTACATTGAAATATCTATCATCTTGTTTATGGAAATGAATTTCAAATTGGATTATTGAGGATCTTTAACTACAAAATCATGTTGATTGATACATCTATTAGAGTTTTACGCTAAATTATGCTAATCGTACCATCCTAAGAGGGGCTTGAAATCTTTTTAAAAATGTTGAATGGGGATTAAAATTAATTGGTGCATGTTTTTTTAATATTTATACTAATTTTAATATCAATTAAATGTGAACCTCATTCATTGAATAAACTGATGTAATGAAGATTAGTTATCTCTAATATGGTACCTTGTGTCATGATAGTTATCAACTATCAAAGTGGAGGATCAATTATTATAATTTTCAAGAATTTATTGCTATTTTATCAATCACATGAATCATGACTAACACTTAACAAAATAGCAATGTTAAATTACTTTGTCAAAAATAAAAGAGAATCATATGTTAATGAGATCTTAGTTCTATGATTTTACAAGTGTATTTTTAGATGGTTTTGTATTCAGTAATGGCTAAACACAAAATATCTCCATGTTAGCTCTTACTAATAGAGGAACCACAATCATGCTTATTCTTTCATTAAATATATTTTCAAATTTTGTTCTTTATTTTCCAACTTGCAGCCACTGATATTTCAAATTTGCTCATACTTATATGATGAGTAAAAAAATAAAAAAGGAAAAAGGAAATGCAGCTTTTGTTTGTTATTGTTTATTTGTGAGTTATAATCGTGCCATTTTTCTACTTTTTGTTAATTACTTGTGTTTGTCTATGATTATTAATAAAGGATAAGGCTTCTAGTAGTGTTTAACACTTGTGGAGATTAGAACTAGTGAAGACATGTACATTAAAAGATTTTTATCTCTAGTTTAGTTGGCAAAAGTATTTTGTTTGACTTGGTTCCTTTTATTGATAACTTATTGTGGGAGTATTCTTTTTGGTTCAATTGGATGCTTCAGTTTAGCTAACATCAATTATGTAGCTTATTAACAAGGGATGAAACTTCCCTCAATTGGCTAAAAGAACTCATTTGCAATATTTATGTACTCATCTTTTGGGAGTATTAGCTTGTCTTTTCAATTCTTATTTAGAAGTCATCACTGATAAGATAAAATTGTGCATTTTGGTAATTTTGTTAAATGTGAGAATAATAGTGAAATAGTATCTCTTAGTCCAGTAACATAGTAGAAACTTTTTCATTACTTTACAAGTTTCAAAGTTATTAGTCATTTCATTAATGTTGAAGAAGATTAGAGTTGTGAAGATATTGACAGATAGGCTTATGATTTTCTATCGCCATCATTCCAACAATTACTTATGAAACAGTTCATTCTTATTTGCAGTATGTTTTTGTTATTTGATCTATGTTTACTTGTCTTCTATTTTTGTTACATCCTTATGCAGACATTAGTAACTGCCCTCTGCTTATACATGCTTCTGTAATTATTGACACTAGTTGTTTAATATTTACAGAGATAGCAGCAGCTGCCAATACAATCATAGCAACTATGAGATACTTTGATTTAGTGATATTAAATGGAAGACTCATCGAAGAATTGCCATATTTGAAATGATTTCTAAGGAGTTGAAATTCTTGGTAGAAGCTTAGTTGTAGTGTGAAACTTTGTGTTTTACAGTTGATAGCGTTATTATTGTACTTTAAACAATTTTTTTCTTTTAAACTTATTTTCTTTTTATTAGAATTATTTTCAATTAATTTGTAATTTGAATTTTAGTTGCATAATTATGTTATTGTTGTTGATATTTATTTAAATGTGGTATTTATATATAAATTCTAGTCCAATTATTCAGCTACCAAATTATTAAAAAATAATTTCAATTAAATAATTTATTTCAATTTTTGATATTAGAAATTTACTAGCACTAAAATAAGTGTTAATGAATCACTGATACTATAATATAAGAGATTTCTGATACCATAGTGTCAAGGATTCACACACACTATGGTGTTAAAAATTCATTGATACCATTATATTAGAAATTCTTTGATACTATAGTGTCAGTGATTTACTAACACTTTATTTTAGTGTCAATAAATTTTTGATCGGAACACCACTGACACTATTTTATAGTGTTGGTGAAACCATTCACATATGTTAAAATAGCATTAGTGAAGGTTAGTTTTGTAGTAGTGAAGCAGAAGAACTGCAATGATAATATCTTAGACTTATTTGGAAACTCTAAAAAGCTCAAATACACATCCATCCTTTCCATCATAAACATATCCACCATTCAAAAAAAGATCTAACTATCAAGTCAATGATTCTATGGAAAGAATCATAATACATGAAGCACTTGCTTATTGAAAAGAGGAGTTCATTTAGAGCGCTTTCACTCCTTCACTTTTGAGAGGTATTTATTAGTCCCGTTATTTTTAGACCTAACCAACTCACACATAGCCTAAGTCCATAATTCAAATCCTATTAAGATATTAATCATTTAATTCTTTAATCATTGTCTTGCGTTAAGAAAGATTTTTCACAAGTGGAGGAATTCTATTTAAATCATTCTCACTTAGTTGAAAGGATTAGAATTTGTATTAATTAAGGTTTAATTAAATCATACTTTCATTTAAATTCATGCATTCTAATTCTAACATGGATTATGATCTATATACTATAAATAAGCATGCACTTTTGGCTAATTATTTATTCAATTCAAGATATAGAAAATTAGAGCAATTTTGAGATTTTCAAGCAATTAAAATAGCCTCTTGCTTACTTAAACACTTATCCCACAAAACACTCAATTTTCAATTTTTTACCAACTTGAGCATCAAAATATTTTTACTTGCAGGATGGTCTTGTTCCCGAAACATCATAGAGGAATAAGATGGTGGTATTTTTGGAATTTCATTTTACAACCAAGGACATGAAAGTAATTTTTTGAAGTTTCAAAACTCAAGAATGTCAATATCAAATGCATTAAGGTCCCCAAAAAAATGATGTTGAAATTGTGGTTGAAGTACTTACCTTCGAAAAATAGTTACGTATAAATATTGTGAAGTTTTTTCTATTAGATAATTAATCATTTTTAGCACTATTTTTTCTTTTAAATTTTTTTAAAAAAGGTAATGATTAATTTAAAAAAAATTAAAAAAATGATATGTTTAAAAAAAATGAAGGGACAATAATATTTATTTTTCAAAGGATGGAGCTATACCAACCCTCAATTTTTATTTTACACATTTTTTTTTTTATATTACCAAAACATCCTGCTGCAAAATCATTTATAAGGACTCTTTTTATTACACACGGGACATAGGTTAAAGGACAGATCTTAATGATTTGACATAAATATACATTACAATTTCTGTAACCTTAGAAATACTCAGCCAGACGTTTTTAAGTTAGTAAAATGAATTAAATTAGACGAAAAATCCATTTCGATTATCACAATTATCATACAGATCAAAATCTGAAAATAAGTTTATTTAATTTAAAGAAAATTCGAATTCTTCAGCATTAAACCTTTTGCCTTTCCCTTTAACTTCATTAAACATTGACGACTTCGGTGTAAATATATATATTTCCAGGTTATTCCTGAATTTAGAAAAGAACTGATACATTGAAATAATCACGACTCATGTCAAACCAAAGCAGTTCTTTAGTTTGACAAATTTTATATTTATCAGGTAGCGAGAAAAGTCATATAACGACCACTTTCTTCAACGGTTCAATAACAAAGAGTTTGCCGTATATTATTTCTCCACTGAAATGGATGCCCTAAATACGAATTCCCCTCCCCTTGCCAACAAAGGAAAGTCGTATATATATTAAATTAATTTTAAGTTGCCAAAAAAGGAAACAAAAAAATTTCCAAACTTAATTAATTCTAAGTTTCCCATTTGAAAATGACTGAAGCCATCGGTGTGACATTCTAAGGCAAAGATGATTTGAACCTGATCGTGGAAATACCCTTATCCTTTTGAATAAGTCCAAAAGAATAGATAGATCTATTTCTTCACGGGATACGACTGGGAAGGTCGATTACCAACGTTGCTTAGCCGGCATATAAAGTATTATCAATAGGCCACTTGGTTACCATTAATAATGAAGAAAAATCATAGGGAGTATTGTTAAAATTTAATACACATTCTTCATACAACTCTACTTCGAGGATGGAGGCAAAATATTTTTATAAATGCAGAATTTGTGATTACATCGTCAGCAAAGTAAATGAGTAAAAGTGTAGAATTTTCAAAGTCAAGAATGGAGGATAGTTAGTAGCTAAGTAATTGGAAAAAAAAACTTGTATTTGAATTAATATACAAGCCGTCGTGATATTCCTAGATATGTCTTAGCTGTCCATTTAAAAATTAAGTAAAAAAATTTGAAATTGTAAACTCCATGAAGTACTATAAATATAGAGCTCTGCAGCTGCAACTCATAAAACCAAAATCTATTTTTGTGTTCTGTTTTCTGTCCATTCTCATTTCCAATTCAAATTACTTCAAATACAAGTTAGTTTTCAATAAAATCTGTATTGGCGCTCAACAAATTTCCAACAAGTATAGCAAACACTGGTTTAACAATCTTCTTTGTAGAGAACTTATTTGTCTATAGAGTTTCACTGCTTGTCTTCCTCATGATCATGGAGCATCAATTTTCCACATTACCACTCTTCTTCGCCTTCCTCCTTTTCTTTTTCATGCTTGTGAAAATAGTACAAGGATCAAAATCCAACAAACCAAGCCGAAAGCTGCCCCCAGGGCCAAGGAGACTGCCTATCATCGGAAATTTGCACCAGCTTGTTGGCTCTCTACCCCATCACTGCCTAAGGGACTTGGCCAAGAAACATGGACCCTTGATGCATCTTCAGCTTGGGGAAGTTTCAACCATTGTAGTCTCTTCGCCGGAGATTGCCAAAGAGGTTCTAAAAACACATGGCATCAACTTTGCTGGGAGGCCCCTCCCTTTTTCTTTCAAGTTTTCGAGTTATAATTATATTAATATTGGCTTCGCACCATATGGCAATTATTGGAGACAGCTGCGAAAAATTTGCACTACACATCTTTTAAGTACGAAACGAGTCCAATCATTCCGATTCATCAGAGAAGAGGAGGTATCAAATCTCATCAGAGCAATACGTTCAAAAGAAGGATCAGTAATCAATCTCAGTGAGAAAATTTTTTCATTGACATATGGCATAATGGCAAGGGCAGCTGTTGGAAGCAAATGCAAAGATCAAGAAGCATTGATATCAATCGTCGTGGAACTCGTAAAGCTAGTTTCTGGTTTCTCTTTTGCTGATTTGTACCCTTCCATCAAACTGCTTCATGAGATTAGTGGAATGAGGCAGAAACTTGAGAAGCTACATCGTAAGAGTGATAGCATGCTTACAAAGATCCTTAATGAGCATAAAGAAAGAAAGATGAAAACAAATTCTCATCAGGCAGAAGCAGAGGAAGACATAGTTGATGTGTTTTTGAACCTTCAGGCGCAGGATGCTGACCTAGAATTTCCGATAACTGACGACAGCATCAAGGCAGTCATCTGGGTTAGTATGTTGATTAATTCCTTTCAAAATTAAACTTAACTAAATTACTGATTTCTTTTTTAGTTAAGTTAGTGCTAAAGAAGTCATCTTCGAATATTGCAGACGTCTCTATGTTTTACAAAGCAAACTTCACTTACATAGCATTATTACTACAGACCGGATATTATTTTAAATTTTACAATAGTTAAATAATATTGTATAAATTTAGCACTGATCGTTTGCTACGGTGGCAAGCTCTGTGTACCTTCCTGTCCTTTGATTAAGGGCTTGAACTTTAACAGATGTTAGAGTATTGTATTTTATTTTTCTGATGTGTGGGACAGTTATGAAACTTTTATTTTCCGCTGTTATTCCCATCAGGATGTTATATTTTATTTTCCGTGTGTGAGATAGTCATTAGAAGCTTTTATTTCTTACTGTTATTCCCGGTTTGTATATTGTATAAATTTAACAAATATTTTATAGGTCACGTCTGTATTTCAAGAACGTAGAAAAACAAATCCAACACTTAAGAATTTTTATTTTTACAATGAATTAATACCCAAAAAAAACTGGTGGTAACTTTCTTTCAGGATACTTTTACTGCTGGGACTGAGACCTCATCAACAGCTGTGGAGTGGGCAATGGCAGAAATGCTGAAAAACCCTAGAGTGATGAAAGAGGCACAAGCTGAGGTCAGACGAGTTTTTCAAAAGAAAGGTAATGTTGATGAAACTGGCATTGATGAATTGAAGTTCTTGAAATTAGTAGTCAAAGAAACTCTGAGACTACACCCTGTAGCACCTCTTTTACTTCCAAGACAAAGTAGCGAGAGCTGTGAGATTAATGGATACGAGATTCCTGAAAAGACAAGAGTCCTAGTTAATG
This sequence comes from Ailanthus altissimus, assembly GCA_946807835.1. Taxonomy (NCBI): domain Eukaryota; kingdom Viridiplantae; phylum Streptophyta; class Magnoliopsida; order Sapindales; family Simaroubaceae; genus Ailanthus; species Ailanthus altissimus. The sequence goes on along the minus strand of OX327713.1, from coordinate 20,631,475 downwards.
CATGGGCGATTGCAAGAGATCCAAGGTATTGGACTGAAGCTGAGACATTTTACCCTGAGAGATTTTTGGATCGTTCAATTGATTATAGAGGAACAGCTTTCGAGTTCATCCCATTTGGAGCAGGGAAAAGGATTTGTCCAGGCATATCATTTGCATTGCCAAGTATTGAGCTGCCGCTGGCACAATTGTTATACCATTTTGATTGGAAGTTGCCAAATGGGGTGAATTTAGAAGATTTGGACATGAGCGAGGCCCGTGGTTTGACTGTTAAAAGGGAAAATGACCTGCTCTTGATTCCCATTCCCTATTGTCCTTAATTTCTTGAATTAGACAATCAAGCATGTGTTCTACATATATTTTCTATGTATTGGCTTCTTTTACAGAAGTGAAAAGTGATGATTGTAATAAATACGTATGATTGAATAAATGAACGCATGAATAATACATTATCTTCTTGGATTTACATCCATCCATAATCAAATTCTACGGATTAATTAGGCAACGATATGGAAAATTAAACGTCCACGATTTTGTCATGCCTTTCTCACTAACAAAAATATTTATTATTAAGTAATAAAGAAAATAATCAAATTATGCAATTACTTCACAGAACGTTGGTACTAAATTGTTCAAGGCTTATGATTTCTTGAGATTGTACAAGAGATCCTGAATGCTAATTAATCCTGCTCTCACCATGATTTGCGAAAAAAATAAAAGAAATTATATTAGGACTTAGGTATATTTACACAATTGATATATCGAAAGTCAAAGAAAAACTAAAGAGCCTGAATCCTTTACTCATGTAACGCATGTTAAATTTAATTATGCATAGTTTGCCTAATGTTACAGACAGAGTGTTTATTATTAACCCAAAAGATTATTTGTTAGATAATGTTGCCTATTTGCTCATAGATATATATATTTAAGATTCATCTAATTTTTATTTAATGTGAAACGTGACATTCTCCCCCTCAATCCCATGACTGCCTTTTCATAGTTTGACTCAAACTCATGAACCAATTTAACTCATATTGTCCATCTACTGTAGCCATAGGTGACTCCACTTCCCACATAACAATTTTTATTGGGTCTACTTAGCTCGTAATGTAGATCCTATATTGCAATATGCATTGTGGCAATTTTGAAAGCCTACATGCAAACACTACTAAAAATATAATTTTTACTGATATTATGCTATTGACACTTTTTAAATTGGTACCAGTAAAGAGAAATATGATATAATTTTTTGATACTATAGTATCAAAAATATGAAGTATCAATAAATTATTAATACTATAGTATTAGAATCAAAAAGTGTTAGTAAATTAATGGTATTATAATATCAAAAAATTATTTTTTATTTTAAAGCTTAATTATTAAAAAAATTAATATAATGCCCAAAGCTAGTCATCTATACAATTAAATTGAGAATATTTTTAAAATTTATCAAAATCAATAATTTAAAAAAAGCCTATTACAAAAAGAAAGAAGATGGAGAAATATCAAAAGAAATCATTATTCTAAAAAATATTTTACAAAAATGAAATATTGAAGGAAAAATATCAAAAGAAATCATTATTCTAAATGTAATTGGGACCCACTAAAATGACAACGTGTTGGGGTTAGAATTAAAAAAGAGACTTTAAATGCTATCGTTCTGGGGGAAAACTTATAAGCAAAATTGATCTGATGGAAAAGGCGCTCTCTCTCAGTCCCTCTCTACCAACTCTCTAACTTCTTTTTTGTATTTAGGTTTCCTTTGGTTCTCATTATTTTCATTCTTTGTTCATCTCCTTGCATTAGATTCAAATCTATACACAAAAAGTTAAGCAATTTTTTGCCTTGAAAGATCTTGGAAGCATCAATTATTTATTGAGTATTGAGGTTAAAAATACTACAATAGGAATACGTAGTCTAAATACATTCATCATCTTTTGTAAAGGGCAAACATGCTTGATTGCAAGGGAAGTGACACTTCTATGATTGTAATCTTGAAGTTGTTAAAAGCTAAAAGTGATCCTAAGGCATAAATGTTTTCTGATCCAACATTTTACAAAAGTCTGGTTGGTACACTATAATATGTGACTTAACTGAACCTTAACTTTCATTTTCTATACATAAATTGAGTTGGTTTCTCTCATTCTCCTGTTAAACAATGGCAAACACTAAAAAGTGTCATCGGGTATCTAAAGGCCACTTAATCTTTTTGTGTACACATTAAGAAAGCTTCTGAATTCTCTCTCGTAGGCTATACAGATGCAAATTAGGCAAATAACCCTAATGATAAAAAATCTACTGGTAGATACTACATTTACCTTGGTCCAAACCTAGTTTCATAGTTGTCTAAGAAGCAGCAAGCCACTGCCAAGTCTGACACAGAGGCAAAGTACAGAGCATTGACTTCAGCTTGCTCGAAACTTGTATGGATTCAGTAACTTTTGTCTGAGATATCTAGTTCATTATAGCAACCTAGTATTTTGTGATGTGACAGATAAAGTAGAAATCTTTTATTGATATTCCTATTTTCCACTCTAAAACAAAACACATTGAACTAGATGATTTTATTCAAGATAAAATAAGTGGCAAGGCATTAGATTTAAGATATGTGCCAAGCTTAGAACAGGTAGATGATGTCTTGACAAAACCCTTCATTGGTCCCCACTTTGTGTATTTTCGATCCAAGCTAAAGTTTATTTCATATCCTTTAGCTTAAGAGAGGATATATTATAAGATGTTCTGATTATTGAAGAAACTAAGAAGCCACGTCAGCGGCAGCTCAAGCCACATCAATATTTTGATTAAAAGAAAATAGTTAAAAAGTTTGTTGTACTCCCTGGTTTCCCGCCATTAGTTTGTTATCAAGTGGAATTAGTTTGTTGTAGGTTGTTACAAGTTGTTACAGCAATACACTCTTGTACATATAGTTTGTTAAATACTCTTGTATAAGATGATTTTGTATGATTCGATCAAGTAATGAAGCAATTGCTCTGTTTCAAAGAATCTCTTCTCTTTTCTTTATCCTTTTTCTTTCACTCTCCCGTTAAATAAACACTTTGCTTTTACAATCTTGATACCAAGAAACGCAGAACCAGAGATTAAGGAACAAAAATGCTATTAAAATCTTCCTTCTACACTCTGTTAAGAAAAACCCACCTCCAAAATTTCCTTATTTGTATATTCTTTAAGAGGGTCTAGATTGTTTCCTATAGTCCATTCAAACATGGTTAGATCCTGAGGAATGATGCTTAGTCTTTACCATAAATCATGCAGTCGAATTAGTGAGATATCAATGCCATCTATTACAATCTGACCAGCAGCAGAGTCAACAATCCAAAATAGTGTTTGAATCAGAGTTGATTTACCACTGCCTGTTCTCCTACAATGCCAGTATTCACCCTTATTCGGAAAGTGCATGGAGACCTCGCAACACAAGTGGCAGGTGTGGGGCATAATGGACATACACAACAATCATAATCATTGATTATGTAAACATGACATAAATCTAAGAATTCCTGTTGCATTGAATAGGTAACATTACCTGTAGACCACAAAGGTCAACTTCTCCATATGATGGCCAGGTAATCTCAAGATAATTTGCTTCTATCACAAAAGGGGGTTCATTGGAAATAGAAGTGTACTATAATATTATTTCAACTGATATAATCTTGTTCTCTAGTTCGCAAAGGTCCTATATGTCTAAAGCTTGTAAAGCAGTTAGATTGAATCTATAGGTCGCAGCTAAACCCACAATTGCTATAGGGACAGAAAGTGATGAAAGGCAAAGGAAAAATAATTTGTTACACTGTCTTTCAATATTTAATGTCAATAGAAAGGATATTAAATGATTCATAGGTGAACTACATACCTGGATCAATGACTCCTTTCAGGATAAAAATTATAAAAATCAAGGAGAAAGCAAATGGAATAGAAGATAACATATCCATGCGGTCACATAGCCATTCCATCCCTTTTTGTTAGATTTTTCTCAAGATCTTTTACAACGATTTAGCAATATTACATACCTCCACCACGAGAACTTTCACGGTTGGGTGGAGTATACAAGGCTCCCATTATATAACATTTTTTCTAAACCATTACGGGATAACAACTATCAGGAGCTTTGATCAAGAATCAAGGTTTCGAGATTTAAATATGAAATTGATAGATGGATATTACCGACCCAAATTTCATATTGTTGGTGCCATGGAATCAATGCGCGTCCACCTGGGTATGTTATCTTGAGGATATAAGATTCGTGTATATGGGTGTTTTGCTCGAAGCATGTGTAAGATGAAAATATTAGTTTGCTCTGCGCATGCATAAGATAAGGATATTAATTTTCTCTACGCATCCATAAGACGAGGATATGAGATGAGATAGAAAAGTGTATATCCAATTTATAGCCTCATGTGTATTTTGAGTATGACAAGGTTTCTGCCTAAGTACTAATTTAATATGGTTTTCACTATAAATATACTATGTGATATTTCAAATACCTTATATATTTTACCATGCTCAGTTAAGAAAAGATACAACAACAGGTTCAAGATATTGATACTTTAGTACAAGTTTTATGAATACTAAATATACAATTTTATGATATTTTATCTTACAAGTTTTATGACAACTTATGATATTCGTATATATCTACGTTTGTTTATTGCATGAATTTTTTTATTATGTTATTTATAAGTGCATTTTTTTATTAATGTATATTTTTATTAATAAAAGTGCTATAATATATATAAAATATATTATAAGAATTTAATTTATTATAAAAGATAGATATGTATGTATTTTTTTAGCCACTCACAAAGTCATTAGACTCACCCTCTTTTTAAAATTTTTCTCTCTAGGTAGTGCAAAATTTATGAAGTCTTGTTAAGTGACACTTGTGACATGCATTAATATGTATTAGTACATTTATAAGACATCTAGTGATGTCATAAAAAAGTATATACTTTTATTTTCATTTCCTTTGTCTAGTGAGTTTTAGAGAACCAAGCATATAACTAAGGGTTCAAGGTCAAGATTTGCCCCGACACTAAACTGGGGTTAAGGCGAGCCGTTTCAAATGGTATCAGAGCGTAGGTTGTAGGTTCTGTAGGCTTGGAACATTGTATATGTATTTGAGTTTAACATTTGAGTCTCATAACAACACATGTGTTGATATGGCCAACTCTACTAGATTTTTGCAATGGTACGAAGTTATTTTAGGATTTGAAAAGAAATAATTTAATTTATAAATAGTTATAAATTCAATTTTTTTTTATGAAGCATATTTTTACATGAAAATGATGAATTTAAAGGCCCAAGCTTATATTTTAGACTTATTAAAATAATATAGTGATTCATATTTCATGAGCTTTAAATGTATTAAAAGTTATTTTCAATGTTTAAATAAAAGATTCAGTTTATAATATAATAGCAGTAGATTGTGTGCTCTAATATTCATGATATGAATGGAATATGATATTCATGCATAAAAAAAAAAGAAAAAAAAAAGAATGAGCTAATGTGTATGAAGTGATATGTGGTAATTCTTATATCATAGTGAGAACGACATGAAATCAAATGCTAAATGTATGTGTATTAAAATAATATAGTGATTCATATTTCATGAGCTTTAAATGTATTAAAAGTTATTTTCAATGTTTAAATAAAAGATTCAGTTTATAATATAATAGCAGTAGATTGTGTACTCTAATATTCATGATATGAATGGAATATGATATTCATGCATAAAAAAAAGGAAAAAAAAAAGAATGAGTTAATGTGTATGAAGTGATATGTGGTAATTCTTATATCATAGTGAGAACGACATGAAATCAAATGCTAAATGTATGTGATAAATATTGGTTGAAGATATTTAGATTAAGAAGTTGTAGCAAGACCAGTTAATTAGTTGGTGATGCTAACTTATAGAAATCAATCAAATTATACCATTTTTGTTTTGCAAAAAACTTTGGTATTAAATTGTTCTAGTCTTCGGAATTTTTTGTGATGGTAAAAAAATATTTATTGAAAAAAAAAAAGAATTTATAGTAAATATTTATTTTGAACTATTTATATACAGAAAATCGAGAGAGAGAAAACAAAAAGATGAAAATCCACTAATCAAAGAGACATAATGAAACTGGAAATATGTTGACAAATAGAGAAATCATGTCTGTTGGTCTCATTTTTTATAGACTCAATCAACTCAAGCATAGTCCAATCTAAAAATTTAAATAATATTAAGATATTAATTATTTAATTACTATTTTGCATGAAGAAGAATTTTTCATAAGTAGAGAAATTTTTATTTAAATTTTTTCCCTGAACTGAAATGGATTAGGATTTCCATTAGCTAAGGTTTAATTAAATCGAACTTTGATTTGAATTCATGCATTCATATTTTAATTACAGATTCTCTTAATCCATATGTTGCAGAATGTGTAGCCATGCTTGAGGAAATAAAAATGGTTGACTTCTAATTCTTTCCGGTTCTACAAGGTGGAGTCGGATTGTTTACAGTTGATTAATGCATTGAAGTCTCGCTCTTTCTTAGGTTCAGAGGAACATCTTGTTGAGACGATGGCTTTCGCATCTTCTTGCATTAGAGGATCTTTCTCTTAACTTCGTCAAGAGATAGGGAAATTGTGTTACCCATCTTCTTGCCAAATGGGCAGTGAATAGTCATGTATCTAAAGTACGGATTGAGGATTTGCCTCTTTTCATTTTGAATTGTATCAGGACTGACTCACTTATCTTCATTTAATAACAAGTTCTCCTATTTCCCAAATAAAAAGGGGTCATTAACCATCATAAACCCATGCATTAGGTTTATTTTAAAACTATAATATAGGAGCCAAAAATAAATCTTTGTTATAGAAATCGGGAGGCTGACCAAATCCAACCTTACATTCCACAGACATCAGGTCACTTATCAAATGAAGATACCAGAAACCTATCCATTTGGATCCTGGAATTAATAAAACTTGCCAAACGAAAGAGGCAAGGAAATATCATATATCAAGTGAAAATTAATAAAAAGGAAGAAAAAATGTCAGCGAAAAATAGGAACAAAGGTGGAAAAGGAAAAAAAAAATTGAAGAGGTTGGTGGGTGGAGGATAATATGGAATAATAAAGGTATATTGAGTAAAACTCTAAAATAAAAATGGTTATAAATACATTTAATTTTGTACTTAAAAATCCTAATTGAAATATTAATCCATAGAAATACTATCTTTATCTTGTGTAAATCCAGCCAAATATATTGCGTATGGAAGAGGATGACCAACGTAGAAAATGGTTTCAATACAAGATTCCATGAATACTCACTGTTGTCAACTTTTTATATAATGCTAAATATGTTGAAAACGATGCAGTATTGAAATAATCTTGACCAAGTCTTCTTAGTCATGCAAAAAGGACAACGACATCAATTATTTAGTATCGAGTCTTGTTCATGCAGGAAAAACTTGATATATATAACAAGGCAAGTCCACGGATGTGGGGTTTCCCCAAGGCTAATGGTGACGTAGGAAGAGACATGATAGAGCTTGATCAATTCTCAGCAAGTTGGAATGAATAAGAAGGAAGAATATGTCAGCGAAAAATAGGAACAAAGGTGGAAAAGAAAAATAAAATAATTTTCACCAAGTCTAGGACAATGCAATTATTTAGCACCAACTCTAGGTCATGCAAAAAAGGACTTGTTCACTGATGTGAGGTTTCCTCAAGGCTATTGAGCGTTAAAACAAAATCATTGATATATTAACTGCGACATTTGATTTTGATTTGTGTACCGTGCAAGAAACAGACATGGGCATTATTTAATTTCATGGGAGACAAAGTCAGGTGAGAAAATGCAGAGGAAGTTCTTGGGGTTGCTTCCACTGTAAGATTTTTATAATGGAATTTTTTTTACCAAGACTTTTTACTATTGTTTGGCTACCAGGAGTGTGCGAGAAAGTAAAAGGGTAAAGAGGAAACTTTATTCTTGAAGTAGCTAGTATGAATAGATGATGAACGTTTGATGCCAGGTGTTAGAAAAAAATTAATGGCCCTACCACATGTGACATGGTGCGAGTGACAATAGAGAAGACTAACTGATTGTTGGCGGGAATTAACAGATATAAAAACTATTGTTGACCGGTTAACAAATTTTGACTTTTATGTTATCTAACTCCGCTGCCATATTAGCTTGATGCGCGCCAATTTTATATTGTAATATCTTAAATAAACGAAGAATAAATAATAAGGGCTCTTAGGGACTGATCATTAATATTGTTGGTAGAACGAAAGTAAAATGTAGAGCTATTACTTTTAGACTAAAATTCTTTTGCTTTATCGATCTCAAGCACTAATCTGTAAGCAAATTACATTATCAAGATCACGAGTTTAAAGCATACAGCATATGAAATAAAGCATTGCTAAAAGGAAAGTACATTTGTGCAACTTGGTTGCTGATATCAGTTCAATTTCTTATATTGCATCATCAAAGTGAACCGTAAAACATAATTGTTTTTCATCATCATTCAGAAAATTAGCAGAGTTGTGTCGCGCTAATGCATGACTTTCAATTTCCACCCAACTATTCCAAACTAAAATTTGACCTCTTGTGTACCCTGCTACAAGTCGTGCAAAAGATAATGACTTGCCTTGAGCAACTTTGTTAGAGAATCAATTCCTCAATAAGCCCTATACCAAAATAGTGAGATATCAGTAAAAACTATTAGTGATAAAATTTGAAAATATTAGATTAATAGGAAAATAATAACCATGATTTAAAAGTAGAACTATATCACTATTGAGTATAGAAGTTATCCGATGTGCAATTGTTATGATAGTGCAATAAAAAAACTGTCATTGAAGAGTTTGCTAAATTACGTTATCAATTGCAATATCAACAGATGTTGTAGCTACATCAAGCACCAAGACCTATTGGTATTAGAGACATATGTATTTAGGTGGAGTCAATTTATTTAACTTATGCATAAAAGTTATTGAGCCAATTTATTTAATTTGTGCATAAGTGATAGTTAATCCAAATTATTTGACTTGTGTATAAGTGATGGTTAATTCAACTTATTTGACTTATGCATAAGTGGTGATGATTGAACCAATTTATTTTATTTGTATATAAGTGGAGGTGGTTGATTCAATTTATATAACTTGTGCAAAAGAGGTTGTTAACCAAAATTACTTGACATAAACATTAAAAAAAAATAGTGCATGTGACATCGAAATTGGTAAAGATTTTTTGTATTGTAAAAATTTATAAATAGATTCATTTAATTTAGAGATGAGATTTTGGAGGGTGACAATAAAATATAACACTATTGTGATACCAAAAATACTTGTATATATGAAGTGATTGCTCTATTTCAAAGAATCTTTTCTTTTCTTCCTTTTTTTTTTTTCACTTTCCCGTTAAGCACTATACTTTTACAATCTTGATATATTAATGAACAACACAATTTTTTCTCAAAATCTAATGACTGCAGCAACAAATCAAATATCTTTCTCTTATAATTTTTCTTCAACCATAAAGCTAGATAGATCAAATTTTGTTATTTGAAGGTCTCATGTTCTAACTGCAACAAGGGGAAATAGGTTTGAAAATTTACTTATTGTAGAGAAGCTATGTCTACATCAATTTTTAAGATCTATGGATCAAGAAAGGAATGAATGTATAATTAAGAATTCATAGTTTGATACATGGATGAGACAAGATCAAAGTCTTCTTGGATGGCCCTTTTAAACTATTATTGAAAGCGTGCCGAGTTTGGTGATTCACAGTAAATCAAGTCATGATTTGTGGAATACTGTAGAATCATAATTTGACTCTTAGTCAAAAGCCAAATCATCACAACTGAAGATGTAACTCTTGACAATTTAGAAAGGTTCACTTTCAATGTCCAATTTTAAAAAATAAAAAATAATAAAAGTTATAATTGATGAGCTTAACACAGCTGGCAGCCAAATAAATGATGATGATTTCATTAGGTCCCTTATGGGTGGTTTAGATATGATGATGATTTCATTAGGTCCCTTATGGGTGGATTAGATCAGATTATGATCCTATTATGGCAATAATAATTAGTAGAGTTAGAAATATTACTTTGAATGAAGCATATATCATGTTACTTGCTTAAGAAAATAGGAACCAACGAAACATGAATGCTCTAAGTGCTGAATATAACAATTTTGAAGCCCACTATATCTCTAAGGGCAGAGGAAAAGCAACAACTAGACCCTTTAATTCTAGATTTAATACTGGTTTCAACAACAATGGCATGTTTGAAAAGGGAAGACAATGTCCTGGCAGAGGTCGAGGAAATTTTGGAAATTTTAATAATGCAGGCATTGTTTTTTTTTTTTTTTTTGTAACAATCTTTAATTTGGCAGGGCTGGTATAAGTAGTAGAAGTGGTTTCAGTTGATCTTGTTTATATGGCAATAACATAAAGCTCATTTTTTAGATATGTTAGAAACCTGGTCATTCAGCTGTAAAATGTTATTTTAGGTTTAACAATGATTATGTAGCACACTTTACAAGTTACAACGGCAACTTTAATTTTAATAGTGGTTTTGGTTTTGATTACAATGGTCCTGATAACTCTTCAAGTTATATTGTTAATGCATCTAGCAATAATAAAGTGGCTTTCTAATTGAGCAAGATATTATAAATCATACAAACCAGAGTGCTCAAGAAATGACAAACATCAACTAACACAAATTGGTATTTGGACTCGGAAGCCACTTATCATTTCACTTTTTATTCAAATATTCTTGATACTAAGGCTACCTTTCAAGGTAAGGACAAATTATTTATCAGTAATGGTTTTGGCTTGAACATTATGCATTTTGGTAATGCTTACCTTAGATATGGAAAACACTTAATCCAATTTATTCAAAGTCTTACTGTAAAGTCAAGCTGACCTATTAGAAAAATAGATAATAATACGTTCCTAAATAGAAATCTCACAGAAACTATGTTTATGAGCCAACATTAGGGTTTTGTTAACGAGTCTCTTCATAATCATGTATGTAAGTTGACCAAGACTCTCTATTAATTTAATGTTAAAATATATATGGTATTTTGTATATATTTATGGTCAATATCATAGAATAGGAAATAGATTAATAACATTTTAAATAGGACTAATTGACCTTTCAAATAGGACACATAACTTCACCTATATAATAAAGTATTTTTCTTATTGTCAAATATATAGAATTCTTCTTTTTCTATTTCTTCACATGGTATCAGACCCTTTGTGCTCTCTTCGATCCCTAAATTTTTCGGTGAAGTTGCTTGTTCTTTTTCTGGCCACCATGTTTTCTCCATTTTTTTAGTGTTGTGTCCTCAAGTTTGAGGTCACTAGTAATTCGCCGGCGAAAGCTCAAGAAGATAGGCATTAAAACCTCATCGGATGTGCCACCTACCAGAATTTGACCTAATTTTTTGGCTCGCATGGACTCTTACAGCCAATGTCCCTACTTTTAGACAACACCGATGATCACTTCTGTGACAGCCCAGCATTCATCGACCACCGCATGTACCTCCACGCACAGCCCATATTTTCGGCTAGTTTTTGATCTCTCTCTCTAGTGACTTTTCTCCAGCGATCATCCTTCCCGTGAACTCAAACAATACCAACGACCAATCCTGTAGCAGCCACATACTCATCGGCCGCCAGATGCATCCCTACGTGCCACCTTTCCACTGCCATCACATGATTGCTGATCTCCTCCTTCGGCTCTCGTGCATCCTTATCGTCAGCACCAATAGCTTCAGAAGATGCCGGTGAACTCAATATCTGCCAGCGTGTCACTTTCCATCGCCGGTCACCATCACCATTGTCGAAAACCACCAGTGTTACTGTTAAACTTCTCTTAGTTATTAATTGTTTTCTCCTTCCTTCTCTCCAATTTTTGAGCCAATATGACTTCTAAGAGTTTTAAAACAGACAAGTAATCTCCATTCGTGACTCTCACCGGTGTCAACTATGAGGAATACCTTAATTACCAAGCGACTAGGCAGTCTATCTCTTCTATTGCACATACTGGTAATTCGGTCGCTTGCCTTACCCAGTCCTTTTCTTTAGGACCTTGGGTCCTTAATTCTGGTACCTCTGATCACAGTTTTAGTAACGTTCAATTACTTTTTATACTTATACATCTAGGTTATTGTCATCTGTTACCTTAGCTAATGGGTTCACAATTGCTACTAAGTAGTTGGTCGAACACATCCTCTTCCTTCCTTACCTTTAGAATCTGTTTTTTATATACCGCATTGTCCTTTTAATCTTATATCTGTCAGTAAACTCACTCTTTCTTTGAACTGTGCAATTATTTTTGTTAATGATTTTGTTTTTATACAGGATCACAGTACGGAAAAGATGATTAGCGTAGGTCATGAGTTGCAGGGGCTTTATCATCGAGTATTCCTCAACCATCTATTGCATATACTGTTACTGAATCACCAGCACTTCTTCATAGTCATTTTGGACATCCAAATCTGTTAAAGCTTTGAAAAATGATTCCAAGTCTCTCTAGTCTATCATCTTTCAATTGTGAGTCTTGTCAGCATAGAAAATACTCTCGTAGATCGTTTTTAAAACATGTCAATAATTGGGCTGCATCCCCTTTTAAATTAGTTCATTTAGATGTCTAGGGTCTGAGTCGATTCTTTTCTGTTTTAGGTTTTAAATACTTTGTTACGTTTATTAATGATTATTTGTGTTGCACTTGTTTATTTTTAATGAAAGATTGCTCTGAATTATTTTCCATCTTTTAGTTCTTTTGTGTTGAAATTAAGACACAATTCTCCATTACTACTCATATATTACATAATGATAATGCACGTGAATATTTTTTTGGTTCTTATACTAAATTTATGTCTTCCCAAGGCATCTTACATCTGTCTTCTTGTGTCTATACTCTACAACAAAATAGAGTTGTCAAGTGTAAGAACAGACATCTTATTAAAACTGTTCGCACTTTACTTATACATAATAATGTTCCTCTCTATTTTTGGGTAGATGCTGTTCTTACTGCTTATTTTTTGATAAATCGAATGCTCTCCTCTATCTTACGACATCAGGTTCCTCATTCTGTTTTGTATCCTGATCAACAATTGTTTCCTCTTCCGCCGTGTCTTTGGCTGCACATGATTTGTACATGTCTTCTCTTCTGGTCAAGAAAAATTATCCTTTCAGTCTGTGAAATATATTTTTCTTGGTTACCCATGCCTTCAAAAAAGATATAGATGTTATTCTCCTAACACTCAAAGTCATTTCGTTTCTACTGATGTCACATTTTTTTAGTCTTTCCCTTACGTTTCTTCCTCTACTTTGGAAAATCTGTCAATCATAGATACTCTTCTAGTTCCTATTTCTCTTCTTGAGTTAAACATTGAACCTATTCCTGTCCCAAAGCATGATCATCCTACCGAAGATTCTCCATCTCCAGCTCGTGATAGTCTTGTTCCTTTTGATTCTATAGGTGCTGACAGTAATACTGCTCTTAATGCTTTTGAGGTTCCCATTGATTCACTTCCTGTTCTAGATTCTTCTCCCACTGAGGTTCTACCACCTAATGACCAATTTTTAATTGTTGTTTGTAAAGGTATATATTTTATTCGCAACCCTCATCCTATGTACAACTTTCTTAGTTATCATCGATTATCTTCCCCATATTATGCCTTTATATCTAATTTATCTTATGTTTTTGTTCCTAAAATACTTCGTGAGGCTCTTTCACACCCTGGCTGGCGTCAAGCAATGGTTAAGAAAATAGCTACTTTGCATACTAATGGTACATGAGAATTGGTTCGGTTACCGTTAGGATACTCCACAGTTGGTTGTTGATAGGTGTACATTATCAAGGTTGGACCTAATAGTCAGGTGAACAGATTAAAAGTTCGGTTGGTTGCAAAAAGGTACACTCAGACTTATGGGCAGGATTATTACGAGGCTTTCTTTCATGTGGCTAAAATGTCATCTGTTCAGTTGTTCTTGTTTATAATTGTTATTCATTAATAGCATGTGCACTAACTTGATATCAAAAATACGTTTTTTCATGGTGCGTTTGGTTTAGTATGTAAACTTCGTTGTTCTTTGTATGGTTTAAAATAATTTTCTCGTGTTTGGTTTGGCCGTTTTAGTATTGTTATCTAGAAATTTGGCATGATTCAAAGTGAGTCAGATCATTCTGTTTTCTATCGACATATACCACAAGGCCAAATATATATATTTGATAGTTTATGTTGATGATATTGTATTTATAGGAGATGATCTGGACGGTATTAAACAATTAAAGAATCACTTGTTTCGATATTTTCAGACTAAAGATTTGGGATTGCTCAGATATTTTCTCGGTATAGAGGTTGCTCAATTTAAGTCTAAAATTATTATCTCTCAAAGAAAATATACGCTGGATATTCTAGAGGAAATAGGGATGTCAAACTGCAAACCTATAGATTCTCCTATGAATCTTAATATTAAACTTCTATCTAGACATAAGGAGCTTCTTGCAGATCCTAGGAGATATCGGAGACTAGTTGTTAAGCTTAATTATCTCACCATCACACGGCCTGATATATCCTATTCTGTCAGTGTTGTCAGTCAGTTTCTACAGTCTCCATGTGATAGTCATTGGGATGCAATTATTTGAATCTTACGGTATATCAAAGGTGCACCAGGAAAATATTTACTATATGAGAATAATGGTCATACACAGGCAGTCGTATATTCAGATGCTGATTGGGCAAGTTTTTCATTAAATAAATGTTCTACTATTAGGTATTGTATTTTTATTAAAGGAAACCTTATGTCATAGAAAAGTAAGAAGTAAGAAGTTGTTGCTAGGTCAACTGCAGAAGTAGAATATTATGTTGTGACCTTAACAACATGTAAAATTATATGGTTGAAATATTTGATTTAAGAATTGAAATTTACAGATATATCACAAATGAAGTTACTTTGTGATAATCAAGTTGCACTTCACATTTTATCTAACCCGATATTTCATGAAAGGACTAAGCATATAAAAATTGATTGTAACTTTATTCAAGAGAATATTTTATTTGGTTTATTTTCACAAGTCATGTTTGCTCAAACAACCAACTAGCAGACATTCTCACTAAATCTCTCAAGGGTCCTCGAATTGATTTTATTTGTAACAAGTTTGGCACATATGATTTATATGCTCTAACTTGAGGGGGAGTGTTGAAATGTATATAGTATTTTGTATATATTTATGGTCAATATCATAGAATAGAAAATAGATTGATAACATTCCAAATAGGATTAAATGACCTTCCAAATAAGACACATAGCTTCACTTATATAATGATGTATTTTTCTTATTATCAAATATATAAGAATTCTTCTTTTTCTATTTTTTCACACTTAAGCAAGCCTTTAGAGCCTTGTATAAGAAGCTGAAGGGAGAACTATTGAGCTGGGGTTTTTTCAATTTAAAATTTGATTCATCTCTCTTTTTCTATAATCAACATGGTTAAACTATCATAGTATTGATATATGTTGGTGTTATCTTGATAACAAGTCAAATATCTGCTTATTTGGAAGATTTTATCAAAAGTAAGCAATTTTTTGCCTCGAAAGATCTGGGAAACATTAATTATTTCTTGGGTATTAAGGTTAAAAATACTGCAATAGGAATACATTTGTCTCAGTCTAAATACGTTCATTATATTCTACAAAGGGCAAAGGGAAATGGCACTCCTATGATTGTAGGCTTGAAGTTGTTAAAGGCTAAAAGTGATCCTGAGGTATAAATGTTTTCTAATGCAACCTTTTACAGAAGTCTAGATGGTACACTATAATATTTGACCTTAACCAAACATGAACTTTCATTTTCTATACATAATTGAGTTGGTTTCGCTCAAATCCTACTATCATAAATTAGCAAACACTAAAAAGATCCTCGGATATATAAAAGCCACTTAATCTTTTTTTGTACACATTAAGAAAGTTGTTGAATTCTCTCTCATAGGCTATGTAAATATAGATTGGGCAAATGACCCCAATGATAGAATCTACTAGTGGATACTACTTTTACCTTGGTCTAAACCTAGTTTCATGGTCGTCTAAAAAGCAACATGCCACTGCTAGGTCTAACATAGAGGCAGAGTACAAATAATTAGCTTCAACTTGCTCAAAACTTGTATGGATTCGGTAACTTTTGTCTAAGATATTCTTTTCATTACAGCAACCTGGTATTTTGTGATGTGATAGCCAAAGTGCAAAAAAATTTGTTGATATTTTTGTTTTTCACTCTAAAACAAAACACATCAGACTGGATGTGCATTTTATTCAAGATAAAATAAGTAGCAAGGCATTAGATTTAAGATATGTGCCAAGCTCAGGTAGATGATGTCTTGACAAAACCCTTCATGCCTCCTCACTTTGTGTATTTTCGTTCTAAGCTAAAGTTTACTTTAGATCTTTTATCTTGAGAGAGGGAATTAGAAGATGTTCTGATTATTGAAGAAAATAAGAAGCCACATCAGCAGCTCAAGCCACGTTAATATTTTGATTAAAAGAAAATAGTTAAAAAGTTTGTTATACTCCCTAGTTTCCCGCCATTAATTTGTAATCAAGTGTAATTAGTTTGTTATAAGTTGTTACAGCAATACACTCTTGTATATATAGTTTGTTAAATACTCTTGTATGAGATGATTTTGTATGATTCAATCAAGTAATGAAGCAATTGCTCTGTTTCAAAGAATATATTTTCTTTTCTTTGTCCTTTTTTTTTTCACTCGTTAAATAAACACTTTTACAATCTTGCTACCAAGAAACACAGAACTAGAGATTTAGGTACAAAGATGCTATTAAAAACTTCTTTCTAAACTTTAGTTAAGAGGAACCCACCTCCCAAATTTCCTTATCTGTGGATTCTTTAAACGGGTCTAGATTGTTTCCTATAGTCTATTCAAACATGGTTAGATCCTAAGGAATAATGCTTAGTCTTGACCGTAAATCATGCAGTCGAATTGGTGAGATACCAATGCCATCTATTACAAATTGATCAGCAGTAGGGTCAACAATCCGAAATAGTGGCTGAATCAGAGTTGATTTACCACTGCCTGTTCTTCATATAATGCCAGTATTAATCCCTTTTGGGAAAGTGCATGTGAGACCTCGCAACACAAGTGGCAGGTGTAGGGCATAATCATTGATTATGTAAACATGACATAAATTTAAGAATTCATGTTGCATTAAACAGGTAACATTACCTGTAGACCACAAAGGTTTACTTCCCCGTGTGATGGCCAGGTAGTCTCAAGCTAATTTGCTTCTATCACAAAAGGCGGTTTACTGGGAATAGTAGTGTACTATAGTATTCTTTCAACTGATATAATCTTTTTCTACGATTCGTA
Organism: Ailanthus altissimus; assembly: GCA_946807835.1. Taxonomy (NCBI): domain Eukaryota; kingdom Viridiplantae; phylum Streptophyta; class Magnoliopsida; order Sapindales; family Simaroubaceae; genus Ailanthus; species Ailanthus altissimus. Next base: position 20,614,074 of record OX327713.1, on the reverse strand, counting down.
AAGGTCTCATATGAGTAAAGCTTATAAAACATTTGAATTGAGTCCATACGTCACAACTAAACCCGCAATTGCTATAGGGAAGGTGACGCAAGGCAAAGGAAAAATAATTTTTCTTTCAGCATCTTTAAATATTTAATGTCAACAAAAAAGATATTAAATGATTCATAGGTGAACTACTTGGATTAATGAATCCTTTTAGGATAAAAATTATAAAATTCAAGAAAAAACCAAATAGAATAGAAGATAACATATCCATGCGGACGCACAGCCATTTCATCCATTTTGGATAGAAGTTTTCTGATGATCTTTTAGAACGATTAAGCAATATTACATACCACCACCACGAGAACTCTCATGGTTGGGTGGAGTATACAAGGCTTCAGTTATATAACATTTTTTCGAAACCATTTCGGGATTAACAACTATCAAGAGCTTCAATCAAGAATCAAGGTTTCAAGATTTAAATATGAAATTGATAAATGGATATTACTGACCCAAATTTCATATTGTTGGTGCCATGGAATGGATGCATGTCCACATGGATATGTTATCCCAAGGATATGAGATCCGTGTGTATGGACGCTTTGCTTTATGCATGTGTAAGATGAGAATATTAGTTTGCTCTCTGCATGCATAAGACGAGAATTTTAGTTTTTTCTATGCATGCATAAGACGAGGATATGAGATGAGATAGAAAATAGTACATCTAATGCATAGCCCAATAAGTATTTTGAGTATGACGAGATTTCTCTCTAAATACTAGTTTAGTGTGGTTTTCACTTTAAATATAATATATGATATTTCAAATACCTTATATGTTTTACCATGCCCAATAAATAAAAGATATAGCAACAGGTTCTAGAAATTGATACATTAGCACAAATTTTATGATTACTAAATATACAGTTTTACAATATTTTATTTTACAAGTTTTATGATAAATTATGATATCCATATATATCCACATTTATTTATCGCATCAAATTTTTTTATGTTATTTAGATAGTGCATTTTTTTTTATTAATGTGGATTTTTATTAATAAAAGTGTTATAATATATATAATATTATAAGAATTTTATTCATTATAAAAATAGATATATATATATATATGTGTGTTTTTTTAGCCATTCACAATTATTAGACTCAATATTCTTTTTTCTTTTTTCTCTCTAGATATTGCAAAATTCAAGGAGTCTCATTAAGCCATGTGACGCTTGTGACATTCATTAATATGTACTAGTACATTTATAAGACATCTAACAAGGTTATGAAAAAGTATATACTTTCATTTTCATTTCCTTTGCCTAGTAAATTTTAGAAAACCAAGCATATAACTAAAGATTTGAGGTTGAGATTCACCTTAACACTAACGTAAGGTTGGGGTAAGTTGTTTCAGTTGGTATTAGAGCATAGGTTTATAAGTTCTGTAAACTTAGAACATGGTATATGTATTTGAGGTCAACATTTGAGTCTCATAGCAACACATGCATTGAAGTGGCCAACTCTACTAGATTTTTACAATACTACAAAGTTATTTCAGGATTTGAAAAGAAATAATTTAATTTATGAATAGTTATAAATTCAGTATAAATTTTTTTTATGAATTATGTTTTCACATGAAAATTATGAATTTAAAAGCCCAAGCTTATATTTTTGACTTATTGAAATAATATAGTGATTCATATTTCATGAACTTTAAATGCATTAAAGGTTATTTTAAGTATTTAAAAAGAAAAAAAAACAGCTTATAATATAATAGCAGTAGATTTTGTGCACTATTATTCATGATATGAATGGATTATAATATTCATGCAAAAAAGAAAAAAGAATGAGTTTATATGTGTATGACCTTATATATGGTAATTCTTATGTTGAGAACGATATAAAATCAAATGCTAAATGTATGTGATAAATATTGGGTAAAGATATTTAGATCAAGAAGTTGTAGCGAGACCAGTTAATTAGTTGGTGATGCTAACATAAGAAATCAATTAAATTATACAATTTTTCGTTTACAAAAAATTTTAGTATTTAATTGTTCTAGTCTTTGGAATTTTTTGTGATGGTTCAAGATAAATTTTAATTCTACTCCACGAAGATATAGAAAATATTTATTGGAAAAATAAAAGAATTTATACTAAATATTTTTTGAACTATCAATACACAGAAAATAGAGAGAGAGAGAAAGAGAACAAAAGATGAAAATAAGTGATCAAAAATCAAAGAGACAAAATGAAACTGGAAGTATGTTGACAAATAGAGAAATCATGTTTGTTGGTCTCATTATTTATAAATTCAATCAACTTACACATAGTTCAATCCCAAAATTCAAATAATATTAAAATATTAATTATTTAATTTTATCTTGCATGAAGAAGGATTTTTCACAAATGGAGAATTTTTTGTTAAATTCTTTTCCCTTGGTTGAAATGGATTAAGAATTCCATTAGCTAAGGTTTAATTAAATAGAACTTTGATTTGAATTCATGCATTCATATTTTAACATGGATTAGGATTCATGCACTATAAATAAGCATGCATCATTTGCTTATTATTCATTCATTTCAAGATACAAAAAATCATAGCACTCTTTAGATCTTCAAGCAATCATCGAAAGCAACCTCTAGCAATTAAACTAGCTTCTTATTTAGTTAAGTGCTTCCCACACACAACACCTGACTTTCGATACTTTATTTATTTCAGAATTATAGTGTTTTGGTTTGTTGGACGTTCTTGTTCTCGAAACATTATAAAAGAAGAAGACGGTGATATTCTTAGGATTCCTTTATAGAACCAAAGGCTTGGAAGTAATTTCTTGAGGTTTCAAAACTCAAGAACTTTAGTGGTGCCATCTTTGAGAAAAGTCAAAAATAACTTCCTCATCATAAGATACAAAGTTCCCTTTCATCAAAACATTAGCAAACCATTCAAAACAAACATGACTGAACTAGCCTAGAAAACAACAGGGAGAGATTCCTCTAAACTTGCCATTCTTGGTTATGAGCTCTCTCTAGGTGTAATCGCCTTCCTCACAAAGCAAATGGACAAAGTCAACAATTACGAAAACAAAAATTTAGAACTCCATGACAAAGTCATATTGTTGGAAAGAAGTATAGACCAAAAATATGACTCTGAAGAACAATTTCCAGAAAACTAAAACACCTCGCAAACAAAAATCCAAACTTTTAAAAGTTCCAAAAAATATGGCAATCCAAAATACTATTTGAAAACCAATTCCTGAAATCCTAGTAAAAGAAGGAAAAGACAATATAACGGCTTATGTACTTAAAGAAATAGAAGAAATATATGCCAAGAAACACAATTTGGAATAAATCTTTAATGTTATTCTATATATACATAACTATTGTATTAGAAAATAATAACTGAAATTTGAATTTGTCCGATCTTCATAAAAAATTTACTCAAAGTATAAAATAATAGAAGATTTGAACTTAACCGTGGAAATATCCCTCTGCTTTTGAATAAGCCCAAAATAAGAGATGGAAAGGATTATTAACAGCTTTGCTTAGCCGGCATATAAAGCATTATCAATACTCCACTTGCTTACCATCAATAATGCAGTAAAATAATAGGGAGTATTGTTAGAATTTAATACACATTCTTCATACAACCCTACACTTCTAGGATGGAAGGAAAAAATGTGTATAAATGCAGAATTTGAGATTACTTAGTCAATTAAGTAAAAGAGTAAGAATGCAGAATTTTCAAAATAAAAAATGGATGATAGTTAGTAGCTAAGTAATTGGTAGAAAACTTGTAGTTGAATTAGTGCACAAGCCGTCACGATATTCCTAGATATGTCTTAGCTATCCATTTGAAAATTAAGTACAAAAGTTTGAAATTGTAAACTCCATGTAGAGCTATAAATAGGCATGCAATCCATTGATGTAAGGCATCACAAAAATCAGAAAATTTGTAGTTGAATTAGTGCACAAGCTGTCATGATATTCCTAGATATGTCTTAGCTATACATTTGAAATTGTAAGTTCCATGTAGAGCTATAAATAGGCATGCAATCCATTGATGTAAGGCATCACAAAAACCAGAAAGTTTGATAGCAATACAGTGTTCATTGCAGAAAATTTTATGAAAAAATATAGAGCTCTGCAACAGCAACTCATAATACTAAATTCTGTTTTTATGTTCTATTTTCTGCCTATTCTCAATTCCAATTCAAATTACTTCCACATAAATTAAAAAACTCCAGTCATTTTCAATAAAATCTGTATTAGAGCTCAACAAATCCCTCGCTCATGTCCATATCATTTGCATTGCCAAGTATAGAGCTGCCGCTGGCACAATTGTTATACCATTTTGATTGGAAGCTCCCAAATGGGATGAATTTAGAAGATTTGGACATGAGCGAGGTTCGTGGTTTGACTGTTAAAAGGAAAAATGACCTGCTCTTGATTCCCATTCCCTATTGTCCTTAATTTTTTGAATTAGTCCATCAAGCATATGTTCTACATATATTTTCTGTGTATTGGCTTATGTTGGAAAATTGGTGATTCAACAATCTTAGTTAGACAAGAATTGAGATGAATACCAAAGTAAAGAGTCACAAGAAGTCTAGAACGTGTGAGACACATATGGAGAAGTCTAGGACGTGTAGAACACAAAAGGGGAAGTGAAACGGGACTCAAAGATGCAAAGGAAGAAGGAATTCGCGGGGAGCTTCCAGCGCCACGGCGCCCATGGTTGAGCGCCGCGGCGCTCAACACAGAAGACCAACGCCGTAGCGCTGGGTACGCAGCGCTGGACGCGAGAAGGGCCAGCGCCGAGGCGTCCAGGGGCCAGCGCCGCAGTGCCAGAACGCGTGGAGAAGTCCGTTTTAGCTCGGGATTTTAAGTTTTGGGAAGTTTTGGACTTCCAAAACAAGTGGACTCTTACTCCAACAAGGAATAGGGTTTATAGGCACGAAATATACCCTATATAAACACTTGTAAACCATTGTTTAAGATTAAGCATCTAAGATTTCAAGATGTAACCATAAGAGAGAATAGAGGAGCTAGGTAGGCACTAAGTGCGTGGTGCACTAGAGTGTAACCTTGGGGGGTGTTTTCTTCTTTAGGTTCTTTGAGTGAATAAAAGAGAAACACCATAGATCCTTTAGGCTTAGATGCTCGGGCTATTCTTGTGTTTTTTGTAAAAATCTCTTATGAGGAGATACGAAGAGGTCTTAGGGAGTCATAATGATCAAGGGTAGATGCTTAGAGGTCTCTATGGGAGATACTAAGGGGTCTTATGGAATCATTGATGATGTAAGAAGATACTTTGTGATCTATTTCAATGGGAAGAAGCTGGATCATGGATCCTCCATGGACGTAAGTAATTTGGGCCGAATCACGTATATCTTGTGTCTTGTGATTTGTTTGTTTTCTTTATCTTTATTGGTGTGTTAATCTTATGTATTCTTGCTTATGGTGTGAGTTATGGTTTTCCGCTGCGTAAAGAGTATCAAGGTTGTAGCTTAGTTGATGCCATAGGGGTGTCAAATTAAAGTGCACGGCTTGATATCCTCGACAGCTTATTTTACAAAAGTGAAAAGTGATGATTGTAATAAATGTGTGTGATTGAATAAATGAACGCATGAATAATATATTATCTTCTTGGATTTGCGAAAAAAAAAAAAGAAGACATTATATTAGGACTTATGTATATTTACACCATCATGAATAATACATTATCTTCTTGGATTTACATCCATCCACAATCGAATTCTACGGATTAATTAGGCAACGATATGGAAAATAACGTCCACGATTTTGTCTTGCCTTTCTTCACTGACAAAATATTAATTATTAAGTAATAAAGAAAATAATCAAATTATGCAATTACTCACAGAACGTTAGTACTAAATTGTTCAAGGCTTAGGATTTCTTGAGATTGTACAAGAGATCCTGAATGCTAATTAATCCTGTTCTCACCATGATTTGCGAAAAAAATAAAAGAAATTATATTAGAACTTATGTATATTTACACCATTTGGTATATCAAAAGTCAAAGAAAAACTAAAGAACTTGAATCATTTACTCATGTAATTCATGTCAAATTTACTTATGAATGTCAAACTTACTTATGCTTAATTTGCCTAATGTTATGATATGGGTGTTTGCTAATGTTATGATATGGGTGTTTGCTATTAATCCAAAAGATTACCTATTAGGTAATGTTATCTATTTTCTCATATATACCTAAGATTCAGCTGATTTTTATTTAATTTAAAATGTGACATTCTCTCCTACTCAAACATACGACGATCTCGTCATAATTTGACCCAAATTTAAGAACCAACCTAACTTATCTTGCCCATCCTCTGTAAGTCCTAGGAGACCACCTACTCATATAATAATTTTTTTTTAAATTTAAAACACAAAATTTTTAGAACCTACTTAATTCATAATGCACATCCTACACAACAATAAAAACTTGAATATATTCTAATACTACTTGTTAAGAAATGAGCACTTATCATTGACAAAAAAATTAATTTATTAATTAATACTGCCTATTTACTTAAGATTTATTTAATTTCTATTCGATATAAATATAACACTAATCAAACGCCAAAATATCAATTCTCAGTTGTCACTTTCTTTACTATCTCCTGTTCCAAAAACTTGAAACTTCTCATGTACCATTGTTCAAAAGTGGGTACTTAGACTTTAATGTATTTAATGTGTTTTGTTTGTTTATCATTCACTTTAACATTTGATCATTGACGTTTTATCTATTTCTTTTTTAAGATTTAATTATTTTTCTAAATTTTTAACAAAAATATGACGTATGACATTCGAAACATGTTGAAAATAACATTTTTTTATTTTTTATTTTTTTAGCCAAACACTTCACTTTTTAATGCCTCTTAAATTTACAAACACCTCTTTCAGAAGAAAAAAAAAAGAATACAAATACCAATTAAATTCTCTAATAAATATATTTACAAATAATTATTTAACTCTGTTAAGGAAACGAACCAAAGTCGTATTTTGGTAAGAAATAAGGCAGATCATATATATGATAAGTGAATTATATATCTATTTATATGAGGCTTTTTGGGTTGAGCTCAAGAGCAAAACAACGAAGACTTAAGTCTAAAATGGACAATATCATACCAATGTGAAGATATGTGTGGCTTATTGAGCTCCTTACAAGTAGTATCATAGTCATGCCTTAGAGTTAGCTATGTGGATGAAATATTTGGTGTTAAATGAGAAGGTAGTGAGCCTAATAAGCCCCAATTTACTTGTGATGGGATTCGTGGCTCTACGGATAGACGGTGGTGTGCTTTAGGCTTCACGTAAGGCATGCTAGCCAATGTAATGATAAGGAGTTGACCTGATAGAGTATGCTCTCAAGGAAGACAGTACTCTGAGGCTTCAAGTAAGATGTGTACTCTCAACGTAGTGAATATAAATAGAAGATGAGTACTAAAATAGAGTAAGATCTTTTTGTGTAGAAGATTGACAGATAAAATATCATTTGAGGGAAAGCTCAGCAGTTTATTGTTTGAGGGGAGGATTGTTAAGGCTCAGTCCCACATTGGCTAGAAATTGAGAGGACCATGAGTGTATAACGAACGAACTATATCCCTATTGGTATAAGGCCTTTTAGATAGGCCTAAGAATAAAGCTATGAGGGCTTAAATTCAAGTGGACAATATCATACTAATGTGTAGATATGTGTAGTTCATTAGACTCCTTACAAACTCTTAAATATATCTCCAATTCCCATGTGCTAATGTTGCAACTCTTTCTTCTTCCTCTAAAGAAGAAATATGAACATTACAAGATTTTTGCAAAGGCAAAATTAGGTTAAGTTATATTTTTTTTTCTTTTTTATTTTGAAGTTTAGTTCTTTATTTTATATTATATGAGTTTCTAATTAGGAAAAAAAAATGTTTAGTGAAACCTTGAGCAAGAGTCAAACTCGGTTGTTTTTCCTTTTCTCGATTCAAATCACTCTATGATATCTATTTGTAATAAAAAAAGAGTTTAGTGGAATATTTTTATTTATATAAATTTTTTAAGTTAAATAAATAAATTTTAATAATAAAAAGAATAAAATATATATAGAATAATTTAGGGGATATATGAAAAATTAAAGAAAGTCAAAATAAAATTGCAAAAATATATAATGCAAATATGAGAAAATACTATTGAAATTGTGTCTCATGATGGCTCTAGTGTAACCTAATTATTATCAAAATTAAATCAATAATATCAACAACCTTACTTTTAATGCATAATTAATTATTACCACATTTAAATAACTGTTATCAACAACTTCTCTTTTAATACATTTGTTGACGCTGACCCAAATTTATATATATAAGCCCATTTGGGTCCTTTTTAATTAACTTGTGTATGTTAGTTTAGGCTTAGTTTAGGTATGAATATTCCCATTTCAGTATCTTTTTAGAATATAAAATCTTAATTTGAATTTGATTAGGATGCTTTTCCTTACTAGATTATGATTAAGTAAGATTTTATTTAACCTATATAAAGGTTTGATAAATCATTATAAAGAGTTCTTCATCATTTATTCAACACAACAATACAATTTTTTATATTTAACTTTTCAATACAACAATAAGGAGAATGTTTGATTGGGATTGGCGGTGTGTTGCAAAATTCTTTGAAAGCAGGGTTTTTTTTTTTCTCTAAATCAATTACAGGTTCTCTTAATCTATATGTTGCAATATGTGTAGCCATGCTTAACAGAATAAAAATAGTTTACTTATAATTCTTTTCGGCTCTACAAGGTAGAGTCAGATTGTTTACAGTTGATTAATGCATTAAAGTCTTGCTCTTTCTTAGCTACTAAGGAACATCTTATTGAGATGATCGTTTTCGTATCTTTTTACATTAGAGGATTTGTTGCGGATATCGAGTCATACTTTTTAGTTTGACACTTCTATAGCATCAATTAAGCTATAACTTTGATACCTTTTTTAGTTTATACGAAGCAAAAAATCATAACTCACACCACAAGTAAGAACATATAAGATTAACACACCAATAAAGATAAAGAAAATAAACCAATCAACAAGACATAAGATATACGTTGTTCAGCCCAAAATTAACTACGTCCACGGAGGATCCATGATCCAGCTTCTTATTATTAATATAGATCACTAAGTATCTTCTTATTTTATCAATGATCTCACAAGACCCCTTAGTATCTCCCATAGAGATCTCCAAGTATCTACCCTTAATCACCATAATATTTCTAAGACCTCTTAATATCGCCTCATAATAGATTTTTACAAGGAATACAAAAATAGCCTGAACATCTAAGACAAAAGAATCTATAGTGTTTCATTTGTTCACTTAAGAACCAAAAGAAAAGACTCTCTAAAAAGTTACACCCTAGTACTTACCTACCTCATCTATCTCTTTTATGGTTATATCTTAAAACTTTAGATGTTTGTCTTTCTTTTATGTTTAGAAGGGTTTATATAGTGAATAAAACACTCCTAGAAACCTTAAACCTAGTTGGAATAAGAGTCCTTACTTATAAGAGTCCTAATCTCACTTAAAGAAGTCAACTAAGCCAAAACAAGAAATACCCTTAAATTGTTGTGTGAATAGTAACTATGCGTACGGTACACATGCATAAATAGTAAGCAGTGAAAACTACCCTACCGTAAATAGTACCTAATAAATAGTGACTATTGTGAGCAATACCTACCACGCCCAAACAGTGCTTATTGTGAACAGTACCCATTCCTTTGCCTTTTTGTTTTACTCTTCCTTTATACACCCAATACATACTTTACTTCATAATGACTATCCTCTTTATATTCATCTCAATTCTTGTTCATACAAGATTGTTGAATTATCAATTTCTAATAAATCCCCCACTTGATTCAAAATCTCTACCCACAAAGCTAATTATCATCACTCATTCTTGACCAATGCTCACTAGTATTATCTCTAAGTTAAGTCCTAGACTTAACTAAGATTCTAGTGACTATAGTATCCAAAGATTCTTGAATACTAATATCTAGAGTAGTTCATTATTGTGATCTCTCATATCCCAAAGACACTATTACCAAAATCCCTTAATGGTTAAAACACATCCTTATCATTACTACTCTTCCTACATATTCTCTTTCGACCCCTACCATAATGTGATATAATTCAAAAGCTTTATATAGTTTATTTCAAATCAACAATCCTATGTTAATCCCATTCAAAGCACTTTTCTTCAAGCACATAGCCTTTTTTTTATTCTTATCACTCGCCGATCATTTTGCTTCCTATTTAATATTCCTTTCTTCTATTTTTCATTAATCTTTCTATTTTGATCTAGTAATCGTAAGTCCACTAAGTCTTTATAAGATGAGGAATAAAATCTTATACCTAGTTCCTCTCTTGTATTTTTCATCACGTAGTCTCAATCTTATTTTACCAATCCTACATAACTTATCATAAGCCATATTTCTCCAATTGGTAAATAAAGATTCTCCATAACTCATATAAAAGCACTACCCTAAATCCTAAAAATAGTTCATTCATCAAACACTTTGTTCCTCCAGAAGTTCTCATGCAATCAAAGTCTTTACCTAGTCATATAACAGACTTGTAAATTCACCTTCTTTCTATATTTGTCTTTCTTTTAGAACTATCCCTTTAAGTGCACTAGACACCTTTTGGATCTACCTTCAATCTTGATTGTTCTTCTTTTGCCATCTTTATTTTGTATCTAATCTGAATGATTCTTCTAACTAGGACCTAGATGACACTATTTTCTTAGTAGTCTTTTTTAATTCAAGTATGGTATTTATCTCAAAGAACTCTCTAGCAAGGCCATAATCTTTTTCTCTTTCAAATAAACATCTTCTCTATTGTTCTTCCTTTATATTTGTGAGTCCTCATAGCTAACAACCTTTACTCTGCAATCTGACTCTACTGCTTATGCTCTGCAATTTAGACTTTAACCTTACTCTGATACCACTTTATTGCAGATATCAAGTCATGCTCTTCAGTTTGACACCTCTATAGCATCAACTAAGCCATAGCCTTAATACCCTTTTTAGTTTATGCGCAACGAAAAGTCATAACTCATATCATAAGTAAGAACACAAAAGATTAACACACCAATAAAGATTAAAAAATAAACTAATCAACAAGACACAAGTTATACGTGGTTTGGCTAAAATTGAATACGTCTACAAAGAACCCTTGATCCAGCTCCTTATTATTGATATAGATTATTAAGTATCTTTTTATCTCATCAATGATCTCACAAGACCCCGTAGTATCTCTCATAAAGACCTCTAAATATCTACCCTTAATCACCATGATTTTCTCAAGACCTCTTAGTATTCCTCATAAGATATTTTCATAAGAATAGACCAAGCATTTAAGCCAAAAAGATCTATGGTATTTCTTTTATTCACTTAAGATAAAAAAAAAATACTCCCAAAAAGTTACACTATAGTGCATGAAGCACTTAGTTTTACCTAACTCTTTTATTCTCTCTTATGGTTACATATTAAAACTTTATATGTTTATCTTTCTCTTGTATTTAGAAGGTTTTATATAGTGAATAAAACACTCTTAGAAACTCTAAACCTAGTTAAAATCGATACTTGTAAAAGTCATAAACTCACTTAAAGAAGTTAATTAGGCTAAAATAGAAAATACTCTTAAATTACTACATAAATAGTAACTACGAGTACAGTACTCGCTCGTGACCGTAACCGATGAAAAGTACCCGCAGTGAAGAGTACCAGATGAACAATGACCGTCATGAACGGTATAGCCATAAATAATGTCCATTCTTTTGGCTTTTTGTTTTGCTCCTTCCTTGTACATTTAATCTATACTTGATTTCATAATGACTCTCCTTTTGGTATTTATCTCAATTTTTGCCTATACAAAATTATTGAATTACTAATTTTCAACATAATCTTTCTATTAACTTCATCAAAAGATAGGGAAATTGTGCTATCCATCTTCTTGCTAAATGGGCAATGAATAGTTATGTTTCTAAAGATGGATTGAGGACTTGCCTCTTTTCATTTCGAATTGTATCGGACTGACTCACTTGTCTTCATTTAGTAACAAGTTCTCCTATTTCCGAAAAAAAAAAAAGAGGGGGAGGGGGGGCGGCGGCGGGGGGCGGTAGGGGACCATTAATCATCATAAACCCATGCATTAGGTGTATTTTAAAACTATGACATAGGAGACACAAATGGATCTTTGTTATAGAAATCGGGTGATTGAAATATTCATCCATAGGAATACTATCTTTATCTTGTGTAAATCCAGCCAAATATATTGCGTATGGAAGAAGATGACCAACGTAGAAAATGGTTTCAATACAAGATTTCACGAACACTCACTGTTGTCAACTTTTTATAGAAAGTAAAATTGTTGAAAACGATGCAGTATTGAAATAATCTTGATCAAGTCTTCTTGGTCATGCAAAAAGGGCGACGCCATCAATTATTTAGTACCCAGTCTTGTACATGCAGGAAAAAACTTGTTATATATAACAAGGCAAGTCCACGGATGTGGCGTTTCCTCAAGGCTAATAATAATGTATGAAGAGACATGATAAAGCTTGACCAATTCTCAGCAAGTTGGAATGAATAAGAAGGAAGAATATGTCAGCGATAAATAAGAACAAAGGTGGAAAAGAAAAGTAAAATAATTTTCACCAAGTCTTGGTCGGGCGAAAAGGACTTGTTCATGGATGTGTGATTTCCTCAAGGCTAACGAGTGTTAAAACAAAATCGTTGACATAGTAACTGTGACGTTTGATTTTGATTTTTCTACCGCGCAAGAAACAGACATGGGCATTATTTAATTTCATGGGAGACGAAGTCAGGTGAGAAAATGCAGAGAGAAAGCAAGTCAAAGGGCAAAGAGGAAACTTTATTCTTTGAAGTAGCTAGTATGAATAGATGATGAACATTTGATGCCACGTGTTAGAAAATAATTGGTGATCCCACCACATCAGAAAGTGACATGGTGTGAGTGACACAAGAGAGGACTAACTGATTATTGGCGGGAATTAATAGATATGCAAACTAATGTTGACCTATTAGCAAATTTTGACTTTTATGTTACGATATTAGCAGCTTGATGCGCACCAATTTCATATTGTAATATCCTAAATAAACGAAGAATAAATCATAAGGGCTCTTCTGGACTGATCATTAATATTGTTGGTAAAAGGAAAGTAAAATGCAGACCTAGCTATTACTTTTAGACCAAAACTCTTTTGCTTTATCGATCGCAAGCACTAATCTGTAAGCAAATTACATTATCAAGATCACGAGTCTAAAGCATACAGCATATGAAATAAAGCATTCCTATGAGGAAAGTACATTTGTGTAACTTGGTTGCCGATATCAGTTCTATTTCTTATATTGCATCGTCAAAATCAAATCAATAGACATAATGTTCTTTTTCTCCTTTTTCATTACAGAGAAAATCTTATTAAATTTATATAAATTTAATTATAAAAAATTATTATACTTTTGGTTCTTATTTAAAATTGTCAATTTTTAAATTCTAATTATTATAAATTCATTAAATATATTTTTCTCAACATCTTATCTTAATTATTTAATATAATAGATCTTGAATTATATTTATATGAATACAAATTTAATTTGTAGTTATGTCTAACAAATTGTACGAGAATAAAAATTATGTTAAATTATTAGAACTATTAATATATATATTTATGTTTTGAATATCTTTCTCATATAGTTATGTAGGATAAATATTATATGTATAAATTTTTTATAATTTTATTGAGGAAAAATATCAAGTTTATGACTTTTATTGTAATTTTAGAGTTCAAATATATTTAACGACCATCGATTTAAAGAGTTAATGATTAAAAAATCAAGATTAGACTTTATTTTGCTATTTTTTGTATTCTTAATAAGTTAATTTTCTCTTTTTTAATTTTTTATTTATATTTATTATTTAAAAAAAGAGATAAAGGAATGGGCGGCGGTGAAGAAAAAGAAAAGGGCTCAGGGTTTCTATGGTAAATATTAAATAGGCCACTGTAGTTTTGGTTAATTGTATAGTTAACCATATAAGTTTAGAAACGTTTTAAGAAGGTCCTAATTGTAGTGGCAATCTTCATACAGCCATCTGAAGTTATGGATAATTACATTTTGACCATAAAATGTTGTACTATTTTGAAATGGGTCCTATGTGGATGGCTTTTGTCACTCAACCCCCTATATCTTGAAGTAATTATGATTTTACAAAACACTTTAAAGAATTTATAAATAGATCATAATTTCGATCCAATTTTATTTATAGTCTATTTTTAGTATTTTCAAATCCAAAGTTACCAAATTTAATGTCGAAATTTATGGTTTTTTAAGTTTTTTTTTTCAGCATTAGGTCTACTCAACTCAATTCATGAAGATCCAGCCAAAATTTAATTCATTTGCATTTGACCCAATAATTATTAACCCTATTTTGAACCATTAGCAGTATTGAAACTACAGTGGCCTTAGAATCACACGCCATTCCAGTACATAAGAAATTTTTCATTTTTTCATTTTGTGAGTATTTGGTTATTTTTCTTTGCACTAGTTGTGTCACGCCCCAGACCCAAAAGATCCGACACATGACATCACTTACATTCATTCACTGCATGTGCACTCATAAATAATATTACACAAAAATTTCAACTTTCATTCAACACAGAAATCCTTAGCAAGTTGCTAGTAAGTTCAACACTAAAATCAACCATAACCTAACATATAAATATAAACTTCTCTTGACAATATTTAAACATTCATTTCAATTTCTTTCAGAATTATAGCAATTGAATTATGACTGGGACAATTATTAAACCGGAGATACGCAGAGTTTTCTCAGAGATTAACACTCTACTACGTCACCAGTAGCAACTTTGTTACCGGGAGCCCAGAATATATCCATTGCAAATTCTTACTTAAAATCATCCAATAACCACACTTTATAAAACTTAAACCAAATCCAATCCACACACAATGAAATAATACATAAGTATTTATTCAATAGGGACAAACCAAATATCCTATCCCACGTGTCCCCAAATGAAACACACAACAACCTAGCAACTTAGGGAACCCAAGGAACAGCAGAAGCCTTGCCAAATCCGCTAAGCACACATGCACCTTATTTACCTGAAATCACCATAAACTATAATGAGTATAAAACTCAGTAAGCATACTAATTTTTCATATATCAAATACAAATACATATATGTACACAATGCATATGTATGATATGCTGTGATCAATCAAAATCATAATCTTATCAAATCACATATCATGTAAGCGCTTACACATTCTTTCAAAACACATAATAGGAATACCATCACTCAACTACTACTTAGTAGGACTTACATATCACATATCACATAATGAGCCAAATGTCACTCGTAGGTGACATACCGTATGAGAGGAATAGTACAAGTGAGGTCTTGAATAACATATATATAATGCTTATGCCCGAAGGTAAAAGCCAAACCCTCACCCTGATCATCGGTGAGTCCTCTCACATGCACCAATACGCCACCACACGAATGTGATGACTCACTCTTCCTTTAGGTACCAATAGGATCCTCCCTACATACGGAACACATAACATATACCAATCCCAAAGGAAAGGCCACACATAAAGGCTCCACAATCACATAAAATGCCTACTAAGTTAACAGTGAGTTCAAGTACCCTCAAAATACAAAATATATCTCATGGACATATTACACTTCAAAAGCTTTCTTTATTAAACACATCTTATTTTGAAAGCTCACTTACAAAAACACATGTATGTTCATGCTCAATGTCAATGCTCACATTCAGAAACATATATTCACATTTCATATCAAAATATACTTTGACATAACATAAACATATTCTTAACCCCATTTGCCAAATCATACAAAACAATTACTATGTTTATTGTGATTTCAGTAAAAAGTCTAGTATACTTACCTCTTAACATTTTCAGGTACAAGGCTTAAATCTCCTTAACCTATCAATGGAGATTAATCATTTCATAAGCCTCACAATTCACACAAAATACTTTAAATAGCTTACAAAATTGTACACAATACATTTATCACATCAAATTGGTCTAAACACTTGGTTTCTCAAAAACCTGTCATTCTGACCACTTACACTTAACAAAATTTTCTAATACATCAAATGATGTCCAATTACTCTAAATCAGAATATACCATTCTTGACTCAAAATTCCTTCTTATATATGAATATTATATCAAAATTCCTACACAATCCATTCCATACACACCATCGAATCCAAACTACAAACCTGACAGGATCAAGATACTTACTGAACAGTATTCAATCTCCCAATTTTATAAAATCATATACTAACTAAAAAATTATAAAACTATCACATAATTAATCTTAACACATATCTCAGTCCATGATAAATATTTCTCTTCCAAATCACTGCCAAAAATATTTTAAAACTATTTTATTCCATAGCTTTAAAAATCTGTTAATCAAATATTGCAATGAGCTGATACACTTTAGAAATTCATAACACTTCAACCACATTGATCTAAATTCTCAATTCCGAGTATATCATATTAGACATATAAAATTATCATATTCCACAAATTCATAATTTTTGAAGATCATTCAGTAGGACAAACATTGTTCGTCACTGTATTATACTGTTTACACAGGAAATTTTCAGAATTTCAGGGTCATTTTGGTAAATTCACTATAAATTCAATTTCCAGAATTTTCAATCGATTCAAAGTCTCAGATGATCCTTAACATGTCTAATTTCATATACTCAAAATTAAAAACCAGAATCGAATCACAACAATTTATAAAATTCCTAGATCAAGAGGTTATCCAGCAGAAATTCCATAATTCATCATGATTTATCAAACTATCTTATAGATCATCATCAATTCTCATATGATCTTACGAAATACACAACAAATCCTCAATTATACATATTTTCAGAAATCAAAACTTAAAGGAATTAACTTAATTAATACCAATAAATTGAGAAATACGTATGATATACCTCTTAAAATCCAAAATTCCAATTTCTTCTTCTTTTTCTTCTCTTTCTTCTCTTTCTTCTCTTTCTCTCCCCTCTTTTCTCTCTTCTCTCTCTCTAAAAGAGGTAGCTCGACCAAAATGAGAGAATTAGGGTTTTAAAAGTGTATTTTTATACTAAGTGGCTAATTTTTAGTATTTACAAATTTACCCCCAAAACTTTCAAAGTATTACAATTTGGTCCCTAAAATAAATCTAAAGTCATACAAATAAACCCAATACTAATCGTATATCCTTAACCTATAAAATATTACTAATAACAATATATAATTCAAGTATCACCAACATACAAATAAAATACGTATATTTATACATATATAAATACTTATTCTTACCAGTCGTGGATACTGGTTACTACAAGTTGTCTTATAATTCGAAATAAATTGATTGAAATAACATATTGCTAAAGTAACATATGTTATGTAGATTTCTTTATTTTGGAATACCAAAATGAATATGTTTATTGTTTATGCGAAAAACAATTGGCCTACAAAAAGATTTTTTTTTTTTGGCCAAATAATAAGTATATTTGCAATAATAAATGTGTGATAATTATCAAGTTTTCTATGCATGCAATAAGTTAAGTCAAAGAAAGGCTTAAAGTTGGCAGCATTTATTATCAACATTTGATGACTACATTTAGAGTACCACTTACACTTGATATTTCTATCCAAAAATTAAATATCAATGTTGTGCTCGGTTTCTTGTAATGGGGCCCACCTTTGTATATTTATTTATATCATGTATGTATATGCTTAAAATAATGATATGATTGTGAGCTTATTATTTTATTATGTATTCTCTATAAGTTTTATCTACTTATACTATATCTTCCAATATAAATTTTATTTTAATATATAAGGCACTATTTCTAAGAAAGAAAATGATAAGAGATTCCTTAAGAAAATTGAACAACGATTTGCCAAAAATGAAAAATCTGATATAAGTATGCTGCTAGTAAACCTTGTTTCAATAAAATATAATGGCAAAGAAAATTAAAGGGAGTACATCAAAGGATGTCTAATCTTACTTTAAAACTAAAGGCAATAAAGTTAGATCTATCTAATAACTTGCTCGTACATCTAATTTTGATATCTCTTCTTACATAATATAGTTAATATAAAGTAAGTTATAACATCCACAAGTTTAAATGGACTCTTAATGAGCTCATTTCATATTATATGAAATAAGAAGACAAATTAAAGCAAGAAAAGACTAAAAGTGCTCACCTAGCAAGTATTTCTCTAGATAATGTTACTAAATATGAAAAGAAAAAGGAATAAAAGAAAGAAAACTACAACAGGGACTTCATATAATAAGGTACAAAAGAAACAAGATTCGGTCGTTACTTATTTCTTTGTATTACTTGTTTCTTCTACAAAAAAAATTGATTATATGAAGAAGGATTGTTCTAAGTATGCCAAATGACGTGTTAAGAAGGTATATTTCTTAGCTTTTTTTGTTCTAAAGTTAATTTAGGTTCTGTACCTAAAAACACTTGGTGGATAGATACAAGTGCAACTACTCACATAAGTGTGTTTATGAAAGGTTGTCTTATGAACCAGTTTTCAATTGATGCTGAAAGATGCATCTAAGTGGGAAACAATAATGAAGCTCTGATAGAGGCCATAAGATTTTTTAGATTACAATTAGAGATCAAATATTATTTAGATTTAGATGAGACTTATTATGTACCATCATTTAGACATAACATATTTTCTATTTCTAGTTTGGACAAATACAGATATTCTTATTCATTTAAAAATAATAAGTTAGTCTTTTTTAAATTGAAATATTATTGGTACTAGTACTCTTATTGATAATCTTTATAAATTAGATACTTGTACCTCTTTTAATGAATCCTTGCATATTAATAAATTGGGTATAAAGCAAAAATTAACCGATGAGAATTCCATTATATTATGACATAAGCATTTAAGGCACATCTCTAAACAAAGAATATAAAGACTTGTATTGAATAGAATTATTAATTCTCTTAATTTGATAGATTTTAATGTTTGTATTAAATGCAGTAAGGGAAAACATATAAACAATAGAAAAATAGATTTCAATTGGAGTAATAGTATCTTAAAACTAATAAATACTGATATTTATGAACCATTCTCTACGGCTTCTTAGAATAGCCAACAGTATTTTATTATGTTCATTGATAGCTATTCTTATTTTAGGTATCTTTAATTAATTTATAAGAAATCTCAATCTCTAGATATGTTTAAGGTTTTCAAAACTGGAGTTAGAAATCTTTTTGGCAAGAAAATTAAAACTGTCAAATTTAATCGTCATAGTAAATACTACAAAAGTTATGACGAATTAGGTGAACAATGTCTAGGACCTTCTAATAAATTTTTAGATCCATATGGCATCGTCCTACAATACATAATACTTAGGAAACTAAGCATGAATTGTGTTGCTGAGAGACAAAACTGAACACATAAAAATATGGTGAGACGCATGATTAATGATTCTTTTTTACCTGATTCACTCTATAGAGAAGCACGAAATACTACAGTTTATATCAATAATAAAGTTTCAAGTAAAATAGTATCTAAACCCCCATATGAGTTGTAAACTGTCAAAAAGCTTAGTATTATGCACTTGGATGTTTGAGGTTGTCCAGTTGAAGCTTAGCTATATAAGCTTAATGAACAAAAAATGGACTCAAGAATAGTTAGCTGTTATTTTATTAGATATTTTAACTGATCGAGTGGTTTTAAGTTTTATGATCTCTTAAGTAATTCCTTTTTCAAGATGGAAAATGTTAAATTTCTTGTAGATGTTGAGTTTATGGGGCAATAAGGCATATTAAGGATATTGTCTTTGAAGATGATTTTATTTCTCTTCTTTTAACTATTATTTAAAATTATCAAACTTCTTTTTCTGATATTATTCAATAAGCACATCCAAAAATACAAGATAATATACAAGAACTCCCAATCTAAAATAAAGAATTTTCTTTTGTTCATTAAGAGCAATCTCAACAACCTCAAGAGCAAGTGTCATTGAGAAGATCCACTAGAGAAAAGTGTGATTTATGATGATTTTGTTTTCTATCTCCAAAAGCATGAGTTTGATATATGACTAACAAATGATGATCTAATCGATTTCAGTTAAGCCAAACAAAGTTTCAATTCTTATAAATAGATAAAAAGTTCTAATTTTCATAAGTATATAGAGGCCATAAAGATGAGATGAAATCCATGAGAGACATTGACATTTGAAATCTTGTCAAGTTACCTAAAGGTGCGAAACTCATTGATTGCAAATGGATATTTAAAACTAAAGGGAATTGGGAAGGCAACATCGAAATATATAAAACATGTCTTGTTACTAAAGGTTTTACTTAAAAGGAAGGCATTGATTATAAAGAGACTCTCTCCAGTGTCATTGAAAAACTCTTTTAAATCATCATGGCACGTGTAGCTTATTGTTATTTGGAGTTACATCAAATGGACATATTGTATTTCTCAATAGTGATATTGAGGAAATGATATATATGGTGCAGCCAGAAAATTTTGTGTCTAGAGACAAAAAGAATATGGTCTATAAATTAAAAAAGTTCGTATACGATTTTAAGCAAGCATCCTATCCATGGTATCATAAGTTTAAGGAAAGCGCAATTAATGAATGTATATCACAAGTTCAATAAGAGTTAGTTATCTTCTTGGTTTTGTATGTCAATAACATACTTCTAACAAGCAGTGATATAGGCCTATTACACAAAACTAAAAAATATTTATAAAGAAATTTTGCAATAAAAGATTTTAGAGATGCATCTTTTGTATTAGGAATTAAGATACATTAAGATCACACTCAAGGTATCCCGAGTTTATCATAAAAAGAACTATATCTATTACGTGCTTAACAGGTATAGCATAAAAAACTATGCTTAAAGAGGTGCCTATTGTCAATGGTGATAAGTTCAGTCTTGGTCAGTGCTTCAAGAATGAGATTAAACAGAAAGAGATGTAGAAATTTTATTATACATCAACAATAGAAAATCTCATGTATGTTTAAAAGTGTACGTGTCCAGATATTGCATACATTATTGAAATGGTAAGCAAATATTTAAGTAACCCTATAATGAATCATTGGAAAATAACCAAAAAAGACTATTTGATATTTACTAAAAACAAAATATTACATGCTCACATATAATATATGAGATAAATTAAAATCATAATGTATTTTGATCTCAATTTTGCTGAATGCCTAGATACTAATATATCCATATGAGATTATATATATACCTTGGCTGAGTGAGCTATTTCTTGAAAAAGTGCTAAGCAAACACTTATAGCCTTTTTTATTATAGAGATTGAGTTTATAACTTATTTCAAGACATCAAATCATAGGATATTGTTGTAAAACTTTATTAAAGGGCTGCATATTGTTACTGATATTGAAAGACCATTGAAAATTTATTATGATAATAAAACTACAGTGATGTATTCCTATAATAATAGAAACTTTTCGAAGTCTAAGCATATCAACTTCAAGAATCTAATTGTTAAAGAAAGAGTTAAAGTCAATATGTGTCAATAAAAAATATTAGTACAAACTCCATGATTACAGATCCGTTTACCAAAGGTTTACTATCCAAAGTGTTTAATAAGCATATTGCTCGTATGAGTGATGTATTATTTAATGACGTGTATGAATAATAAAAGTTTGTTATTTGATGTTCATTTGGTTAAAGACACACTTATGATTTATTTTCTTATAGAATAAAGTTTGATGAATTATTTGATGAAACTCTGAAATAAGGTTGCACTTTCTACTACAATTTTGCAAAAAATTTAGAATGTATTTAATTCATTGGAGTTATAAAGTAGGACTAGTTGAAAATAGATATGTTTGAGATCACATTTATGTAATTTTCATACTACGCATCCATATTTGATTTATGTCATTAATTATGTTAATATGGTGACCACTGATAGGTCTAGTTGCGAATATGTGTAGCGAATGTCGCTTTGATCTTATAGATAATGGATCAAA
This sequence comes from Ailanthus altissimus, assembly GCA_946807835.1. Taxonomy (NCBI): domain Eukaryota; kingdom Viridiplantae; phylum Streptophyta; class Magnoliopsida; order Sapindales; family Simaroubaceae; genus Ailanthus; species Ailanthus altissimus. Next base: position 20,591,950 of record OX327713.1, on the reverse strand, counting down.
TTGTACCTAAGGTTATGTTTCAAGATAAGATAGCATTTGTTATGCATGTTAAAGTTTACAGCGTGTAATTATTTTCAAGTGACATATGTTGCATAAGTGGGAGATTGTTAGGTTTTATTGTTTATTTTATGTGGGCTCACATATTAAAAATAATTATACATTATGGGTTATCTTAAATAAAGATTAATTTAAATAATCTATTTGCGTTATATCTTAGTAGGCTCTAGAAACATCTAATTTGATATGAGTCTATTATGTATAAAAATTTAATAGTAATTAGATTATGAGTTATGGGATCATAATTTAATCTAATTTATAGAGACTACTTTTAGGGATGTGGTCCCTAAGTCAAATCAATTCGCATAGTATTCTTTTTCACTTTTTCCATCAGGATAACCTTATTGATCCTATATAAATTGATTGTGAAAAGTTATTATACTTTTAATTTTTATTCAAAACTGTTAATCTTCAAGTTCTAATTATTATAAATTTCTCTAATTTAATTTTTTCAATATATCAAAATATCTTGATAGATCTTGAGATATATTTATATGAATATGAATTCAATTTATAATTATGTCTAACATCAAATTTCTTAAAAAGCCCTATACCAAAATAGTGAGATATTAGTGAGAACTATTAATAATCGAATATGATGGAAAATATTAGATTAATAGGACAATACTAACCATGATTTAGAAGCAGAACCATATCACTATTGAGAACATATATTATCCAATGTCCAATGGTTACGACAGTGCAGTTAGAAAAGTGTCGCCGAAGAGTTTGCTAAATTACATTATCAGTTGCGGTATCAACAGATGTTGTAGCTTCATCAAGCACTAAGACCTTACTTTTCTTCAACAGCACACAACCAAGACATAGCAGTTGCCGTTGGCCCATACTCCAATTGTATCTGTTTTTAGTAGCTGCATCATCCGTTACCATAGACAATTAGGCTTCTGTGCCAAATTAAGGAAAATTTTACTAAAGAACATTCAAAATAATAGAAGAAAAGGCAGACCTCTTGAATTCAGTTTTCCTTTTTTTCTTCCTAATTTCATTCTCAAGTTGGCACTTATCCAAACCTAAAGCATTTAAATAAATGTCAGCAAACCAAATCTTCAACAACCAAGTCCAATAAACACACAACCAGAGATTTAGGAACATAGATGCTATAAAAAAATTCTTTCTACACTCTAGTTAAGAGGAACCCGCCTCCCAAATTTCCCCATCTATGTATTCTTCAAGTGGGTCTAGATTATTTCGTATAGTCCCTTCAAACATGGTTGGATCCTAAGGAATGATGCTTAGTCTTGACTGCTAATCATGCAGTCTAATTAGTGAGATATCAATGCCATCTATTACATTCTGACCAGCAGCAGGGTAAAAAATTCCGAACAGTGTCTAAATCAGAGTTAATTTACCACTGCTTGTTCTCCCGACAATGTTAGTTTTCATCCCTCTTGGGAAAGTGCATGTGAGACCTTGCAACACAAGTGGAAGGTGTGGGTATAACGGATCTACTCAACAATCATAATTGTTAATTATGTAAACATGGCATAAATCTAAAAATTCTTGTTGTTGCATTAAACGGGTAACGCTATTTGCAGACCAGGAAGATCAACTTCCCCATGTGATGGCCAGGTAGTCTCAGGACGACTTGCTTCTATCACAAGAAGAGGCTCACTGGGAATACAAGTGTACTGTAATATTCTCTCAACTGATATAATCTTGTTCCCTAGCTCGCAAAGGTCCCATATGACTAAAGCTTGTAAAGCATTTGGATTGAGTCTATAGGTCACAGCTAAAACAGCAATTGCTTTAGGGAAGGAAAAGAATGGAAGGTAAGGAAAAATAAAATTTGTTTCACTATCTTTCAATATTTAATGTCAATAGAAAGGATATTAAACGATTCATAGGTGAACTATATACCTGGATCAATGACTCCCTTTGGGATAGAAATTATGAAAATCAAGGAGAAAGAAAATATAATAGAAGATAACATATCTATGCGGACACACAGCCATTCCATGGCACCAGCAATATGAAATTTGGGCCGGCAATATCCATCTATCAATTTCAGATTTGAATCTCGAAAACTTGATTCTTGATCGAAGCGCCTGATAGTTGTTGATCCCGAAATGGTTTCGGCAAAATGTTGTATCACTGGAGCCTTGCATACTCCGGCCAACTGTGAAAGTTCTCATGCTGGAGGTATGTAATATTGCTGAATCATTGTAACATATCATGAGAAAACTTCTAATACAAGTGGCATATTACACGTTAGTACTCTATAATTTCTTTGAAGATTTCCAACTTAGAAAAATAAGGCAATACAATAATTACAAGTAACTTATTAAAAATTAATACAAATTCTGTTTTACAGTCAATATAAAAAAATTCTGTAAGTAGACTGGAAATCTCCCAATGGTGTAAAACATAGATAGCAATAGCCATTATAATTGCTACAAAATTTACATGTTTCTTTAAAATGCATTCCTTATATTGAAGAGTTAAGTTCAGAATTTGTTAGACTGAAAATAAAAAAATCTTAGGGTCATTGAGTACTTAAGGCCTGCATCAAATTTGTTTATATCTAGGTTGGTTTGCAACATGAGAATGGCTTAATAAAAGTACATTCTCAATCATGACTCCGGCTTGAATAGATTTAGATAACTGTCATGCATTGTACCAAAAAAAAAGGCAATACGTGTGAAATTTGATGCAGTAAGCTAACTTCCTATGGAAAAGATACTTCAAAATACTGGTTGTTATGAGCAGTGGCAATTCATTTATAATCTAGAGTATCTAATATTTAGAAAAGAGAAAAAAAGAAATGAAGTAAGCAAACAAAATATGAAAGTGTTAGCTGATGATAAATATTTGAAATGAAAACGCCGCGCGAAGACACAGTTGGGATAACTTATAAGAGTTGCAAAGTGCGCAATGATTACCTGATACCAGAAGCAGATAGCAACCACGGGGATAAAAACAATGAAAACCTTCCATTTAACCTGGGACATCACCGCTATGATTCCTAAAAGTCGAATTATTGAGAAAGCGAAGCCCCAAAATCAATTTTGAATTTTCATATCAATACTTTGGTCTGTGGAAAATTTCAAAAAAATAAAAAAATACTTTGGTCTGTAGAAGCCTATGAAAGTGAAATCAGATTAAAAAATCAACTACTCATTAGTTTGTATTACTATGATTCTCAGGAAAATCAAGAGATAAACATAGAAGAAGATGCTAACTAATAGCAAAGATATAAATGTCATTTAAATCCATAAAATATACTGATGTTTAAAACACTTAAAATGTCCACTACATAGGATACTGACTAACCCTGTTTAGAATTCTCCCACTTGGTGTTGCATCAAAGGAGAACAGGGGGGCATGGAATAGGCACAAATGCATTTTATTAAAAAACAGATTGGCTGTTTTGTATCCAGTTGTTGCAAGTACTGTAGATCTTGCAAGGATGAGAAAAGAACTTCCAACAGCCATAGCTACATAGACAATTATCAATATAGATCCTCCAACAGCAGGTTCTGCATCCTCCGACACTGAAGTTGCCTACGCCATCCAATAATTTCTGCTAATTTGAAGGATTTGAAACAGAATCTGAGCCAACAATATAAAGGGCATAAAAGCTCCTCCATATACCATTGTGATATATTTCCAGCATACTGAAAACCCAACGCTGCCTCTTCTCTCTCTTCTTCTTAGACAGGCTGCCCTTTTGACCCTGCTATGTCGTCTACTTAATCAATTTAAAAAACTTTATTTTCTTCTGTTTTGATAACTCCATTAGTAGGATTCATACAACCATTTTCTTTGGTCATACTTATTTCTTCATAAGCTGACTATTTCTCCATGTAATCGAGTACTAGTAAAGCTTGCTTATAGGCACCAACAAGCTCCACAAAGTCATTTCCAGAGTTTAGAATTCATCATACCTTCCAGTTTGGGCAATCTTTCCATCTTTCATCACCTAAAAGCCAGGTACAAGTTGATTATAAGGGATAACAATGTTAAGCTTTGATATTTTTCACAAGTTGTTCAAGATAAGAACAAGTTTGAAATTCTATTTTTACTAAGTTAGAATTCAGTTGAGAATAAACTGGAATTAACTTGATTCCAGGAGTTGTTTTGAATTCAAAATAATGTAAAAGCTTATTTTACCAACAGTTATCTTATCTATTGCAGTGTATATATTTCAGAACAAGTATTACACAATTATGCTTGTCCTTCATCTTAATTTCCATCCCTTTAAACCTATAAACCTCTATTTACTTTCTTGAGTTCTTAACATGATATCAAAGCTATATTGATCTTAAGGGTAGTATTTGTGTAAGTAAAACTAGTAAAGCCTAACCTCCATTAAAAACCTCTAAAGTCTGCTTTAAATCTAAATGACCTCAAGGTTATTCACTGCTCCAACTCCACCACCTTTCACAGGTGAAAACTATTCTGTCCAGGAAATAAAGATGAAGGCATATTTGAGGGCTTTTGATTTGTGAGATACACTTGAAATAAGAAAAAAGCCTACCCAATTGCCTCAGAATCCAACCATTGCCCAAATGAAACAGTACAATAAGAAATATGCTAAATACTATAAAGCTTTATCTGCAATACATTCCTCTGTAACTGATGCAATCTTTTCAAGGATTATGACCTGTAAAGGAGCAAAACAGGCATGGGACAAGCTCAAAGAGGAATTCCAAGAAAATGACACTACAAAACAAATTCAAGTGCTTAACTTATGAAAAGCATTTGAAGTCTTGAAAATGAAAGAGAATGAGACTGTCAAGAATACTCAGACAAGCTCATGAAGATTGTCAATCAATTTAGACTGCTTAATGAAGAATTGATAATTCAAAAGGTTCTGGTGAGTGTGCCTGAAAGGTTTGATGCAAAAATTTCATCTTTAGAAGACTCAAAAGATCTCTCTAGATGAATCTTATAGAGTTAGCCAATGCCTTAAAAGCTATTGAGTGAATATGAGCTATAAGGCTTTATGAAATAAGCAAGCTGGTGAAAATAAGGGGGGGAAAAGGAAAGAAGGTGAAGAAAATAAGAATGCTGGAAAAAAATGGCAAGTTTCCACCTTGTCCTCATTGTAAAAAAAGAAGTCATTCTGAAAATTATTAGTTCAAGCCTGGAGTCCAGTGCAAAGCTTGTAACCAGCTGGGGCATATTGCTAAAGTATGCAAAAACAAGGGAAATGCACAAGCACAACAGGCACAAGTAATTAAAGAATAGGAGAGCCCAATAGAGAACCTGTTTACAATCACTTGCTATTATACTAATGAAGTCAAGAAGAGGTCCCAATATTCAAGTCATATGATCTCTGAAGAAGAAAATTTTAGTGAACTAGACAAGTCCTACAAGTCTAAAGTGCAAGTGGTAAATAGAGCATGGATAGATGTCAAAGGCAAGGAATAGTTTCCATTAATACTCAATTAGGTACTAAAGTTATTTTTTGATGTATTATTAGTACCTGATATAATCTAAAACTCGTTTAGTGTAGGTTAATTAATAGACAAATAATATACATTACTATTTAAGTAAAGTAAATGCATCATTAATGATCCCTCTAGCTGTGAGCTCATAAGAGTAAAAATGCAAGATAGAGTATTTTCTGTAGACTAAAAATAATTTGATTTGCTTTTCCTAGCCATCTTGATAGTTTTTTATTGTGGCACAAAAGACTTGAACACTTTAGTTACTGCATTCTAATGAAAATGCATGAAGATAAGCTAGTTATGAACTTGCCTTCAATTACTCATGTCAATGATGTGTGTGTTGGCTATCAATATAGTAAGCAGTGCAAATTGCTCTTTGTTGAAAGTACTTGGAGTGCATCTGAAAAGTTTTAGTTAATCCATTCTGACTTATGTGGTCTAATGAGTATTGTATCACTAAATGGGAGTAAATACTTTTTACTCTTCATTAATGACTACACTAGGTTTTGTTGGGCGTACTTACTTAAGCAAAAATCATATGTTTTTGCAAAATTTTAGAACTTCAAGTCAATGGTAGAGAAACAAATTGGGAGATTCATTAAGATGCTCAAGATTGATAATGGGACTAAGTACTATTCAAATGAATTCATGTTTTTTGTATCATGGTTAGAATCAAACATCAGTTAACTATTCTTTACACACCTCAACAAAATGGTGTAAGTGAAAGGAAGAACAAATCAACCATAGAAATAGCTTGATGTCTGTTCTTTGAGAAGAATCTGCCTAAGAATTTTTTTGCAAAAACTGTAAATACATCTATATACTTACTAAATTTGTTGTCCACCAAAGCCTTAAAAGGTAAGTCTCATTTTGCAGCTTGCTCATCAGTAAAACTTTCAGTAGAGCATCTGAAAGTGTTTGACTGTATTTGCTTCTCATATGTTTTAGATAAAAAAAGAGACAAGTTGGATCAAAAATTTGACATTGACATCTTTGTGGGATATAGCAGTGCATCCAAGGGGTACAAAATCTTTAGTTTAAAATCTGAAAAAAAAAAAATTATCGTTAACAAAAACGCAAATTTCAATAAGCTTGCACGCTAGAATTGGAATAAAGTTAAAGACAAGTTGGTTAAGATATAAGAGGAAAAATGGCGTCAGTTTCTGGTGAGAGAGAGAGAGAGAGAGAAGCCGCCATTTTTCCTTCGCAAGTGCAATTTTCTTTCTATATTTAATTACTGGATTAACAAATACTGCCCCTAAGTTTTTTCACAATAACAAATAACGGAAGATATTTTTTTAATTGTTACTTGGACGCCACGAAATAACAGAATTGTTAGTTGACGCCATTAATTTGAAGGACGAAATTGTAAGTGATAATTATTCAAAATTGCAATTATTTCCATAAAGAGTGTGTATGTGGGTGTATATATAAAATGATTTAGTTAGCGATGTCAACAACATTGTAATGTGATATTTGTTAATTTATGAGTTCAGCACTATTTTGGAAAACGACATAAGTGCTTATTACAGAGCGAGTAATATTACTCATTGGAACAAAATTTTATAGACACATATATGCAAATACAATATGATTAATAGTAGGTAATTATTTTTTTTACTATTATATTATAGCTACAACTCTATTAGTACATATATATAATAATAATAATCTTGTTAATTACATAATTCATTATATAGTGAAACACTATACATGCTGCTATTTAATTAATCTATGAGTTTTACATTATTTATTATATGTTATAAAGTCATATCACATGTTTAGATTATGGTATGCTACGTTGTCTAGTAAAACAAAACTCTTCCTCTCTTATATATATGTATAATTGGAGAATTGTTAGAACTATTAAGATTGTGTATACATTAAAGTTCAATAAAATCAAGTGAGAGCATATTACTTGTTGACCATAATATATGAATCCAATTATCATATGGAATATGTTGTGAATACTTAGGAATTTATATTAGTCTCTTCCTTTTTCTTGTTTGAGAAAATTTGTAAATATCATTTTCTTTTTTTTCTTTTTTTTGAATAGTAAAAAGGAGTTGGGAAAATTTTATTAATAATAAATTATTAAGAGGAATTGGTAACAAAAAAAAATTCATACAAAATTTAATAGTATGCCCTTTTAATCTAGGTACGGTCCATCTTGTTATAATAAAATTAGATAAGTTTTAGTTTATCGCGAGTGAAGGAACCTAATTAAAGCTAACTCACTTTACCCAGAAAGCAGGTGGTGTTGGTTAGATCTTTATTTTAGTTTTCTAATTTACCTTTGAAAGTACTAAAATGTCCCTCTCAAAGTAACAGCAACTCAGTTGATAAATAAGGGAGATATCTGAAATTTTAGACAAGCTTTCTATCTTTGTGAATGTAAGAACAACCTCAAGGGAGGTAATTGATAATTCACTTAATTTGCTGTTGTCATCCAAATTTGGCACAGATATGGTAATCTAACCAAGACAAGAGACGTAAGCATGATTTTTCTATATTATTTTGCATAATATGGATTATCTAAATTTTATTATAAAAATCTTATTTTAAAACAGAGAAATAAAAAACGAAATTGTTGAATATTGTTACCTAATAATTAATGTTAGTAATTTGATTGTTAAAGTAGTGGATTTAAGTTATGACGAAAGTTTTCAGTTGTTTCGGAGTTGAAGTATTGAATTCGAATTAAATTGAAATCTTTCTAATTGTTTAAAAAAATTATTTATTTTTTTATTTATAAAAGTTGTTTATTACTCTCTAATTAGAATATATAATACTTGTTGTATCCTTTAATAATGAAACAGACATTGGCATTATTTTAGTTCATGGAGCCACTTCAGGTCAGAAAATGCAAAGAAAGTTCAATGGGGTGGTCCCACTATAAGAATTTTATAATGGAAAATTTGTGACCAAGACTTTTTGTCATTGTTTGGCCCCTAGGAAAGTATTTTTATTTCGTATGTGCCAAGTGAGGTCAGAATATGCAAAGAAAAGTTCTTTTGGCTGCTCTTACTATAAGATTTTTATAATGGGAAATTTGTGACCAAGACTCTTTATCATTGTTTGGCTACAAGGAAAGAGTGAGATAGTAAAAGCACAGAGAGGAAACTTTATTAAGTACCTACCGGAAAAGCAGAAGCTGAGTTGAGGGAAATCTTTATAGAAAAGGGAGGATCGATGAGACGGGGATTGATGAAATGAAATTCTTGAATCTTATTGTAAAAGAGACTTTAAGATTACATCCTCCTACTCCTTTGCTACTTCCAAGAGAATGCATGGGCTATCGGAAGAGATTCTAAATATTGGATTGAACCTGAGAGCATTATTCCAGATAGGTTCCTCGACTGTTCTATAGACTACAAGGGAACTAACCTTTGTGTACATCCCATTTGGAGCTTTATTCTAAAAATTAGCTGTTTGTTTTTGTGAATCCGTAACTAAAATTCCAAATAAGACTTGGTTGTTTTCATGTTCATTTCAGCTCGTACTATATCATGAATGTATATTAATTCTCGTCACTCCTGTTAGTTTTTCATATATACTTTTTTTAATTTTTTTAAAAATTTATTTATTACACCTAAAATGGTTTTTTTATTTTTTAAATAATTTAAAGAATACAAATTATAAAAAAAGCAATAGATAATTTTAAAATATTTTAAGAAAAAGTAGTTTATATAAAGAATCTTGTAATGAATCTTGATTTCACTAAGAGGTGGATATATAAATTCAAAATTTGCCCCTTTTAAAGTTTGCCAAATTTAAATATTTTCAATTGTATTTATTGCTTTTGAAGATAGATTATCAATTTTGCGTATACTTTAAACCATTTTTTTTAAATATTATTAAATGTAATATCATCAAACAATCAATAATATTACCTCGTAAAACTCTTAATATAAAATCAAAAAATTATTAAGATGTTATACAAAAATTAGATATATTTATTATAGTTCATCCGAACTTACAACTTTCTTATAAAAAAAAAAAAAACCTTTAGCAAATGGATTATTCCAACTTGAATCTCTACCCCAATTTAGGATGGAGATTACCTATCCCATTAAAGATGGGATAACTTGCCCTCTATATGAGAGATAAAACTACCTCCCTAAAGAGGGATAAAACTATTTTTACGGAAGAAAAAATTAATCTTACAAAAAAAAAAATATCTACCTTAAATATGAGAATAACTATTTAGAATTATTATACAAAAAGTACAAAAAAAACTATCACGCAGAAGGATACATAGGACTACCATTTTACACTTAAAACCTTCATATATTACAAACTAATAACTATTATCAAACTCCCATGCACCAAACACTATAGCTATATTATACTAACTAAGCATATGATCCAATAACATTGGTTACTCTAAATGGGCGGCAATCCGGTGGCTTCGCACTAGATCAAGCGGAGCACGAGGCTACGGGAGCTGTGTTGCTCTGGTACAATGGCCGAATGTCTGACAGTGATCAGCACGGTAGCAGGTCAGAAAAACAACTGAAGATGAAAAGGAAAGCTGGCAAGTAGCTGAGTCAAATCTGGGCTGAGTGGAGGGTGTCGTTGGCAATGGCCAAGGAGGACAGCACGTCACCTCATCGACGACGTTCAGGATCCCGTCCAAGTTGGACCCAGCCAGAGGATGGCTAGAAAACGGTCGAATGAGCAACCGACGATGAATGGAAGAGCTCGGTGGGCTGAGAAGGCTTGGCGACGGCTGAGGGATCTATAGTGCCTTATTGGTGCTCACCAGCCAGAAGACACACACTCGTCTAAATCTGAAATGGGAAGACAAAATAAAACAATGCAAAGGAAAAACGAAAAACAAGAAAATCCACCGGAGAAAGGCCAAACGCCTTTCTCTAGAGGTAAAGGCAGGTGATTATTGTGCTTAATTAAGAGATTAGTTATTTTGTGTTCAGGGTTTTTCTTATACTTTAAACCATTGAAAAAGCACAACTTGAATTTTGTGTTTCGTCATAAATTCATAATATCTTCTTGAACTTTTATCTTACTTTTTCCTATCTATTTTTTTTTAAGTCATTTTTGGGGTATTGCATTCCCCTCTTATATGGGGGAATTTATCCATCTTCCATAAAGGAGCCGAGTGAAACCAAAGTTTCATGTTCGGTTTTGAATTAGAGGCGTTAAAAAGTAAATTGATATATCTAATCATCATAAATGGTCCAATATTTGATTATAATTATTTAATATTTTCAAAAAGTGTGTTGGAGAAAAAATTTTAAAAACTTTTTAAATGGCTAATAATTTATAAATATTAATGTAATTTTAATATTTTAAGTTACATATTATTAACTATCATTATTATATTGGTTATAATATTTAAATTAGTCATTAAATCTATATTAAATATTTTACTAATTTAAATATTTGAGAGTTACAAACATTTATTTATATCAATATTATTATTTGGGAGCTATATATTTTAAACTATTGTAAGAGTTACAATATATTAAATTATTTTTATTAAATATTAGAATTAATTCTAAGAGTTACAAATTTCAAACATAAATTATATACTAATAATGGAGTTACATAATATTTAAAATAACGCTAAATTAATATTAGTATTAATTCCTTAAGCCTTATTTACCTTTATATAAAAGGTGCTAATCTTTCATTAAAAAGGTGCATGAGTGAGTGGAGAAAAAACAAAATAAAGAAAAGTGCTATGTATATATATTTTTAAAAGAATATACTTTTTTTATTGTGTTTTTGAGTAATTTTAACAGTAGAGAATTTGTATGATTGTTTTATGGTTGTGCTATTCGAGGAAGATGATTGCGAGTATATATTCGTCACAACCACACAAAGAGGAGAACTATTTGGCTTTAAGATAAAACTCTCTAACATACCTCTTTATGCTCAATGTTAGATTCTATATTTCTTTACTTTTTATTTTCTTTTATATATGTTGTTTATATTTATTTTATTTTATTTTTTGTCTTTCATATGCAATAACATATATTATAAAATATGGTTAAAATAAATTTATCTAAAAAATTACACTGCAAACATTATTTTTCAATGACAGATTAACTAACTTAAAATTAGAAAACTATATGATTTTCTTGTTGTTTTTAGCATTACTCACTTACTCTACTAATATTTTAAATTACCTAAAAAAAAACTCTATTGTTACAAAAATTCTATTAAATCTTAATTTTTGTTATCTTTTTCCTAATCTATCTTTATATTGTTGACATCATTTTTACTAATTATTTTTATAAATTATTATTGATTTTTTAAAAATATAATACTAAAATAATAAAAATAATAAAACCCATAATATATATATGTTATGATGGAAGGATGAATATTTAATACTTTTGAGAAAGAATAAATATATTACAATTTTATTGTATTTATTATTTTTTAGTAATTTTATTTGAAATATATTAAAAATCTATAACATAGTTATTCTTTTAAATAAGCATTAAATATTAATGTATTGAAAATATTAAATATTAATAAAAATATCAAATAAATAATAATAAAATAATTAGAATGTTCATCACTCACCATAACATAAATAATAATTTTATTATTATAATATTTTAGTTATTTGTTTAGTCTTTTTAAAAAAAAATAAAAACCATAATGTATTTATTCTTTCAAAAGAGCATTAGATGCTAATATATTTAAAAAATATTAAATATTCATAAAATTCTAATATATAAAATTAAAAAATAAAATAACTTAAATGTTCATATTTTTATTTATGTTATAATTTTTTTAAAAATAAATTATTAATTTCTGAAAAAATTACAAGGATGATGAGATCAATAAAGTTATGAATGTAAGGGCAAATTAATGAAAGGACAATAGGCATTAAAATTTAACAAAATTTTAATAAAAATGAGAATATTTTTTAAATTATACAAAAATATTTTTAAAAAATAAGTGAATGATACTGAAAATAAAAAAATATAATTAGTCGCGGTCCTTTAAAGTATTTAAAAAACTATATAAACTAACTTAAATGATATTCAGAGCTTTTCTGCCTGGCTTGTTTCACACTACTGAATTCCGTCAAATTCCAACTTGAAACGGCATCTCGTGTCGGTGGAAGTGCTCTGTCTGAGGTATGGCCGTGGGGCGGAAAGCACTCTTTATTAAATTTTGTTTCAGGTGTTATATTCATTTTATTAAAATTCCCACAATTCCCTCAACGTTGATTAAAACAAAATAAAAGAAAAATAAATTATCAATTTCATGGATGGTTATCACTAAGACTACATTATTAAATGATTATTCCGGGTTTTTTTTTTTTTTTACTTTAATTATTTGATTACTGATGCTTTAGAAATTCAATTACACCTATTTTGTTAAAAATAGTTGACAAAATTAAACACTGTGTTACAGATTGATCCTGCTTTTGTGACTTTACCTCTTTACCTCTCTCGGTTTGAAAAATGAACCCCAGATGTGTGTGTGTATATATATATATATATATATATATATATATATATATATATGGCGGTGGCGGCAAGAAACCTGTTTAAGGAGGGTAATTTTGAACAATAATTAAATAAAAAATTTAATGATTATCTTATTATAATTTTATATAAAAAAATATTTGAATTATCTGTTAAAGTGAAAGTGATAATTTATTTATTTTATTTTTAAAATTATTTAATAAAATTATCAATTTTTTAAATTAGATGAAAATAAAAATTATTAATAATATCAATTGACAATAAGAAGAAGTTAAAGAAAATTAATAATTTTATTAAATTTAACAAAATAAATTATAAAAAAAAGAGTAAAAATTAATAATTTTAAAAACATGTTGAATAAGCTGTTACTTTTACTATTACATAAGAGTTTAAATGTACTTTACTCACACAAAAAATACTAAAATTGAGCCAGTAGTATCCAGTCATTTTTTGGCAGCCTCGAGATTATTTTCTAGTAGTCAAGAGAGGTCAAAGTGATAAAAGGAAGCCAATTTTGAATAAAAGACCTTAAGGCTTAAGTTATATAACATTGAAGTCCAATAGTCAAGTAGGTATTATTTCACTTTAGATTTTGTGTACGCATCCTTTATTCAAAGAATTTGTTTTGAACTTGACGCAAGAGTTCTTCATTCAAAATGCATCTCAATTTTTTCCACACCTTCTTCTTCCTTCATCTAACACCAACTATTTCATCTGTTTGCCTTTCGAATTTAAAAAGGAAAAAAAATGAAGATACTTGTCCTTATTCAAAATACTTTAAATTTCAATAAAACACAGATTTTTACATTAAACATATATATAATAGAAAAAAAATGCAATTTTTGATAGATGTTCAAAAAATAAATATTGAGTGGTATCCAGTCATTTTTGGCAGCTTCAAGATTATCTTCGAGCGGTCAAGAAAGGTCAAAAGTGATAAAAAGAAGCCAATTTTGAATAAAGACCTTAAGGCTTAAGTTATACACTAATGGAGGATATACATATATATATATATATATATATAATGAAATTAATATGCATCTCTAACAGGCCTTGCAACAATATTACATTCCTCTAGCATCCTCTATTGTTCACATGGAACTTAAATTCCCCTCATTTTCAACTTTTATAACCTTTCTTCTGTTGGTCTTACTGGTACTGAAATTGAAGAAGAGAGCCAAAGGCAATGACAGAACTTCCCATCTACCACCAGGGCCACGGAAATTACCTCTTATAGGAAATCTGCACCAGCTTGCTGGCTCTGTACCTCATCAAAGACTCAGAGACTTGGCCAAGAAATATGGGCCTCTTATGCATCTGCAGCTTGGAGAAGTTTCCACTGTTGTTGTTTCTTCTCCAGAGTTTGCAAAAGAAGTAATGAAGACCCATGATGTTATCTTTGCATCAAGGCCTTGTGATCTAGCTGTGAGAATTATGACTTATGATTATAACGATCTAATATTTTCACCATATGGTGATTACTGGAGACAACTACGAAAAATCTGTGTATCAGAGCTTTTAAGCATGAAAAGGGTCCAATCCTTCCGATCAATTAGAGAAGAAGAGGTGGGTAATCTGGTTAAATGGATTGGTTCAGAAGCAGGATCAGTGATTAACTTGACTGATAAAGTTTACTCATTAATGTATGGTATCACTTCAAGGGCAGCCTTTGGCAAGAAATCAAGAGAACAAGAAGTATTTGCCTCAGTTATAGAGGACACCATAAAAGTAGCTGCAGGATTTAATATTGCAGATTTTTTTCCTTCTATTGGATTGCTGCAATGGATCACTGGAATCCAGTCTCATGTAGAAAGACTGCATCGTGAAGCTGACAGAATAGCTGAAAACATTATCAATGAACATAAGAAGCGCAGGGAATCGTTGAAAATTGGCAGGAATGAAGAAGATGAAGATCTTGTTGATGTTCTCTTGAGAATTCAAGAGTATGGTCAGCTTGAATTTTCCTTAAGTACAGACGGCATCAAAGCAGTAATAACTGTAAGTAACTAATTCAGGCTAATTTAGTGTCCATTTATAAGATGAGTGGGAGCAATTACAAGTTTTCGTAAAAATCCATATTGTCTTTCTTTTTGTCCTTGTAAATTAAGCCATGTACATTATAAAATATCTTTTCAGGACATTTTTGGTGCTGGCAGTGAGACATCTGCTACTACTGTAGATTGGGCAATGTGCGAACTGTTGAAAAATCCAAGGGTTATGATAAAAGCACAAGCTGAGGTGAGGGAAGTCTTTAATAGAAGAGGGGGGGTCGATGAGACGGGAATTGATGAAATGAAATTCTTGAAGCTTATTGTAAAAGAGACTTTAAGATTACATCCTCCTACTCCTTTGCTACTTCCAAGAGAATGTGGCCAGAGATGTGAGATCAATGGATTTGACATACCTGTCAAAGCCAGAATCATTGTTAACGCATGGGCAATCGGAAGAGATTCTAAATATTGGATTGAACCTGAGAGCTTTATTCCGGAGAGGTTCCTTGATTGTTCTATAGACTACAAGGGGACTAACTTTGAGTACATCCCATTTGGAGCCGGAAGGAGGATATGCCCTGGAATGTCATTTGGTCTAGCCAATGTCGAGCTTCCACTAGCAATGTTGTTGTATCACTTTGATTGGGAACTCCCAAATGGAATGACGCATGATGATTTGGAAATGACAGAGGCCTTCGGTTTGACTGTTAGAAGAAAAGATGATCTGCACCTGATTCCCATTCCTCATCCTTGTCCTGTTGAATAATCCCAAAAGAAAGCAATATAGCTGTTTGTTTTTGTGAATCTGTTACAAAAATTCCAATAAGACTTTGTTTTTTTCATGTTCATTTCGGCTGTTTGTTTTTTGTATTTTAAATTGTCTTCACTCCTCTAAAATTTTCATATATACTATTTTTTTTTAATTTGATAAAAAAAAAAATTATTACCCCTAAAAGGGTAATTTATTATTTTTTCTTTTAAAAAATCCAGAAAAAAGGTAACAGATAATTTTAAAATATTTTAAGAAAAAGTTGTTTATACAAAGAAATTTAAGAGAAACAATAGTAATTTTCCCAAGGAAAAATGAGTAATAAGAAAATAATCGAAAATGGCTTATAAATCACATGTGTGATAGGATGACAGAATTCATACGAGTGATAAATATGGTATTAATCTGTACATTCTTGTAATTACTCTTGATTTCACTAAGAGATGGATATATAGATTCAATATTTTTCCTTTTAAAGTTTGCCAATTGTATTTATTGATTTCGAAAATAGATAATCAATTTTATGTATATTTGCGTATACTTTTAAACCATTGAAAAAAACATAACTTGAATTTTGCGTTTCTTCATAAATTCATACTTTTTCTTGAATCTTTATCCTATTTTTCCCATATGTTCTATGCTTCTTCTAAAAAGTCACTTTTGAGAACAAAGTAAATTGTTATATCGAATCATTATAAATGGTTCAATATTTGATCAAGTTTACTTAATATTTTCAAAAAGTGTTTTGGAGAAAAAGTTTTGTAAAATAGTTAATAAGTTATAAAATATTAATGTAATTTTAATATTATGATCAACTATGATTATTATATAGTTTTTATAATATTTAAATTAGCTATTAAATCTATATTAAATAATTGAGAGTTAAATATTTATTTATAATATTATTATTATTTTTTAGGATTATATATTTTTAATTACTTAGGAGTTATAGATATTAAATTATTCTTATTAAATATTAAAATTAATTTTAAGAGTTACAAATTTCAAACATAAATTATATATTAATAATGGAGTTACAAAATATTTAAAATAATGCTAAATTAATATTAGTATTAATACTTTCAGCCTTATCTACTACTATATAAAAGTTGTTAATCTTTTATTAGAAATGTCTGTGAATGAGTGAAGAACAAAAAAGAAAATAAAATTGTTTTAGGTATATGTATATATACTTTTAAAACAAATTTATATTTTTTATTTTTATATTTTTGAGCAATTTTGATAATAGAGACTTATCATAATCTATTTGGATTGCTCGTCAACAATGAAAACTTCAAAATATTATTTGTTTTAACCATGAGAACTAATTGAGCTATTTCAAAGAATATAGGGACAAATCTTCATAGGATAAACTGGCAATTATTTTAAAATAACAAAAATAATAATAATAATAATAAGCAATCAAATGATAAAAAGTAAAATACTAATAAAGATCAACTCACTTGATAAAAAATTTAGATGTTAGTAAATACTAATTGATTATGAAATAAAAGTGTATTGTGATAATAAATATGCAAAAGGATTTTAATTGATAAATTAAAATTTATTGAGAAATGAGATAAAATTATCTTTTCAGTATAATAATAAAGTTATAATAAGAATTTTAAAAATGTCGTTAAATATTTTAGGGGAGTATTCTATAAACTAATTTTTTAAAAGTAATTCCTTATCTCCTTCTATCAATTGTTGCCAAAATTTGATAAAATTACAAAATAAGTGTTTTAAGAGAAAAAAAAAGTTTTATCAAACAATTCTCTTGTGAGAAAAGATAAAATATACAAGAAAACGATAACAAAAATAATAAAGAGAAACTGTAAATTTTAAAAGATTACATTGTTATTATTATATTGTGTATTACAATATTATAGAGACAGTCTTTATATAAACTTTAGGTTAACATAAATAAAAAAATATAAATACATAAAAAAAAATCAAATATAACTTATTAATTATAAAATACATATAGTAGATAATTAATATATTGATATTTTATATCTTTAATATCCCCTTTCAAACTCAAATAGAAGCTTGAGTTTGAAAAAGAATATATTTTATTGTAATGGTGGGCATTGAAAAAATCAATCACTTACGAATGCAGACGCATTGAATGAAACTTGAAACCAACCATTGTGAGTGCAAGTGCGTTGCCAACCACTGTGAGTGCAAACGCATTGATAAAGAAACAGAAAATCAATCGTTGCGAGTGCAAGTTCGTTGTCAACCACTGCGAGTGCAATCGTGTTGATAGAGAAAAATTAACTGTTGCAAGTCAAGTATGTTAAGAGATTATTCTACTAATTTATTTGAAAATTGCAAAAACAAAAAAGGAAAAAAAACCAATAAAAATTACAAAATTACAAAATTGCCCAAAACTTAGATAAACTGCAAACTGTTCATATAACTTTAAAAAATTTACAAAAAGACTCCTATTGTAAATTGGATCACCGAAATTTCAAAAGGAGACCTGGGACTGATAGATCCAGCGGAGGGGAGTTGAATGGAGCCGACAGTGAGAAGCAACTCTCTGAAAAACGGCGAAGATCTAAGGTGGACAGCAGCTCTGTTCAGAGGCGCATGGAGACGCGTGCAGCTTCGGATCGACAAGATTTCGGTGCCGTTGGAATCTCCGGTTGATTCTGAGTGCAGTCGTCGGGGTGGTGCACACTAACGCGTCGAAAATCAGTCGGAATCTAAGGCTAACAGTAACGGCGAATGAGAGTTTGGTCGGTGCGTGAAGGAGCGTGCGACGGCGGAGAAGCTTGATTCCGACGAGATTCAACTGGCTGGTAGCGTCTGAACTTTTTAGGTTGGACGGTGTTAATTATGGCGAACTCTGGCGAACTTCCGATGATATTCCGATAAAATTCCGGTGAACTTTCTAAGAGTTTTCGAAAAAAATTTGACAAGTTCTGCCGAACAATAAAATAGTGAAATAATTGAACTGTAAACTCTAATACCATATGAGAAAAAATAAAATATAAAAAAAAATAACAAAAATAAAAAAGAAAAATAATAAAATTTAAAAATGTTATAGAAATAGTCTTTATATAAATTTTAGATTAATATAAATAAAAAAATATAAATATATAAAAAAAAATAAATATAATTTATTAATTATAAAATATATATAATAAGTAATTAATATATTAATATTTTATATCTTTAATATTTCTAATTCAAAAAAGTCGCAAAGTAAATGGCAAAAAATGAATGAGAGGATAGAAAATCGGAAGCGATTAAGTTGACAAACGGACAAATCGTTTTTGTTATATTCTTAACTTTATTTAATATGTTTTTTCAATTATTATGAATCCTATTTCAGCAATCTTTTTCAAAAGAAGTTTATCGGTTTGTCTTGTGGCTGGGTATTTAATTAATTTCTTACGCGACATAATGTGATACCTACAACATATAATAAATTAAATTTTCTCTTTCATGTTATGCGGCTGACATAAGGTCTTTCTGTCAATCATCATGTGTTATTTATGAAGTCTAGGTACTCTAGAGCTTCTCTATGCAATGACGTTATTAAGCATTATCACCGGCGGAAAAGTCCTGCGCCTCCTAAGTAATCCAAGAACAAGTTAATAATCTTGAAGATAAGACAGCAACGTTTAGAGATTTTTCAATTCTGGCCACTGATAGCAAGTGGCAGCAACTACGCTTAACAATTCTGGCCACAGTCACTCCATTGCCCTCGTTTGAATACACTTCTGACTGTTATTGATTCCCCTTCCTTACTGTCCTTAATTTCTTCAATTATAGAATTAGATCATAAAGAATATGTTCCACATATATTTTCTGTGTGTTGGCATATTTTAGAGAAGTGAATAGTGGTGATTGTGTTATTTGTACGTGTCAGAATATTAATTAAAAATTATTAGAATATAATTTGAGGATCAAGTCAAGTGTGTAGGGTATATACGGATTGAAGACGGACTTAAAAGGAGGCGAAAAATGAAAAATGCATACTATGCGACTAGTGCTGCGGCGCCCAAAACAGAACATTCAGCACCGCAGCACTCAGTAGAAGCGCGCCAGCGCTGGAGTGACGAGATCCCAGCGCTGCAGCGCTGGACACGGGAACAGTATCCCGAAATTAAGAAACTTCCTAATTTCGTCTCCCACTTGCTCTAAGATTCCCTAATACGACTCTCACACGTATAAGAAAAACCTAGAACGTCCCAAGGCCTATATAAAGGCTATCAATTGGCTTGTAAATATATCTTTGTGATCAACAATAATCTTAGTGATAATTCTTATTGGTTCTTTGTGAGAGAAAATTCCTAGAGAGTAAGATAGAGTTTTCTTTATGATCTTTCTTGTAATAGGCATACTTTGTGGTTGTCTTGTGATTTATAATAAGAGAAGAGTGTGATCTTGATCCGCTGTGGACGTAGGCAAGTTGCCGAACCACGTAATACTTTGTGTATTCTTCTTCTACCCATTTTGATATCTCTTCTTACACAATATAGTTAATATAAAGTAAGTTACAACATCCAAAAGTTTAAATAGACTCTTAATGAGCTCATTTCACATTATATGAAATAAGAAGACAAATTAAAGCAAGAAAAGACTAAAAGTGCTCACTTAACAAGTATTTCTCTAGATAATGTTACTAAATATGAAAAGAAAAAGGAATAAAAGAAAGAAAACTGCAATAGGGACTTTATATAATAAGGTACAAAAGAAACAAGATTCGGTCATTACTTGTTTCTTCTACAAAAAAAGTTGGTAATGTGAAGAAGGATTGTTCTAAGTATGCCAAATGACGTGTTAAGAAGGTATATTTCTTAACTTTTTTTGTCCTAAAGTTAATTTAGGTTCTGTACCTAAAAACACTTGGTGGGTAGATACAATTGCAACTACTCACATAAGTGTGTTTATGAAAGATTGTCTTATGAACTAGTTTTTAATTGATGCTGAAAGATGCATCTAAGTGGAAAACAATAATGAAGCTCCGATAGAGGTCATAAGATTGTTTAGATTACAATTAGAGACCAAATATTATTTAGATTTAGATGAGACTTATTATGTACCATCATTTAGACATAACATATTTTCTATTTCTAGTTTGGACAAATATGGATATTCTTATTCATTTAGAAATAATAAGTTAGTCTTTTTTAAATTGAAATATTATTGGTACTAGTACTCTTATTGATAATCTTTATAAATTAGATACTTGTGCCTCTTTTATTGAATCCTTGCATTTTATGAAATGTGGTATAAAGCGAAAATTAACTGATGAGAATTTTATTATATTATAACATAAACATTTAAGACACATCTTTAAACAAAGAATATAAAGACTTGTATCAGATATAATTATTAATTCTTTTAATTTGATAGATTTTAATGTTTGTATTAAATGCAGTAAGGGAAAAAAAATGAACAATAGAAAAATAGTTTCTAATTAAAGCAATACTGATATTTATGGACCATTCTCTACGACTTCTTAAAAGAGCCAACAGTATTTTATTATGTTCATTGATGGCTATTCTTGTTTTAGGTATCCTTAATTAATTTATAAGAAATCTCAATCTCTAGACATGTTTAAGGTTTTCAAAACTGGAGTTAGAAATCTTTTTGGCAAAAAAATTAAAACTATCAAATCTAATCGTCATAGTAAATACTACAAAAGATATGACGAATTAGGTGAACAATGTCTAGGACCTTCTAATAAATTTTTAGATCCATGTGGCATCGTCCTACAATACATAATACTTAGGAAACTAAGCATGAATTGTGTTGTTGAGAGACAAAACTAAACACATAAAGATATGGTGAGAAGCATGATTAATGATTCTTTTTTACTTGATTCACTCTATAGAGAAGCACGAAATACTACAGTTTATATCAGTAATAAAGTTTCAAGTAAAATAGTATCTAAAACCCCATATGAGTTGTAGACTGTCAAAAAGCCTAGTATTAGGCACTTAGATGCCTGAGGTTGTCCAGTTGAAGCTTAGCTATATAAGTTTAATGAACAAAAAATGGACTCAAGAATAGTTAGCTACTATTTTATTGGATATTTTGACTGATCGAGTGGTTTTAAATTTTATGATCCCTTAAGTAATTTTTATGATCCCTTAAGTAATTCCTTTTTCAAGATGAAAAATGTTAAATTTCTTGTAAATGATGAGTTTATGGGACGATAAAGCATATTAGCAATATTGTCTTTAAAGATGATTTTATTTCTCTTCTTATAATTACTATTTAAAATTATCAAACGCCAAAATATCAATTCTCAGTTGTCATTTTCTTTACTATTTCTTGTTCCAAAAACTTGAAAGTTCTCATGTACCATTTTTCAAAAGTGGGTACTTAGACTTTAATGTATTTAACGTGTTTTGTTTGTTTATCATTCACTTTAACATTTGATCATTGACCTTTTATCTATTTCTTTTTAAGATTTAATTATTTTTCTAAATTTTTAACAAAATATGACGTATGACATTCGAAACATGTTGAAAATAACATTTTTGTTTTTATTTTTTTAACCAAACACTTCACTTTTTAATGCCTCTTAAATTTACAAACACCTCTTTTAGAAGAAAAAAAGAAAAAGAATACAATTACCAATTAAATTCTCTAATAAATATATTTACAAATATTTATTTATCTCTGTTAAGGAAACGAACCAAAGTCGTATTTTGGCAAGAAATGGGGTGGATCATATATATGATGAGTGAATTATATATCTATTTATATGAGACTTTTTGGGTTGAGCCCAAGAGTAAAACCATGAAGACTTAGGTCTAAAGTGAACAATGTTATACTAATGTAGAGATATTTGTAGCTTATTAAGCTCCTTACAAGTAGTATCATAGTAATGCCCTGGAGTTAGCTATATGGATGAAATCTTTGGTGTTAAATAAGAAGGTAGTGAGCCTAATAAGTCCCAATTTGCTTGCGATGGGATTCGTTTCTCTACAGATGGACGATGGTGTGCTTTAGGCTTCACGTAAGGCATGCTAGCCAATGTAGTGCTGAGGAGTTGACCTGATAGAGTAGGCTCTCAAGGAAGGCAATACTCTGACGCTTCAAGTAAGATGTGTACTCTCAACGTAGTGAACATAAGTAGAAGATGAGTATTAAAATAGAGCGAGATCTTTCTGTGTTGAAGATAGACGGATAAAATATCATTTGATGGGAGGCTCAGTAATCTATTATTTGAGGGGAGGATTGTTAAGGCTCAGTCCCACATTGGCTAGAAATTGAGAGGACCATGAGTGTATAACGAACGAACTATATCCCTATTGGTATGAGGCCTTTTAAATATAGTATAAGAATAAAGCTATGAGGGTTTAAATTCAAGTGGATAATATCATACTAATGTATAGATATGTGTAGTTCATTAGGCTCCTTACAAACTCTTAAATATATCTCTAATTCCCATGTGCTAATGTTGCAACTCTTTTTTCTTCCTCTAAAAACGAAATATGAACATTACAAGATTTTTGCAAAGGCAAAATTAGGTCAAGTTAGTTTTTTTTTTTCTTTTTTATTTTGAAGTTTAGTTCTTTATTTTATATTAGATGAGTTTCTAATTAGGGAAAAAAATGTTTTGTGAAACCTTGAGCAAGAGTCAAACTCGGTTGTTTTTCCTTTTCTCGATTCAAATCACTCTATGATATCTATTTGTAATAAAAAAGAGTTTAGTGGAAAAATTTTATTTATATAAATTTTTTAAGTTAAATAAATAAATTTTAATAATAAAAATAATAAAATATATATAGAATAATTCAGGGGATATATGAAAAATTAAAGAAAGTCAAAATAAAATTGCAAAAATATATAATGCAAATATGAGAAAATACTCTTGAAATTGTGTCTCATGATGGCTCTAATGTAACCTAATTATTATCAAAATTAAATCAATTGTATCAACAACCTTACTTTTAATGCATAATTAATTATTACCACATTTAAATAACTGTTATCAACAACTTCTCTTTTAATACATTTGTTGACGCCGACCCAAATTTATATATATAAGCCCATTTGGGTCCCTTTTAATTAACTTGTGTATGTTAGTTTAGGCTTAGTTTGGGTATGAATATTCCCGTTTCAGTATCTTTTTAGAATAGAAAATCTAAATTTGAATTTGATTATGATGCTTTTCCTTACTAGATTATGATTAAATAAGATTTTACTTAACCTATATAAAGGTATGATAAATTATTATAAAGAGTTCTTCATTATTTATTCAACACAACAATACAATTTTTCATATTTAACTTTTCAATACAACAATAAGGAGAATGTTTGATTGGGATTGGCGGTGTGTTGCAAAATTCTTTAAAAGTAGGTTTTTTTTTCTCCAAATCAATTACAGGTTCTCTTAATCCATATGTTGCAAAATGTGTAGCCATGCTTGACAGGATAAAAATGGTTTACTTATAATTCTTTTCGTTTCTACAAGGTAGAGTCAGATTGTTTACAGTTGATTAATGCATTAAAGTCTTGCTCTTTCTTAGGTACAGAGGAACATCTTATTGAGATGATCGTTTTTGCATCTTTTTGCATTAGAGGATCTGTTGCGGATATCGAGTCATGCTCTTCAGTTTGACACTTCTATAGCAACAATTAAGCTATAACTTTGATACCTTTTTTAGTCTATACGAGCGAAAAATCATAACTCACACCATAAGTAAGAACATATAAGATTAACACACCAATAAAGATAAAAAAAAAGTAAACTAATCAATAAGATACAATATAAAAGAAAATCTGGTAAATCCTAATATTGAGGACTGGGGAATCCGAAGTAGAGCGGAGGGGAATCAGAAGGAATGTACACTTTCAAAGGAAGAGGAACTTTCAAAGGGGAATAACACCTCGAAATTTGTAAATTAGGTATTTTTTTATGAGTGAAACTAATTATATGACCATTTTCACTAAATTAAAACTTATTTTTAGATACCCTTGAGTCTTGTACCATTAGGAAATACGATTATTGGCATTAAAATCACAAAAATGCCCATAAAGAAAGTGCACAGTAGGAAATAGAGAACCGCCTGCAGGCGAGGGCTCTCTTTTCTCTGATTCATACACGTTGTTCAACTCAAAATTGACTACGTCCACGGAGGATCCATGATCTAACTTCTTATTATTAATATAGATCACTATGTATCTTCTTATTTTATCAATGATCTCATAAGACCCCTTAGTATCTTCCATAGAGATCTCCAAATATCTACCCTTAATCACCATAATTTTATCTTGTGTAAATCCAGCCAAATATATTGCGTATGGAAGAAGATGACCAACGTAGAAAATGGTTTCAATACAAGATTTCACGAACACTCACTGTTGTCAACTTTTTATAAAAAGTAAAATTGTTGAAAACGATGCAGTATTGAAATAATCTTGATCAAGTCTTCTTGGTCATGCAAAAAGGGCGACGCCATCAATTATTTAGTACCCAGTCTTGTACATGCAGGAAAAAACTTGTTATATATAACAAGGCAAGTCCACGGATGTGGCGTTTCCTCAAGGCTAATAATAATGTATGAAGAGACATGATAAAGCTTGACCAATTCTCAGCAAGTTGGAATGAATAAGAAGGAAGAATATGTCAGCGATAAATAAGAACAAAAGGTGGAAAAGAAAAGTAAAATAATTTTCACCAAGTCTTGGTCGGGTGAAAAGGACTTGTTCATGGATGTGTGATTTCCTCAAGGCTAACGAGTGTTAAAACAAAATCGTTGACATATTAACTGTGACGTTTGATTTTGATTTTTCTACCGCGCAAGAAACAGACATGGGCATTATTTAATTTCATGGGAGACGAAGTCAGGTGAGAAAATGCAGAGAGAAAGCAAGTCAAAGGGCAAAGAGGAAACTTTATTCTTTGAAGTAGCTAGTATGAATAGATGATGAACATTTGATGCCACGTGTTAGAAAATAATTGGTGATCCCACCACATCAGAAAGTGACATGGTGTGAGTGACACAAGAGAAGACTAACTGATTATTGGCGGGAATTAATAGATATGCAAACTAATGTTGACCTATTAACAAATTTTGACTTTTATGTTACTAACTCAGCTACGATATTAGCAGCTTGATGCGCACCAATTTTATATTGTAATATCCTAAATAAACGAAGAATAAATCATAAGGGCTCTTCTGGACTGATCATTAATATTGTTGGTAAAAGGAAAGTAAAATGCAGAGCTAGCTATTACTTTTAGACCAAAACTCTTTTGCTTTATCGATCGCAAGCACTAATCTGTAAGCAAATTACATTATCAAGATCACGAGTCTAAAGCATACAGCATATTAAATAAAGCATTCGTATGAGGAAAGTACATTTGTGTAACTTGGTTGCCGATATCAGTTCTATTTCTTATATTGCATCGTCAAAATCAAATCAATAGGCATAATGTTCTTTTTCTCCTTTTTCATTAAAGAGAAAATCTTATTAAATTTATATAAATTTAATTATAAAAAATTATTATACTTTTGGTTCTTATTTAAAATTGTCAATTTTTAAATTCTAATTATTATAAATTCATTAAATATATTTTTCTCAACATCTTATCTTAATTATTTAATATAATAGATCTTGAATTATATTTATATGAATACAAATTTAATTTGTAGTTATGTCTAACAAATTGTACGAGAATAAAAATTATGTTAAATTATTAGAACTATTAATATATATATTTATGCTTTGAATATCTTTCTCATATAGTTATGTACGATAAATATTATATGTATAAATTTTTTATAATTTTATTGAAAAAAAATATCAAATTTATGGCTTTTATTGTAATTTTAGAGTTCAAATATATTTAACGATCATCGATTTAAATAGTTAATGATTAAAAAATCAAGATTAGACTTTATTTTGCTATTTTTTGTATTCTTAATAAGTTAATTTTCTCTTTTTTAATTTTTTATTTATATTTATTATTTAAAAAAAGAGATAAAGGAATGGGCGGCGGTGAAGAAAAAGAAAAGGGCTCAGGGTTTCTATGGTAAATATTAAATAGGCCACTGTAGTTTTGGTTAATTGTATAGTTAACCATATAAGTTTAGAAACGTTTTAAGAAGGTCCTAATTGTAGTGGCAATCTTCATACAGCCATCTAAAGTTATGGATAATTACATTTTGACTATAAAATGTTGTACTATTTTGAAATGGGTCCTATGTGGATGGCTTTTGTCACTCAACCCCCTATATCTTTAAGTAATTATGATTTTATAAAAAACTTTAAAGAATTTATAAATAGATCATAATTTCGATCCAATTTTATTTATAGTCTATTTTTAGTATTTTCAAATCCAAAGTTACCAAATTTAATGTTGAAATTTATGGTTTTTTAAGTTTTTTTTTTTCAGAATTAGGTCTACTCAACTCAATTCATGAAGATCCAGCCAAAATTTAATTCATTTGCATTTGACCCAATAATCATTAACCCTATTTTGAACAATTAGCAGCATTGAAACTACAGTGGCCTTGGAATCACACGCCATTCCAGTACATAAGAAATTTTTCATTTTTTCATTTTTTCATTTTGTGAGTATTTGGTTATTTTTCTTTACACTAGTTGTCTTATAATTCGAAATAAATTGATTGAAATAACATATTGCTAAAGTAACATATGTTATGTAGATTTTCTTATTTTGGAATACCAAAATGAATATGTTTATTGTTTATGCGAAAAACAATTGGCCTACAAGAAGATTTTTTTTTTTGGCCAAATAATAAGTATATTTGCAATAATAAATGTGTGATAATTATCAAGTTTTCTATGCATGCAATAAGTTAAGTCAAAGAAAGGCTTAAAGTTGGCAGCATTTATTATCAACATTTGATGACTACATTTAGAGTACTACTTACACTTGATATTTCTATTCAAAAATTAAATATCAATGTTGTGCTCGGTTTCTTGTAATAAGGCCTACCTTTGTATATTTATTTATATCATGTATGTATATGCTTAAAATAATGATATGATTGTGAGCTTATTATTTTATTATGTATTCTCTATAAGTTTTATCTACTTATACTATATCTTCCAATATAAATTTTATTTTAATATATAAGGCACTATTTCTAAGAAAGAAAATGATAAGAGATTCCTTAAGAAAATTGAACAACGATTTGCCAAAAATGAAAAATCTGATATAAGTATGCTGCTAGTAAACCTTGTTTCAATAAAATATAATGGCAAAGGAAATTAAAGGGAGTACATCAAAGGATGTCTAATCTTACTTTAAAACTAAAGGCAATAAAGTTAGATCTATCTAATAACTTGTTCGTACATCTAATTTTGATATCTTTTCTTACATAATATAGTTAATATAAAGTAAGTTACAACATCCAAAAGTTTAAATGGACTCTTAATGAGCTCATTTCACATTATATGAAAGAAGAAGACAAATTAAAGCAAGAAAAGACTAAAAGTGCTCACTTAGCAAGTATTTCTCTAGATAATGTTACTAAATATGAAAAGAAAAAGGAATAAAAGAAAGAAAACTACAACAGGGACTTCATATAATAAGGTACAAAAGAAACAAGATTCGGTCATTACTTATTTCTTTGTATTACTTGTTTCTTCTATATAAAAAATTGATTATATGAAGAAGGATTGTTCTAAGTATGCCAAATGACGTGTTAAGAAGGTATATTTCTTAACTTTTTTTTGTTCTAAAGTTAATTTAGGTTCTGTACCTAAAAACACTTGGTGGATAGATACAAGTGCAACTACTCACATAAGTGTGTTTATGAAAGGTTGTCTTATGAACCAGTTTTCAATTGATGCTGAAAGATGCATCTAAGTGGGAAACAATAATGAAGCTCTGATAGAGGCCATAAGATTTTTTAGATTACAATTAGAGATCAAATATTATTTAGATTTAAATGAGACTTATTATGTACCATCATTTAGACAGAATATATTTTCTATTTCTAGTTTGGACAAATACAGATATTCTTATTCATTTAAAAATAATAAGTTAGTCTTTTTTAAATTGAAATATTATTGGTACTAGTACTCTTATTGATAATTTTTATAAATTAGATACTTGTACCTCTTTTAATGAATCCTTGCATATTAATAAATTGGGTATAAAGCAAAAATTAACCGATGAGAATTCCATTATATTATGACATAAGCATTTAAGGCACATCTCTAAACAAAGAATATAAAGACTTGTATTGAATAGAATTATTAATTCTCTTAATTTGATAGATTTTAATGTTTGTATTAAATGTAGTAAGGGAAAACATATAAACAATAGAAAAATAGATTTCAATTGGAGTAATAGTATCTTAAAACTAATAAATACTGATATTTATGAACCATTCTTTACGGCTTCTTAGAATAACCAACAGTATTTTATTATGTTCATTGATAGCTATTCTTATTTTAGGTATCTTTAATTAATTTATAAGAAATCTCAATCTCTAGATATGTTTAAGGTTTTCAAAACTGGAGTTAGAAATCTTTTTGGCAAGAAAATTAAAACTGTCAAATTTAATCGTCATAGTAAATACTACAAAAGTTATGACGAATTAGGTGAATAATGTCTAGGACCTTCTAATAAATTTTTAGATCCATGTGGCATCGTCCTACAATACATAATACTTAGGAAACTAAGCATGAATTGTGTTGCTGAAAGACAAAACTGAACACATAAAGATATGGTGAGAAGCATGATTAATGATTCTTTTTTACCTGATTCACTCTATAGAGAAGCACGAAATACTACAGTTTATATCAATAATAAAGTTTCAAGTAAAATAGTATCTAAACCCCCATATGAGTTGTAGACTGTCAAAAAGCTTAGTATTATGCACTTGGATGTTTGAGGTTGTCCAGTTGAAGCTTAGCTATATAAGCTTAATGAACAAAAAATGGACTCAAGAATAGTTAGCTGTTATTTTATTAGATATTTTGATTGATCGAGTGGTTTTAAGTTTTATGATCCCTTAAGTAATTCCTTTTTCAAGATGGAAAATGTTAAATTTCTTGTAGATGTTGAGTTTATGGGGCAATAAGGCATATTAAGGATATTGTCTTTGAAGATGATTTTATTTCTCTTCTTTTAACTACTATTTAAAATTATCAAACTTCTTTTTCTGATATTATTCAATAAGCACATCCAAAAATACAAGATAATATACAAGAACTCCCAATCTAAAATAAAGAATTTTCTTTTGTTCATTAAGAGCAATCTCAACAACCTCAAGAGCAAGTGTCATTGAGAAGATCCACTAGAGAAAAGTGTGATTTATGATGATTTTGTTTTCTATCTCCAAAAGCATGAGTTTGATATATGACTAACAAATGATGATCTAATCGATTTCAATTAAGCCAAACAAAGTTTCAATTCTTATAAATAAATAAAAAGTTCTAATTTTCATAAGTATATGGAGGCCATAAAGATGAGATGAAATCCATGAGAAACATTGACATTTGAAATCTTGTCAAGTTACCTAAAGGTGCAAAACTCATTGATTGCAAATGGATATTTAAAACTAAAGGGAATTGGGAAGGCAACATCGAAATATATAAAACATGTCTTGTTACTAAAGGTTTTACTTAAAAGGAAGGCATTGATTATAAAGAGACTTTCTCTCCAGTATCATTGAAAAACTCTTTTAAATCATCATGACACGTGTAGCTTATTTTTATTTGGAGTTACATCAAATGGACATATTGTATTTCTCAATAATTATATTGAGGAAATGATATATATAGTGCAGCCAGAAAATTTTGTGTCTAGAGACAAAAAGAATATGGTCTATAAATTAAAAAAGTTCGTATACGATTTTAAGCAAGCATCCTATCCATGGTATCATAAGTTTGAGGAAAGCGCAATTAATGAATGTATATCACAAGTTCAATAAGAGTTAGTTATCTTCTTGGTTTTATATGTCAATAACATACTTCTAACAAGCAGTGATATAGGCCTATTACACAAAACTAAATAATGTTTATAAAGAAATTTTGCAATAAAAGATTTTAGAGATGCATCTTTTGTATTAGGAATTAAGATACATTAAGATCACACTCAAGGTATCCTGAGTTTATCATAAAAAGAACTATATCTATTACGTGCTTAACAGGTATAGCATAAAAAACTATGCTTAAAGAGACGCGCCTATTGTCAAGGGTGATAAGTTCAGTCTTGGTCAGTGCTTCAAGAATGAGATTAAACAGAAAGAGATGTAGAAATTTTCTTATACATCAACAATAGAAAATCTCATATATGTTTAAAAGTGTACGTGTCCAGATATTGCATACATTATTGAAATGGTAAGCAAATATTTAAGTAACCCTATGATGAATCATTGGAAAGTAGCCAAAAAAGACTATTTGATATTTACTAAAAACAAAAGATTACATGCTCACATATAATATATGAGATAAATTAAAATCATAATGTATTTTGACTTCAATTTTGCTGAATGCCTAGATACTAATATATCCATATGAGATTATATATATACCTTGGCTGAGTGAGCTATTTCTTGAAAAAGTGCTAAGCAAACACTCATAGCCTTTTTTATTATAGAGATTGAGTTTATAACTTATTTCAAGACATCAAATCATAGGATATTGTTGTAAAACTTTATTAGAGGGCTGCATATTGTCAATGGTATTGAAAGATCATTGAAAATTTATTATGATAATAAAACTACGGTGATGTATTCCTATAATAATAGAAACTTTTCGAAGTCTAAGCATATCAACTTCAAGAATCTAATTGTTAAAGAAAGAGTTAAAGTCAATATGTGTCAATAAAAAATATTAGTACAAACTCCATGATTACAGATCCGTTTACCAAAGGTTTACTATCCAAAGTGTTTAATAAGCATGTTGCTCGTATGAGTGCTGTATTATTTAATGACGTGTATGAATAATGAAAGTTTGTTATTTGATGTTCATTTGGTTAAAGACACACTTATGATTTATTTTTTTATAGAATAAAGTTTGATGAATTATTTGATGAAACTCTGAAATACGGTTGCACTTTCTACTACAATTTTGCAAAAAATTTAGAATGTATTTAATTCATTGGAGTTATAAAGTAGGACTAGTTGAAAATAGATATGTTTGAGATCACATTTAGGTAATTTTCATACTACGCATCCATATTTGATCTATGTCATTAATTATGTTAATATGGTGACCACTGATAGGTCTAGTTGCGAATATGTGTAGCGAATGTCGCTTTGATCTTATATTAATATAGATAATGGATCAAATTGTACCTAAAGTTATGTTTCAAGATAAGATAGCATTTATTATGCATGTTAAAGTTTACAGCGTGTAATTATTTTCAAGTGACATATGTTGCTTAAGTGAGAGATTGTTAGGTTTTATTGTTTATTTTATGTGGGCTCACATATTAAAAATAATTATACATTATAGGTTATCTTAAATAAAGGTTAATTTAAATAATCTATTTGCGTTATATCTTAGTAGGCTCTAGAGACATCTAATTTGATATGAGTCTATTATGTATAAAAATTTAATAGTAATTAGATTATGAGTTATGGGATCATAATTTAATCTAATTTATAGAGACTACTTTTAGGGATGTGGTCCCTAAGTCAAATCAATTCGCATAGTATTCTTTTTCACTTTTTTCATCATTGGGATAATCTTATTGATCCTATATAAATTGATTGTGAAAAGTTATTATACTTTTAATTTTTATTCAAAATTGTTAATCTTCAAGTTCTAATTATTATAAATTTCTCTAATTTAATTTTTTCAATATATCAAAATATCTTGATAGATCTTGAGATATATTTATATGAATATGAATTCAATTTATAATTATGTCTAACATCAAATTTCTTAAAAAGCCCTATACCAAAATAGTGAGATATTAGTGAGAACTATTAATAATCGAATATGATGGAAAATATTAGATTAATAGGACAATACTAACCATGATTTAGAAGCAGAACCATATCACTATTGAGAACATATATTATCCAATGTCCAATGGTTACGACAGTGCAGTTAGAAAAGTGTCGCCGAAGAGTTTGCTAAATTACATTATCAGTTGCGGTATCAACAGATGTTGTAGCTTCATCAAGCACTAAGACCTTACTTTTCTTCAACAGCACACAACCAAGACATAGCAGTTGCCGTTGGCCCATACTCCAATTGTATCTGTTTTTAGTAGCTGCATCATCCGTTACCATAGACAATTAGGCTTCTGTGCCAAATTAAGGAAAATTTTACTAAAGAACATTCAAAATAATAGAAGAAAAGGCAGACCTCTTGAATTCAGTTTTCCGTTTTTTCTTCCTAATTTCATTCTCAAGTTGGCACTTATCCAAACCTAAAGCATTTAAATAAATGTCAGCAAACCAAATCTTCAACAACCAAGTCCAATAAACACACAACCAGAGATTTAGGAACATAGATGCTATAAAAAAATTCTTTCTACACTCTAGTTAAGAGGAACCCGCCTCCTAAATTTCCCCATCTATGTATTCTTCAAGTGGGTCTAGATTATTTCGTATAGTCCCTTCAAACATGGTTGGATCCTAAGGAATGATGCTTAGTCTTGACTGCTAATCATGCAGTCTAATTAGTGAGATATCAATGCCATCTATTACATTCTGACCAGCAGCAGGGTAAAAAATTCCGAACAGTGTCTAAATCAGAATTAATTTACCACTGCTTGTTCTCCCGACAATGTCAGTTTTCATCCCTCTTGGGAAAGTGCATGTGAGACCTTGCAACACAAGTGGAAGGTGTGGGTATAACGGATCTACTCAACAATCATAATTGTTAATTATGTAAACATGGCATAAATCTAAAAATTCTTGTTGTTGCATTAAACGGGTAACGCTATTTGCAGACCAGGAAGGTCAACTTCCCCATGTGATGGCCAGGTAGTCTCAGGACGACTTGCTTCTATCACAAGAAGAGGCTCACTGGGAATACAAGTGTACTGTAATATTCTCTCAACTGATATAATCTTGTTCCCTAGCTCGCAAAGGTCCCATATGACTAAAGCTTGTAAAGCATTTGGATTGAGTCTATAGGTCACAGCTAAAACAGCAATTGCTTTAGGGAAGGAAAAGAATGGAAGGTAAGGAAAAATAAAATTTGTTTCACTATCTTTCAATATTTAATGTCAATAGAAAGGATATTAAACGATTCATAGGTGAACTATATACCTGGATCAATGACTCCCTTTGGGATAGAAATTATGAAAATCAAGGAGAAAGAAAATATAATAGAAGATAACATATCTATGCGGACACACAGCCATTCCATGGCACCAGCAATATGAAATTTGGGCCGGCAATATCCATCTATCAATTTCAGATTTGAATCTCGAAAACTTGATTCTTGATCGAAGCGCCCGATAGTTGTTGATCCCGAAATGGTTTCGGCAAAATGTTGTATCACTGGAGCCTTGCATACTCCGGCCAACTGTGAAAGTTCTCATGCTGGAGGTATGTAATATTGCTGAATCATTGTAACATATCATGAGAAAACTTCTAATACAAGTGGCATATTACACGTTAGTACTCTATAATTTCTTTGAAGATTTCCAACTTAGAAAAATAAGGCAATACAATAATTACAAGTAACTTATTAAAAATTAATACAAATTCTGTTTTACAGTCAATATAACAAAATTCTGTAAGTAGACTGGAAATCTCCCAATGGTGTAAAACATAGATAGCAATAGCCATTATAATTGCTACAAATTTTACATGTTTCTTTAAAATGCATTCCTTATATTGAAGAGTTAAGTTCAGAATCTGTTAGACTGAAAAATAAAAAAATCTTAGGGTCATTGAGTACTTAAGGCCTGCATCAAATTTGTTTATATCTAGGTTGGTTTGCAACATGAGAATGGCTTAATAAAAGTACATTCTCAATCATGACTCCGGCTTGCATAGATTTAGATAACTGTCATGCATTGTACCAAAAAAAAAGGCAATACGTGTGAAATTTGATGCAGTAAGCTAACTTCCTATGGAAAAGATACTTCAAAATACTGGTTGTTATGAGCAGTGGCAATTCATTTATAATCTAGAGTATCTAATATTCAGAAAAGAGAAAAAAAGAAATGAAGTAAGCAAACAAAATATGAAAGTGTTAGCTGATGATAAATATTTGAAATGAAAACGCCGCGCGAAGACACAGTTGGGATAACTTATAAGAGTTGCAAAGTGCGCAATGATTACCTGATACCAGAAGCAGATAGCAACCACGGGGATAAAAACAATGAAAACCTGCCATTTAACCTGGGACATCACCGCTATGATTCCTAAAAGTCGAATTATTGAGAAAGCGAAGCCCCAAAATCAATTTTGAATTTTCATATCAATACTTTGGTCTGTGGAAAATTTCAAAAAAATAAAAAAATACTTTGGTCTGTAGAAGCCTATGAAAGTGAAATCAGATTAAAAAATCAACTACACATTAGTTTGTATTACTATGATTCTCAGGAAAATCAAGAGAAAAACATAGAAGAAGATGCTAACTAATAGCAAAGATATAAATGTCATTTAAATCCATAAAATATACTGATGTTTAAAACACTTAAAATGTCCACTACAAATGTCCACTACATAGGATACTGACTAACCCTGTTTAGAATTATCCCACTTGGTGTTGCATCAAAGGAGAACAGGGGGGCATGGAATAGGCACAAATGCATTTTATTAAAAAACAGATTGGCTGTTTTGTATCCAGTTGTTGCAAGTACTGTAGATCTTGCAAGGATGAGAAAAGAACTTCCAACAGCCATAGCTACATAGACAATTATCAATATAGATCCTCCAACAGCAGGTTCTGCATCCTCCGACACTGAAGTTGCCTACGCCATCCAATAATTTCTGCTAATTTGAAGGATTTGAAACAGAATCTGAGCCAACAATATAAAGGGCATAAAAGCTCCTCCATATACCATTGTGATATATTTCCAGCATACTGAAAACCCAACGCTGCCTCTTCTCTCTCTTCTTCTTAGACAGGCTGCCCTTTTGACCCTGCTATGTCGTCTACTTAATCAATTTAAAAAACTTTATTTTCTTCTGTTTTGATAACTCCATTAGTAGGATTCATACAACAATTTTCTTTGGTCATACTTATTTCTTCATAAGCTGACTATTTCTCCATGTAATGAGTACTAGTAAAGCTTGCTTATAGGCACCAACAAGTTCCACAAAGTCATTTCCAGAGTTTAGAATTCATCATACCTTCCAGTTTGGGAAATCTTTCCATCTTTCATCACCTAAAAGCCAGGTATAAGTTGATTATAAGGGATAACAATGTTAAGCTTTGATATTTTTCACAAGTTGTTCAAGATAAGAACAAGTTTGAAATTCTATTTTTACTAAGTTAGAATTCAATTGAGAATAAACTGGAATTAACTTGATTCCAGGAGTTGTTTTGAATTCAAAATAATGTAAAAGCTTATTTTACCAACAGTTATCTTATCTATTGCAGTGTATATATTTCAGAACAAGTATTATACAATTATGCTTGTCCTTCATCTTAGTTTCTATCCCTTTAAACCTATAAATCTCTATTTACTTTCTTGAGTTCTTAACATGATATCAAAGCTATATTGATCGTAAGGGTAGTATTTGTGTAAGTAAAACTAGTAAAGCCTAACCTCCATTAAAAAACTCTAAAGTCTGCTTTAAATCTAAATGACCTCAAGGTTATTCACTGCTCCAACTCCACCACCTTTCACAGGTGAAAACTATTCTGTCCAGGAAATAAAGATGAAGGCATATTTGAGGGCTTTTGATTTGTGAGATACAGTTGAAATAAGAAAAGAGCCTACCCAACTGCCTCAGAATCCAACTATTGCCCAAATGAAACAGTACAATAAGAAATATGCTAAATACTATAAAGCTTTATCTGCAATACATTCCTCTATAACTGATGCAATCTTTTCAAGGATTATAACTTGTGAAGGAGCAAAACAGGCATGGGACAAGCTCAAAGAGGAATTCCAAGGAAATGACACCACAAAACAAATTCAAGTGCTTAACTTATGAAAAGCATTTGAAGTCTTGAAAATGAAAGAGAATGAGACTGTCAAGAATACTCAGACAAGCTCATGAAGATTGTCAATCAATTTAGACTGCTTAAGGAAGAATTTATAATTCAAAAGGTTATGGTGAGTGTGCCTGAAAGGTTTGATGCAAAAATTTCATCTTTAGAAGACTCAAAAGATCTCTCTAAATGAATCTTATAGAGTTAGCCAATGCCTTAAAAGCTATTGAGTGAATATGAGCTATAAGGCTTTATGAAATAAGCAAGCTGGTGAAAATAAGAGGGAAAAAAGGAAATAAGGTGAAGAAAATAAGAATGCTGGAAAAAATGGCAAGTTTCCACCTTGTCCTCATTGTAAAAAAAGAAGTCATTCTGAAAATTATTAGTTCAAGCCTGGAGTCCAGTGCAAAGCTTGTAACTAGCTGGGGCATATTGCTAAAGTATGCAAAAACAAGGGAAATGCACAAGCACAACAGGCACAAGTAATTACAATCACTTGCTATTATACTAATGAAGTCAAGAAGAGGTCCCAATATTCAAGTCATATGATCTCTGAAGAAGAAAATTTTAGTGAACTAAACAAGTCCTACAAGTCTAAAGTGCAAGTGGTAAACAGAGCATGGATAGATGTCAAAGGCAAGGAATAGTTTCCATTAATACTCAATCAGGTACTAAAGTCATTTTTTGATGTATTATTAGTACCTGATATAATCTAAAACTCGTTTAGTGTAGGTTAATTAATAGACAAATAATATACATTACTATTTAAGTAAAGTAAATGCATCATTAATGATCCCTCTAGCTGTGAGCTCATAAGAGTAAAAATGCAAGATAGAGTATTTCCTGTAGACTAAAAATAATTTGATTTGCTTTTCCTAGCCATCTTGATAGTTTTTTATTGTGGCACAAAAGACTTGAACACTTTAGTTACTGCATTCTAATGAAAATGCATGAAGATAAACTAGTTATGAACTTGCCTTCAATTACTCATGTCAATGATGTGTGTGTTGGCTATCAATATAGTAAGCAGTGCAAATTGCTCTTTGTTGAAAGTACTTGGAGTGCATCTGAAAAGTTTTAGTTAATCCATTCTGACTTATGTGGTCTAATGAGTATTGTATCACTAAATGGGAGTAAATACTTTTTACTCTTCATTGATGACTACACTAGGTTTTGTTGGGCGTACTTACTTAAGCAAAAATCATATGTTTTTGCAAAATTTTAGAACTTCAAGTCAATGGTGGAGAAACAGATTGGGAGATTCATTAAGATGCTCAAGATTGATAATGGGACTGAGTACTATTCAAATGAATTCATGTTTTTTGTATCATGGTTAGAATCAAACATCAGTTGACTATTCTTTACACACCTCAACAAAATAGTGTAAGTGAAAGGAAGAACAAATCAACCATAGAAATGGCTTGATGTCTATTCTTTGAGAAGAATCTGCCTAAGATTTTTTTTGCAAAAACTATAAATACATCTATATACTTGCTAAATTTGTTGTCCACCAAAGCCTTAAAAGGTAAGACTCATTTTGCAGCTTGCTCATCAGTAAAACTTTCAGTAGAGCATCTGAAAGTGTTTGACTGTATTTGCTTCTCATATGTTTTAGATGAAAAAAGAGACAAGTTGGATCAAAAATTTGACATTGACATCTTTGTGGGATATAACAGTAGTGCATCCAAGGGGTACAAAATCTTTAGTTTAAAAACTGAAGAAAAAAAAAATATATCGTTAACAAAAACGCAAATTTCAATAAGCTTGCACGCTAGAATTGGAATAAAGTTAAAGACAAGTTGGTTAAGATATAAGAGGAAAAATGGCGTCAGTTTCTGGTGAGAGAGAGAGAGAGAGAGAAGCCGCCATTTTTCCTTCGCAAGTGCAATTTTCTTTCTATATTTAATTACTGGATTAACAAATACTGCCCCTAAGTTTTTTGACAATAACAAATAACGGAAGATATTTTTTTAATTGTTACTTGGACGCCACGAAATAACAGAATTGTTAGTTGACGCCATTAATTTGAAGGACGAAATTGTAAGTGATAATTATTCAAAATTGTAATTATTTCCATAAAGAGTGTGTATGTGGGTGTATATATAAAATGATTTAGTTAGCGATGTCAACAACATTGTAATGTGATATTTGTTAATTTATGAGTTCAGCACTATTTAGAAAACGACATAAGTGCTTATTACAGAGCGAGTAATATTACTCATTGGAACAAAATTTTATAGACACATATATGCAAATACAATATGATTAATAGTAGGTAATTATTTTTTTTTACTATTATATTATAGCTACAACTCTATTAGTACATATATATAATAATAATAATCTTGTTAATTACATAATTTATTATATAGTGAAACACTATACATGCTGCTATTTAATTAATCTATGAGTTTTACATTATTTATTATATGTTATAAAGTCATATCACATGTTTAGATTATGGTATGCTACGTTGTCTAGTAAAACAAAACTCTTCCTCTCTTATATATATATATGTATAATTGGAGAATTGTTAGAACTATTAAGATTGTGTATACATTAAAGTTCAATAAAATCAAGTGAGAGCATATTACTTGTTGACCATAATATATGAATCCAATTATCATATGGAATATGTTGTGAATACTTAGGAATTTATATTAGTCTCTTCCTTTTTCTTGTTTGAGAAAATTTGTAAATATCATTTTCTTTTTTTTCTTTTTTTTTGAATAGTAAAAAGGAGTTGGGAAAATTTTATTAATAATAAATTATTAAGAGGAATTGGTAACAAAAAAAAATTCATACAAAATTTAATAGTATGCCCTTTTAATCTAGGTACGGTCCATCTTGTTATAATAAAATTAGATAAGTTTTAGTTTATCGTGAGTGAAAGAACCTAATTAAAGCTAACTCACTTTACCCAGAAAGCAGGTGGTGTTGGTTAGATCTTTATTTTAGTTTTCTAATTTACCTTTGAAAGTACTAAAATGTCCCTCTCAAAGTAACAGCAACTCAGTTGATAAATAAGGGAGATGTCTGAAATTTTAGACAAGCTTTCTATCTTTGTGAATGTAAGAACAACCTCAAGGGAGGTAATTGATAATTCACTTAATTTGCTGTTGTCATCCAAATTTGGCACAGATATGGTAATCTAACCAAGACAAGAGACGTAAGCATGATTTTTCTATATTATTTTGCATAATATGGATTATCTAAATTTTATTATAAAAATCTTATTTTAAAACAGAGAAATAAAAAACGAAATTGTTGAATATTGTTACCTAATAATTAATGTTAGTAATTTGATTGTTAAAGTAGTGGATTTAAGTTATGACGAAAGTTTTCAGTTGTTTCGGAGTTAGTATTGAATTCGAATTAAATTGAAATCTTTCTAATTGTTTAAAAAAATTATTTATTTTTTTATTTATAAAAGTTGTTTATTACTCTCTAATTAGAATATATAATACTTGTTGTATCCTTTAATAATGAAACAGACATTGGCATTATTTTAGTTCATGGAGCCACTTCAGGTCAGAAAATGCAAAGAAAGTTCAATGGGGTGGTCCTACTATAAGAATTTTATAATGGGAAATTTGTGACCAAGACTTTTTGTCATTGTTTGGCCCCTAGGAAAGTATTTTTATTTCGTATGTGCCAAGTGAGGTCAGAAAATGCAAAGAAAAGTTCTTTTGGCTGCTCTTACTATAAGATTTTTATAATGGGAAATTTGTGACCAAGACTCTTTATCATTGTTTGGCTACAAGGAAAGAGTGAGATAGTAAAAGCACAGAGAGGAAACTTTATTAAGTACCTACCGGAAAAGCAGAAGCTGAGTTGAGGGAAATCTTTATAGAAAAGGGAGGATCGATGAAACGGGGATTGATGAAATGAAATTCTTGAATCTTATTGTAAAAGAGACTTTAAGATTACATCCTCCTACTCCTTTGCTACTTCCAAGAGAATGCATGGGCTATCGGAAGAGATTCTAAATATTGGATTGAACCTGAGAGCATTATTCCAGATAGGTTCCTCGACTGTTCTATAGACTACAAGGGAACTAACCTTTGTGTACATCCCATTTGGAGCTTTATTCTAAAAATTAGCTGTTTGTTTTTGTGAATCCGTAACTAAAATTCCAAATAAGACTTGGTTGTTTTCATGTTCATTTCAGCTCGTACTATATCATGAATGTATATTAATTCTCGTCACTCCTGTTAGTTTTTCATATATACTTTTTTTTTAATTTTTTTAAAAATTTATTTATTACACCTAAAATGGTTTTTTTATTTTTTAAATAATTTAAAGAATACAAATTATAAAAAAAGCAATAGATAATTTTAAAATATTTTAAGAAAAAGTAGTTTATATAAAGAATCTTGTAATGAATCTTGATTTCACTAAGAGGTGGATATATAAATTCAAAATTTGCCCCTTTTAAAGTTTGCCAAATTTAAATATTTTCAAAATTGTATTTATTGCTTTTGAAGATAGATTATCAATTTTGCGTATACTTTAAACTATTTTTTTTAAATATTATTAAATGTAATATCATCAAACAATCAATAATATTACCTCGTAAAACTCCTAATATAAAATTAAAAGATTATTAAAATATTATACAAAAATTAGATATATCTATTATAGTTCATCCGAACTTACAACTCTCCTATAAAAAAAAAAAAAAAACCTTTAGCAAATGAATTATTCCAACTTGAATCTCTACCCCAATTTAGGATGGAGATTACCTATCCCATTAAAGATGGGATAACTTGCCCTCTATATGAGAGATAAAACTACCTCCCTAAAGAGGGATAAAACTATTTTTACGGGAGAAAAAATTAATCTTACAAAAAAAAAATATCTACCTTAAATAAGAGAATAACTATCTAGAATTATTATACAAAAAAAACAAAAAACTATCACGCAGAAGGATACATAGGACTACCATTTTACACTTAAAACCTTCATATATTACAAACTAATAACTATTATCAAACTCCCATGCACCAAACACTATAGCTACATTATACTAACTAAGCATATGATCCAATAACATTGGTTACTCTAAATGGGCGGCAATCCGGTGGCTTCGCACTAGATCAAGCGGAGCACGAGGCTACGGGAGCTGTGTTGCTCTGGTACAATGGCCGAATGTCTGACAGTGATCAGCACGGTAGCAGGTCAGAAAAACAACTGAAGATGAAAAGGAAAGCTGGCAAGTAGCTGAGTCAAATCTGGGCTGAGTGGAGGGTGTCGTTGGCAATGGCCAAGGAGGACAGCACGTCACCTCATCGACGACGTTCAGGATCCCGTCCAAGTTGGACCCAGCCAGAGGATGGCTAGAGAACGGTCGAATGAGCAACCGACGATGAATGGAAGAGCTCGGTGGGCTGAGAAGGCTTGGCGACGGCTGAGGGATCTATAGTGCCTTATTGGTGCTCACCAGCCAGAAGACACACACTCGTCTAAATCTGAAATGGGAAGACAAAATAAAACAATGCAAAGGAAAAACGAAAAACAAGAAAATCCACCGGAGAAAGGCCAAACGCCTTTCTCTAGAGGTAAAGGCAGGTGATTATTGTGCTTAATTAAGAGATTAGTTATTTTGTGTTCAGGGTTTTTCTTATACTTTAAACCATTGAAAAAGCACAACTTGAATTTTGTGTTTCGTCATAAATTCATAATATCTTCTTGAACTTTTATCTTACTTTTTCCTATCTATTTGTTTTTAAGTCATTTTTTAGAACAAAGTAAATTGATATATCTAATCATCATAAATGGTCCAATATTTGATTATAATTATTTAATATTTTCAAAAAGTGTGTTGGAGAAAATTTTTTAAAAACTTTTTAAATGGCTAATAATTTATAAATATTAATGTAATTTTAATATTTTAAGTTACATATTATTAACTATCATTATTATATTGGTTATAATATTTAAATTAGTCATTAAATCTATATTAAATATTTGAGAGTTACAAACATTTATTTATATCAATATTATTATTTGGGAGCTATATATTTTAAATTATTGTAAGAGTTACAATATATTAAATTATTTTTATTAAATATTAGAATTAATTCTAAGAGTTACAAATTTCAAACATAAATTATATACTAATAATGGAGTTACACAATATTTAAAATAACGCTAAATTAATATTAGTATTAATTCCTTAAGCCTTATTTACCTTTATATAAAAGGGGTTAATCTTTCATTAAAAAGGTGCATGAGTGAGTGGAGAAAAAAAAAATAAAGAAAAGTGCTATGTATATATATTTTTAAAAGAATATACTTTTTTTATTGTGTTTTTGAGTAATTTTAACAATAGAGAATTTGTATGATTGTTTTATGGTTGTGCTATTCGAGGAAGATGGTTGCGAGTATAGGGTTAAAGTCATATATATTCGTCACAACCACACAAAGAGGAGAACTATTTGGCTTTAAGATAAAACTCTCTAACATACCTCTTTATGCTCAATGTTAGATTCTATATTTCTTTACTCTTTATTTTCTTTTATATATGTTGTTTATATTTATTTTATTTTATTTTTTGTCTTTCATATGCAATAACATATATTATAAAATATGGTTAAAATAAATTTATCTAAAAAATTACACTGCAAACATTATTTTTCAATGACAGATTAACTAACTTAAAATTAGAAAACTATATGATTTTCTTGTTGTTTTTAGCATTACTCACTTACTCTACTAATATTTTAAATTACCTAAAAAAAACTCTATTGTTACAAAAATTCTATTAAATCTTAATTTTTGTTATCTTTTTCCTAATCTATCTTTATATTGTTGACATCATTTTTACTAATTATTTTTATAAATTATTATTGATTTTTTAAAAATATAATACTAAAATAATAAAAATAATAAAACTCATAATATATATATGTTATGATGGAAGGATGAATATTTAATACTTTTGAGAAAGAATAAATATATTACAATTTTATTGTATTCATTATTTTTTAGTAATTTTATTTGAAATATATTAAAAATCTATAACATAGTTATTCTTTTTAATAAGCATTAAATATTAATGTATTGAAAATATTAAATATTAATAAAAATATCAAATAAATAATAATAAAATAACTAGAATGTTCATCACTCACCATAACATAAATAATAATTTTATTATTATAATATTTTAGTTATTTGTTTAGTATTTTAAAAAAAAAAATAAAAACCATAATGTATTTATTCTTTCAAAAGAGCATTAGATGCTAATGTATTTAAAAAATATTAAATATTCATAAAATTCTAATATATAAAATTAAAAAATAAAATAACTTAAATGTTCATATTTTTATTTATGTTATAATTTTTTAAAAATAAATTATTAATTTCTGAAAAAATTACAAGGATGATGAGATCAATAAAGTTATGAATGTAAGGGCAAATTAATGAAAGGACAATAGGCATTAAAATTTAACAAAATTTTAATAAAAATGAGAATATTTTTTAAATTATACAAAAATATTTTTAAAAATTAAGTGAATGATACTGAAAATAAAAAAATATAATTAGTCGCGGTCCTTTAAAGTATTTAAAAAACTATATAAACTAACTTAAATGATATTCAGAGCTTTTCTGCCTGGCTTGTTTCACACTACTCTGAATTCCGTCAAATTCCAACTTGAAACGGCATCACGTGTCGGTGGAAGTGCTCTGTCTGAGGTATGGCCGTGGGGCGGAAAGCACTCTTTATTAAATTTTGTTTCAAGTGTTATATTCATTTTTTTTTTTTTGAACTTTAAATATATATCTTTAAATGCAAATTAAGAGGGAAAATCCTCTAGTACAAAGTGTTCGAGTTGGGGTGGTACTTTCCCAAACCAAATAGTTTCAGAACTCAAATTTTGAGCCAAGTGTGCCAGTTCATGGGCCACCCGATTGGTGGACCGATGAGAGAAACAGAAGGAGCAGAAATTGAAAGATGCAGCTAAAGTCTTAATTTCATACAATACCAAGCCAAGTTCAGAAAATGAGTGGGGAACAGTATTGATGTCATGGATAACACCTGCAGCATCAGACGCAACCTC
Source organism: Ailanthus altissimus (assembly GCA_946807835.1). Classification (NCBI taxonomy): domain Eukaryota; kingdom Viridiplantae; phylum Streptophyta; class Magnoliopsida; order Sapindales; family Simaroubaceae; genus Ailanthus; species Ailanthus altissimus. The sequence continues at coordinate 20,547,136 of OX327713.1, read as the reverse complement.
GATAGCAGCTAAACCCAACAGCCTAGCCAAATGAAGACCTCGAAGTATTGCCATTGCTTCAAGGGTAGCCACTGGGGGTTTTACATTCATCGGGATAGATGACGATGCCAAGATAGCCCCGTGATGGTCCCGCAAAATCACACCTAATCCCACCTTTGGGTGTTTTGAGGAGAGACTGGCGTCAGTGTTAACTTTTATTAAACCCAGCCTAGGAGCCACCCAACTCATGCTTAGATTACACTTGGTTTCAATCTTGCTTGTTACAGTGGACATTAACTCGTGCCAATAAAACTTGGACCAATTTGGCACATCCTTAACTTGCATTAGTTTCTTTTCCATAACAAATTGGTTTCTAACAAACCATAATCTCCAAAACATGATTAACAGCACCTCCAAATCCATTGCAGATAGACACGCCTTGCATTCCATAAAAAGGTCAAGGATATTTGTATTATGGGAGATACAGATGCCTTTCAAGAAAGGGCAGGCCTGGCGTACCTTTTTTAGCGAGTCACAAAGCCATAGTGCGTGAATGGAGTTCTCAGCTCCTTTTGCACGTCGGCAACAATGCTCGTCAATAGGGACATGGTGTCTTTTAAGATTTACAGCAACCGGGATCCAACCATGAATAAGTCTCCAAATAAAGTGTTTGATTTTTTGGGGGATCTTTAGGCCCCACAACAACTGCCACCAGGATTTGGATTCAGAATTTTCATTACTAGGAGATGCTTGGTTTGGAAAATAAGATAGCCAGTAACCACTCTTTATAGAGTATTTTCCATGTTTGTCAAAATGTCACATAACTGAGTCAGTTTGCTGTTCCAAAGATAGAGGGCGCGGGATACTGAGTATTAGTTCATATTCTTCAACTGGAAAACAATCACGAACTAACTCACTGTTCCATGCCCCTGATGGTAGTAGTAGATCTGCCACTAGAGAGTGCTCTGGTAAGTGATGAGGGAAGGATGGTTTAAAAGAGAGGGGTCGTGGTAACCACTGGTCATGGTAAATTGATACAACTGATCCATCACCAATACGCCAGCGGAGTCCTTTTTTAAGCAGCTCTCTACCCCATAAAATAGATTTCCATACCAGAGAGTCAGAATGTCTAAGAGGTACCTGTAGAAAAGATGAATTAGCAAAATAAATGCCTTGGAGAGTTCGCGCCACCAATGATTCCAGATTTGATATCACTCTCCAGCCTTGTTTAGCCAGGGTGGCTTGGTTAAAAGAGGCCAGATCCCTAAAACCCAAGCCACCTTCTTTTTTGTGGCGGCACAGCCTATCCCATGTACACCAGTGGATCTTTCTGGAACACTCATCACCTCCCCAAAAAAATCTGGTACACAGTCTCTGGATTTCCCTGGTTAGACTCTTTGGGAGTCTGAACAAATTCATAACATAGGTCGGTATTGCTTGGATAACAGCTTTTAGAAGTGTTTCCCGACCCCCAGCAGAAAAAAGGTGCCTCTTCCAACCCTTCAGCTTATTCCATACTTTCTCCTTTACAGCAGCAAACAAATTCTGCTTGTTTTTACTAGTGACACAAGGGAGTCCCAAGTATTTAGAGTGGTGGGGAACTTGGACAACACCAAGATATTGGGTGAGAATGGCAGCAACATCCCCAGAAATAGATTTTCCAAAACATACAGCAGATTTTTGGTAATTGATCAACTGTCCAGATGCATGCTCATAAGAGCGCAAAATTTCTTTGATCAATGTGCAATTGGTTTGAGAGGCCCTTGTAAATATGAGGCTGTCATCAGCAAAAAATAAGTGGGAAATTATTGGTCCCATGTTCCCACATCTCAACCCCTGCAATCCTCGATGCTGTTCAGCAAACTTTAGAAGAGTGGAGAGGCCTTCCGTGCAAAATAGAAACAAATATGGGGACAAAGGGTCACCCTGGCGAAGGCCTCTTGAAGGAGAAAAAGAACCATGTGGAACGCCATTAATAATAACAGAGTATGAAACAGAAGATATGCACCTGTGAATTATTTGGCACCACTTTTCAGAGAATCCCAGTCTCCTCATCATAGCAAGTAGGAAAGGCCATTCTACCCGATCGTAGGCTTTAGACATGTCCAATTTTAGAGCCAAATAATTTCCAGCATAAAATTTATTGCGTTTTATAGCATGGAGACATTCGAATCCGATTATAGCATTGTCAGTGATTAGGCGACCGGGGACAAAAGCACTCTGGGTTTCGGATATTACCTCATTCATAACACTCCGCACTCTGTTGACCAATGCCCTTGAAATAATTTTGTACACCACATTACAAAGGCTGATCGGTCGAAAGTCTGCACAAACTTTAGGCTCGTTTACTTTAGGAATTAAGGTAATCAGGGTCTCATTGACCTTTCCGAGAGCATCCCCATTATTCAGAAAACCCAGGCATGCCCGACAAATGTCAGGGCCCACAATGTCCCAGAATTTTTGGTAGAATAGAGCAGGCATACCATCTCTGCCGGGGGCTTTAGTGGGGTGCATCTGGAATACTGCCTTCTGGATTTCATCAGCATGGAATGGAGAGTCCAGCCATTGGATGTGTTGTGCGGACAGTCGCGGCTCCACACTAGAGGTAACGGAATCGATATCAGACCCCGAGGGATTAGAAGAGGAGAATAAGTCTGAGAAGTATTTTACAAAAGTCTTTGCAGTTCGGTTTATGTCTGAAATCCAAACCCCATCCCTGCCAGTAATCCCAGAAATAAGGTTCTTTTTCCTTCGGCCAGATGCTTTATAATGAAAGAAACGTGAGTTTTTATCCCCTGCCTTCAACCACTGCACCCTTGAACGCTGTCTCCAGTAGATCTCCTCTTTATACAACAAGGCATCTAAGGATTTCTGGGTCTTTGTTATTTCCTGCCAAGTCTGAGCATTTACCTGTTTGTTTAGAGCCCCCAACAAATGTTTTTTTTCTCTTATTCTGGTTTTCAAGTTTCGAAAATATGAGAAATTCCAGTCCTTCAGTTGGGATCCTATATGCAGGAGATTCCTACCCACTGAATCAAGAGAGTGTACATTTTGGGGCCACCCCTCAGATATAATTTTTCTGCAATCTTCTTCTTCCGCCCAAGCTTCTTCAAAGTGGAATCTGGTGTTGGGGCGTTTAGGATGACTTCTATTACTAGGTATACCAACATCTCCTAAAGATAGCATGAGAGGCCGGTGATCAGATCCCAAAAAATCCAGATGTTGTACGAAAGCATCCGGGAATAGGCAATGCCAGGAGAAAGAGCAGAGCATTCGATCGAGTCTTTCCTGGATAAAGTGGCTAGGATCGTGTCCGTTACACCAGGTGAGCAACGGCCCTTTGGACTGGATGCCCAAAAGCCCACATTCATCGATGGCGTTTCTGAAGTTTTGCATAAGGTAAGGGGGGCGTGGCAAGCCACCCTCTTTTTCAGAACTTTGAAGGATCTCATTGAAATCCCCACCACATACCCAGGGAAGAGTGGACAACGCACATATACGTCGCAAGAGTGTCCACGAGTGGACACGTTGGGATACTTCCGGATGACCGTAAAAACCTGTGAACCTCCAGTTGTTCCCTATTCCAGTAATTGAAACATCAATATGGAAACGGGAGTAGGATAGAAGGGAGATGTCTACCTTATTAGACCAAAGGAGCGCCAAACCACCACCGCATCCTCTTCTTTCAACTACAAGTTTACCACGAAAATCAAGTTTCACTCTAAGATCCTCCAATCTTTGTCTGTATGCTCGTGTCTCCATAAGGAAGATCACCTCAGGGCAGTGCTCCTGTACTAGTGAGTACAGGGTATGGAATGTGCGAGGGTTGCCCAAACCTCGCACATTCCAACTTAGGATTTTCATTGGTGTCGGCGGTCCTGCCTACCAGCAGGAGCCGCCGTTGGGAAGTCCGAAGAAAAATTGGGATTAATAAGAACCGCACCAGGGTTGTACGGTGCAGGGGCTTGCGGTTCAGATTTGTCATTGTGTGCCAAGGGGTGGTGGTTGACAGGCCTTTGTTTATCATTGTCTCCTATTTCACTAGGTAGCAACCTCTTTGGGGGGGTAGCTTCTTCTGTCTCAAAGTTTCTGTTTTTCCGCTTGAGCTTTAGTAACTTAATGGCGTCGAAGTGTGGTGTGTTGTTGCAAGAGGTGGGATTGTTTTGGGCTATTTTGCTCGGCTGGGGGGAGGTTTGTGTTTTTCTGCGTCTTGTCTGTCTAGAGGATCTTCGAAGAGAGTCCGTAGGTTTGTTTTCAAAACTAATGAGGGGAGGATGGCCAGAGGTATTCTCAGTATTGGTTCGAAATGCTTTCTTTCCGTAACAGTGTGTGGTATTTTCTTGTTTGTTCAACGGTACCCCACTTTCTTGGGGCGCCCGATGTTTCCCACGTTCAATTGATGTCTCCCCAGAATTATTTATTAAATCGACCACCAGCTTGGTTTTTAATGCGGCGTACGACTCAAAAGATGCGGGGTTAAGCATGGGGGGAGCTGGTATTGCGTGGGGGACCAAAACATTTGAAAAAACTTTTTCGGGGCGAACTTTTTGTGTTTCCGAGTGGAAACTGTCGACCTGTTATATTCATTTTATTAAAATTCCCACAATTCCCTCAACGTTGATTAAAACAAAATAAAAGAAAAATAAATTATCAATTTCATGGATGGTTATCACTAAGACTACATTATTAAATGATTATTCCGGGTTTTTTTTTTTTTTTTACTTTAATTATTTGATTACTGATGCTTTAGAAATTCAATTACACCTATTTTGTTAAAAATAGTTGACAAAATTAAACACTGTGTTACAGATTGATCCTGCTTTTGTGACTTTACCTCTTTACCTCTCTCTGTTTGAAAAATGAACCCCAGATGTGTGTGTGTGTATATATATATATATATATATATATATGGCGGTGGCGGCAAGAAACCTGTTTAAGGAGGGTAATTTTGAACAATAATTAAATAAAAAATTTAATGATTATCTTATTATAATTTTATATAAAAAAATATTTGAATTATCTGTTAAAGTGAAAGTGATAATTTATTTATTTTATTTTTAAAATTATTTAATAAAATTATCAATTTTTTAAATTAGATGAAAATAAAAATTATTAATAATATCAATTGACAATAAGAAGAAGTTAAAGAAAATTAATAATTTTATTAAATTTAACAAAATAAATTATAAAAAAAAAAGTAAAAATTAATAATTTTAAAAACATGTTGAATAAGCTGTTACTTTTACTATTACATAAGAGTTTAAATGTACTTTACTCACACAAAAAATACTAAAATTGAGCCAGTAGTATCCAGTCATTTTTTGGCAGCCTCGAGATTATTTTCTAGTAGTCAAGAGAGGTCAAAGTGATAAAAGGAAGCCAATTTTGAATAAAAGACCTTAAGGCTTAAGTTATATAACATTGAAGTCCAATAGTCAAGTAGGTATTATTTCACTTTAGATTTTGTGTACGCATCCTTTATTCAAAGAATTTGTTTTGAACTTGACGCAAGAGTTCTTCATTCAAAATGCATCTCAATTTTTTCCACACCTTCTTCTTCCTTCATCTAACACCAACTATTTCATCTGTTTGCCTTTCGAATTTAAAAAGGAAAAAAAATGAAGATACTTGTCCTTATTCAAAATACTTTAAATTTCAATAAAACACAGATTTTTACATTAAACATATATATAATAGAAAAAAAATGCAATTTTTGATAGATGTTCAAAAAATAAATATTGAGTGGTATCCAGTCATTTTTGGCAGCTTCAAGATTATCTTCGAGCGGTCAGGAAAGGTCAAAAGTGATAAAAAGAAGCCAATTTTGAATAAAGACCTTAAGGCTTAAGTTATACACTAATGGAGGATATATATATATATATATAATGAAATTAATCTGCATCTCTAACAGGCCTTGCAACAATATTACATTCCTCTAGCATCCTCTATTGTTCACATGGAACTTAAATTCCCCTCATTTTCAACTTTTATAACCTTTCTTCTGTTGGTCTTACTGGTACTGAAATTGAAGAAGAGAGCCAAAGGCAATGACAGAACTTCCCATCTACCACCAGGGCCACGGAAATTACCTCTTATAGGAAATCTGCACCAGCTTGCTGGCTCTGTACCTCATCAAAGACTCAGAGACTTGGCCAAGAAATATGGGCCTCTTATGCATCTGCAGCTTGGAGAAGTTTCCACTGTTGTTGTTTCTTCTCCAGAGTTTGCAAAAGAAGTAATGAAGACCCATGATGTTATCTTTGCATCAAGGCCTTGTGATCTAGCTGTGAGAATTATGACTTATGATTATAACGATCTAATATTTTCACCATATGGTGATTACTGGAGACAACTACGAAAAATCTGTGTATCAGAGCTTTTAAGCATGAAAAGGGTCCAATCCTTCCGATCAATTAGAGAAGAAGAGGTGGGTAATCTGGTTAAATGGATTGGTTCAGAAGCAGGATCAGTGATTAACTTGACTGATAAAGTTTACTCATTAATGTATGGTATCACTTCAAGGGCAGCCTTTGGCAAGAAATCAAGAGAACAAGAAGTATTTGCCTCAGTTATAGAGGACACCATAAAAGTAGCTGCAGGATTTAATATTGCAGATTTTTTTCCTTCTATTGGATTGCTGCAATGGATCACTGGAATCCAGTCTCATGTAGAAAGACTGCATCGTGAAGCTGACAGAATAGCTGAAAACATTATCAATGAACATAAGAAGCGCAGGGAATCGTTGAAAATTGGCAGGAATGAAGAAGATGAAGATCTTGTTGATGTTCTCTTGAGAATTCAAGAGTATGGTCAGCTTGAATTTTCCTTAAGTACAGACGGCATCAAAGCAGTAATAACTGTAAGTAACTAATTCAGGCTAATTTAGTGTCCATTTATAAGATGAGTGGGAGCAATTACAAGTTTTCGTAAAAATCCATATTGTCTTTCTTTTTGTCCTTGTAAATTAAGCCATGTACATTATAAAATATCTTTTCAGGACATTTTTGGTGCTGGCAGTGAGACATCTGCTACTACTGTAGATTGGGCAATGTGCGAACTGTTGAAAAATCCAAGGGTTATGATAAAAGCACAAGCTGAGGTGAGGGAAGTCTTTAATAGAAGAGGGGGGATCGATGAGACGGGAATTGATGAAATGAAATTCTTGAAGCTTATTGTAAAAGAGACTTTAAGATTACATCCTCCTACTCCTTTGCTACTTCCAAGAGAATGTGGCCAGAGATGTGAGATCAATGGATTTGACATACCTGTCAAAGCCAGAATCATTGTTAACGCATGGGCAATCGGAAGAGATTCTAAATATTGGATTGAACCTGAGAGCTTTATTCCGGAGAGGTTCCTTGATTGTTCTATAGACTACAAGGGGACTAACTTTGAGTACATCCCATTTGGAGCCGGAAGGAGGATATGCCCTGGAATGTCATTTGGTCTAGCCAATGTCGAGCTTCCACTAGCAATGTTGTTGTATCACTTTGATTGGGAACTCCCAAATGGAATGACGCATGATGATTTGGAAATGACAGAGGCCTTCGGTTTGACTGTTAGAAGAAAAGATGATCTGCACCTGATTCCCATTCCTCATCCTTGTCCTGTTGAATAATCCCAAAAGAAAGCAATATAGCTGTTTGTTTTTGTGAATCTGTTACAAAAATTCCAATAAGACTTTGTTTTTTTCATGTTCATTTCGGCTGTTTGTTTTTTGTATTTTAAATTGTCTTCACTCCTCTAAAATTTTCATATATACTATTTTTTTTTAATTTGATAAAAAAAAAAATTATTACCCCTAAAAGGGTAATTTATTATTTTTTCTTTTAAAAAATCCAGAAAAAAGGTAACAGATAATTTTAAAATATTTTAAGAAAAAGTTGTTTATACAAAGAAATTTAAGAGAAACAATAGTAATTTTCCCAAGGAAAAATGAGTAATAAGAAAATAATCGAAAATGGCTTATAAATCACATGTGTGATAGGATGACAGAATTCATACGAGTGATAAATATGGTATTAATCTGTACATTCTTGTAATTACTCTTGATTTCACTAAGAGATGGATATATAGATTCAATATTTTTCCTTTTAAAGTTTGCCAATTGTATTTATTGATTTCGAAAATAGATAATCAATTTTATGTATATTTGCGTATACTTTTAAACCATTGAAAAAAACATAACTTGAATTTTGCGTTTCTTCATAAATTCATACTTTTTCTTGAATCTTTATCCTATTTTTCCCATATGTTCTATGCTTCTTCTAAAAAGTCACTTTTGAGAACAAAGTAAATTGTTATATCGAATCATTATAAATGGTTCAATATTTGATCAAGTTTACTTAATATTTTCAAAAAGTGTTTTGGAGAAAAAGTTTTGTAAAATAGTTAATAAGTTATAAAATATTAATGTAATTTTAATATTATGATCAACTATGATTATTATATAGTTTTTATAATATTTAAATTAGCTATTAAATCTATATTAAATAATTGAGAGTTAAATATTTATTTATAATATTATTATTATTTTTTAGGATTATATATTTTTAATTACTTAGGAGTTATAGATATTAAATTATTCTTATTAAATATTAAAATTAATTTTAAGAGTTACAAATTTCAAACATAAATTATATATTAATAATGGAGTTACAAAATATTTAAAATAATGCTAAATTAATATTAGTATTAATACTTTCAGCCTTATCTACTACTATATAAAAGTTGTTAATCTTTTATTAGAAATGTCTGTGAATGAGTGAAGAACAAAAAAGAAAATAAAATTGTTTTAGGTATATGTATATATACTTTTAAAACAAATTTATATTTTTTATTTTTATATTTTTGAGCAATTTTGATAATAGAGACTTATCATAATCTATTTGGATTGCTCGTCAACAATGAAAACTTCAAAATATTATTTGTTTTAACCATGAGAACTAATTGAGCTATTTCAAAGAATATAGGGACAAATCTTCATAGGATAAACTGGCAATTATTTTAAAATAACAAAAATAATAATAATAATAATAAGCAATCAAATGATAAAAAGTAAAATACTAATAAAGATCAACTCACTTGATAAAAAATTTAGATGTTAGTAAATACTAATTGATTATGAAATAAAAGTGTATTGTGATAATAAATATGCAAAAGGATTTTAATTGATAAATTAAAATTTATTGAGAAATGAGATAAAATTATCTTTTCAGTATAATAATAAAGTTATAATAAGAATTTTAAAAATGTCGTTAAATATTTTAGGGGAGTATTCTATAAACTAATTTTTTAAAAGTAATTCCTTATCTCCTTCTATCAATTGTTGCCAAAATTTGATAAAATTACAAAATAAGTGTTTTAAGAGAAAAAAAAAGTTTTATCAAACAATTCTCTTGTGAGAAAAGATAAAATATACAAGAAAACGATAACAAAAATAATAAAGAGAAACTGTAAATTTTAAAAGATTACATTGTTATTATTATATTGTGTATTACAATATTATAGAGACAGTCTTTATATAAACTTTAGGTTAACATAAATAAAAAAATATAAATACATAAAAAAAAATCAAATATAACTTATTAATTATAAAATACATATAGTAGATAATTAATATATTGATATTTTATATCTTTAATATCCCCTTTCAAACTCAAATAGAAGCTTGAGTTTGAAAAAGAATATATTTTATTGTAATGGTGGGCATTGAAAAAATCAATCACTTACGAATGCAGACGCATTGAATGAAACTTGAAACCAACCATTGTGAGTGCAAGTGCGTTGCCAACCACTGTGAGTGCAAACGCATTGATAAAGAAACAGAAAATCAATCGTTGCGAGTGCAAGTTCGTTGTCAACCACTGCGAGTGCAATCGTGTTGATAGAGAAAAATTAACTGTTGCAAGTCAAGTGTGTTAAGAGATTATTCTACTAATTTATTTGAAAATTGCAAAAACAAAAAAGGAAAAAAAACCAATAAAAATTACAAAATTACAAAATTGCCCAAAACTTAGATAAACTGCAAACTGTTCATATAACTTTAAAAAATTTACAAAAAGACTCCTATTGTAAATTGGATCACCGAAATTTCAAAAGGAGACCTGGGACTGATAGATCCAGCGGAGGGGAGTTGAATGGAGCCGACAGTGAGAAGCAACTCTCTGAAAAACGGCGAAGATCTAAGGTGGACAGCAGCTCTGTTCAGAGGCGCATGGAGACGCGTGCAGCTTCGGATCGACAAGATTTCGGTGCCGTTGGAATCTCCGGTTGATTCTGAGTGCAGTCGTCGGGGTGGTGCACACTAACGCGTCGAAAATCAGTCGGAATCTAAGGCTAACAGTAACGGCGAATGAGAGTTTGGTCGGTGCGTGAAGGAGCGTGCGACGGCGGAGAAGCTTGATTCCGACGAGATTCAACTGGCTGGTAGCGTCTGAACTTTTTAGGTTGGACGGTGTTAATTATGGCGAACTCTGGCGAACTTCCGATGATATTCCGATAAAATTCCGGTGAACTTTCTAAGAGTTTTCGAAAAAAATTTGACAAGTTCTGCCGAACAATAAAATAGTGAAATAATTGAACTGTAAACTCTAATACCATATGAGAAAAAATAAAATATAAAAAAAAATAACAAAAATAAAAAAGAAAAATAATAAAATTTAAAAATGTTATAGAAATAGTCTTTATATAAATTTTAGATTAATATAAATAAAAAAATATAAATATATAAAAAAAAAATAAATATAATTTATTAATTATAAAATATATATAATAAGTAATTAATATATTAATATTTTATATCTTTAATATTTCTAATTCAAAAAAGTCGCAAAGTAAATGGCAAAAAATGAATGAGAGGATAGAAAATCGGAAGCGATTAAGTTGACAAACGGACAAATCGTTTTTGTTATATTCTTAACTTTATTTAATATGTTTTTTCAATTATTATGAATCCTATTTCAGCAATCTTTTTCAAAAGAAGTTTATCGGTTTGTCTTGTGGCTGGGTATTTAATTAATTTCTTACGCGACATAATGTGATACCTACAACATATAATAAATTAAATTTTCTCTTTCATGTTATGCGGCTGACATAAGGTCTTTCTGTCAATCATCATGTGTTATTTATGAAGTCTAGGTACTCTAGAGCTTCTCTATGCAATGACGTTATTAAGCATTATCACCGGCGGAAAAGTCCTGCGCCTCCTAAGTAATCCAAGAACAAGTTAATAATCTTGAAGATAAGACAGCAACGTTTAGAGATTTTTCAATTCTGGCCACTGATAGCAAGTGGCAGCAACTACGCTTAACAATTCTGGCCACAGTCACTCCATTGCCCTCGTTTGAATACACTTCTGACTGTTATTGATTCCCCTTCCTTACTGTCCTTAATTTCTTCAATTATAGAATTAGATCATAAAGAATATGTTCCACATATATTTTCTGTGTGTTGGCATATTTTAGAGAAGTGAATAGTGGTGATTGTGTTATTTGTACGTGTCAGAATATTAATTAAAAATTATTAGAATATAATTTGAGGATCAAGTCAAGTGTGTAGGGTATATACGGATTGAAGACGGACTTAAAAGGAGGCGAAAAATGAAAAATGCATACTATGCGACTAGTGCTGCGGCGCCCAAAACAGAACATTCAGCACCGCAGCACTCAGTAGAAGCGCGCCAGCGCTGGAGTGACGAGATCCCAGCGCTGCAGCGCTGGACACGGGAACAGTATCCCGAAATTAAGAAACTTCCTAATTTCGTCTCCCACTTGCTCTAAGATTCCCTAATACGACTCTCACACGTATAAGAAAAACCTAGAACGTCCCAAGGCCTATATAAAGGCTATCAATTGGCTTGTAAATATATCTTTGTGATCAACAATAATCTTAGTGATAATTCTTATTGGTTCTTTGTGAGAGAAAATTCCTAGAGAGTAAGATAGAGTTTTCTTTATGATCTTTCTTGTAATAGGCATACTTTGTGGTTGTCTTGTGATTTATAATAAGAGAAGAGTGTGATCTTGATCCGCCGTGGACGTAGGCAAGTTGCCGAACCACGTAATACTTTGTGTATTCTTCTTCTACCCATTTTGATATCTCTTCTTACACAATATAGTTAATATAAAGTAAGTTACAACATCCAAAAGTTTAAATAGACTCTTAATGAGCTCATTTCACATTATATGAAATAAGAAGACAAATTAAAGCAAGAAAAGACTAAAAGTGCTCACTTAACAAGTATTTCTCTAGATAATGTTACTAAATATGAAAAGAAAAAGGAATAAAAGAAAGAAAACTGCAATAGGGACTTTATATAATAAGGTACAAAAGAAACAAGATTCGGTCATTACTTGTTTCTTCTACAAAAAAAGTTGGTAATGTGAAGAAGGATTGTTCTAAGTATGCCAAATGACGTGTTAAGAAGGTATATTTCTTAACTTTTTTTGTCCTAAAGTTAATTTAGGTTCTGTACCTAAAAACACTTGGTGGGTAGATACAATTGCAACTACTCACATAAGTGTGTTTATGAAAGATTGTCTTATGAACTAGTTTTTAATTGATGCTGAAAGATGCATCTAAGTGGAAAACAATAATGAAGCTCCGATAGAGGTCATAAGATTGTTTAGATTACAATTAGAGACCAAATATTATTTAGATTTAGATGAGACTTATTATGTACCATCATTTAGACATAACATATTTTCTATTTCTAGTTTGGACAAATATGGATATTCTTATTCATTTAGAAATAATAAGTTAGTCTTTTTTAAATTGAAATATTATTGGTACTAGTACTCTTATTGATAATCTTTATAAATTAGATACTTGTGCCTCTTTTATTGAATCCTTGCATTTTATGAAATGTGGTATAAAGCGAAAATTAACTGATGAGAATTTTATTATATTATAACATAAGCATTTAAGACACATCTTTAAACAAAGAATATAAAGACTTGTATCAGATATAATTATTAATTCTTTTAATTTGATAGATTTTAATGTTTGTATTAAATGCAGTAAGGGAAAAAAAATGAACAATAGAAAAATAGTTTCTAATTAAAGCAATACTGATATTTATGGACCATTCTCTACGACTTCTTAAAAGAGCCAACAGTATTTTATTATGTTCATTGATGGCTATTCTTGTTTTAGGTATCCTTAATTAATTTATAAGAAATCTCAATCTCTAGACATGTTTAAGGTTTTCAAAACTGGAGTTAGAAATCTTTTTGGCAAAAAAATTAAAACTATCAAATCTAATCGTCATAGTAAATACTACAAAAGATATGACGAATTAGGTGAACAATGTCTAGGACCTTCTAATAAATTTTTAGATCCATGTGGCATCGTCCTACAATACATAATACTTAGGAAACTAAGCATGAATTGTGTTGTTGAGAGACAAAACTAAACACATAAAGATATGGTGAGAAGCATGATTAATGATTCTTTTTTACTTGATTCACTCTATAGAGAAGCACGAAATACTACAGTTTATATCAGTAATAAAGTTTCAAGTAAAATAGTATCTAAAACCCCATATGAGTTGTAGACTGTCAAAAAGCCTAGTATTAGGCACTTAGATGCCTGAGGTTGTCCAGTTGAAGCTTAGCTATATAAGTTTAATGAACAAAAAATGGACTCAAGAATAGTTAGCTACTATTTTATTGGATATTTTGACTGATCGAGTGGTTTTAAATTTTATGATCCCTTAAGTAATTTTTATGATCCCTTAAGTAATTCCTTTTTCAAGATGAAAAATGTTAAATTTCTTGTAAATGATGAGTTTATGGGACGATAAAGCATATTAGCAATATTGTCTTTAAAGATGATTTTATTTCTCTTCTTATAATTACTATTTAAAATTATCAAACGCCAAAATATCAATTCTCAGTTGTCATTTTCTTTACTATTTCTTGTTCCAAAAACTTGAAAGTTCTCATGTACCATTTTTCAAAAGTGGGTACTTAGACTTTAATGTATTTAACGTGTTTTGTTTGTTTATCATTCACTTTAACATTTGATCATTGACCTTTTATCTATTTCTTTTTAAGATTTAATTATTTTTCTAAATTTTTAACAAAATATGACGTATGACATTCGAAACATGTTGAAAATAACATTTTTGTTTTTATTTTTTTAACCAAACACTTCACTTTTTAATGCCTCTTAAATTTACAAACACCTCTTTTAGAAGAAAAAAAGAAAAAGAATACAATTACCAATTAAATTCTCTAATAAATATATTTACAAATATTTATTTATCTCTGTTAAGGAAACGAACCAAAGTCGTATTTTGGCAAGAAATGGGGTGGATCATATATATGATGAGTGAATTATATATCTATTTATATGAGACTTTTTGGGTTGAGCCCAAGAGTAAAACCATGAAGACTTAGGTCTAAAGTGAACAATGTTATACTAATGTAGAGATATTTGTAGCTTATTAAGCTCCTTACAAGTAGTATCATAGTAATGCCCTGGAGTTAGCTATATGGATGAAATCTTTGGTGTTAAATAAGAAGGTAGTGAGCCTAATAAGTCCCAATTTGCTTGCGATGGGATTCGTTTCTCTACAGATGGACGATGGTGTGCTTTAGGCTTCACGTAAGGCATGCTAGCCAATGTAGTGCTGAGGAGTTGACCTGATAGAGTAGGCTCTCAAGGAAGGCAATACTCTGACGCTTCAAGTAAGATGTGTACTCTCAACGTAGTGAACATAAGTAGAAGATGAGTATTAAAATAGAGCGAGATCTTTCTGTGTTGAAGATAGACGGATAAAATATCATTTGATGGGAGGCTCAGTAATCTATTATTTGAGGGGAGGATTGTTAAGGCTCAGTCCCACATTGGCTAGAAATTGAGAGGACCATGAGTGTATAACGAACGAACTATATCCCTATTGGTATGAGGCCTTTTAAATATAGTATAAGAATAAAGCTATGAGGGTTTAAATTCAAGTGGATAATATCATACTAATGTATAGATATGTGTAGTTCATTAGGCTCCTTACAAACTCTTAAATATATCTCTAATTCCCATGTGCTAATGTTGCAACTCTTTTTTCTTCCTCTAAAAACGAAATATGAACATTACAAGATTTTTGCAAAGGCAAAATTAGGTCAAGTTAGTTTTTTTTTTTCTTTTTTATTTTGAAGTTTAGTTCTTTATTTTATATTAGATGAGTTTCTAATTAGGGAAAAAAATGTTTAGTGAAACCTTGAGCAAGAGTCAAACTCGGTTGTTTTTCCTTTTCTCGATTCAAATCACTCTATGATATCTATTTGTAATAAAAAAGAGTTTAGTGGAAAAATTTTATTTATATAAATTTTTTAAGTTAAATAAATAAATTTTAATAATAAAAATAATAAAATATATATAGAATAATTCAGGGGATATATGAAAAATTAAAGAAAGTCAAAATAAAATTGCAAAAATATATAATGCAAATATGAGAAAATACTCTTGAAATTGTGTCTCATGATGGCTCTAATGTAACCTAATTATTATCAAAATTAAATCAATTGTATCAACAACCTTACTTTTAATGCATAATTAATTATTACCACATTTAAATAACTGTTATCAACAACTTCTCTTTTAATACATTTGTTGACGCCGACCCAAATTTATATATATAAGCCCATTTGGGTCCCTTTTAATTAACTTGTGTATGTTAGTTTAGGCTTAGTTTGGGTATGAATATTCCCGTTTCAGTATCTTTTTAGAATAGAAAATCTAAATTTGAATTTGATTATGATGCTTTTCCTTACTAGATTATGATTAAATAAGATTTTACTTAACCTATATAAAGGTATGATAAATTATTATAAAGAGTTCTTCATTATTTATTCAACACAACAATACAATTTTTCATATTTAACTTTTCAATACAACAATAAGGAGAATGTTTGATTGGGATTGGCGGTGTGTTGCAAAATTCTTTAAAAGTAGGTTTTTTTTTCTCCAAATCAATTACAGGTTCTCTTAATCCATATGTTGCAAAATGTGTAGCCATGCTTGACAGGATAAAAATGGTTTACTTATAATTCTTTTCGTTTCTACAAGGTAGAGTCAGATTGTTTACAGTTGATTAATGCATTAAAGTCTTGCTCTTTCTTAGGTACAGAGGAACATCTTATTGAGATGATCGTTTTTGCATCTTTTTGCATTAGAGGATCTGTTGCGGATATCGAGTCATGCTCTTCAGTTTGACACTTCTATAGCAACAATTAAGCTATAACTTTGATACCTTTTTTAGTCTATACGAGCGAAAAATCATAACTCACACCATAAGTAAGAACATATAAGATTAACACACCAATAAAGATAAAAAAAAAGTAAACTAATCAATAAGATACAATATAAAAGAAAATCTGGTAAATCCTAATATTGAGGACTGGGGAATCCGAAGTAGAGCGGAGGGGAATCAGAAGGAATGTACACTTTCAAAGGAAGAGGAACTTTCAAAGGGGAATAACACCTCGAAATTTGTAAATTAGGTATTTTTTTATGAGTGAAACTAATTATATGACCATTTTCACTAAATTAAAACTTATTTTTAGATACCCTTGAGTCTTGTACCATTAGGAAATACGATTATTGGCATTAAAACCACAAAAATGCCCATAAAGAAAGTGCACAGTAGGAAATAGAGAACCGCCTGCAGGCGAGGGCTCTCTTTTCTCTGATTCATACACGTTGTTCAACTCAAAATTGACTACGTCCACGGAGGATCCATGATCTAGCTTCTTATTATTAATATAGATCACTATGTATCTTCTTATTTTATCAATGATCTCATAAGACCCCTTAGTATCTTCCATAGAGATCTCCAAATATCTACCCTTAATCACCATAATTTTATCTTGTGTAAATCCAGCCAAATATATTGCGTATGGAAGAAGATGACCAACGTAGAAAATGGTTTCAATACAAGATTTCACGAACACTCACTGTTGTCAACTTTTTATAAAAAGTAAAATTGTTGAAAACGATGCAGTATTGAAATAATCTTGATCAAGTCTTCTTGGTCATGCAAAAAGGGCGACGCCATCAATTATTTAGTACCCAGTCTTGTACATGCAGGAAAAAACTTGTTATATATAACAAGGCAAGTCCACGGATGTGGCGTTTCCTCAAGGCTAATAATAATGTATGAAGAGACATGATAAAGCTTGACCAATTCTCAGCAAGTTGGAATGAATAAGAAGGAAGAATATGTCAGCGATAAATAAGAACAAAAGGTGGAAAAGAAAAGTAAAATAATTTTCACCAAGTCTTGGTCGGGTGAAAAGGACTTGTTCATGGATGTGTGATTTCCTCAAGGCTAACGAGTGTTAAAACAAAATCGTTGACATATTAACTGTGACGTTTGATTTTGATTTTTCTACCGCGCAAGAAACAGACATGGGCATTATTTAATTTCATGGGAGACGAAGTCAGGTGAGAAAATGCAGAGAGAAAGCAAGTCAAAGGGCAAAGAGGAAACTTTATTCTTTGAAGTAGCTAGTATGAATAGATGATGAACATTTGATGCCACGTGTTAGAAAATAATTGGTGATCCCACCACATCAGAAAGTGACATGGTGTGAGTGACACAAGAGAAGACTAACTGATTATTGGCGGGAATTAATAGATATGCAAACTAATGTTGACCTATTAACAAATTTTGACTTTTATGTTACTAACTCAGCTACGATATTAGCAGCTTGATGCGCACCAATTTTATATTGTAATATCCTAAATAAACGAAGAATAAATCATAAGGGCTCTTCTGGACTGATCATTAATATTGTTGGTAAAAGGAAAGTAAAATGCAGAGCTAGCTATTACTTTTAGACCAAAACTCTTTTGCTTTATCGATCGCAAGCACTAATCTGTAAGCAAATTACATTATCAAGATCACGAGTCTAAAGCATACAGCATATTAAATAAAGCATTCGTATGAGGAAAGTACATTTGTGTAACTTGGTTGCCGATATCAGTTCTATTTCTTATATTGCATCGTCAAAATCAAATCAATAGGCATAATGTTCTTTTTCTCCTTTTTCATTAAAGAGAAAATCTTATTAAATTTATATAAATTTAATTATAAAAAATTATTATACTTTTGGTTCTTATTTAAAATTGTCAATTTTTAAATTCTAATTATTATAAATTCATTAAATATATTTTTCTCAACATCTTATCTTAATTATTTAATATAATAGATCTTGAATTATATTTATATGAATACAAATTTAATTTGTAGTTATGTCTAACAAATTGTACGAGAATAAAAATTATGTTAAATTATTAGAACTATTAATATATATATTTATGCTTTGAATATCTTTCTCATATAGTTATGTACGATAAATATTATATGTATAAATTTTTTATAATTTTATTGAAAAAAAATATCAAATTTATGGCTTTTATTGTAATTTTAGAGTTCAAATATATTTAACGATCATCGATTTAAATAGTTAATGATTAAAAAATCAAGATTAGACTTTATTTTGCTATTTTTTGTATTCTTAATAAGTTAATTTTCTCTTTTTTAATTTTTTATTTATATTTATTATTTAAAAAAAGAGATAAAGGAATGGGCGGCGGTGAAGAAAAAGAAAAGGGCTCAGGGTTTCTATGGTAAATATTAAATAGGCCACTGTAGTTTTGGTTAATTGTATAGTTAACCATATAAGTTTAGAAACGTTTTAAGAAGGTCCTAATTGTAGTGGCAATCTTCATACAGCCATCTAAAGTTATGGATAATTACATTTTGACTATAAAATGTTGTACTATTTTGAAATGGGTCCTATGTGGATGGCTTTTGTCACTCAACCCCCTATATCTTTAAGTAATTATGATTTTATAAAAAACTTTAAAGAATTTATAAATAGATCATAATTTCGATCCAATTTTATTTATAGTCTATTTTTAGTATTTTCAAATCCAAAGTTACCAAATTTAATGTTGAAATTTATGGTTTTTTAAGTTTTTTTTTTTCAGAATTAGGTCTACTCAACTCAATTCATGAAGATCCAGCCAAAATTTAATTCATTTGCATTTGACCCAATAATCATTAACCCTATTTTGAACAATTAGCAGCATTGAAACTACAGTGGCCTTGGAATCACACGCCATTCCAGTACATAAGAAATTTTTCATTTTTTCATTTTTTCATTTTGTGAGTATTTGGTTATTTTTCTTTACACTAGTTGTCTTATAATTCGAAATAAATTGATTGAAATAACATATTGCTAAAGTAACATATGTTATGTAGATTTTCTTATTTTGGAATACCAAAATGAATATGTTTATTGTTTATGCGAAAAACAATTGGCCTACAAGAAGATTTTTTTTTTTGGCCAAATAATAAGTATATTTGCAATAATAAATGTGTGATAATTATCAAGTTTTCTATGCATGCAATAAGTTAAGTCAAAGAAAGGCTTAAAGTTGGCAGCATTTATTATCAACATTTGATGACTACATTTAGAGTACTACTTACACTTGATATTTCTATTCAAAAATTAAATATCAATGTTGTGCTCGGTTTCTTGTAATAAGGCCTACCTTTGTATATTTATTTATATCATGTATGTATATGCTTAAAATAATGATATGATTGTGAGCTTATTATTTTATTATGTATTCTCTATAAGTTTTATCTACTTATACTATATCTTCCAATATAAATTTTATTTTAATATATAAGGCACTATTTCTAAGAAAGAAAATGATAAGAGATTCCTTAAGAAAATTGAACAACGATTTGCCAAAAATGAAAAATCTGATATAAGTATGCTGCTAGTAAACCTTGTTTCAATAAAATATAATGGCAAAGGAAATTAAAGGGAGTACATCAAAGGATGTCTAATCTTACTTTAAAACTAAAGGCAATAAAGTTAGATCTATCTAATAACTTGTTCGTACATCTAATTTTGATATCTTTTCTTACATAATATAGTTAATATAAAGTAAGTTACAACATCCAAAAGTTTAAATGGACTCTTAATGAGCTCATTTCACATTATATGAAAGAAGAAGACAAATTAAAGCAAGAAAAGACTAAAAGTGCTCACTTAGCAAGTATTTCTCTAGATAATGTTACTAAATATGAAAAGAAAAAGGAATAAAAGAAAGAAAACTACAACAGGGACTTCATATAATAAGGTACAAAAGAAACAAGATTCGGTCATTACTTATTTCTTTGTATTACTTGTTTCTTCTATATAAAAAATTGATTATATGAAGAAGGATTGTTCTAAGTATGCCAAATGACGTGTTAAGAAGGTATATTTCTTAACTTTTTTTTGTTCTAAAGTTAATTTAGGTTCTGTACCTAAAAACACTTGGTGGATAGATACAAGTGCAACTACTCACATAAGTGTGTTTATGAAAGGTTGTCTTATGAACCAGTTTTCAATTGATGCTGAAAGATGCATCTAAGTGGGAAACAATAATGAAGCTCTGATAGAGGCCATAAGATTTTTTAGATTACAATTAGAGATCAAATATTATTTAGATTTAAATGAGACTTATTATGTACCATCATTTAGACAGAATATATTTTCTATTTCTAGTTTGGACAAATACAGATATTCTTATTCATTTAAAAATAATAAGTTAGTCTTTTTTAAATTGAAATATTATTGGTACTAGTACTCTTATTGATAATTTTTATAAATTAGATACTTGTACCTCTTTTAATGAATCCTTGCATATTAATAAATTGGGTATAAAGCAAAAATTAACCGATGAGAATTCCATTATATTATGACATAAGCATTTAAGGCACATCTCTAAACAAAGAATATAAAGACTTGTATTGAATAGAATTATTAATTCTCTTAATTTGATAGATTTTAATGTTTGTATTAAATGTAGTAAGGGAAAACATATAAACAATAGAAAAATAGATTTCAATTGGAGTAATAGTATCTTAAAACTAATAAATACTGATATTTATGAACCATTCTTTACGGCTTCTTAGAATAACCAACAGTATTTTATTATGTTCATTGATAGCTATTCTTATTTTAGGTATCTTTAATTAATTTATAAGAAATCTCAATCTCTAGATATGTTTAAGGTTTTCAAAACTGGAGTTAGAAATCTTTTTGGCAAGAAAATTAAAACTGTCAAATTTAATCGTCATAGTAAATACTACAAAAGTTATGACGAATTAGGTGAATAATGTCTAGGACCTTCTAATAAATTTTTAGATCCATGTGGCATCGTCCTACAATACATAATACTTAGGAAACTAAGCATGAATTGTGTTGCTGAAAGACAAAACTGAACACATAAAGATATGGTGAGAAGCATGATTAATGATTCTTTTTTACCTGATTCACTCTATAGAGAAGCACGAAATACTACAGTTTATATCAATAATAAAGTTTCAAGTAAAATAGTATCTAAACCCCCATATGAGTTGTAGACTGTCAAAAAGCTTAGTATTATGCACTTGGATGTTTGAGGTTGTCCAGTTGAAGCTTAGCTATATAAGCTTAATGAACAAAAAATGGACTCAAGAATAGTTAGCTGTTATTTTATTAGATATTTTGATTGATCGAGTGGTTTTAAGTTTTATGATCCCTTAAGTAATTCCTTTTTCAAGATGGAAAATGTTAAATTTCTTGTAGATGTTGAGTTTATGGGGCAATAAGGCATATTAAGGATATTGTCTTTGAAGATGATTTTATTTCTCTTCTTTTAACTACTATTTAAAATTATCAAACTTCTTTTTCTGATATTATTCAATAAGCACATCCAAAAATACAAGATAATATACAAGAACTCCCAATCTAAAATAAAGAATTTTCTTTTGTTCATTAAGAGCAATCTCAACAACCTCAAGAGCAAGTGTCATTGAGAAGATCCACTAGAGAAAAGTGTGATTTATGATGATTTTGTTTTCTATCTCCAAAAGCATGAGTTTGATATATGACTAACAAATGATGATCTAATCGATTTCAATTAAGCCAAACAAAGTTTCAATTCTTATAAATAAATAAAAAGTTCTAATTTTCATAAGTATATGGAGGCCATAAAGATGAGATGAAATCCATGAGAAACATTGACATTTGAAATCTTGTCAAGTTACCTAAAGGTGCAAAACTCATTGATTGCAAATGGATATTTAAAACTAAAGGGAATTGGGAAGGCAACATCGAAATATATAAAACATGTCTTGTTACTAAAGGTTTTACTTAAAAGGAAGGCATTGATTATAAAGAGACTTTCTCTCCAGTATCATTGAAAAACTCTTTTAAATCATCATGACACGTGTAGCTTATTTTTATTTGGAGTTACATCAAATGGACATATTGTATTTCTCAATAATTATATTGAGGAAATGATATATATAGTGCAGCCAGAAAATTTTGTGTCTAGAGACAAAAAGAATATGGTCTATAAATTAAAAAAGTTCGTATACGATTTTAAGCAAGCATCCTATCCATGGTATCATAAGTTTGAGGAAAGCGCAATTAATGAATGTATATCACAAGTTCAATAAGAGTTAGTTATCTTCTTGGTTTTATATGTCAATAACATACTTCTAACAAGCAGTGATATAGGCCTATTACACAAAACTAAATAATGTTTATAAAGAAATTTTGCAATAAAAGATTTTAGAGATGCATCTTTTGTATTAGGAATTAAGATACATTAAGATCACACTCAAGGTATCCTGAGTTTATCATAAAAAGAACTATATCTATTACGTGCTTAACAGGTATAGCATAAAAAACTATGCTTAAAGAGACGCGCCTATTGTCAAGGGTGATAAGTTCAGTCTTGGTCAGTGCTTCAAGAATGAGATTAAACAGAAAGAGATGTAGAAATTTTCTTATACATCAACAATAGAAAATCTCATATATGTTTAAAAGTGTACGTGTCCAGATATTGCATACATTATTGAAATGGTAAGCAAATATTTAAGTAACCCTATGATGAATCATTGGAAAGTAGCCAAAAAAGACTATTTGATATTTACTAAAAACAAAAGATTACATGCTCACATATAATATATGAGATAAATTAAAATCATAATGTATTTTGACTTCAATTTTGCTGAATGCCTATATACTAATATATCCATATGAGATTATATATATACCTTGGCTGAGTGAGCTATTTCTTGAAAAAGTGCTAAGCAAACACTCATAGCCTTTTTTATTATAGAGATTGAGTTTATAACTTATTTCAAGACATCAAATCATAGGATATTGTTGTAAAACTTTATTAGAGGGCTGCATATTGTCAATGGTATTGAAAGATCATTGAAAATTTATTATGATAATAAAACTACGGTGATGTATTCCTATAATAATAGAAACTTTTCGAAGTCTAAGCATATCAACTTCAAGAATCTAATTGTTAAAGAAAGAGTTAAAGTCAATATGTGTCAATAAAAAATATTAGTACAAACTCCATGATTACAGATCCGTTTACCAAAGGTTTACTATCCAAAGTGTTTAATAAGCATGTTGCTCGTATGAGTGCTGTATTATTTAATGACGTGTATGAATAATGAAAGTTTGTTATTTGATGTTCATTTGGTTAAAGACACACTTATGATTTATTTTTTTATAGAATAAAGTTTGATGAATTATTTGATGAAACTCTGAAATACGGTTGCACTTTCTACTACAATTTTGCAAAAAATTTAGAATGTATTTAATTCATTGGAGTTATAAAGTAGGACTAGTTGAAAATAGATATGTTTGAGATCACATTTAGGTAATTTTCATACTACACATCCATATTTGATCTATGTCATTAATTATGTTAATATGGTGACCACTGATAGGTCTAGTTGCGAATATGTGTAGCGAATGTCGCTTTGATCTTATATTAATATAGATAATGGATCAAATTGTACCTAAAGTTATGTTTCAAGATAAAATAGCATTTATTATGCATGTTAAAGTTTACAGCGTGTAATTATTTTCAAGTGACATATGTTGCTTAAGTGAGAGATTGTTAGGTTTTATTGTTTATTTTATGTGGGCTCACATATTAAAAATAATTATACATTATATGTTATCTTAAATAAAGGTTAATTTAAATAATCTATTTGCGTTATATCTTAGTAGGCTCTAGAGACATCTAATTTGATATGAGTCTATTATGTATAAAAATTTAATAGTAATTAGATTATGAGTTATGGGATCATAATTTAATCTAATTTATAGAGACTACTTTTAGGGATGTGGTCCCTAAGTCAAATCAATTCGCATAGTATTCTTTTTCACTTTTTTCATCATTGGGATAACCTTATTGATCCTATATAAATTGATTGTGAAAAGTTATTATACTTTTAATTTTTATTCAAAATTGTTAATCTTCAAGTTCTAATTATTATAAATTTCTCTAATTTAATTTTTTCAATATATCAAAATATCTTGATAGATCTTGAGATATATTTATATGAATATGAATTCAATTTATAATTATGTCTAACATCAAATTTCTTAAAAAGCCCTATACCAAAATAGTGAGATATTAGTGAGAACTATTAATAATCGAATATGATGGAAAATATTAGATTAATAGGACAATACTAACCATGATTTAGAAGCAGAACCATATCACTATTGAGAACATATATTATCCAATGTCCAATGGTTACGACAGTGCAGTTAGAAAAGTGTCGCCGAAGAGTTTGCTAAATTACATTATCAGTTGCGGTATCAACAGATGTTGTAGCTTCATCAAGCACTAAGACCTTACTTTTCTTCAACAGCACACAACCAAGACATAGCAGTTGCCGTTGGCCCATACTCCAATTGTATCTGTTTTTAGTAGCTGCATCATCCGTTACCATAGACAATTAGGCTTCTGTGCCAAATTAAGGAAAATTTTACTAAAGAACATTCAAAATAATAGAAGAAAAGGCAGACCTCTTGAATTCAGTTTTCCGTTTTTTCTTCCTAATTTCATTCTCAAGTTGGCACTTATCCAAACCTAAAGCATTTAAATAAATGTCAGCAAACCAAATCTTCAACAACCAAGTCCAATAAACACACAACCAGAGATTTAGGAACATAGATGCTATAAAAAAATTCTTTCTACACTCTAGTTAAGAGGAACCCGCCTCCTAAATTTCCCCATCTATGTATTCTTCAAGTGGGTCTAGATTATTTCGTATAGTCCCTTCAAACATGGTTGGATCCTAAGGAATGATGCTTAGTCTTGACTGCTAATCATGCAGTCTAATTAGTGAGATATCAATGCCATCTATTACATTCTGACCAGCAGCAGGGTAAAAAATTCCGAACAGTGTCTAAATCAGAATTAATTTACCACTGCTTGTTCTCCCGACAATGTCAGTTTTCATCCCTCTTGGGAAAGTGCATGTGAGACCTTGCAACACAAGTGGAAGGTGTGGGTATAACGGATCTACTCAACAATCATAATTGTTAATTATGTAAACATGGCATAAATCTAAAAATTCTTGTTGTTGCATTAAACGGGTAACGCTATTTGCAGACCAGGAAGGTCAACTTCCCCATGTGATGGCCAGGTAGTCTCAGGACGACTTGCTTCTATCACAAGAAGAGGCTCACTGGGAATACAAGTGTACTGTAATATTCTCTCAACTGATATAATCTTGTTCCCTAGCTCGCAAAGGTCCCATATGACTAAAGCTTGTAAAGCATTTGGATTGAGTCTATAGGTCACAGCTAAAACAGCAATTGCTTTAGGGAAGGAAAAGAATGGAAGGTAAGGAAAAATAAAATTTGTTTCACTATCTTTCAATATTTAATGTCAATAGAAAGGATATTAAACGATTCATAGGTGAACTATATACCTGGATCAATGACTCCCTTTGGGATAGAAATTATGAAAATCAAGGAGAAAGAAAATATAATAGAAGATAACATATCTATGCGGACACACAGCCATTCCATGGCACCAGCAATATGAAATTTGGGCCGGCAATATCCATCTATCAATTTCAGATTTGAATCTCGAAAACTTGATTCTTGATCGAAGCGCCCGATAGTTGTTGATCCCGAAATGGTTTCGGCAAAATGTTGTATCACTGGAGCCTTGCATACTCCGGCCAACTGTGAAAGTTCTCATGCTGGAGGTATGTAATATTGCTGAATCATTGTAACATATCATGAGAAAACTTCTAATACAAGTGGCATATTACACGTTAGTACTCTATAATTTCTTTGAAGATTTCCAACTTAGAAAAATAAGGCAATACAATAATTACAAGTAACTTATTAAAAATTAATACAAATTCTGTTTTACAGTCAATATAACAAAATTCTGTAAGTAGACTGGAAATCTCCCAATGGTGTAAAACATAGATAGCAATAGCCATTATAATTGCTACAAATTTTACATGTTTCTTTAAAATGCATTCCTTATATTGAAGAGTTAAGTTCAGAATCTGTTAGACTGAAAAATAAAAAAATCTTAGGGTCATTGAGTACTTAAGGCCTGCATCAAATTTGTTTATATCTAGGTTGGTTTGCAACATGAGAATGGCTTAATAAAAGTACATTCTCAATCATGACTCCGGCTTGCATAGATTTAGATAACTGTCATGCATTGTACCAAAAAAAAAGGCAATACGTGTGAAATTTGATGCAGTAAGCTAACTTCCTATGGAAAAGATACTTCAAAATACTGGTTGTTATGAGCAGTGGCAATTCATTTATAATCTAGAGTATCTAATATTCAGAAAAGAGAAAAAAAGAAATGAAGTAAGCAAACAAAATATGAAAGTGTTAGCTGATGATAAATATTTGAAATGAAAACGCCGCGCGAAGACACAGTTGGGATAACTTATAAGAGTTGCAAAGTGCGCAATGATTACCTGATACCAGAAGCAGATAGCAACCACGGGGATAAAAACAATGAAAACCTGCCATTTAACCTGGGACATCACCGCTATGATTCCTAAAAGTCGAATTATTGAGAAAGCGAAGCCCCAAAATCAATTTTGAATTTTCATATCAATACTTTGGTCTGTGGAAAATTTCAAAAAAATAAAAAAATACTTTGGTCTGTAGAAGCCTATGAAAGTGAAATCAGATTAAAAAATCAACTACACATTAGTTTGTATTACTATGATTCTCAGGAAAATCAAGAGAAAAACATAGAAGAAGATGCTAACTAATAGCAAAGATATAAATGTCATTTAAATCCATAAAATATACTGATGTTTAAAACACTTAAAATGTCCACTACAAATGTCCACTACATAGGATACTGACTAACCCTGTTTAGAATTATCCCACTTGGTGTTGCATCAAAGGAGAACAGGGGGGCATGGAATAGGCACAAATGCATTTTATTAAAAAACAGATTGGCTGTTTTGTATCCAGTTGTTGCAAGTACTGTAGATCTTGCAAGGATGAGAAAAGAACTTCCAACAGCCATAGCTACATAGACAATTATCAATATAGATCCTCCAACAGCAGGTTCTGCATCCTCCGACACTGAAGTTGCCTACGCCATCCAATAATTTCTGCTAATTTGAAGGATTTGAAACAGAATCTGAGCCAACAATATAAAGGGCATAAAAGCTCCTCCATATACCATTGTGATATATTTCCAGCATACTGAAAACCCAACGCTGCCTCTTCTCTCTCTTCTTCTTAGACAGGCTGCCCTTTTGACCCTGCTATGTCGTCTACTTAATCAATTTAAAAAACTTTATTTTCTTCTGTTTTGATAACTCCATTAGTAGGATTCATACAACAATTTTCTTTGGTCATACTTATTTCTTCATAAGCTGACTATTTCTCCATGTAATGAGTACTAGTAAAGCTTGCTTATAGGCACCAACAAGTTCCACAAAGTCATTTCCAGAGTTTAGAATTCATCATACCTTCCAGTTTGGGAAATCTTTCCATCTTTCATCACCTAAAAGCCAGGTATAAGTTGATTATAAGGGATAACAATGTTAAGCTTTGATATTTTTCACAAGTTGTTCAAGATAAGAACAAGTTTGAAATTCTATTTTTACTAAGTTAGAATTCAATTGAGAATAAACTGGAATTAACTTGATTCCAGGAGTTGTTTTGAATTCAAAATAATGTAAAAGCTTATTTTACCAACAGTTATCTTATCTATTGCAGTGTATATATTTCAGAACAAGTATTATACAATTATGCTTGTCCTTCATCTTAGTTTCTATCCCTTTAAACCTATAAATCTCTATTTACTTTCTTGAGTTCTTAACATGATATCAAAGCTATATTGATCGTAAGGGTAGTATTTGTGTAAGTAAAACTAGTAAAGCCTAACCTCCATTAAAAAACTCTAAAGTCTGCTTTAAATCTAAATGACCTCAAGGTTATTCACTGCTCCAACTCCACCACCTTTCACAGGTGAAAACTATTCTGTCCAGGAAATAAAGATGAAGGCATATTTGAGGGCTTTTGATTTGTGAGATACAGTTGAAATAAGAAAAGAGCCTACCCAACTGCCTCAGAATCCAACTATTGCCCAAATGAAACAGTACAATAAGAAATATGCTAAATACTATAAAGCTTTATCTGCAATACATTCCTCTATAACTGATGCAATCTTTTCAAGGATTATAACTTGTGAAGGAGCAAAACAGGCATGGGACAAGCTCAAAGAGGAATTCCAAGGAAATGACACCACAAAACAAATTCAAGTGCTTAACTTATGAAAAGCATTTGAAGTCTTGAAAATGAAAGAGAATGAGACTGTCAAGAATACTCAGACAAGCTCATGAAGATTGTCAATCAATTTAGACTGCTTAAGGAAGAATTTATAATTCAAAAGGTTATGGTGAGTGTGCCTGAAAGGTTTGATGCAAAAATTTCATCTTTAGAAGACTCAAAAGATCTCTCTAAATGAATCTTATAGAGTTAGCCAATGCCTTAAAAGCTATTGAGTGAATATGAGCTATAAGGCTTTATGAAATAAGCAAGCTGGTGAAAATAAGAGGGAAAAAAGGAAATAAGGTGAAGAAAATAAGAATGCTGGAAAAAATGGCAAGTTTCCACCTTGTCCTCATTGTAAAAAAAGAAGTCATTCTGAAAATTATTAGTTCAAGCCTGGAGTCCAGTGCAAAGCTTGTAACTAGCTGGGGCATATTGCTAAAGTATGCAAAAACAAGGGAAATGCACAAGCACAACAGGCACAAGTAATTAAAGAATAGGAGAGCCCAATAGAGAACCTGTTTACAATCACTTGCTATTATACTAATGAAGTCAAGAAGAGGTCCCAATATTCAAGTCATATGATCTCTGAAGAAGAAAATTTTAGTGAACTAAACAAGTCCTACAAGTCTAAAGTGCAAGTGGTAAACAGAGCATGGATAGATGTCAAAGGCAAGGAATAGTTTCCATTAATACTCAATCAGGTACTAAAGTCATTTTTTGATGTATTATTAGTACCTGATATAATCTAAAACTCGTTTAGTGTAGGTTAATTAATAGACAAATAATATACATTACTATTTAAGTAAAGTAAATGCATCATTAATGATCCCTCTAGCTGTGAGCTCATAAGA
Organism: Ailanthus altissimus; assembly: GCA_946807835.1. Classification (NCBI taxonomy): domain Eukaryota; kingdom Viridiplantae; phylum Streptophyta; class Magnoliopsida; order Sapindales; family Simaroubaceae; genus Ailanthus; species Ailanthus altissimus. The sequence continues at coordinate 20,517,642 of OX327713.1, read as the reverse complement.
GTAAAAATGCAAGATAGAGTATTTCCTGTAGACTAAAAATAATTTGATTTGCTTTTCCTAGCCATCTTGATAGTTTTTTATTGTGGCACAAAAGACTTGAACACTTTAGTTACTGCATTCTAATGAAAATGCATGAAGATAAACTAGTTATGAACTTGCCTTCAATTACTCATGTCAATGATGTGTGTGTTGGCTATCAATATAGTAAGCAGTGCAAATTGCTCTTTGTTGAAAGTACTTGGAGTGCATCTGAAAAGTTTTAGTTAATCCATTCTGACTTATGTGGTCTAATGAGTATTGTATCACTAAATGGGAGTAAATACTTTTTACTCTTCATTGATGACTACACTAGGTTTTGTTGGGCGTACTTACTTAAGCAAAAATCATATGTTTTTGCAAAATTTTAGAACTTCAAGTCAATGGTGGAGAAACAGATTGGGAGATTCATTAAGATGCTCAAGATTGATAATGGGACTGAGTACTATTCAAATGAATTCATGTTTTTTGTATCATGGTTAGAATCAAACATCAGTTGACTATTCTTTACACACCTCAACAAAATAGTGTAAGTGAAAGGAAGAACAAATCAACCATAGAAATGGCTTGATGTCTATTCTTTGAGAAGAATCTGCCTAAGATTTTTTTTGCAAAAACTATAAATACATCTATATACTTGCTAAATTTGTTGTCCACCAAAGCCTTAAAAGGTAAGACTCATTTTGCAGCTTGCTCATCAGTAAAACTTTCAGTAGAGCATCTGAAAGTGTTTGACTGTATTTGCTTCTCATATGTTTTAGATGAAAAAAGAGACAAGTTGGATCAAAAATTTGACATTGACATCTTTGTGGGATATAACAGTAGTGCATCCAAGGGGTACAAAATCTTTAGTTTAAAAACTGAAGAAAAAAAAAATATATCGTTAACAAAAACGCAAATTTCAATAAGCTTGCACGCTAGAATTGGAATAAAGTTAAAGACAAGTTGGTTAAGATATAAGAGGAAAAATGGCGTCAGTTTCTGGTGAGAGAGAGAGAGAGAGAGAAGCCGCCATTTTTCCTTCGCAAGTGCAATTTTCTTTCTATATTTAATTACTGGATTAACAAATACTGCCCCTAAGTTTTTTGACAATAACAAATAACGGAAGATATTTTTTTAATTGTTACTTGGACGCCACGAAATAACAGAATTGTTAGTTGACGCCATTAATTTGAAGGACGAAATTGTAAGTGATAATTATTCAAAATTGTAATTATTTCCATAAAGAGTGTGTATGTGGGTGTATATATAAAATGATTTAGTTAGCGATGTCAACAACATTGTAATGTGATATTTGTTAATTTATGAGTTCAGCACTATTTAGAAAACGACATAAGTGCTTATTACAGAGCGAGTAATATTACTCATTGGAACAAAATTTTATAGACACATATATGCAAATACAATATGATTAATAGTAGGTAATTATTTTTTTTTACTATTATATTATAGCTACAACTCTATTAGTACATATATATAATAATAATAATCTTGTTAATTACATAATTTATTATATAGTGAAACACTATACATGCTGCTATTTAATTAATCTATGAGTTTTACATTATTTATTATATGTTATAAAGTCATATCACATGTTTAGATTATGGTATGCTACGTTGTCTAGTAAAACAAAACTCTTCCTCTCTTATATATATATATGTATAATTGGAGAATTGTTAGAACTATTAAGATTGTGTATACATTAAAGTTCAATAAAATCAAGTGAGAGCATATTACTTGTTGACCATAATATATGAATCCAATTATCATATGGAATATGTTGTGAATACTTAGGAATTTATATTAGTCTCTTCCTTTTTCTTGTTTGAGAAAATTTGTAAATATCATTTTCTTTTTTTTCTTTTTTTTTGAATAGTAAAAAGGAGTTGGGAAAATTTTATTAATAATAAATTATTAAGAGGAATTGGTAACAAAAAAAAATTCATACAAAATTTAATAGTATGCCCTTTTAATCTAGGTACGGTCCATCTTGTTATAATAAAATTAGATAAGTTTTAGTTTATCGTGAGTGAAAGAACCTAATTAAAGCTAACTCACTTTACCCAGAAAGCAGGTGGTGTTGGTTAGATCTTTATTTTAGTTTTCTAATTTACCTTTGAAAGTACTAAAATGTCCCTCTCAAAGTAACAGCAACTCAGTTGATAAATAAGGGAGATGTCTGAAATTTTAGACAAGCTTTCTATCTTTGTGAATGTAAGAACAACCTCAAGGGAGGTAATTGATAATTCACTTAATTTGCTGTTGTCATCCAAATTTGGCACAGATATGGTAATCTAACCAAGACAAGAGACGTAAGCATGATTTTTCTATATTATTTTGCATAATATGGATTATCTAAATTTTATTATAAAAATCTTATTTTAAAACAGAGAAATAAAAAACGAAATTGTTGAATATTGTTACCTAATAATTAATGTTAGTAATTTGATTGTTAAAGTAGTGGATTTAAGTTATGACGAAAGTTTTCAGTTGTTTCGGAGTTAGTATTGAATTCGAATTAAATTGAAATCTTTCTAATTGTTTAAAAAAATTATTTATTTTTTTATTTATAAAAGTTGTTTATTACTCTCTAATTAGAATATATAATACTTGTTGTATCCTTTAATAATGAAACAGACATTGGCATTATTTTAGTTCATGGAGCCACTTCAGGTCAGAAAATGCAAAGAAAGTTCAATGGGGTGGTCCTACTATAAGAATTTTATAATGGGAAATTTGTGACCAAGACTTTTTGTCATTGTTTGGCCCCTAGGAAAGTATTTTTATTTCGTATGTGCCAAGTGAGGTCAGAAAATGCAAAGAAAAGTTCTTTTGGCTGCTCTTACTATAAGATTTTTATAATGGGAAATTTGTGACCAAGACTCTTTATCATTGTTTGGCTACAAGGAAAGAGTGAGATAGTAAAAGCACAGAGAGGAAACTTTATTAAGTACCTACCGGAAAAGCAGAAGCTGAGTTGAGGGAAATCTTTATAGAAAAGGGAGGATCGATGAAACGGGGATTGATGAAATGAAATTCTTGAATCTTATTGTAAAAGAGACTTTAAGATTACATCCTCCTACTCCTTTGCTACTTCCAAGAGAATGCATGGGCTATCGGAAGAGATTCTAAATATTGGATTGAACCTGAGAGCATTATTCCAGATAGGTTCCTCGACTGTTCTATAGACTACAAGGGAACTAACCTTTGTGTACATCCCATTTGGAGCTTTATTCTAAAAATTAGCTGTTTGTTTTTGTGAATCCGTAACTAAAATTCCAAATAAGACTTGGTTGTTTTCATGTTCATTTCAGCTCGTACTATATCATGAATGTATATTAATTCTCGTCACTCCTGTTAGTTTTTCATATATACTTTTTTTAATTTTTTTAAAAATTTATTTATTACACCTAAAATGGTTTTTTTATTTTTTAAATAATTTAAAGAATACAAATTATAAAAAAAGCAATAGATAATTTTAAAATATTTTAAGAAAAAGTAGTTTATATAAAGAATCTTGTAATGAATCTTGATTTCACTAAGAGGTGGATATATAAATTCAAAATTTGCCCCTTTTAAAGTTTGCCAAATTTAAATATTTTCAATTGTATTTATTGCTTTTGAAGATAGATTATCAATTTTGCGTATACTTTAAACCATTTTTTTTAAATATTATTAAATGTAATATCATCAAACAATCAATAATATTACCTCGTAAAACTCTTAATATAAAATCAGAAGATTATTAAGATGTTATACAAAAATTAGATATATTTATTATAGTTCATCCGAACTTACAATTTTCTTATAAAAAAAAAAAAAAACCTTTAGCAAATGGATTATTCCAACTTGAATCTCTACCCCAATTTAGGATGGAGATTACCTATCCCATTAAAGATGGGATAACTTGCCCTCTATATGAGAGATAAAACTACCTCCCTAAAGAGGGATAAAACTATTTTTACGGAAGAAAAAATTAATCTTACAAAAAAAAAAAATATCTACCTTAAATATGAGAATAACTATCTAGAATTATTATACAAAAAGTACAAAAAAAACTATCACGCAGAAGGATACATAGGACTACCATTTTACACTTAAAACCTTCATATATTACAAACTAATAACTATTATCAAACTCCCATGCACCAAACACTATAGCTATATTATACTAACTAAGCATATGATCCAATAACATTGGTTACTCTAAATGGGCGGCAATCCGGTGGCTTCGCACTAGATCAAGCGGAGCACGAGGCTACGGGAGCTGTGTTGCTCTGGTACAATGGCCGAATGTCTGACAGTGATCAGCACGGTAGCAGGTCAGAAAAACAACTGAAGATGAAAAGGAAAGCTGGCAAGTAGCTGAGTCAAATCTGGGCTGAGTGGAGGGTGTCGTTGGCAATGGCCAAGGAGGACAGCACGTCACCTCATCGACGACGTTCAGGATCCCGTCCAAGTTGGACCCAGCCAGAGGATGGCTAGAGAACGGTCGAATGAGCAACCGACGATGAATGGAAGAGCTCGGTGGGCTGAGAAGGCTTGGCGACGGCTGAGGGATCTATAGTGCCTTATTGGTGCTCACCAGCCAGAAGACACACACTCGTCTAAATCTGAAATGGGAAGACAAAATAAAACAATGCAAAGGAAAAACGAAAAACAAGAAAATCCACCGGAGAAAGGCCAAACGCCTTTCTCTAGAGGTAAAGACAGGTGATTATTGTGCTTAATTAAGAGATTAGTTATTTTGTGTTCAGGGTTTTTCTTATACTTTAAACCATTGAAAAAGCACAACTTGAATTTTGTGTTTCGTCATAAATTCATAATATCTTCTTGAACTTTTATCTTACTTTTTCCTATCTATTTTTTTTTAAGTCATTTTTTAGAACAAAGTAAATTGATATATCTAATCATCATAAATGGTCCAATATTTGATTATAATTATTTAATATTTTCAAAAAGTGTGTTGGAGAAAAAATTTTAAAAACTTTTTAAATGGCTAATAATTTATAAATATTAATGTAATTTTAATATTTTAAGTTACATATTATTAACTATCATTATTATATTGGTTATAATATTTAAATTAGTCATTAAATCTATATTAAATATTTTACTAATTTAAATATTTGAGAGTTACAAACATTTATTTATATCAATATTATTATTTGGGAGCTATATATTTTAAATTATTGTAAGAGTTACAATATATTAAATTATTTTTATTAAATATTAGAATTAATTCTAAGAGTTACAAATTTCAAACATAAATTATATACTAATAATGGAGTTACATAATATTTAAAATAACGCTAAATTAATATTAGTATTAATTCCTTAAGCCTTATTTACCTTTATATAAAAGGTGCTAATCTTTCATTAAAAAGGTGCATGAGTGAGTGGAGAAAAAACAAAATAAAGAAAAGTGCTATGTATATATATTTTTAAAAGAATATACTTTTTTTATTGTGTTTTTGAGTAATTTTAACAATAGAGAATTTGTATGATTGTTTTATGGTTGTGCTATTCGAGGAAGATGGTTGCGAGTATAGGGTTAAATTTTAAAGTCATATATATTCCTTACAACCACACAAAGAGGAGAACTATTTGGCTTTAAGATAAAGCTCTCTAACATATCTCTTTATGCTCAATGTTAGATTCTATATTTCTTTACTCTTTATTTTGTTTTATATATGTTGTTTATATTTATTTTATTTTATTTTTTGTCTTTCATATGCAATAACATATATTATAAAATATGGTTAAAATAAATTTATCTAAAAAATTACACTGCAAACATTATTTTTCAATGACAGATTAACTAACTTAAAATTAGAAAACTATATGATTTTCTTGTTGTTTTTAGCATTACTCACTTACTCTACTAATATTTTAAATTACCTAAAAAAAACTCTATTGTTACAAAAATTCTATTAAATCTTAATTTTTGTTATCTTTTTCCTAATCTATCTTTATATTGTTGACATCATTTTTACTAATTATTTTTATAAATTATTATTGATTTTTTTAAAATATAATACTAAAATAATAAAAATAATAAAACTCATAATATATATATATATGTTATGATGGAAGGATGAATATTTAATACTTTTGAGAAAGAATAAATAAATTACAATTTTATTGTATTCATTATTTTTTAGTAATTTTATTTGAAATATATTAAAAATCTATAACATAGTTATTCTTTTAAATAAGCATTAAATATTAATGTATTGAAAATATTAAATATTAATAAAAATATCAAATAAATAATAATAAAATAATTAGAATGTTCATCACTCACCATAACATAAATAATAATTTTATTATTATAATATTTTAGTTATTTGTTTAGTCTTTTTAAAAAAAAAATAAAAACCATAATGTATTTATTCTTTCAAAAGAGCATTAGATGCTAATATATTTAAAAAATATTAAATATTCATAAAATTCTAATATATAAAATTAAAAAATAAAATAACTTAAATGTTCATATTTTTATTTATGTTATAATTTTTTTAAAAATAAATTATTAATTTCTGAAAAAATTACAAGGATGATGAGATCAATAAAGTTATGAATGTAAGGGCAAATTAATGAAAGGACAATAGGCATTAAAATTTAACAAAATTTTAATAAAAATGAGAATATTTTTTAAATTATACAAAAATATTTTTAAAAAATAAGTGAATGATACTGAAAATAAAAAAATATAATTAGTCGCGGTCCTTTAAAGTATTTAAAAAACTATATAAACTAACTTAAATGATATTCAGAGCTTTTCTGCCTGGCTTGTTTCACACTACTAAATTCCGTCAAATTCCAACTTGAAACGGCATCTCGTGTCGGTGGAAGTGCTCTGTCTGAGGTATGGCCGTGGGGCGGAAAGCACTCTTTATTAAATTTTGTTTCAGGTGTTATATTCATTTTATTAAAATTCCCACAATTCCCTCAACGTTGATTAAAACAAAATAAAAGAAAAATAAATTATCAATTTCATGGATGGTTATCACTAAGACTACATTATTAAATGATTATTCCGGGTTTTTTTTTTTTTTTTACTTTAATTATTTGATTACTGATGCTTTAGAAATTCAATTACACCTATTTTGTTAAAAATAGTTGACAAAATTAAACACTGTGTTACAGATTGATCCTGCTTTTGTGACTTTACCTCTTTACCTCTCTCTGTTTGAAAAATGAACCCCAGATGTGTGTGTGTATATATATATATATATATATATATATGGCGGTGGCGGCAAGAAACCTGTTTAAGGAGGGTAATTTTGAACAATAATTAAATAAAAAATTTAATGATTATCTTATTATAATTTTATATAAAAAAATATTTGAATTATCTGTTAAAGTGAAAGTGATAATTTATTTATTTTATTTTTAAAATTATTTAATAAAATTATCAATTTTTTAAATTAGATGAAAATAAAAATTATTAATAATATCAATTGACAATAAGAAGAAGTTAAAGAAAATTAATAATTTTATTAAATTTAACAAAATAAATTATAAAAAAAAAAGTAAAAATTAATAATTTTAAAAACATGTTGAATAAGCTGTTACTTTTACTATTACATAAGAGTTTAAATGTACTTTACTCACACAAAAAATACTAAAATTGAGCCAGTAGTATCCAGTCATTTTTTGGCAGCCTCGAGATTATTTTCTAGTAGTCAAGAGAGGTCAAAGTGATAAAAGGAAGCCAATTTTGAATAAAAGACCTTAAGGCTTAAGTTATATAACATTGAAGTCCAATAGTCAAGTAGGTATTATTTCACTTTAGATTTTGTGTACGCATCCTTTATTCAAAGAATTTGTTTTGAACTTGACGCAAGAGTTCTTCATTCAAAATGCATCTCAATTTTTTCCACACCTTCTTCTTCCTTCATCTAACACCAACTATTTCATCTGTTTGCCTTTCGAATTTAAAAAGGAAAAAAAATGAAGATACTTGTCCTTATTCAAAATACTTTAAATTTCAATAAAACACAGATTTTTACATTAAACATATATATAATAGAAAAAAAATGCAATTTTTGATAGATGTTCAAAAAATAAATATTGAGTGGTATCCAGTCATTTTTGGCAGCTTCAAGATTATCTTCGAGCGGTCAGGAAAGGTCAAAAGTGATAAAAAGAAGCCAATTTTGAATAAAGACCTTAAGGCTTAAGTTATACACTAATGGAGGATATATATATATATATATAATGAAATTAATCTGCATCTCTAACAGGCCTTGCAACAATATTACATTCCTCTAGCATCCTCTATTGTTCACATGGAACTTAAATTCCCCTCATTTTCAACTTTTATAACCTTTCTTCTGTTGGTCTTACTGGTACTGAAATTGAAGAAGAGAGCCAAAGGCAATGACAGAACTTCCCATCTACCACCAGGGCCACGGAAATTACCTCTTATAGGAAATCTGCACCAGCTTGCTGGCTCTGTACCTCATCAAAGACTCAGAGACTTGGCCAAGAAATATGGGCCTCTTATGCATCTGCAGCTTGGAGAAGTTTCCACTGTTGTTGTTTCTTCTCCAGAGTTTGCAAAAGAAGTAATGAAGACCCATGATGTTATCTTTGCATCAAGGCCTTGTGATCTAGCTGTGAGAATTATGACTTATGATTATAACGATCTAATATTTTCACCATATGGTGATTACTGGAGACAACTACGAAAAATCTGTGTATCAGAGCTTTTAAGCATGAAAAGGGTCCAATCCTTCCGATCAATTAGAGAAGAAGAGGTGGGTAATCTGGTTAAATGGATTGGTTCAGAAGCAGGATCAGTGATTAACTTGACTGATAAAGTTTACTCATTAATGTATGGTATCACTTCAAGGGCAGCCTTTGGCAAGAAATCAAGAGAACAAGAAGTATTTGCCTCAGTTATAGAGGACACCATAAAAGTAGCTGCAGGATTTAATATTGCAGATTTTTTTCCTTCTATTGGATTGCTGCAATGGATCACTGGAATCCAGTCTCATGTAGAAAGACTGCATCGTGAAGCTGACAGAATAGCTGAAAACATTATCAATGAACATAAGAAGCGCAGGGAATCGTTGAAAATTGGCAGGAATGAAGAAGATGAAGATCTTGTTGATGTTCTCTTGAGAATTCAAGAGTATGGTCAGCTTGAATTTTCCTTAAGTACAGACGGCATCAAAGCAGTAATAACTGTAAGTAACTAATTCAGGCTAATTTAGTGTCCATTTATAAGATGAGTGGGAGCAATTACAAGTTTTCGTAAAAATCCATATTGTCTTTCTTTTTGTCCTTGTAAATTAAGCCATGTACATTATAAAATATCTTTTCAGGACATTTTTGGTGCTGGCAGTGAGACATCTGCTACTACTGTAGATTGGGCAATGTGCGAACTGTTGAAAAATCCAAGGGTTATGATAAAAGCACAAGCTGAGGTGAGGGAAGTCTTTAATAGAAGAGGGGGGATCGATGAGACGGGAATTGATGAAATGAAATTCTTGAAGCTTATTGTAAAAGAGACTTTAAGATTACATCCTCCTACTCCTTTGCTACTTCCAAGAGAATGTGGCCAGAGATGTGAGATCAATGGATTTGACATACCTGTCAAAGCCAGAATCATTGTTAACGCATGGGCAATCGGAAGAGATTCTAAATATTGGATTGAACCTGAGAGCTTTATTCCGGAGAGGTTCCTTGATTGTTCTATAGACTACAAGGGGACTAACTTTGAGTACATCCCATTTGGAGCCGGAAGGAGGATATGCCCTGGAATGTCATTTGGTCTAGCCAATGTCGAGCTTCCACTAGCAATGTTGTTGTATCACTTTGATTGGGAACTCCCAAATGGAATGACGCATGATGATTTGGAAATGACAGAGGCCTTCGGTTTGACTGTTAGAAGAAAAGATGATCTGCACCTGATTCCCATTCCTCATCCTTGTCCTGTTGAATAATCCCAAAAGAAAGCAATATAGCTGTTTGTTTTTGTGAATCTGTTACAAAAATTCCAATAAGACTTTGTTTTTTTCATGTTCATTTCGGCTGTTTGTTTTTTGTATTTTAAATTGTCTTCACTCCTCTAAAATTTTCATATATACTATTTTTTTTTAATTTGATAAAAAAAAAAATTATTACCCCTAAAAGGGTAATTTATTATTTTTTCTTTTAAAAAATCCAGAAAAAAGGTAACAGATAATTTTAAAATATTTTAAGAAAAAGTTGTTTATACAAAGAAATTTAAGAGAAACAATAGTAATTTTCCCAAGGAAAAATGAGTAATAAGAAAATAATCGAAAATGGCTTATAAATCACATGTGTGATAGGATGACAGAATTCATACGAGTGATAAATATGGTATTAATCTGTACATTCTTGTAATTACTCTTGATTTCACTAAGAGATGGATATATAGATTCAATATTTTTCCTTTTAAAGTTTGCCAATTGTATTTATTGATTTCGAAAATAGATAATCAATTTTATGTATATTTGCGTATACTTTTAAACCATTGAAAAAAACATAACTTGAATTTTGCGTTTCTTCATAAATTCATACTTTTTCTTGAATCTTTATCCTATTTTTCCCATATGTTCTATGCTTCTTCTAAAAAGTCACTTTTGAGAACAAAGTAAATTGTTATATCGAATCATTATAAATGGTTCAATATTTGATCAAGTTTACTTAATATTTTCAAAAAGTGTTTTGGAGAAAAAGTTTTGTAAAATAGTTAATAAGTTATAAAATATTAATGTAATTTTAATATTATGATCAACTATGATTATTATATAGTTTTTATAATATTTAAATTAGCTATTAAATCTATATTAAATAATTGAGAGTTAAATATTTATTTATAATATTATTATTATTTTTTAGGATTATATATTTTTAATTACTTAGGAGTTATAGATATTAAATTATTCTTATTAAATATTAAAATTAATTTTAAGAGTTACAAATTTCAAACATAAATTATATATTAATAATGGAGTTACAAAATATTTAAAATAATGCTAAATTAATATTAGTATTAATACTTTCAGCCTTATCTACTACTATATAAAAGTTGTTAATCTTTTATTAGAAATGTCTGTGAATGAGTGAAGAACAAAAAAGAAAATAAAATTGTTTTAGGTATATGTATATATACTTTTAAAACAAATTTATATTTTTTATTTTTATATTTTTGAGCAATTTTGATAATAGAGACTTATCATAATCTATTTGGATTGCTCGTCAACAATGAAAACTTCAAAATATTATTTGTTTTAACCATGAGAACTAATTGAGCTATTTCAAAGAATATAGAGACAAATCTTCATAGGATAAACTGGCAATTATTTTAAAATAACAAAAATAATAATAATAATAATAAGCAATCAAATGATAAAAAGTAAAATACTAATAAAGATCAACTCACTTGATAAAAAATTTAGATGTTAGTAAATACTAATTGATTATGAAATAAAAGTGTATTGTGATAATAAATATGCAAAAGGATTTTAATTGATAAATTAAAATTTATTGAGAAATGAGATAAAATTATCTTTTCAGTATAATAATAAAGTTATAATAAGAATTTTAAAAATGTCGTTAAATATTTTAGGGGAGTATTCTATAAACTAATTTTTTAAAAGTAATTCCTTATCTCCTTCTATCAATTGTTGCCAAAATTTGATAAAATTACAAAATAAGTGTTTTAAGAGAAAAAAAAAGTTTTATCAAACAATTCTCTTGTGAGAAAAGATAAAATATACAAGAAAACGATAACAAAAATAATAAAGAGAAATTGTAAATTTTAAAAGATTACATTGTTATTATTATATTGTGTATTACAATATTATAGAGACAGTCTTTATATAAACTTTAGGTTAACATAAATAAAAAAATATAAATACATAAAAAAAAATCAAATATAACTTATTAATTATAAAATACATATAGTAGATAATTAATATATTGATATTTTATATCTTTAATATCCCCTTTCAAACTCAAATAGAAGCTTGAGTTTGAAAAAGAATATATTTTATTGTAATGGTGGGCATTGAAAAAATCAATCACTTACGAATGCAGACGCATTGAATGAAACTTGAAACCAACCATTGTGAGTGCAAGTGCGTTGCCAACCACTGTGAGTGCAAACGCATTGATAAAGAAACAGAAAATCAATCGTTGCGAGTGCAAGTTCGTTGTCAACCACTGCGAGTGCAATCGTGTTGATAGAGAAAAATTAACTGTTGCAAGTCAAGTGTGTTAAGAGATTATTCTACTAATTTATTTGAAAATTGCAAAAACAAAAAAGGAAAAAAAACCAATAAAAATTACAAAATTACAAAATTGCCCAAAACTTAGATAAACTGCAAACTGTTCATATAACTTTAAAAAATTTACAAAAAGACTCCTATTGTAAATTGGATCACCGAAATTTCAAAAGGAGACCTGGGACTGATAGATCCAGCGGAGGGGAGTTGAATGGAGCCGACAGTGAGAAGCAACTCTCTGAAAAACGGCGAAGATCTAAGGTGGACAGCAGCTCTGTTCAGAGGCGCATGGAGACGCGTGCAGCTTCGGATCGACAAGATTTCGGTGCCGTTGGAATCTCCGGTTGATTCTGAGTGCAGTCGTCGGGGTGGTGCACACTAACGCGTCGAAAATCAGTCGGAATCTAAGGCTAACAGTAACGGCGAATGAGAGTTTGGTCGGTGCGTGAAGGAGCGTGCGACGGCGGAGAAGCTTGATTCCGACGAGATTCAACTGGCTGGTAGCGTCTGAACTTTTTAGGTTGGACGGTGTTAATTATGGCGAACTCTGGCGAACTTCCGATGATATTCCGATAAAATTCCGGTGAACTTTCTAAGAGTTTTCGAAAAAAATTTGACAAGTTCTGCCGAACAATAAAATAGTGAAATAATTGAACTGTAAACTCTAATACCATATGAGAAAAAATAAAATATAAAAAAAAATAACAAAAATAAAAAAGAAAAATAATAAAATTTAAAAATGTTATAGAAATAGTCTTTATATAAATTTTAGATTAATATAAATAAAAAAATATAAATATATAAAAAAAAATAAATATAATTTATTAATTATAAAATATATATAATAAGTAATTAATATATTAATATTTTATATCTTTAATATTTCTAATTCAAAAAAGTCGCAAAGTAAATGGCAAAAAATGAATGAGAGGATAGAAAATCGGAAGCGATTAAGTTGACAAACGGACAAATCGTTTTTGTTATATTCTTAACTTTATTTAATATGTTTTTTCAATTATTATGAATCCTATTTCAGCAATCTTTTTCAAAAGAAGTTTATCGGTTTGTCTTGTGGCTGGGTATTTAATTAATTTCTTACGCGACATAATGTGATACCTACAACATATAATAAATTAAATTTTCTCTTTCATGTTATGCGGCTGACATAAGGTCTTTCTGTCAATCATCATGTGTTATTTATGAAGTCTAGGTACTCTAGAGCTTCTCTATGCAATGACGTTATTAAGCATTATCACCGGCGGAAAAGTCCTGCGCCTCCTAAGTAATCCAAGAACAAGTTAATAATCTTGAAGATAAGACAGCAACGTTTAGAGATTTTTCAATTCTGGCCACTGATAGCAAGTGGCAGCAACTACGCTTAACAATTCTGGCCACAGTCACTCCATTGCCCTCGTTTGAATACACTTCTGACTGTTATTGATTCCCCTTCCTTACTGTCCTTAATTTCTTCAATTATAGAATTAGATCATAAAGAATATGTTCCACATATATTTTCTGTGTGTTGGCATATTTTAGAGAAGTGAATAGTGGTGATTGTGTTATTTGTACGTGTCAGAATATTAATTAAAAATTATTAGAATATAATTTGAGGATCAAGTCAAGTGTGTAGGGTATATACGGATTGAAGACGGACTTAAAAGGAGGCGAAAAATGAAAAATGCATACTATGCGACTAGTGCTGCGGCGCCCAAAACAGAACATTCAGCACCGCAGCACTCAGTAGAAGCGCGCCAGCGCTGGAGTGACGAGATCCCAGCGCTGCAGCGCTGGACACGGGAACAGTATCCCGAAATTAAGAAACTTCCTAATTTCGTCTCCCACTTGCTCTAAGATTCCCTAATACGACTCTCACACGTATAAGAAAAACCTAGAACGTCCCAAGGCCTATATAAAGGCTATCAATTGGCTTGTAAATATATCTTTGTGATCAACAATAATCTTAGTGATAATTCTTATTGGTTCTTTGTGAGAGAAAATTCCTAGAGAGTAAGATAGAGTTTTCTTTATGATCTTTCTTGTAATAGGCATACTTTGTGGTTGTCTTGTGATTTATAATAAGAGAAGAGTGTGATCTTGATCCGCCGTGGACGTAGGCAAGTTGCCGAACCACGTAATACTTTGTGTATTCTTCTTCTACCCATTTTGATATCTCTTCTTACACAATATAGTTAATATAAAGTAAGTTACAACATCCAAAAGTTTAAATAGACTCTTAATGAGCTCATTTCACATTATATGAAATAAGAAGACAAATTAAAGCAAGAAAAGACTAAAAGTGCTCACTTAACAAGTATTTCTCTAGATAATGTTACTAAATATGAAAAGAAAAAGGAATAAAAGAAAGAAAACTGCAATAGGGACTTTATATAATAAGGTACAAAAGAAACAAGATTCGGTCATTACTTGTTTCTTCTACAAAAAAAGTTGGTAATGTGAAGAAGGATTGTTCTAAGTATGCCAAATGACGTGTTAAGAAGGTATATTTCTTAACTTTTTTTGTCCTAAAGTTAATTTAGGTTCTGTACCTAAAAACACTTGGTGGGTAGATACAATTGCAACTACTCACATAAGTGTGTTTATGAAAGATTGTCTTATGAACTAGTTTTTAATTGATGCTGAAAGATGCATCTAAGTGGAAAACAATAATGAAGCTCCGATAGAGGTCATAAGATTGTTTAGATTACAATTAGAGACCAAATATTATTTAGATTTAGATGAGACTTATTATGTACCATCATTTAGACATAACATATTTTCTATTTCTAGTTTGGACAAATATGGATATTCTTATTCATTTAGAAATAATAAGTTAGTCTTTTTTAAATTGAAATATTATTGGTACTAGTACTCTTATTGATAATCTTTATAAATTAGATACTTGTGCCTCTTTTATTGAATCCTTGCATTTTATGAAATGTGGTATAAAGCGAAAATTAACTGATGAGAATTTTATTATATTATAACATAAGCATTTAAGACACATCTTTAAACAAAGAATATAAAGACTTGTATCAGATATAATTATTAATTCTTTTAATTTGATAGATTTTAATGTTTGTATTAAATGCAGTAAGGGAAAAAAAATGAACAATAGAAAAATAGTTTCTAATTAAAGCAATACTGATATTTATGGACCATTCTCTACGACTTCTTAAAAGAGCCAACAGTATTTTATTATGTTCATTGATGGCTATTCTTGTTTTAGGTATCCTTAATTAATTTATAAGAAATCTCAATCTCTAGACATGTTTAAGGTTTTCAAAACTGGAGTTAGAAATCTTTTTGGCAAAAAAATTAAAACTATCAAATCTAATCGTCATAGTAAATACTACAAAAGATATGACGAATTAGGTGAACAATGTCTAGGACCTTCTAATAAATTTTTAGATCCATGTGGCATCGTCCTACAATACATAATACTTAGGAAACTAAGCATGAATTGTGTTGTTGAGAGACAAAACTAAACACATAAAGATATGGTGAGAAGCATGATTAATGATTCTTTTTTACTTGATTCACTCTATAGAGAAGCACGAAATACTACAGTTTATATCAGTAATAAAGTTTCAAGTAAAATAGTATCTAAAACCCCATATGAGTTGTAGACTGTCAAAAAGCCTAGTATTAGGCACTTAGATGCCTGAGGTTGTCCAGTTGAAGCTTAGCTATATAAGTTTAATGAACAAAAAATGGACTCAAGAATAGTTAGCTACTATTTTATTGGATATTTTGACTGATCGAGTGGTTTTAAATTTTATGATCCCTTAAGTAATTTTTATGATCCCTTAAGTAATTCCTTTTTCAAGATGAAAAATGTTAAATTTCTTGTAAATGATGAGTTTATGGGACGATAAAGCATATTAGCAATATTGTCTTTAAAGATGATTTTATTTCTCTTCTTATAATTACTATTTAAAATTATCAAACGCCAAAATATCAATTCTCAGTTGTCATTTTCTTTACTATTTCTTGTTCCAAAAACTTGAAAGTTCTCATGTACCATTTTTCAAAAGTGGGTACTTAGACTTTAATGTATTTAACGTGTTTTGTTTGTTTATCATTCACTTTAACATTTGATCATTGACCTTTTATCTATTTCTTTTTAAGATTTAATTATTTTTCTAAATTTTTAACAAAATATGACGTATGACATTCGAAACATGTTGAAAATAACATTTTTGTTTTTATTTTTTTAACCAAACACTTCACTTTTTAATGCCTCTTAAATTTACAAACACCTCTTTTAGAAGAAAAAAAGAAAAAGAATACAATTACCAATTAAATTCTCTAATAAATATATTTACAAATATTTATTTATCTCTGTTAAGGAAACGAACCAAAGTCGTATTTTGGCAAGAAATGGGGTGGATCATATATATGATGAGTGAATTATATATCTATTTATATGAGACTTTTTGGGTTGAGCCCAAGAGTAAAACCATGAAGACTTAGGTCTAAAGTGAACAATGTTATACTAATGTAGAGATATTTGTAGCTTATTAAGCTCCTTACAAGTAGTATCATAGTAATGCCCTGGAGTTAGCTATATGGATGAAATCTTTGGTGTTAAATAAGAAGGTAGTGAGCCTAATAAGTCCCAATTTGCTTGCGATGGGATTCGTTTCTCTACAGATGGACGATGGTGTGCTTTAGGCTTCACGTAAGGCATGCTAGCCAATGTAGTGCTGAGGAGTTGACCTGATAGAGTAGGCTCTCAAGGAAGGCAATACTCTGACGCTTCAAGTAAGATGTGTACTCTCAACGTAGTGAACATAAGTAGAAGATGAGTATTAAAATAGAGCGAGATCTTTCTGTGTTGAAGATAGACGGATAAAATATCATTTGATGGGAGGCTCAGTAATCTATTATTTGAGGGGAGGATTGTTAAGGCTCAGTCCCACATTGGCTAGAAATTGAGAGGACCATGAGTGTATAACGAACGAACTATATCCCTATTGGTATGAGGCCTTTTAAATATAGTATAAGAATAAAGCTATGAGGGTTTAAATTCAAGTGGATAATATCATACTAATGTATAGATATGTGTAGTTCATTAGGCTCCTTACAAACTCTTAAATATATCTCTAATTCCCATGTGCTAATGTTGCAACTCTTTTTTCTTCCTCTAAAAACGAAATATGAACATTACAAGATTTTTGCAAAGGCAAAATTAGGTCAAGTTAGTTTTTTTTTTTCTTTTTTATTTTGAAGTTTAGTTCTTTATTTTATATTAGATGAGTTTCTAATTAGGGAAAAAAATGTTTAGTGAAACCTTGAGCAAGAGTCAAACTCGGTTGTTTTTCCTTTTCTCGATTCAAATCACTCTATGATATCTATTTGTAATAAAAAAGAGTTTAGTGGAAAAATTTTATTTATATAAATTTTTTAAGTTAAATAAATAAATTTTAATAATAAAAATAATAAAATATATATAGAATAATTCAGGGGATATATGAAAAATTAAAGAAAGTCAAAATAAAATTGCAAAAATATATAATGCAAATATGAGAAAATACTCTTGAAATTGTGTCTCATGATGGCTCTAATGTAACCTAATTATTATCAAAATTAAATCAATTGTATCAACAACCTTACTTTTAATGCATAATTAATTATTACCACATTTAAATAACTGTTATCAACAACTTCTCTTTTAATACATTTGTTGACGCCGACCCAAATTTATATATATAAGCCCATTTGGGTCCCTTTTAATTAACTTGTGTATGTTAGTTTAGGCTTAGTTTGGGTATGAATATTCCCGTTTCAGTATCTTTTTAGAATAGAAAATCTAAATTTGAATTTGATTATGATGCTTTTCCTTACTAGATTATGATTAAATAAGATTTTACTTAACCTATATAAAGGTATGATAAATTATTATAAAGAGTTCTTCATTATTTATTCAACACAACAATACAATTTTTCATATTTAACTTTTCAATACAACAATAAGGAGAATGTTTGATTGGGATTGGCGGTGTGTTGCAAAATTCTTTAAAAGTAGGTTTTTTTTTCTCCAAATCAATTACAGGTTCTCTTAATCCATATGTTGCAAAATGTGTAGCCATGCTTGACAGGATAAAAATGGTTTACTTATAATTCTTTTCGTTTCTACAAGGTAGAGTCAGATTGTTTACAGTTGATTAATGCATTAAAGTCTTGCTCTTTCTTAGGTACAGAGGAACATCTTATTGAGATGATCGTTTTTGCATCTTTTTGCATTAGAGGATCTGTTGCGGATATCGAGTCATGCTCTTCAGTTTGACACTTCTATAGCAACAATTAAGCTATAACTTTGATACCTTTTTTAGTCTATACGAGCGAAAAATCATAACTCACACCATAAGTAAGAACATATAAGATTAACACACCAATAAAGATAAAAAAAAAGTAAACTAATCAATAAGATACAATATAAAAGAAAATCTGGTAAATCCTAATATTGAGGACTGGGGAATCCGAAGTAGAGCGGAGGGGAATCAGAAGGAATGTACACTTTCAAAGGAAGAGGAACTTTCAAAGGGGAATAACACCTCGAAATTTGTAAATTAGGTATTTTTTTATGAGTGAAACTAATTATATGACCATTTTCACTAAATTAAAACTTATTTTTAGATACCCTTGAGTCTTGTACCATTAGGAAATACGATTATTGGCATTAAAACCACAAAAATGCCCATAAAGAAAGTGCACAGTAGGAAATAGAGAACCGCCTGCAGGCGAGGGCTCTCTTTTCTCTGATTCATACACGTTGTTCAACTCAAAATTGACTACGTCCACGGAGGATCCATGATCTAGCTTCTTATTATTAATATAGATCACTATGTATCTTCTTATTTTATCAATGATCTCATAAGACCCCTTAGTATCTTCCATAGAGATCTCCAAATATCTACCCTTAATCACCATAATTTTATCTTGTGTAAATCCAGCCAAATATATTGCGTATGGAAGAAGATGACCAACGTAGAAAATGGTTTCAATACAAGATTTCACGAACACTCACTGTTGTCAACTTTTTATAAAAAGTAAAATTGTTGAAAACGATGCAGTATTGAAATAATCTTGATCAAGTCTTCTTGGTCATGCAAAAAGGGCGACGCCATCAATTATTTAGTACCCAGTCTTGTACATGCAGGAAAAAACTTGTTATATATAACAAGGCAAGTCCACGGATGTGGCGTTTCCTCAAGGCTAATAATAATGTATGAAGAGACATGATAAAGCTTGACCAATTCTCAGCAAGTTGGAATGAATAAGAAGGAAGAATATGTCAGCGATAAATAAGAACAAAAGGTGGAAAAGAAAAGTAAAATAATTTTCACCAAGTCTTGGTCGGGTGAAAAGGACTTGTTCATGGATGTGTGATTTCCTCAAGGCTAACGAGTGTTAAAACAAAATCGTTGACATATTAACTGTGACGTTTGATTTTGATTTTTCTACCGCGCAAGAAACAGACATGGGCATTATTTAATTTCATGGGAGACGAAGTCAGGTGAGAAAATGCAGAGAGAAAGCAAGTCAAAGGGCAAAGAGGAAACTTTATTCTTTGAAGTAGCTAGTATGAATAGATGATGAACATTTGATGCCACGTGTTAGAAAATAATTGGTGATCCCACCACATCAGAAAGTGACATGGTGTGAGTGACACAAGAGAAGACTAACTGATTATTGGCGGGAATTAATAGATATGCAAACTAATGTTGACCTATTAACAAATTTTGACTTTTATGTTACTAACTCAGCTACGATATTAGCAGCTTGATGCGCACCAATTTTATATTGTAATATCCTAAATAAACGAAGAATAAATCATAAGGGCTCTTCTGGACTGATCATTAATATTGTTGGTAAAAGGAAAGTAAAATGCAGAGCTAGCTATTACTTTTAGACCAAAACTCTTTTGCTTTATCGATCGCAAGCACTAATCTGTAAGCAAATTACATTATCAAGATCACGAGTCTAAAGCATACAGCATATTAAATAAAGCATTCGTATGAGGAAAGTACATTTGTGTAACTTGGTTGCCGATATCAGTTCTATTTCTTATATTGCATCGTCAAAATCAAATCAATAGGCATAATGTTCTTTTTCTCCTTTTTCATTAAAGAGAAAATCTTATTAAATTTATATAAATTTAATTATAAAAAATTATTATACTTTTGGTTCTTATTTAAAATTGTCAATTTTTAAATTCTAATTATTATAAATTCATTAAATATATTTTTCTCAACATCTTATCTTAATTATTTAATATAATAGATCTTGAATTATATTTATATGAATACAAATTTAATTTGTAGTTATGTCTAACAAATTGTACGAGAATAAAAATTATGTTAAATTATTAGAACTATTAATATATATATTTATGCTTTGAATATCTTTCTCATATAGTTATGTACGATAAATATTATATGTATAAATTTTTTATAATTTTATTGAAAAAAAATATCAAATTTATGGCTTTTATTGTAATTTTAGAGTTCAAATATATTTAACGATCATCGATTTAAATAGTTAATGATTAAAAAATCAAGATTAGACTTTATTTTGCTATTTTTTGTATTCTTAATAAGTTAATTTTCTCTTTTTTAATTTTTTATTTATATTTATTATTTAAAAAAAGAGATAAAGGAATGGGCGGCGGTGAAGAAAAAGAAAAGGGCTCAGGGTTTCTATGGTAAATATTAAATAGGCCACTGTAGTTTTGGTTAATTGTATAGTTAACCATATAAGTTTAGAAACGTTTTAAGAAGGTCCTAATTGTAGTGGCAATCTTCATACAGCCATCTAAAGTTATGGATAATTACATTTTGACTATAAAATGTTGTACTATTTTGAAATGGGTCCTATGTGGATGGCTTTTGTCACTCAACCCCCTATATCTTTAAGTAATTATGATTTTATAAAAAACTTTAAAGAATTTATAAATAGATCATAATTTCGATCCAATTTTATTTATAGTCTATTTTTAGTATTTTCAAATCCAAAGTTACCAAATTTAATGTTGAAATTTATGGTTTTTTAAGTTTTTTTTTTTCAGAATTAGGTCTACTCAACTCAATTCATGAAGATCCAGCCAAAATTTAATTCATTTGCATTTGACCCAATAATCATTAACCCTATTTTGAACAATTAGCAGCATTGAAACTACAGTGGCCTTGGAATCACACGCCATTCCAGTACATAAGAAATTTTTCATTTTTTCATTTTTTCATTTTGTGAGTATTTGGTTATTTTTCTTTACACTAGTTGTCTTATAATTCGAAATAAATTGATTGAAATAACATATTGCTAAAGTAACATATGTTATGTAGATTTTCTTATTTTGGAATACCAAAATGAATATGTTTATTGTTTATGCGAAAAACAATTGGCCTACAAGAAGATTTTTTTTTTTGGCCAAATAATAAGTATATTTGCAATAATAAATGTGTGATAATTATCAAGTTTTCTATGCATGCAATAAGTTAAGTCAAAGAAAGGCTTAAAGTTGGCAGCATTTATTATCAACATTTGATGACTACATTTAGAGTACTACTTACACTTGATATTTCTATTCAAAAATTAAATATCAATGTTGTGCTCGGTTTCTTGTAATAAGGCCTACCTTTGTATATTTATTTATATCATGTATGTATATGCTTAAAATAATGATATGATTGTGAGCTTATTATTTTATTATGTATTCTCTATAAGTTTTATCTACTTATACTATATCTTCCAATATAAATTTTATTTTAATATATAAGGCACTATTTCTAAGAAAGAAAATGATAAGAGATTCCTTAAGAAAATTGAACAACGATTTGCCAAAAATGAAAAATCTGATATAAGTATGCTGCTAGTAAACCTTGTTTCAATAAAATATAATGGCAAAGGAAATTAAAGGGAGTACATCAAAGGATGTCTAATCTTACTTTAAAACTAAAGGCAATAAAGTTAGATCTATCTAATAACTTGTTCGTACATCTAATTTTGATATCTTTTCTTACATAATATAGTTAATATAAAGTAAGTTACAACATCCAAAAGTTTAAATGGACTCTTAATGAGCTCATTTCACATTATATGAAAGAAGAAGACAAATTAAAGCAAGAAAAGACTAAAAGTGCTCACTTAGCAAGTATTTCTCTAGATAATGTTACTAAATATGAAAAGAAAAAGGAATAAAAGAAAGAAAACTACAACAGGGACTTCATATAATAAGGTACAAAAGAAACAAGATTCGGTCATTACTTATTTCTTTGTATTACTTGTTTCTTCTATATAAAAAATTGATTATATGAAGAAGGATTGTTCTAAGTATGCCAAATGACGTGTTAAGAAGGTATATTTCTTAACTTTTTTTTGTTCTAAAGTTAATTTAGGTTCTGTACCTAAAAACACTTGGTGGATAGATACAAGTGCAACTACTCACATAAGTGTGTTTATGAAAGGTTGTCTTATGAACCAGTTTTCAATTGATGCTGAAAGATGCATCTAAGTGGGAAACAATAATGAAGCTCTGATAGAGGCCATAAGATTTTTTAGATTACAATTAGAGATCAAATATTATTTAGATTTAAATGAGACTTATTATGTACCATCATTTAGACAGAATATATTTTCTATTTCTAGTTTGGACAAATACAGATATTCTTATTCATTTAAAAATAATAAGTTAGTCTTTTTTAAATTGAAATATTATTGGTACTAGTACTCTTATTGATAATTTTTATAAATTAGATACTTGTACCTCTTTTAATGAATCCTTGCATATTAATAAATTGGGTATAAAGCAAAAATTAACCGATGAGAATTCCATTATATTATGACATAAGCATTTAAGGCACATCTCTAAACAAAGAATATAAAGACTTGTATTGAATAGAATTATTAATTCTCTTAATTTGATAGATTTTAATGTTTGTATTAAATGTAGTAAGGGAAAACATATAAACAATAGAAAAATAGATTTCAATTGGAGTAATAGTATCTTAAAACTAATAAATACTGATATTTATGAACCATTCTTTACGGCTTCTTAGAATAACCAACAGTATTTTATTATGTTCATTGATAGCTATTCTTATTTTAGGTATCTTTAATTAATTTATAAGAAATCTCAATCTCTAGATATGTTTAAGGTTTTCAAAACTGGAGTTAGAAATCTTTTTGGCAAGAAAATTAAAACTGTCAAATTTAATCGTCATAGTAAATACTACAAAAGTTATGACGAATTAGGTGAATAATGTCTAGGACCTTCTAATAAATTTTTAGATCCATGTGGCATCGTCCTACAATACATAATACTTAGGAAACTAAGCATGAATTGTGTTGCTGAAAGACAAAACTGAACACATAAAGATATGGTGAGAAGCATGATTAATGATTCTTTTTTACCTGATTCACTCTATAGAGAAGCACGAAATACTACAGTTTATATCAATAATAAAGTTTCAAGTAAAATAGTATCTAAACCCCCATATGAGTTGTAGACTGTCAAAAAGCTTAGTATTATGCACTTGGATGTTTGAGGTTGTCCAGTTGAAGCTTAGCTATATAAGCTTAATGAACAAAAAATGGACTCAAGAATAGTTAGCTGTTATTTTATTAGATATTTTGATTGATCGAGTGGTTTTAAGTTTTATGATCCCTTAAGTAATTCCTTTTTCAAGATGGAAAATGTTAAATTTCTTGTAGATGTTGAGTTTATGGGGCAATAAGGCATATTAAGGATATTGTCTTTGAAGATGATTTTATTTCTCTTCTTTTAACTACTATTTAAAATTATCAAACTTCTTTTTCTGATATTATTCAATAAGCACATCCAAAAATACAAGATAATATACAAGAACTCCCAATCTAAAATAAAGAATTTTCTTTTGTTCATTAAGAGCAATCTCAACAACCTCAAGAGCAAGTGTCATTGAGAAGATCCACTAGTGAAAAGTGTGATTTATGATGATTTTGTTTTCTATCTCCAAAAGCATGAGTTTGATATATGACTAACAAATGATGATCTAATCGATTTCAATTAAGCCAAACAAAGTTTCAATTCTTATAAATAAATAAAAAGTTCTAATTTTCATAAGTATATGGAGGCCATAAAGATGAGATGAAATCCATGAGAAACATTGACATTTGAAATCTTGTCAAGTTACCTAAAGGTGCAAAACTCATTGATTGCAAATGGATATTTAAAACTAAAGGGAATTGGGAAGGCAACATCGAAATATATAAAACATGTCTTGTTACTAAAGGTTTTACTTAAAAGGAAGGCATTGATTATAAAGAGACTTTCTCTCCAGTATCATTGAAAAACTCTTTTAAATCATCATGACACGTGTAGCTTATTTTTATTTGGAGTTACATCAAATGGACATATTGTATTTCTCAATAATTATATTGAGGAAATGATATATATAGTGCAGCCAGAAAATTTTGTGTCTAGAGACAAAAAGAATATGGTCTATAAATTAAAAAAGTTCGTATACGATTTTAAGCAAGCATCCTATCCATGGTATCATAAGTTTGAGGAAAGCGCAATTAATGAATGTATATCACAAGTTCAATAAGAGTTAGTTATCTTCTTGGTTTTATATGTCAATAACATACTTCTAACAAGCAGTGATATAGGCCTATTACACAAAACTAAATAATGTTTATAAAGAAATTTTGCAATAAAAGATTTTAGAGATGCATCTTTTGTATTAGGAATTAAGATACATTAAGATCACACTCAAGGTATCCTGAGTTTATCATAAAAAGAACTATATCTATTACGTGCTTAACAGGTATAGCATAAAAAACTATGCTTAAAGAGACGCGCCTATTGTCAAGGGTGATAAGTTCAGTCTTGGTCAGTGCTTCAAGAATGAGATTAAACAGAAAGAGATGTAGAAATTTTCTTATACATCAACAATAGAAAATCTCATATATGTTTAAAAGTGTACGTGTCCAGATATTGCATACATTATTGAAATGGTAAGCAAATATTTAAGTAACCCTATGATGAATCATTGGAAAGTAGCCAAAAAAGACTATTTGATATTTACTAAAAACAAAAGATTACATGCTCACATATAATATATGAGATAAATTAAAATCATAATGTATTTTGACTTCAATTTTGCTGAATGCCTATATACTAATATATCCATATGAGATTATATATATACCTTGGCTGAGTGAGCTATTTCTTGAAAAAGTGCTAAGCAAACACTCATAGCCTTTTTTATTATAGAGATTGAGTTTATAACTTATTTCAAGACATCAAATCATAGGATATTGTTGTAAAACTTTATTAGAGGGCTGCATATTGTCAATGGTATTGAAAGATCATTGAAAATTTATTATGATAATAAAACTACGGTGATGTATTCCTATAATAATAGAAACTTTTCGAAGTCTAAGCATATCAACTTCAAGAATCTAATTGTTAAAGAAAGAGTTAAAGTCAATATGTGTCAATAAAAAATATTAGTACAAACTCCATGATTACAGATCCGTTTACCAAAGGTTTACTATCCAAAGTGTTTAATAAGCATGTTGCTCGTATGAGTGCTGTATTATTTAATGACGTGTATGAATAATGAAAGTTTGTTATTTGATGTTCATTTGGTTAAAGACACACTTATGATTTATTTTTTTATAGAATAAAGTTTGATGAATTATTTGATGAAACTCTGAAATACGGTTGCACTTTCTACTACAATTTTGCAAAAAATTTAGAATGTATTTAATTCATTGGAGTTATAAAGTAGGACTAGTTGAAAATAGATATGTTTGAGATCACATTTAGGTAATTTTCATACTACGCATCCATATTTGATCTATGTCATTAATTATGTTAATATGGTGACCACTGATAGGTCTAGTTGCGAATATGTGTAGCGAATGTCGCTTTGATCTTATATTAATATAGATAATGGATCAAATTGTACCTAAAGTTATGTTTCAAGATAAGATAGCATTTATTATGCATGTTAAAGTTTACAGCGTGTAATTATTTTCAAGTGACATATGTTGCTTAAGTGAGAGATTGTTAGGTTTTATTGTTTATTTTATGTGGGCTCACATATTAAAAATAATTATACATTATATGTTATCTTAAATAAAGGTTAATTTAAATAATCTATTTGCGTTATATCTTAGTAGGCTCTAGAGACATCTAATTTGATATGAGTCTATTATGTATAAAAATTTAATAGTAATTAGATTATGAGTTATGGGATCATAATTTAATCTAATTTATAGAGACTACTTTTAGGGATGTGGTCCCTAAGTCAAATCAATTCGCATAGTATTCTTTTTCACTTTTTTCATCATTGGGATAACCTTATTGATCCTATATAAATTGATTGTGAAAAGTTATTATACTTTTAATTTTTATTCAAAATTGTTAATCTTCAAGTTCTAATTATTATAAATTTCTCTAATTTAATTTTTTCAATATATCAAAATATCTTGATAGATCTTGAGATATATTTATATGAATATGAATTCAATTTATAATTATGTCTAACATCAAATTTCTTAAAAAGCCCTATACCAAAATAGTGAGATATTAGTGAGAACTATTAATAATCGAATATGATGGAAAATATTAGATTAATAGGACAATACTAACCATGATTTAGAAGCAGAACCATATCACTATTGAGAACATATATTATCCAATGTCCAATGGTTACGACAGTGCAGTTAGAAAAGTGTCGCCGAAGAGTTTGCTAAATTACATTATCAGTTGCGGTATCAACAGATGTTGTAGCTTCATCAAGCACTAAGACCTTACTTTTCTTCAACAGCACACAACCAAGACATAGCAGTTGCCGTTGGCCCATACTCCAATTGTATCTGTTTTTAGTAGCTGCATCATCCGTTACCATAGACAATTAGGCTTCTGTGCCAAATTAAGGAAAATTTTACTAAAGAACATTCAAAATAATAGAAGAAAAGGCAGACCTCTTGAATTCAGTTTTCCGTTTTTTCTTCCTAATTTCATTCTCAAGTTGGCACTTATCCAAACCTAAAGCATTTAAATAAATGTCAGCAAACCAAATCTTCAACAACCAAGTCCAATAAACACACAACCAGAGATTTAGGAACATAGATGCTATAAAAAAATTCTTTCTACACTCTAGTTAAGAGGAACCCGCCTCCTAAATTTCCCCATCTATGTATTCTTCAAGTGGGTCTAGATTATTTCGTATAGTCCCTTCAAACATGGTTGGATCCTAAGGAATGATGCTTAGTCTTGACTGCTAATCATGCAGTCTAATTAGTGAGATATCAATGCCATCTATTACATTCTGACCAGCAGCAGGGTAAAAAATTCCGAACAGTGTCTAAATCAGAATTAATTTACCACTGCTTGTTCTCCCGACAATGTCAGTTTTCATCCCTCTTGGGAAAGTGCATGTGAGACCTTGCAACACAAGTGGAAGGTGTGGGTATAACGGATCTACTCAACAATCATAATTGTTAATTATGTAAACATGGCATAAATCTAAAAATTCTTGTTGTTGCATTAAACGGGTAACGCTATTTGCAGACCAGGAAGGTCAACTTCCCCATGTGATGGCCAGGTAGTCTCAGGACGACTTGCTTCTATCACAAGAAGAGGCTCACTGGGAATACAAGTGTACTGTAATATTCTCTCAACTGATATAATCTTGTTCCCTAGCTCGCAAAGGTCCCATATGACTAAAGCTTGTAAAGCATTTGGATTGAGTCTATAGGTCACAGCTAAAACAGCAATTGCTTTAGGGAAGGAAAAGAATGGAAGGTAAGGAAAAATAAAATTTGTTTCACTATCTTTCAATATTTAATGTCAATAGAAAGGATATTAAACGATTCATAGGTGAACTATATACCTGGATCAATGACTCCCTTTGGGATAGAAATTATGAAAATCAAGGAGAAAGAAAATATAATAGAAGATAACATATCTATGCGGACACACAGCCATTCCATGGCACCAGCAATATGAAATTTGGGCCGGCAATATCCATCTATCAATTTCAGATTTGAATCTCGAAAACTTGATTCTTGATCGAAGCGCCCGATAGTTGTTGATCCCGAAATGGTTTCGGCAAAATGTTGTATCACTGGAGCCTTGCATACTCCGGCCAACTGTGAAAGTTCTCATGCTGGAGGTATGTAATATTGCTGAATCATTGTAACATATCATGAGAAAACTTCTAATACAAGTGGCATATTACACGTTAGTACTCTATAATTTCTTTGAAGATTTCCAACTTAGAAAAATAAGGCAATACAATAATTACAAGTAACTTATTAAAAATTAATACAAATTCTGTTTTACAGTCAATATAACAAAATTCTGTAAGTAGACTGGAAATCTCCCAATGGTGTAAAACATAGATAGCAATAGCCATTATAATTGCTACAAATTTTACATGTTTCTTTAAAATGCATTCCTTATATTGAAGAGTTAAGTTCAGAATCTGTTAGACTGAAAAATAAAAAAATCTTAGGGTCATTGAGTACTTAAGGCCTGCATCAAATTTGTTTATATCTAGGTTGGTTTGCAACATGAGAATGGCTTAATAAAAGTACATTCTCAATCATGACTCCGGCTTGCATAGATTTAGATAACTGTCATGCATTGTACCAAAAAAAAAGGCAATACGTGTGAAATTTGATGCAGTAAGCTAACTTCCTATGGAAAAGATACTTCAAAATACTGGTTGTTATGAGCAGTGGCAATTCATTTATAATCTAGAGTATCTAATATTCAGAAAAGAGAAAAAAAGAAATGAAGTAAGCAAACAAAATATGAAAGTGTTAGCTGATGATAAATATTTGAAATGAAAACGCCGCGCGAAGACACAGTTGGGATAACTTATAAGAGTTGCAAAGTGCGCAATGATTACCTGATACCAGAAGCAGATAGCAACCACGGGGATAAAAACAATGAAAACCTGCCATTTAACCTGGGACATCACCGCTATGATTCCTAAAAGTCGAATTATTGAGAAAGCGAAGCCCCAAAATCAATTTTGAATTTTCATATCAATACTTTGGTCTGTGGAAAATTTCAAAAAAATAAAAAAATACTTTGGTCTGTAGAAGCCTATGAAAGTGAAATCAGATTAAAAAATCAACTACACATTAGTTTGTATTACTATGATTCTCAGGAAAATCAAGAGAAAAACATAGAAGAAGATGCTAACTAATAGCAAAGATATAAATGTCATTTAAATCCATAAAATATACTGATGTTTAAAACACTTAAAATGTCCACTACAAATGTCCACTACATAGGATACTGACTAACCCTGTTTAGAATTATCCCACTTGGTGTTGCATCAAAGGAGAACAGGGGGGCATGGAATAGGCACAAATGCATTTTATTAAAAAACAGATTGGCTGTTTTGTATCCAGTTGTTGCAAGTACTGTAGATCTTGCAAGGATGAGAAAAGAACTTCCAACAGCCATAGCTACATAGACAATTATCAATATAGATCCTCCAACAGCAGGTTCTGCATCCTCCGACACTGAAGTTGCCTACGCCATCCAATAATTTCTGCTAATTTGAAGGATTTGAAACAGAATCTGAGCCAACAATATAAAGGGCATAAAAGCTCCTCCATATACCATTGTGATATATTTCCAGCATACTGAAAACCCAACGCTGCCTCTTCTCTCTCTTCTTCTTAGACAGGCTGCCCTTTTGACCCTGCTATGTCGTCTACTTAATCAATTTAAAAAACTTTATTTTCTTCTGTTTTGATAACTCCATTAGTAGGATTCATACAACAATTTTCTTTGGTCATACTTATTTCTTCATAAGCTGACTATTTCTCCATGTAATGAGTACTAGTAAAGCTTGCTTATAGGCACCAACAAGTTCCACAAAGTCATTTCCAGAGTTTAGAATTCATCATACCTTCCAGTTTGGGAAATCTTTCCATCTTTCATCACCTAAAAGCCAGGTATAAGTTGATTATAAGGGATAACAATGTTAAGCTTTGATATTTTTCACAAGTTGTTCAAGATAAGAACAAGTTTGAAATTCTATTTTTACTAAGTTAGAATTCAATTGAGAATAAACTGGAATTAACTTGATTCCAGGAGTTGTTTTGAATTCAAAATAATGTAAAAGCTTATTTTACCAACAGTTATCTTATCTATTGCAGTGTATATATTTCAGAACAAGTATTATACAATTATGCTTGTCCTTCATCTTAGTTTCTATCCCTTTAAACCTATAAATCTCTATTTACTTTCTTGAGTTCTTAACATGATATCAAAGCTATATTGATCGTAAGGGTAGTATTTGTGTAAGTAAAACTAGTAAAGCCTAACCTCCATTAAAAAACTCTAAAGTCTGCTTTAAATCTAAATGACCTCAAGGTTATTCACTGCTCCAACTCCACCACCTTTCACAGGTGAAAACTATTCTGTCCAGGAAATAAAGATGAAGGCATATTTGAGGGCTTTTGATTTGTGAGATACAGTTGAAATAAGAAAAGAGCCTACCCAACTGCCTCAGAATCCAACTATTGCCCAAATGAAACAGTACAATAAGAAATATGCTAAATACTATAAAGCTTTATCTGCAATACATTCCTCTATAACTGATGCAATCTTTTCAAGGATTATAACTTGTGAAGGAGCAAAACAGGCATGGGACAAGCTCAAAGAGGAATTCCAAGGAAATGACACCACAAAACAAATTCAAGTGCTTAACTTATGAAAAGCATTTGAAGTCTTGAAAATGAAAGAGAATGAGACTGTCAAGAATACTCAGACAAGCTCATGAAGATTGTCAATCAATTTAGACTGCTTAAGGAAGAATTTATAATTCAAAAGGTTATGGTGAGTGTGCCTGAAAGGTTTGATGCAAAAATTTCATCTTTAGAAGACTCAAAAGATCTCTCTAAATGAATCTTATAGAGTTAGCCAATGCCTTAAAAGCTATTGAGTGAATATGAGCTATAAGGCTTTATGAAATAAGCAAGCTGGTGAAAATAAGAGGGAAAAAAGGAAATAAGGTGAAGAAAATAAGAATGCTGGAAAAAATGGCAAGTTTCCACCTTGTCCTCATTGTAAAAAAAGAAGTCATTCTGAAAATTATTAGTTCAAGCCTGGAGTCCAGTGCAAAGCTTGTAACTAGCTGGGGCATATTGCTAAAGTATGCAAAAACAAGGGAAATGCACAAGCACAACAGGCACAAGTAATTAAAGAATAGGAGAGCCCAATAGAGAACCTGTTTACAATCACTTGCTATTATACTAATGAAGTCAAGAAGAGGTCCCAATATTCAAGTCATATGATCTCTGAAGAAGAAAATTTTAGTGAACTAAACAAGTCCTACAAGTCTAAAGTGCAAGTGGTAAACAGAGCATGGATAGATGTCAAAGGCAAGGAATAGTTTCCATTAATACTCAATCAGGTACTAAAGTCATTTTTTGATGTATTATTAGTACCTGATATAATCTAAAACTCGTTTAGTGTAGGTTAATTAATAGACAAATAATATACATTACTATTTAAGTAAAGTAAATGCATCATTAATGATCCCTCTAGCTGTGAGCTCATAAGAGTAAAAATGCAAGATAGAGTATTTCCTGTAGACTAAAAATAATTTGATTTGCTTTTCCTAGCCATCTTGATAGTTTTTTATTGTGGCACAAAAGACTTGAACACTTTAGTTACTGCATTCTAATGAAAATGCATGAAGATAAACTAGTTATGAACTTGCCTTCAATTACTCATGTCAATGATGTGTGTGTTGGCTATCAATATAGTAAGCAGTGCAAATTGCTCTTTGTTGAAAGTACTTGGAGTGCATCTGAAAAGTTTTAGTTAATCCATTCTGACTTATGTGGTCTAATGAGTATTGTATCACTAAATGGGAGTAAATACTTTTTACTCTTCATTGATGACTACACTAGGTTTTGTTGGGCGTACTTACTTAAGCAAAAATCATATGTTTTTGCAAAATTTTAGAACTTCAAGTCAATGGTGGAGAAACAGATTGGGAGATTCATTAAGATGCTCAAGATTGATAATGGGACTGAGTACTATTCAAATGAATTCATGTTTTTTGTATCATGGTTAGAATCAAACATCAGTTGACTATTCTTTACACACCTCAACAAAATAGTGTAAGTGAAAGGAAGAACAAATCAACCATAGAAATGGCTTGATGTCTATTCTTTGAGAAGAATCTGCCTAAGATTTTTTTTGCAAAAACTATAAATACATCTATATACTTGCTAAATTTGTTGTCCACCAAAGCCTTAAAAGGTAAGACTCATTTTGCAGCTTGCTCATCAGTAAAACTTTCAGTAGAGCATCTGAAAGTGTTTGACTGTATTTGCTTCTCATATGTTTTAGATGAAAAAAGAGACAAGTTGGATCAAAAATTTGACATTGACATCTTTGTGGGATATAACAGTAGTGCATCCAAGGGGTACAAAATCTTTAGTTTAAAAACTGAAGAAAAAAAAAATATATCGTTAACAAAAACGCAAATTTCAATAAGCTTGCACGCTAGAATTGGAATAAAGTTAAAGACAAGTTGGTTAAGATATAAGAGGAAAAATGGCGTCAGTTTCTGGTGAGAGAGAGAGAGAGAGAGAAGCCGCCATTTTTCCTTCGCAAGTGCAATTTTCTTTCTATATTTAATTACTGGATTAACAAATACTGCCCCTAAGTTTTTTGACAATAACAAATAACGGAAGATATTTTTTTAATTGTTACTTGGACGCCACGAAATAACAGAATTGTTAGTTGACGCCATTAATTTGAAGGACGAAATTGTAAGTGATAATTATTCAAAATTGTAATTATTTCCATAAAGAGTGTGTATGTGGGTGTATATATAAAATGATTTAGTTAGCGATGTCAACAACATTGTAATGTGATATTTGTTAATTTATGAGTTCAGCACTATTTAGAAAACGACATAAGTGCTTATTACAGAGCGAGTAATATTACTCATTGGAACAAAATTTTATAGACACATATATGCAAATACAATATGATTAATAGTAGGTAATTATTTTTTTTTACTATTATATTATAGCTACAACTCTATTAGTACATATATATAATAATAATAATCTTGTTAATTACATAATTTATTATATAGTGAAACACTATACATGCTGCTATTTAATTAATCTATGAGTTTTACATTATTTATTATATGTTATAAAGTCATATCACATGTTTAGATTATGGTATGCTACGTTGTCTAGTAAAACAAAACTCTTCCTCTCTTATATATATATATGTATAATTGGAGAATTGTTAGAACTATTAAGATTGTGTATACATTAAAGTTCAATAAAATCAAGTGAGAGCATATTACTTGTTGACCATAATATATGAATCCAATTATCATATGGAATATGTTGTGAATACTTAGGAATTTATATTAGTCTCTTCCTTTTTCTTGTTTGAGAAAATTTGTAAATATCATTTTCTTTTTTTTCTTTTTTTTTGAATAGTAAAAAGGAGTTGGGAAAATTTTATTAATAATAAATTATTAAGAGGAATTGGTAACAAAAAAAAATTCATACAAAATTTAATAGTATGCCCTTTTAATCTAGGTACGGTCCATCTTGTTATAATAAAATTAGATAAGTTTTAGTTTATCGTGAGTGAAAGAACCTAATTAAAGCTAACTCACTTTACCCAGAAAGCAGGTGGTGTTGGTTAGATCTTTATTTTAGTTTTCTAATTTACCTTTGAAAGTACTAAAATGTCCCTCTCAAAGTAACAGCAACTCAGTTGATAAATAAGGGAGATGTCTGAAATTTTAGACAAGCTTTCTATCTTTGTGAATGTAAGAACAACCTCAAGGGAGGTAATTGATAATTCACTTAATTTGCTGTTGTCATCCAAATTTGGCACAGATATGGTAATCTAACCAAGACAAGAGACGTAAGCATGATTTTTCTATATTATTTTGCATAATATGGATTATCTAAATTTTATTATAAAAATCTTATTTTAAAACAGAGAAATAAAAAACGAAATTGTTGAATATTGTTACCTAATAATTAATGTTAGTAATTTGATTGTTAAAGTAGTGGATTTAAGTTATGACGAAAGTTTTCAGTTGTTTCGGAGTTAGTATTGAATTCGAATTAAATTGAAATCTTTCTAATTGTTTAAAAAAATTATTTATTTTTTTATTTATAAAAGTTGTTTATTACTCTCTAATTAGAATATATAATACTTGTTGTATCCTTTAATAATGAAACAGACATTGGCATTATTTTAGTTCATGGAGCCACTTCAGGTCAGAAAATGCAAAGAAAGTTCAATGGGGTGGTCCTACTATAAGAATTTTATAATGGGAAATTTGTGACCAAGACTTTTTGTCATTGTTTGGCCCCTAGGAAAGTATTTTTATTTCGTATGTGCCAAGTGAGGTCAGAAAATGCAAAGAAAAGTTCTTTTGGCTGCTCTTACTATAAGATTTTTATAATGGGAAATTTGTGACCAAGACTCTTTATCATTGTTTGGCTACAAGGAAAGAGTGAGATAGTAAAAGCACAGAGAGGAAACTTTATTAAGTACCTACCGGAAAAGCAGAAGCTGAGTTGAGGGAAATCTTTATAGAAAAGGGAGGATCGATGAAACGGGGATTGATGAAATGAAATTCTTGAATCTTATTGTAAAAGAGACTTTAAGATTACATCCTCCTACTCCTTTGCTACTTCCAAGAGAATGCATGGGCTATCGGAAGAGATTCTAAATATTGGATTGAACCTGAGAGCATTATTCCAGATAGGTTCCTCGACTGTTCTATAGACTACAAGGGAACTAACCTTTGTGTACATCCCATTTGGAGCTTTATTCTAAAAATTAGCTGTTTGTTTTTGTGAATCCGTAACTAAAATTCCAAATAAGACTTGGTTGTTTTCATGTTCATTTCAGCTCGTACTATATCATGAATGTATATTAATTCTCGTCACTCCTGTTAGTTTTTCATATATACTTTTTTTAATTTTTTTAAAAATTTATTTATTACACCTAAAATGGTTTTTTTATTTTTTAAATAATTTAAAGAATACAAATTATAAAAAAAGCAATAGATAATTTTAAAATATTTTAAGAAAAAGTAGTTTATATAAAGAATCTTGTAATGAATCTTGATTTCACTAAGAGGTGGATATATAAATTCAAAATTTGCCCCTTTTAAAGTTTGCCAAATTTAAATATTTTCAATTGTATTTATTGCTTTTGAAGATAGATTATCAATTTTGCGTATACTTTAAACCATTTTTTTTAAATATTATTAAATGTAATATCATCAAACAATCAATAATATTACCTCGTAAAACTCTTAATATAAAATCAGAAGATTATTAAGATGTTATACAAAAATTAGATATATTTATTATAGTTCATCCGAACTTACAATTTTCTTATAAAAAAAAAAAAAAACCTTTAGCAAATGGATTATTCCAACTTGAATCTCTACCCCAATTTAGGATGGAGATTACCTATCCCATTAAAGATGGGATAACTTGCCCTCTATATGAGAGATAAAACTACCTCCCTAAAGAGGGATAAAACTATTTTTACGGAAGAAAAAATTAATCTTACAAAAAAAAAAAATATCTACCTTAAATATGAGAATAACTATCTAGAATTATTATACAAAAAGTACAAAAAAAACTATCACGCAGAAGGATACATAGGACTACCATTTTACACTTAAAACCTTCATATATTACAAACTAATAACTATTATCAAACTCCCATGCACCAAACACTATAGCTATATTATACTAACTAAGCATATGATCCAATAACATTGGTTACTCTAAATGGGCGGCAATCCGGTGGCTTCGCACTAGATCAAGCGGAGCACGAGGCTACGGGAGCTGTGTTGCTCTGGTACAATGGCCGAATGTCTGACAGTGATCAGCACGGTAGCAGGTCAGAAAAACAACTGAAGATGAAAAGGAAAGCTGGCAAGTAGCTGAGTCAAATCTGGGCTGAGTGGAGGGTGTCGTTGGCAATGGCCAAGGAGGACAGCACGTCACCTCATCGACGACGTTCAGGATCCCGTCCAAGTTGGACCCAGCCAGAGGATGGCTAGAGAACGGTCGAATGAGCAACCGACGATGAATGGAAGAGCTCGGTGGGCTGAGAAGGCTTGGCGACGGCTGAGGGATCTATAGTGCCTTATTGGTGCTCACCAGCCAGAAGACACACACTCGTCTAAATCTGAAATGGGAAGACAAAATAAAACAATGCAAAGGAAAAACGAAAAACAAGAAAATCCACCGGAGAAAGGCCAAACGCCTTTCTCTAGAGGTAAAGACAGGTGATTATTGTGCTTAATTAAGAGATTAGTTATTTTGTGTTCAGGGTTTTTCTTATACTTTAAACCATTGAAAAAGCACAACTTGAATTTTGTGTTTCGTCATAAATTCATAATATCTTCTTGAACTTTTATCTTACTTTTTCCTATCTATTTTTTTTTAAGTCATTTTTTAGAACAAAGTAAATTGATATATCTAATCATCATAAATGGTCCAATATTTGATTATAATTATTTAATATTTTCAAAAAGTGTGTTGGAGAAAAAATTTTAAAAACTTTTTAAATGGCTAATAATTTATAAATATTAATGTAATTTTAATATTTTAAGTTACATATTATTAACTATCATTATTATATTGGTTATAATATTTAAATTAGTCATTAAATCTATATTAAATATTTTACTAATTTAAATATTTGAGAGTTACAAACATTTATTTATATCAATATTATTATTTGGGAGCTATATATTTTAAATTATTGTAAGAGTTACAATATATTAAATTATTTTTATTAAATATTAGAATTAATTCTAAGAGTTACAAATTTCAAACATAAATTATATACTAATAATGGAGTTACATAATATTTAAAATAACGCTAAATTAATATTAGTATTAATTCCTTAAGCCTTATTTACCTTTATATAAAAGGTGCTAATCTTTCATTAAAAAGGTGCATGAGTGAGTGGAGAAAAAACAAAATAAAGAAAAGTGCTATGTATATATATTTTTAAAAGAATATACTTTTTTTATTGTGTTTTTGAGTAATTTTAACAATAGAGAATTTGTATGATTGTTTTATGGTTGTGCTATTCGAGGAAGATGGTTGCGAGTATAGGGTTAAATTTTAAAGTCATATATATTCCTTACAACCACACAAAGAGGAGAACTATTTGGCTTTAAGATAAAGCTCTCTAACATATCTCTTTATGCTCAATGTTAGATTCTATATTTCTTTACTCTTTATTTTGTTTTATATATGTTGTTTATATTTATTTTATTTTATTTTTTGTCTTTCATATGCAATAACATATATTATAAAATATGGTTAAAATAAATTTATCTAAAAAATTACACTGCAAACATTATTTTTCAATGACAGATTAACTAACTTAAAATTAGAAAACTATATGATTTTCTTGTTGTTTTTAGCATTACTCACTTACTCTACTAATATTTTAAATTACCTAAAAAAAACTCTATTGTTACAAAAATTCTATTAAATCTTAATTTTTGTTATCTTTTTCCTAATCTATCTTTATATTGTTGACATCATTTTTACTAATTATTTTTATAAATTATTATTGATTTTTTTAAAATATAATACTAAAATAATAAAAATAATAAAACTCATAATATATATATATATGTTATGATGGAAGGATGAATATTTAATACTTTTGAGAAAGAATAAATAAATTACAATTTTATTGTATTCATTATTTTTTAGTAATTTTATTTGAAATATATTAAAAATCTATAACATAGTTATTCTTTTAAATAAGCATTAAATATTAATGTATTGAAAATATTAAATATTAATAAAAATATCAAATAAATAATAATAAAATAATTAGAATGTTCATCACTCACCATAACATAAATAATAATTTTATTATTATAATATTTTAGTTATTTGTTTAGTCTTTTTAAAAAAAAAATAAAAACCATAATGTATTTATTCTTTCAAAAGAGCATTAGATGCTAATATATTTAAAAAATATTAAATATTCATAAAATTCTAATATATAAAATTAAAAAATAAAATAACTTAAATGTTCATATTTTTATTTATGTTATAATTTTTTTAAAAATAAATTATTAATTTCTGAAAAAATTACAAGGATGATGAGATCAATAAAGTTATGAATGTAAGGGCAAATTAATGAAAGGACAATAGGCATTAAAATTTAACAAAATTTTAATAAAAATGAGAATATTTTTTAAATTATACAAAAATATTTTTAAAAAATAAGTGAATGATACTGAAAATAAAAAAATATAATTAGTCGCGGTCCTTTAAAGTATTTAAAAAACTATATAAACTAACTTAAATGATATTCAGAGCTTTTCTGCCTGGCTTGTTTCACACTACTAAATTCCGTCAAATTCCAACTTGAAACGGCATCTCGTGTCGGTGGAAGTGCTCTGTCTGAGGTATGGCCGTGGGGCGGAAAGCACTCTTTATTAAATTTTGTTTCAGGTGTTATATTCATTTTATTAAAATTCCCACAATTCCCTCAACGTTGATTAAAACAAAATAAAAGAAAAATAAATTATCAATTTCATGGATGGTTATCACTAAGACTACATTATTAAATGATTATTCCGGGTTTTTTTTTTTTTTTTTACTTTAATTATTTGATTACTGATGCTTTAGAAATTCAATTACACCTATTTTGTTAAAAATAGTTGACAAAATTAAACACTGTGTTACAGATTGATCCTGCTTTTGTGACTTTACCTCTTTACCTCTCTCGGTTTGAAAAATGAACCCCAGATGTGTGTGTGTATATATATATATATATATATATATATATATATATGGCGGTGGCGGCAAGAAACCTGTTTAAGGAGGGTAATTTTGAACAATAATTAAATAAAAAATTTAATGATTATCTTATTATAATTTTATATAAAAAAATATTTGAATTATCTGTTAAAGTGAAAGTGATAATTTATTTATTTTATTTTTAAAATTATTTAATAAAATTATTAATTTTTTAAATTAAATGAAAATAAAAATTATTAATAATATCAATTGACAATAAGAAGAAGTTAAAGAAAATTAATAATTTTATTAAATTTAACAAAATAAATTATAAAAAGAGAGTAAAAATTAATAATTTTAAAAATATGTTGAATAAGCTGTTACTTTTACTATTACATAAGAGTTTAAATGTACTTTACTCACACAAAAAATACTAAAATTGAGCCAGTAGTATCCAGTCATTTTTTGGCAGCCTCGAGATTATTTTCTAGTAGTCAAGAGAGGTCAAAGTGATAAAAGGAAGCCAATTTTGAATAAAAGACCTTAAGGCTTAAGTTATATAACATTGAAGTCCAATAGTCAAGTAGGTATTATTTCACTTTAGATTTTGTGTACGCATCCTTTATTCAAAGAATTTGTTTTGAACTTGACGCAAGAGTTCTTCATTCAAAATGCATCTCAATTTTTTCCACACCTTCTTCTTCCTTCATCTAACACCAACTATTTCATCTGTTTGCCTTTCGAATTTAAAAAGGAAAAAAAATGAAGATACTTGTCCTTATTCAAAATACTTTAAATTTCAATAAAACACAGATTTTTACATTAAACATATATATTAGAAAAAAAATGCAAATTTTGATAGATGTTCAAAAAATAAATATTGAGTGGTATCCAGTCATTTTTGGCAGCTTCAAGATTATCTTCGAGCGGTCAGGAAAGGTCAAAAGTGATAAAAAGAAGCCAATTTTGAATAAAGACCTTAAGGCTTAAGTTATACACTAATGGAGGATATATATATATATATATATATATATAATGAAATTAATCTGCATCTCTAACAGGCCTTGCAACAATATTACATTCCTCTAGCATCCTCTATTGTTCACATGGAACTTAAATTCCCCTCATTTTCAACTTTTATAACCTTTCTTCTGTTGGTCTTACTGGTACTGAAATTGAAGAAGAGAGCCAAAGGCAATGACAGAACTTCCCATCTACCACCAGGGCCACGGAAATTACCTCTTATAGGAAATCTGCACCAGCTTGCTGGCTCTGTACCTCATCAAAGACTCAGAGACTTGGCCAAGAAATATGGGCCTCTTATGCATCTGCAGCTTGGAGAAGTTTCCACTGTTGTTGTTTCTTCTCCAGAGTTTGCAAAAGAAGTAATGAAGACCCATGATGTTATCTTTGCATCAAGGCCTTGTGATCTAGCTGTGAGAATTATGACTTATGATTATAACGATCTAATATTTTCACCATATGGTGATTACTGGAGACAACTACGAAAAATCTGTGTATCAGAGCTTTTAAGCATGAAAAGGGTCCAATCCTTCCGATCAATTAGAGAAGAAGAGGTGGGTAATCT
The DNA here is from genome assembly GCA_946807835.1 of Ailanthus altissimus. NCBI lineage: Eukaryota > Viridiplantae > Streptophyta > Magnoliopsida > Sapindales > Simaroubaceae > Ailanthus > Ailanthus altissimus. The sequence goes on along the minus strand of OX327713.1, from coordinate 20,476,916 downwards.
GGTTAAATGGATTGGTTCAGAAGCAGGATCAGTGATTAACTTGACTGATAAAGTTTACTCATTAATGTATGGTATCACTTCAAGGGCAGCCTTTGGCAAGAAATCAAGAGAACAAGAAGTATTTGCCTCAGTTATAGAGGACACCATAAAAGTAGCTGCAGGATTTAATATTGCAGATTTTTTTCCTTCTATTGGATTGCTGCAATGGATCACTGGAATCCAGTCTCATGTAGAAAGACTGCATCGTGAAGCTGACAGAATAGCTGAAAACATTATCAATGAACATAAGAAGCGCAGGGAATCGTTGAAAATTGGCAGGAATGAAGAAGATGAAGATCTTGTTGATGTTCTCTTGAGAATTCAAGAGTATGGTCAGCTTGAATTTTCCTTAAGTACAGACGGCATCAAAGCAGTAATAACTGTAAGTAACTAATTCAGGCTAATTTAGTGTCCATTTATAAGATGAGTGGGAGCAATTACAAGTTTTCGTAAAAATCCATATTGTCTTTCTTTTTGTCCTTGTAAATTAAGCCATGTACATTATAAAATATCTTTTCAGGACATTTTTGGTGCTGGCAGTGAGACATCTGCTACTACTGTAGATTGGGCAATGTGCGAACTGTTGAAAAATCCAAGGGTTATGATAAAAGCACAAGCTGAGGTGAGGGAAGTCTTTAATAGAAGAGGGGGGATCGATGAGACGGGAATTGATGAAATGAAATTCTTGAAGCTTATTGTAAAAGAGACTTTAAGATTACATCCTCCTACTCCTTTGCTACTTCCAAGAGAATGTGGCCAGAGATGTGAGATCAATGGATTTGACATACCTGTCAAAGCCAGAATCATTGTTAACGCATGGGCAATCGGAAGAGATTCTAAATATTGGATTGAACCTGAGAGCTTTATTCCGGAGAGGTTCCTTGATTGTTCTATAGACTACAAGGGGACTAACTTTGAGTACATCCCATTTGGAGCCGGAAGGAGGATATGCCCTGGAATGTCATTTGGTCTAGCCAATGTCGAGCTTCCACTAGCAATGTTGTTGTATCACTTTGATTGGGAACTCCCAAATGGAATGACGCATGATGATTTGGAAATGACAGAGGCCTTCGGTTTGACTGTTAGAAGAAAAGATGATCTGCACCTGATTCCCATTCCTCATCCTTGTCCTGTTGAGTAATCCCAAAAGAAAGCAATATAGCTGTTTGTTTTTGTGAATCTGTTACAAAAATTCCAATAAGACTTTGTTTTTTTCATGTTCATTTCGGCTGTTTGTTTTTTGTATTTTAAATTGTCTTCACTCCTCTAAATTTTTCATATATACTATTTTTTTTTAATTTGATAAAAAAAAATTTATTACCCCTAAAAGGGTAATTTATTATTTTTTTCTTTTAAAAACTCCAGAAAAAAGGTAACAGATAATTTTAAAATATTTTAAGAAAAAGTTGTTTATACAAAGAAATTTAAGAGAAACAATAGTAATTTTCCCAAGGAAAAATGAGTAATAAGAAAATAATCGAAAATGGCTTATAAATCACATGTGTGATAGGATGACAGAATTCATGCGAGTGATAAATATGGTATTAATCTGTACATTCTTGTAATTACTCTTGATTTCACTAAGAGATGGATATATAGATTCAATATTTTTCCTTTTAAAGTTTGCCAATTGTATTTATTGATTTCGAAAATAGATAATCAATTTTATGTATATTTGCGTATACTTTTAAACCATTGAAAAAAACATAACTTGAATTTTGCGTTTCTTCATAAATTCATACTTTTTCTTAAATTTTTATCCTATTTTTCCCATATGTTCTATGCTTCTTCTAAAAAGTCACTTTTGAGAACAAAGTAAATTGTTATATCGAATCATTATAAATGGTTCAATATTTGATCAAGTTTACTTAATATTTTCAAAAAGTGTTTTGGAGAAAAAGTTTTGTAAAATAGTTAATAAGTTATAAAATATTAATGTAATTTTAATATTATGATCAACTATGATTATTATATAGTTTTTATAATATTTAAATTAGCTATTAAATCTATATTAAATAATTGAGAGTTAAATATTTATTTATAATATTATTATTATTTTTTAGGATTATATATTTTTAATTACTTAGGAGTTATAGATATTAAATTATTCTTATTAAATATTAAAATTAATTTTAAGAGTTACAAATTTCAAACATAAATTATATATTAATAATGGAGTTACAAAATATTTAAAATAATGCTAAATTAATATTAGTATTAATACTTTCAGCCTTATCTACTACTATATAAAAGTTGTTAATCTTTTATTAGAAATGTCTGTGAATGAGTGAAGAACAAAAAAGAAAATAAAATTGTTTTAGGTATATGTATATATACTTTTAAAACGAATTTATATTTTTTATTTTTATATTTTTGAGCAATTTTGATAATAGAGACTTATCATAATCTATTTGGATTGCTCGTCAACAATGAGAACTTCAAAATATTATTTGTTTTAACCATGAGAACTAATTGAGCTATTTCAAAGAATATAGGGACAAATCTTCATAGGATAAACTGGCAATTATTTTAAAATAACAAAAATAATAATAATAATAATAAGCAATCAAATGATAAAAAGTAAAATACTAATAAAGATCAACTCACTTGATAAAAAATTTAAATGTTAGTAAATACTAATTGATTATGAAATAAAAGTGTATTGTGATAATAAATATGCAAAAGGATTTTAATTGATAAATTAAAATTTATTGAGAAATGAGATAAAATTATCTTTTCAGTATAATAATAAAGTTATAATAAGAATTTTAAAAATGTCGTTAAATATTTTAGGGGAGTATTCTATAAACTAATTTTTTAAAAGTAATTCCTTATCTCCTTCTATCAATTGTTGCCAAAATTTGATAAAATTACAAAATAAGTGTTTTAAGAGAAAAAAAAAATTTTATCAAACAATTCTCTTGTGAGAAAAGATAAAATATACAAGAAAAAGATAACAAAAATAATAAAGAGAAACTGTAAATTTTAAAAGATTACATTGTTATTATTATATTGTGTATTACAATATTATAGAGACAGTCTTTATATAAATTTTAGGTTAACATAAATAAAAAAATATAAATACATAAAAAAAAATCAAATATAACTTATTAATTATAAAATACACATAGTAGGTAATTAATATATTGATATTTTATATCTTTAATATCCCCTTTCAAACTCAAATAGAAGCTTGAGTTTGAAAAAGAATATATTTTATTGTAATGGTGGGCATTGAAAAAATCAATCACTTACGGATGCAGACGCATTGAATGAAACTTGAAACCAACCATTGTGAGTGCAAGTGCGTTGCCAACCACTGTGAGTGCAAACGCATTGATAAAGAAACAGAAAATCAATCGTTGCGAGTGCAAGTTCGTTGTCAACCACTGCGAGTGCAATCGTGTTGATAGAGAAAAATTAACTGTTGCAAGTCAAGTGTGTTAAGAGATTATTCTACCAATTTATTTGAAAATTGCAAAAACAAAAAAGGAAATAAAAACCAATAAAAATTACAAAATTACCCAAAACTTAGATAAACTGCAAACTGTTCATATAACTTTAAAAAATTTACAAAAAGACTCCTATTGTAAATTGGATCACCGAAATTTCAAAAGGAGACCTGAGACTGATAGATCCAGCGGAGGGGAGTTGAATGGAGCCGACGGTGAGAAGCAACTCTCTGAAAAATGGCGAAGATCTAAAGTGGACAGTAGAGGACAGCAGCTCTGTTCAGAGGCGCATGGAGACGCGTGCAGCTTCGGATCGACAAGATTTCGGTGCCGTTGGAATCTCTGGTTGATTCTGAGTGCAGTCGTTGGGGTGGTGCACACTAACGCGTCGAAAATCAGTCGGAATCTAAGGCTAACAGTAACGGCGAATGAGAGTTTGGTCGGTGCGTGAAGGAGCGTGCGACGGCGGAAAAGCTTGATTCCGACGAGATTCAACTGGCCGGTAGCGTCTGAACTTTTTGGGTTGGACGGTGTTAATTATGGCGAACTCTGGCGAACTTGCGGTGATATTCTGATAAAATTCCGGTGAACTTTCTAAGAGTTTTCAAAAAAAATTTGACAAGTTCTGCCGAACAATAAAATAGTAAAATAATTGAACTGTACACTTTAATACCATATGAGAAAAGATAAAATATAAAAAAAATAATAAAAATAATAAAGAAAAATAATAAAATTTAAAAATATTATAGAAATAGCTTTTATATAAATTTTAGATTAATATAAATAAAAAATATAAATATATAAAAAAAATAAATATAATTTATTAATTATAAAATATATATAATAAGTAATTAATATATTAATATTTTATATCTTTAATATTTCTAATTCAAAAAGAGTCGCAAAGTAAATGGCCAAAAATGAATGAGAGGATAGAAAATCGGAAGCGATTAAGTTGACAAACGGACAAATCGTTTTTGTTATATTCTTAACTTTATTTAATATGTTTTTTCAATTATTATGAATCCTATTTCAGCAATCTTTTTCAAAAGAAGTTTATCGGTTTGTCTTGTGGCTGGGTATTTAATTAATTTCTTACGCGACATAATGTGATACCTACAACATATAATAAATTAAATTTTCTCTTTCATGTTATGCGGCTGACATAAGGTCTTTCTGTCAATCATCATGTGTTATTTATGAAGTCTAGGTACTCTAGAGCTTCTCTATGCAATGACGTTATTAAGCATTATCACAGGCGGAAAAGTCCTCCGCCTCCTAAGTAATCCAAGAACAAGTTAATAATCTTGAAGATAAGACAGCAACGTTTAGAGATTTTTCAATTCTGGCCACTAATAGCAAGTGGCAGCAACTACGCTTAACAATTCTGGCCACAGTCACTCCATTGCCCTCGTTTGAATACACTTCTGACTGTTATTGATTCCCCTTCCTTACTGTCCTTAATTTCTTCAATTATAGAATTAGATCATAAAGAATATGTTCCACATATATTTTCTGTGTGTTGGCATATTTTAGAGAAGTGAATAGTGGTGATTGTGTTATTTGTACGTGTCAAAATATTAATTAAAAATTATTAGAATATAATTTGAGGATCAAGTCAAGTGTGTAGGGTATATACGGATTGAAGACGGACTTGAAAGGAGGCGAAAAATGAAAAATGCATACTATGCGACTAGTGCTGCGGCGCCCAAAACAGAACATTCAGCACCGCAGCACTCAGTAGAAGCGCGCCAGCGCTGGAGTGACGAGATCCCAGCGCTGCAGCGCTGGACACGGAAACAGTATCCTGAAATTAAGAAACTTCTTAATTTCGTCTCCCACTTGCTCTAAGATTCCCTAATACGACTCTCACACGTATAAGAAAAACCTAGAACGTCCCAAGGCCTATATAAAGGCTATCAATTAGCTTGTAAATATATCTTTGTGATCAACAATAATCTTAGTGATAATTCTTAGTGGTTCTTTGTGAGAGAAAATCCCTAGAGAGTAAGATAGAGTTTTCTTTATGATCTTTCTTGTAATAGGCATACTTTGTGGTTGTCTTGTGATTCATAATAAGAGAAGAGTGTGATCTTGATCCGCCGTGGACGTAGGCAAGTTGCCGAACCACGTAATACTTTGTGTATTCTTCTTCTACTCATTTTCTCTCTTTTATTTCTTAATAACTTGTTCTGCATTATTATATTACTTGGGTGAATTGTTTAGCTTGTTTGTGTGCTTCCGCTTCAACAAACTGGTATCAGAGCTTTGGTTCTAAGTAGACATGGCCACACCCAAGTATGAGGTAGAGAAATTCAACGGTACGAATGACTTCAATCTGTGGAAGATGAAGGTTAAGGCGTTGTTGGTGAGCCAAAGAGTTGGTTCGACATTAGAGGAGACTACAGCTCCATCTAGTGATGAAGAGAAGATGCCAGAGTCATCTAGAGCAAAAGCAGAAAGAAGGGACATTCAAGAAAGAGCTCATAGCACAATCGTTCTGTCATTAAGCGATGAAGTACTAAGGGAAGTAGCAAGTGAGACGACGGCAATAGATCTTTGGAAGAAGCTTGACTCTCTTTATATGAGGAAATCGTTGGCCAACAGACTATATATAAAGAAAAAGCTGTATTAACTGTCCATGTCAGAGGGGATGCCGATGAAAGATCATATAGACGCCTTTAATAAGATCATCCTTGATCTTGAGTCTATCAATATCAAGATAGAAGATGAAGATAGAGTAATTATCCTACTGAGTTCACTCCCCAAGAGTTATGAGATTTTTGTTGATACGCTACTCTACGGCAGAGAGAGTTTAACGATGAGTGATGTGAAATCATCATTAAACTCAAAGTTATTAGAAAAGCAAGCTGAGGGCAATGCAGAAAGTTTACCTGTAAGAGGAATGCCCTCATATAGAGATGGGAACAAAAAAGGCTCAAGGTCAAAGTCTAGGACTCCTAGGAAGTGCTATTGCTGCAAGAAAGAGGGGCACTTCATAAAATGACTGTCCTGAGAAGAAAGCACAGGATAAGAAAAAAGCGGATGCTGCGCTTGCCTATGATGATAGCTATGACAGCGCAGAGACACTCATCACTACTGATGGTATAAAATCTGAACAATAGGTTTTAGATTCTGGTTGTACTTTTCACATGTGCCCGTACAAGTCTTGGTTTACAAATTTTCAGCCCATTAGTGGTGATAAGGTCTTAATGGGTAATGACGTTGCATGTTAAATTATGGGAATTGGTAGTGTTAAGCTTAGGCTGCATTATGGGCGAGTGAGAGAGTTGACAGATGTTAGGTATGTTCCTAACTTGAAGAGAAACTTGATCTCACTAGGGACTTTAGACCAGAATGAGTGTTCCATCAGGATTGACGGAGGGATTTTAAGAGTTTTGAGAGGTTCTATGGTGGTGGTGAGAGGAGAGAAGCACAATGGTGTTTATGTGCTTAAGGGTGAAGTTGTGAGTGGTTCTGCACTATTCTCTGTAGATGATGAGAGTATGCAAACCAAGTTATGGCATCTTAGACTGGCACACCTAGGCGAGAGAAACCTAAAGGAGTTATATAGCCAAAAGGTCTTTAGAGAGGATAAGTTCCAGCCCTTGAAGTTTTGTGAGCATTGTGTACTAGGGAAAGCACATAGAGTGAGGTTCAACACCGGCGAGCATAAGACTACGAGGACTCTTGACTACATACACTCGGATCTTTAGGGACCAGCTCAAACAGCTACTCGTAGTGGTGCTAGATATTTTCTTAGCTTGATTGATGACTATTCGATAAAGCTGTGGGTCTATGTGTTGAAGAGTAAAGATCAAGTATTTGATGTGTTCAAGACTTGGAAGGCTCTTGTTGAGACTCAAACTGGCAAAGGGTAAAGAGGTTAAGAACTAACAACAGCCTCGAGTTTTGCAACAGAGAGTTTGATGGGTTTTGTGCCAAGCATGGGATTGCAAGGCATAAAACAGTAAGATTAACATCGCAGCAGAATGGGGTAGCTGAGAGGATGAACAAGACCCTACTTGAAAGGGTTAGATGCATGCTTACCAATGCGAAGATGTCCAAGACATTCTGGGGAGAAGCTGTAGTAACTGCTGCTTACTTGATAAATAGAAGTCCCTCCTCAGCAATTGACTTCAAGACGCCAGAAGAGAAATGGTCTGGCAATCCTCCGAAGTATGACCATCTTAGAATATTTGGTTGCCCCGTCTTTGTACATATTAAGGAGGGAAAGTTGGAACTTAGAGCTATCAAAGGGGTATTCATAGGATATCCCTAAGGAGTAAAAGAATACAAGGTGTGGTGTAAAGACTTAACACCACCAATGAGTATCATAAGTCATGATGTGACGTTCAATGAGATGACGATGCTGAAAACCTCCCAAGTAAATGAGAAAGAAGAACCTATGACTAAGGAAAACTCAGCACCCGAGTCAATAGAAGTTGAAGTAGTACCTGAAAATGGATCTGATATGCCCCCAGATCAACACTTCAACAAAGAGATCCTTGAAGATGAACTAAGAACACCGACGAGTTCCTCCAAGTCCACCCAAAAGAAGACTAAAACTCTTGAGTTGGAACTTGAAGAGTACCAGCTTGCTAGAGATAGGGTAAGGAGAATGATTAACCCACCAGTCAGGTATGCACAAGCAGACTTAGTTGCTCATGCTTTTAATTCTGCTTACACTCTTAAGTATGATGAGCCTAGAACATATGGTGAGGCTATGAAGAGTGAAAACAAGAAAAAATGGCAGCAGACCATGATAGAAGAAATTCGTTCTCTTAGGAAGAACAATACCTAGAAGTTAGTAGAGATACCTCAAAAGAAACTAGTCGGGTGCAAGTGAGTGTATAAGGTGAATGAGGGGATACCGGAGATTGAGCCTACGAGATTTAAGGTTAGGTTAGTAGCATAAGGTTTTACTCAGATAGAGAGAGTCAATTTTTATGAGATATTCTCTCCAGTTGTCAAGCACACATCTATTAGGATTTTGTTAGCTATGTGTGCAAATCTTGATTTACATCTAGAGTAGATGGATATAAAGACAGCTTTTCTATATGGAGAGCTTGAAGAAACAATATACATGGCACAGCCACAAGGGTTCGAGGAGCCCAGTAAAGAAAATCATGCTTGTTTGCTAAAAAAGTCATTATACGGGTTAAAGTAATCACCTAGACAGTGGTATAGGAGATTTAATGAGTTTATGATGGCTTGTGGCTTTAGTAGGAGTAAGTATGATGGATGCGTGTACTTCAAGAACATGAGTTGTGGGATGATGTATTTGCTTCTATACGTCGATGATATGATGATCGCATGCAAAAATATAGAAGAAATACAGAAGGTCAAGAAGCAGTTAAGTGGCGAGTTTAAAATGAAGGATTTGGGAGCAGCGAAGAGAATTTTGGGTATGGACATTGTGAGGGAAATAAGAGATGTTATCTTCTTGTCCCAACAGCGATATATAGTCAAAATTCTGGAGAAGTTTGGTATGTCAAATGCGAAGGCTGTCTCTACTCCTTTGGCGATGCATTTTAGACTGTCAGCAGCACAGTCGCCGACATCCGAGGATGAGAAACTGCAGATGAGTAAAGTACCGTATGCAAGCGCTGTGAGGAGCATCATGTATGCAATGGTTTGCACAAGACCAGACATAGCACAGGTTGTGAGTGTGGTGAGTAGATACATGGCGAATCCGGATAAAGATCACTGGCTTGCAGTAAAGTGAATTCTAAGATATCTCAAGGGAACGTCAAATAACGGGTTGGTGTATAAGAGGGACGAGGACAGCAATGAAATGGTAAGAGGGTACGTATACTCAGATTATGCAGGTGATCTTGACAAGAGAAGATCGTTGACGGGCTACGTATTCACAGTGTTTTGGTGTAGTGTATGTTGGAGATCAGTTCTACAACATGTGGTTGCACTTTTTACCAAAGAGACAGAGTACATAGCTATTGGTGAAGCTATAAAGGAGGCCATGTGGTTAAAAGGCATATGCGCGGAGATATTGACTCATAAAGATGTAAACACCGGTATATACTGTGATAGCCGGAGTGCCATACCCCTAAGCAAGCATCAAGTGTTCTACAAGAGGTCGAAACATATTGATGTGAGGCTCCATTACATTCGTGAGATTGTCCAAAGTGGTGAAGTTAGTCTGAAAAAGATAGCGTCATCTAAAAATCCTGCTGATATGTTGATTAAGCCACTGCCCTCGGTTAAGTTCGTCCTATGCAAGGACTTAACCGGAGTCACTACTTTGTGAGGGTGACCGAAGATGCGAAAATGAAAGATCAATTTACTTTGTGAATGAATTTGAATCAAGGAGGGGATTTGTGAGAATATTGATTAAAAATTATTGGAATATGATTTAGGGATCAAATCAAGTGTGTAGGGTGCATACGGATCGAAGACAGACGCGAAAGGAGGCAAAAAATGAAAAAGGCGCACCATACGACCAGCGCCGTGGCGACCAGGAGTGGGCGCCGCGCGCCCAGAATAGAACACTCAGTGCCACGGCACCAGAAAGCCAGCGCCGCAGCGCTCAGCAGAAGCGCGCCAGCGCTGGACGCGAGAACAGTATCCCGAAATTAGGAAACTTCCTAATTTCGTCTCCCACGTGCTCTAGGATTCCCTAATACGATTCTCACACATATAGAGAAAACTTAGGACGTCCCAAGGCCTATATAAAGGCTATCAATTGGCTTGTAAACATATCTTTGTGATCAACAATAATCTTAGTGATAATTCTTAGTGGTTCTTTGTGAGAGAAAATCCCTAGAGAGCAAGAGAGAGTTTTCTTTGTGATCTTTCTTGTAATAGGCATACTTTGTGGTTGCCTTATGATTCATAATAAGAGAAGAGTGTGATCTTGATCTGCCGTGGATGTAGGCAAGTTGCCGAACCACGTAATTCTTTGTGTGTTCTTCTTCTACCCCTTTCTCTCTTTTATTTCTTAATAACTTATTCTGCATTATTATATTACTTGGGTAAATTGTTTAACTTGTTTGTGTGCTTCCACTTCAACAGTATGATTGAATAAATGAATCTTATTGTGTATTAATTTACCACTTATCTTGTTGTTTTATGTGCATCGATCCATATCAAATTCAAAGGATTAATTATTTACCATTTTGTTGAAAAAGATGTCCTTTTGCAATTGTGTTGGATTTTATAGAAAAATTTACTCACAAGTATACAAGAATTGTAAAGATTAAACATAATAAATACAAAAAATAACTAATTACATATAAGACACAAAAATTTTGTGGCTTAAAAAATTTATAACATCTATAGTAAATTAAAGAATTCTAACTTCTTTTATTATTCAGTAATTATAACGAATTACTTAATAATTACAAACATCACACAAGATATTTGTCAAAAATACATAATAGAACCAGTTCTCCAATAATTTATATAGCACTTTATTGCATGCTCACACTTAATGGCTCCTTAAGATCTCTATTCTATTTCTTGTTGATGCTTTTTTATGTTTGCTACCTTAATGGCACGACAAGGGTTTATATATTTTTTAAAACGTTCTTAAAAATTTTATATCGAGTTTGACCATAAATTATGCTAAAAAAATATCATTTTTTAGAATCAACAATTCCTATGCCAATAAAAATAAATTGTCTTTATTTTTACAAATGACCATAAACATTGTACTTAAATATGTACTTTTTAAAATATTTCATCAAATATAATAATCAATCGTGTATTTCATTGTCTAAGTCAAAATTTTAAGCGATCCACACATATACTACTAAAAACAAGAGATGGTGATAGAATTTTACTATTACAATTTGAGTTTTGTGATAGGTATATTATATCACCGAAAGTTACCTAAACAATTTGTGATCAAAAATTTCTATCACTAATTTGTAATAGACCAATTTTATGATAGAAGTTTTCTATCATCGATTTTTTCTTATAAAGCCATCTATAAAAAAAATCAAGTGGCATTGTTTTTGTCACAATGAGAAGACCTTGCATCCTATACAAGGAATTACCACATGAAGGAATTCATGAGCAGCCGCTACAAGTAGATATTGTGAGAGACGTCCTTGAATAGATATTCGTATGTTTTAAAATGTTTACTTACACATTGTTGTTGAATTTAGGCATGACGTCGATTTTAAATTTTACAATTGTTAATATAATTGCATAAATCTAAGCAATGTATTTAAAAAAAAAAAACTGGAATATCATTACTTAAGCAAGAGAATTAGGATTTAAATCCTAAAAAACAAGTGTTCAATCCGAGATGGGACCGAACCTATCCAAACAAAATCTGAAAGACAAGAAAAGGCAAACTCTGCTAATGTATGAGCCACCCGAATCGCATCTCGAGGGATATAAAGCACTTCATAATCATGAAACGAGCTAATGCATTGAACAATGCAAATTACGAGACCTAATTCTGAATTAGACTCTACTTTAGATAGAATACCATTGATTATGACCTTTGAGTCAGCCTCAGCTTTAATCATTAAAAAACCAAGCTGTTGCAGCCTCAACAAAACCGACTTGAAGAGCAACAGCCTCTGTAATTGGAACATCCAAAATATATGGTAGGTAAGCAACCCTTGAGAATACAATGTTAAAATTAATTATAATAGTAAATTCAAGATTAAGCTCAAAAATTTACAGTCTAATTTTTAAAAATTTTAAATTAAGTAAGATATTTTAAAATTAATAATTAAAAAGATAAATATTATAAACTTATGTGATTAATAAATTTTTATATTATTTTATTTGTGTAATTTTGGTTTGTTAAAATTAAGTATAAATACTCCTCTCTCTCATTTGGTTTTACAAGCAAGTAAGTTAAGAACAAATCGTTGATCAAGTATTTGATCAATTGTTGAGAGTTTAGAGTATTAGAGAGTTGAGCAAATAATAAGTTCAACAAAGAATGTGTGAGTATTGAGTTGTGAATGTTATATTGTAAGTGAGAAAGAGTTAGAGTTTTTAAATTTTGAATTGTAAATTTTGAGTTTGTTGTATTAATAAAAGTGTTCCATTTGTGCTCTATTATTCTCATTAATTGGTATCAGAGCGGGATTGTCTGGGACTGCTCAAGTTGTAGGATTTCTAAGAATTATGAGTATGCTCTGTGATTGTAGTTTTGACTGATCTTCCACATCAGAAAGAGCTTCTAGAAATTGTGAGTGAGTGAGCTTCTGTGTATCATGAGCAGTCTGTGACTCTGCAAGTTTGTTGACAAAACTTGTTTGGTATTACTAATACGATGGGTGACCTTCAAGTCGTTAAAGGAATCAAGAAGCTCAACAACTAAAATTACAATACATTGACGATGTTGATGAAGTGTTACCTTCAAGGCTAAGATCTTTGGGAGATCGTTGGCGGGAATAAAGTGAAGCAGCCAATAGATGAAGCCACTTTAAAGAATTGGAAGGTAAAAACGGGTAAGGCTCTATTCGCCATTAAGAACACAAATGAGGAAGAAATGTTAGAGCACATAAAGAAGGTCAAGACGCCAAATGAAGCATGAGACACTTTTGTATCACTCTTCTCAAAGAAAAGTAACATGCGACTACAGCTTCTAGAGAATGAACTGTTGTTAATTGTACAATGCAATATGACGATCAATCAATACTTCACAAAGGTAAAGTCCTTGTGCCATGAAATATCTGAGTTAGATCCTGCCGCTGCTATTGTTGAAACTAGGATGAAGAGAATTATCATCCATGGTTTGAGGCCCGAGTATAAAAGTTTTATTACTATTGTACAAGGCTGGCTAACCCAACCATCTCTGATTAAATTTGAAAATTTGCTTGCTGATGAAGAAGCAATTGTTAAGCAAATATGTAGGATCTTTTTGAAAAGGGATGAATAAGCACTCTACATCGACAGAAGGAAAGGTCAATTTAAATGACGTGCTGGTGGAGGATCTAAAATAGATAATGACAAGATAAAAAATCATCACTAAGAAGGTAGCTCATGGACAGGCCGAATATGGAGGACTCGCGGCAATGGTAGTTAGTCCAACCAAAACAAAAAGTTTGAAAAAAGATGCTACAATTGTGGAAAAATAGTACACATGGTAAAAGATTGTTGGTCCAAGAAAATGTCTGCTGAGGGTAATGCTGCCACATCAAACTCAGAAAGAAAAAGTGAAGATGAGTGGGATGTTGAAGTGTCTGTAACTATAGAGAAAGAAGACTTATCACTCTCAGTGATAATGCTTAGACGGATTGACTATGAAAATGATTGGATAGTCGACTCAGGATGTTCGAATCATATGACTGATGACGAAGAAAAGATGCAAGATATGACTAAGTACAAAGGAAGTCACGTGATGGTGACAGTCAATAACTCAAGATTGCCTATAGTTCACATCGGTAACATAGTCCTTGCACCTCGTTACAGTCCTAATAAGGTAACACTTCAAAATGTTTATTATGTCCCTACCATGAAAAAAAATCTATTGTTAAAATCATAGTTAACATCTTTTTGACACTATGTATTGTTTGGTCCATAAGATGTTAAGGTATACCGCGATTTAAAAATCAAGAGAACACTAACAATGGAAGGACAATGACTAAAGTCAGTCTTTGTACTATCAACAAAGTCAACTTATGTAGACAAGACTCGAAAGAATGAGACAATAGATTTGTGGCATACACGATTAGGACATGTAAGTTATCATAAGCTAAAAGTGATGATGAACAAGGCAATGCTTAAGGGTCTACCTCAACTTGATGTAAGAGTAGATACAATATGTGCAGGATGTCAGTACGATAAGGCACATTAACTACCATATGAGGAGTCAAAATTTAGAGCTAAAGAGCTATTAGAGTTGGCTCACTCTCATGTGTTTGGACCTGTTAAGCAGCCATCAATTAGTGGCATGCGATATATGGTGACATTTATTGATGACTTCTCGAGGTATGCATGGGTTTATTTTATAAAGGAAAAATCAGATATATTTTTGAAGTTTAAAGAATTTAGAGAAACAACTGAAGGAGAAGTCGAAAAGAAAATTCATTGTCTCCACACAAATAATGAATGAGAATATACCTCTAATGAGTTTTCACAATATCTTCGAGAAAATAAGATACGACATTAGTTCATATGTGCCAACACGCCACAATAAAATGGTGTTGTAGAAAGAAAGAATCGACATCTTGCAAGGATTTATAGAAGTATGTTGGGCTGAATGAATGCATATTGCAGCCCACGTGATTAATAAGCTTCCTCAACCACAGTTAGGGTTCATATCACCCTTTGAGAAGTTGTGGGATATGAAACATACAATGAGTTATTTTCGAGTATTTAGTTGTATATGCTACGTGTTTGTGCCAAGTTACCTGAGAAACAAATTCAACAAAAAAACAATCAGGTGTTTCTTTCTTGGATATGATAACCAGCGCAAATGACGAAAATGTTGTGACCCTACTAGTGGGCAGTGCTACACATCAAGGAATGTGGTGTTTGATCTTTATAGTAGTCGCCACAAAAAGAGGAGCTTCCAGGTTCAAAAGAAATAGAAGAACGACTGTAACAAAAGATAGATGAGCAAATTGCTGAAATCCGACCGAGTCAAGAAGAACTTGATGATGGAAGCAGTGATGACAACACAAAGCAAAAGAAAACTCAATGTCTTTGACAAACTGGCATCTATCAACAATCAACAATGGAGGTCAAATATGAAGGAGAAGAACTTGCAATCCCTCAATCTCATCCTTGAAGGTTAATAAGAATACGAAAACCTAATCCCAAATATGCTAATACAACTGTAGCGAAAGAGGAAAATGTTAAAAAGCCTGAGACTTTTGAAGAAGCATCACAAAGCACTAAATGGATTAAAGCTATAGAAGAAGAAATCATATCATTTGAGCAAAATCAAACTTAGGATTTAGTATCAAAGCCAAAGGATGTGAAACCTATATCTTGTAAGTGGGTGTATAAGATCAAAAGACGTCCTGATGGATCGATAGAGAGGTATAAAGCTCGATTGGTAGCTCGAAGATTTTCTCAACAGTATGAAATAGGCTATGATGAAACGTTTAGTCTAGTAGCTAAGATCACTACAGTACGAGTTCTACTTGCACTGCAGCTAACAAAGGTTGGATATTGTGGCAAATGGACGTAAAAATACTTTTCTACATGGAGAGTTGAATCGAGAGATCTACATGATTCAACCAATAGGATTTGAAAGCAAATTTCATCCCGATTATGTATGTAAATTGAGAAAGGTATTGTATAGATTAAAGTAAGCTCCAAGGGCGTAGTGTGGTAAAATTGGAGAATTCTAACACATGGTGGTTACTCTGTAGCACCAGCTGATTCTAGTCTATTCGTTAAAGCTAATGGAAAGAAACTTGCAATTGTGGTAGTATATATAGATGACTAAATTATCACTGGAGATGATGAAGAAGAGATTCATCAAACAAGAGAGAATTTGATGGTTCACTTCCAGATGAAAGAGCTTTGATAACTTAAGCATTTTCTTAAGTTCGAAGTCACTCGGACAATAGAAGGAATTTTTCAAGGACAACAAAAATATGCAAAAGATTTGTTGCAGAAGTTTAGGATGCTAGAGTGAAAGCCTATCTCAATACAGCTAGAATCCAATATCAAGTTGTGCAGTTATGACAGAAAGGGTTTAGAAAATGGAACTATGTATCGACACCTGGTAGGAAGTCTCATCTATTTAATATTGACTTGACCAGACATTTCTTATGTAGTTGGAGTAATAATTCAATACATGTAAAATCCTAAGAAACCTCACTTAGAAGCAGTTTGACGAATATTGAGATATGTGAGAGGTACAATTGAATATATTATCTTCTATAAGAAAGACCAAGATTGTAAAATAGTTAGCTATTGTGATGCTGGCTATGTTGGAGTTCATGACACAAGATATTCGACCACTGGGTATTTTTTCAAGATTGGTTCAAGAACAGTCTCTTGGTGCAGTAAAAGGTAATCAACTATATCATTGTCAACTACTGAAGCTGAGTACAGAGCACCAGCAATGGCAGCTCAAGAAAGTACATGGTTGATGCAGTTGATAGAGGATTTATATTAGCCAAGAGATTATAAAGTGTTAATATATTGTGATAATCAGTCAGCAATTTGTTTGGCAGAAAATTCAATTTTTCATGCAAGAACAAAGCATGTGAAGGTGTATTATCACTTTATCTTAGAGAAAGTTCTGCAAGAAGAAATTGAGTTGCAGTATGTTAAGACCGAAGATTAAGTGACTGATTTGTTCACAAAAGGCTTGGGTGTTGATAAGTTCGAAAACTTTCGAAGACAACTCAACATGGTTAAAAGAACGAAAGTTAGTATTAAAGGGGAGTGTTAAAATTACAACACCAAATGAAGTTAATTACAATACTAAGCCTAAGATTAAACCTAAATATTTATAAGCCCAATTCTTGAAATTTCTAGATTATGTAAGATATTTTTAAGTTAATAGTTAAAGGGATAAGTATTATAAACTTATGTGGTTAATAAATTTTTACATTATTTTATTTGTGTGGTTTTATTTTGTTAAAACTAAGTATAAATATCCCCCTCCATCATTTGGTTTTGCAAGCAAGCAAGTTAAGAATAAATAATTGATCAAGTATTTGATCAATTGTTCAGAGTTTAGAGTGTTAAAGAATTGATGAAATAATAAGCTCAACAAAGAGTATATGAGTGTTGAGTTGTGAGTGTTTTGTTGAAAGTGAGCAAAAGTAAGAGTTTCTAAAATTTGTATTGTAAATTTTGGGTTTGTTGTATTAATAAAAGTGTTCCATTTGTGTTCCATTATTCTCAACATACAATGGATCCAAAGTTATCCCTGTACACAAATCCTAATCCTGTCCGCTAATTTTAGCTGTCCACCATAGCATTAGAATTCAATTTCAAACTTCCAAGGGTTGGAATCCTCTACTGCGACAATAAAACTTGATGAGCAAAAGCATATTTAACCTGCGCTTGATGAAATTCGTCCGAGTAATCCTTCACCTATAAAAAGATAGTGTCAACTTCGATTTGAGCATGGCAATGAATAAAATTGTTTTGGAAAAACCAAGTTCTCCATAAAAATAGTTATCATCAATTCTAATTCAGAAGTAAGAAAGGAATCCATACATTCAATAAGTAAATCCTGCATGGATGTGTTATGTGTGCATAAGATACCTTGCAAAAACTTGCACCGAGCACGAACAGCTTTAGGGAACTTACAAAACCAAAGTGTATGGATTGTACTTTCAGCTCCCCTAACTTATAGTGGGCAACTTTCTTTAATAGGAACATGATGGCGCTTCAAATATTCCTTCGTAAAAAGCTAGTTATGAAAAGCTTTCTAAGCAAATATCTTTATTTTCAGCAGGATTTCAAGCTTTCATAACTTCTTTCTACATCATTGAATATCCGAAGCTCTTGAACTGCTAGTATTATGCCCTAGACAATGCTCTAATTAATACCTAGACTTGACACTATATTGCCTAAGCTGGTCATAATGGCAAGTTAGACGATCATCATGTCTCGTAGTATTCGACAAAGTAAGAATACCTAGTATTAACTTTTGGTCATCCTCCAAAAAGGAAACTATAAAAAAATTAATATTCCAACCACCCAATACCATTATTAACATAGCCACTATTATATGCTTCGATGACTTGTGAGGATAGGACGGTTAGAATGAGTTAGGTCTTAGTAAACACCTATCATGATAAATAGACACCAAGTTGTTAGTGTATTAAATAGTGTATGCATGTGATTGTGTACATGTTAAAAATTTTCTCAAATGCATGATAATCATACATTACACAACATAATTAAATATATAATCAATATATACACATGAAATTCGAACCATTAATAGCTTAAGGTTACAAAAACTCACCATTGAAGAACTTTGGTGAAGAATCGCTCTTCGGAGCTCACACACTTACAATCAATTCTAAACCGTAAGATCGTGGGATTATATGAGTTAGAATGGTAGCTTGTTTGATCGATTTCCACCAAGAGTGAACTCGGATTTCTCTCAAATGGGTGCTGGTATGTTAAGAAAAAAATGGAGACTTATTTGAAATAAGTTCAAAACTTGTTTATATAGTTAGCAAAAGTGGGGTCTAAATGCAACATTTTCAAACCTTTAGCCACCCCACTTTTTGTATGGTTGACACTTGTCACTCATATATCTCATGCATACTGCCAAGTGTCAATCATGCAAAGCCCTTATGTGCTATTTGTCAAACAAGTGGTTATGTGTCAAAATTCCCTTTATCATGTAACAAGAATCTCTTTGTAACATTTGCAAAGTATGTTTTTCATTTTTCAGATTGGTCCTAAAACATATCTTGCTTTCTGAAATCTTCTTAAATCAATCCATCATGTTACCCTCATACTTAACTAGTACACTTCATATTGCGACACTCCCTAAGTTCATCTTTGTTTGTCTTATAGAACACTTCTGCAAGTCCATGAATAATTCTCCACAAATACGTTATGGATATTACATAACGAAATATTGAACCATACAAGTTAAGGTTAACCATATCTATATAATCCCTCTATCACATATATCATTAAAAGAGCAAAGATATAGATCATCACCGTTAAATCTCTATATGCTCGACCATAAACTTATCTTTAGATTTTTATTTTCATAAACAATATCCGCAAACTCCTTTGCGATATTGTTTAACTATATTAGAAATTTTTTTTTCGGGTTTTATGCTTATAGTCACAAGATTTTTTTAAATACAATCTTAGAGCATCATGATATATAACTCACCCATATGAGCTGACAGACTCTATATCTATGCACACCGAACTCTATCAGCATCAAACCATACCCATTAATACCCAACGATCAAACCATGAAAGATCTCTGACATACGTGGAACTAAAGTGTGGTGGATAACTCATAAGCACACCATGGCGCTTTGGTCAAAGGATTACGAATACTACTCAATTTGAGAAGACTTTCCATTGACAGACTTATGGGATGTCTATTAGAGGTCCTCGTGAGTCTGTTCAGTATTCAGTCCTTACTAAATACCCGCATGCCTATACAAACTTATGCTAAGTCGATGATTTGCTAAGACTAACCATCTAAACAATTCAGATATGGACATACACTAGTTCGAAAAGAATATTTATCGTCCCTTGTCAGTAACCATGAATAAGAAACGATATTTTCGATAATATATTACAAAATGACATTTCTTAATACAATTTTCAACTCTTTACAACTACCTATATTATTCTCGGGTCTTTGTCTCTATTTCAAAAAGTTTTAAATCTTTAAAAGTGTTAACTTTAATACTAAACTAAACTTTTTTAGACCTACAATATTTAAAAATTACAAATTTTTTAATATATAATTATGTAATACACGTGTATTACAATAATACACGTGTATTATATATATAAAGCTTAGTGTAAGTTAAAAAAAAAAAGAAAGAAAGAGAAATAGAAGCGGTGGCGCTTTTATATATATATATATATTTTGTTTTACTTTCTTCGTTTAAGAAGAAAGAATTGAAGCAGAAGAAAAAAAAAACGAAACAGAGAAAGAAGAGAAAAGAGATAAAAGAAAGAAAGGAAAAAGAAAAAGAAAGGAAAAGGAAGAAAAAAAAATAGAAAAGAAGAGAGAAACCGAGAAAGAAGAAGAAGAAAAAGAGAAAGAGAAAGAAAAAGAAGGAAAAGAAAATAGGAAATTTTAGGAAATTAGTTGGGTAGTCAGAATTATACCCAGTGGTTTAGTGGGTAATAGTTTTACGATATTAGAATATTTAGATTTTAATATTTATAATACATATCGGTACTAATGATATATTTTTACACCCTATGATGTAGGAGGTGTGCCGATAGCGGGTAGATCTCAGAATCCAGACCCAGCTCAGGATTAGCGCACTTTTGTGAGTGGATAACTATATATATTTTATATGTTTTCAATACAGCCAATTATGATTTAATTGTACGTTATCAGATTTAATTATGATTTATTTTAGACAGAAAAATATTTATACTATTTAGTATATTTAGAATTTATTATAGTATAGTTTATAATTATGTTCAGTACAGAAATAATTATTTCAGAATAATTATGGTCATGATATTATATTGTAGTAGTTTTTGAACCACCATATGCGTACCCTCCCCTTTAGTGTAGTTGCTCTGCGCATGCGTTAGACCAGTTTAGTTTGCTCTGCCCGAGCGATGCAGCATTCCGCCGGGTTAGACCAGCTTAGATCCCCCGCTCTGCTTGTGCGTAAGTTACTCCGCCAGGTTAGACCAGATTTTCCCCGGGTACAAGTTTGGTGTGGTTTTCAGTATATATATATGTAGTACATGTTTCCAAAGTTATGTTACATATATTCAGCTTGATAATAGATTTTATGATAGTTAGCGCTTTCAGATTTTCAGATTCCAGTATTATGTCATGATTTTAATTTCAGCACAGATTTTATGACAGTTCATACTTTCAGTACAAGTTTATTGATTACTCAGTATACAGTTTTATGATTATTTTATCATACAGATTTATACGTGTACAATACATATAAAGTATATGATATTTTCAGATTATATCCACTCACTGAGCCACAAGCTCACCCTTTTCCCATTTTCCTATTTGTTTTCCCAGGTTGTCACAGGAATTGTGCAGTGTGATACAGTCATCACATTTTGAGGTTGGCCAACGTGCATAGCTGCATAAGTGTCTCAGTCTGTGTATTTGTATATGTTTTGTATAGTGGAGCACAGGTGTACACTTTTTGTTGAGGCATGTAGCCTCATTGTATCATATGTATGAGTAAAGAGTATGTTAGTCACATGTCATCGCAGGATCTACCTCGATTCTCGAGGAGGGCTCGGGTCGGGTCCTGTCAGTTTGGTATTAGAGCATGGTTTTAGATTCTGTAGACTAGTACATGATACATGCATGTTAGAGATGTCATTAATGAATTGTTGTATTTTATAGATTTTCATCATGCGTCCACGTGGCCGACCTCGCACGAAACTTGTGGCTGAACTGGGAGCTCCCTTAGTATCAGATAGAAGGGAGGAATCTATTAGAGAGGAAGTAGCTGAGTCAGTTCCCCCTATACCCATAGCTCAAACTCAGCCTGATCCTATTGTAGAGAAGATACACCCTCAGCCAGGACCACAACCTGTGATACAGCCTACACAGGGACAGCCTGATAGACCTGCCCTAGAGCAATCTATAGATAGACTGGCTCACTTAGTTACAGTTGCAGTAGAGAGACAAACACAGGGACCACCCAAGAGAGAGAACACAATAGAGCTTGTTCGTAGTTTGGGGGCAGGAAATTTTTCAGGCACTATAGAGCCAGCTGATGCAGAGTCATGGTTGACTAGAGTAGAATGGATATTTGATATTATGAGATGTACTGACGATGAGAGGGTTTCCTTTACTACATTTTTACTTAAGGGTAGGGTATACCACTGTTGGAGATCAGTATCACGTAGACATGGAGGGGTGATTAGTTGGGCTAATTTTTGTAAAGAATTTAATGTTAAATTCTTTCCTATGGTTTACCAAGACATCCAGGCTAGTAAGTTCTTTGAGCTAGAACAGGGATTGATGACAGTGGAGGAGTACGAGAACCGTTTTATAGAGTTATCGAGGTTCGCTTCGTATGCAATACAGAATGAGAGGGATAAATGTAAGAGATTTGAACAGGGCCTTAGAGGCAATATCAGGACAACAATTACAGCTATGGGACACAGTGATTTCAGTGAGCTGGTAGGGGCTATAATGAGAGTTGAGAGAAGCCTAGTAGAGGCACGCAGAGCCCAGTCATTCAAGCAGAGACCAGGCCATAGTTGGTCAGTTGGTGGATCAAGTAGCAGTAGAGCATCTGGAGGAGAGACATCTCATGCAGGGTATTCTGGTAGACAACGGTATGGTCAGAGCCCTATGCCATCAAGAGGACAGAGACAGAGTTCTAGTCAGAGTTTTGTGCCTCCATCTGTTGGAAGCAACATAGGGAGTCAGAGGCCCCAAGGTGGTAGCCAGTTAAGTAGTAGTGCAAGCATAAGAAGGTACCCTCAGTGTTCCATGTGTGGGAGGAGTCATGAGGGACAGTGTCTGAGAGGTTTTAGAGGTTGCTACCATTGCGGACAAGTTGGACACTTGAGGAGAGATTGCCCTCATCTTCTTCGAAGTAGCAGCTTAGCACAGAGTATAGCTTTTCAGGGTTTTCAAGGTGCCAGTGGCAATATTCAGAGACCTAGAGGATCTCAGACAGGAGAGCTTATCTCTAGTACTAGTGTACAACCTAGAGTTTTAGGAGCTAATAGAGATCTACAAAAGGGTCAGCCAGGTCAACCTCGTAGCCAGGCACGTGTATTTGCTTTAACTCAGCAAGAGGCATAGGCTACCCCAGATGTTGTTACAGGTATGCTGACTATTTTTGGCCGAGAGGCCCATATTTTAATTGATCCGGGCTCTACGCATTCTTTTATTTCCCGTATCTTTGCTGTGCATGCGGATAGAATGTTAAAACCCCTAGATTGTAGTTTGGTGGTAGTCACACCAGTTAGAGAATCATTATTGGCTGAGAATGTATTTCGGGGTTGTGTTATCAAAGTGGGTAGTAGTGAGATGGTAGCAGATTTAATTCCTCTTGCTATACATGATTTTGATGCAATACTTGGGATGGACTGGTTAGCTAATCACCATGCTACTGTAGACTGTTTTCGAAAGGAAGTTATATTTAGAAGACACGGAGAGCCTGATATTATTTTTTGTGGAGAGCGACGAATTCTTCCATCATGTGTTATATCTGCTATGACAGCTAAACGGTTGCTCAGAAAATGATGTTCAGCTTATTTGGCACATGTTATTAATACCAGAGTCAATGGAGTTACATTAGAAGATATTCCAGTGGTAAGAGATTTTCCAGATGTATTTCCTGAAGATCTTTCAGGCTTACCACCAGATAGAGAGATTGATTTTGGTATTGATTTGGTTCCAGACATAACTCCTATCTCCAAAGCACCATACAGAATGGCCCCTTCAGAGTTAAAAGAATTGAAGACTCAGTTACAAGAATTGGTAGATAAGGGTTTCATCAGACCTAGTGTATCACCATGGGGAGCACCAGTATTGTTTGTTAAAAAGAAGGATGGAACTTTGAGGCTATGCATTGATTATCGGGAGCTAAATAAAGTCACTATACGCAACAAGTATCCACTCCCTCGCATTGATGATTTATTTGATCAGTTACAGGGTGCAAAGATCTTCTCAAAGATCGATCTACGATCAGGGTATCATCAGTTAAAGATCAGAGATACTGATGTGACTAAGACTGCTTTCAGAACTCGATATGGGCATTATGAATTTTTAGTAATGCCATTTGGGTTAACTAATGCTCCAGCTGCATTCATGGACCTTATGAATAGGGTATTTCGTCCCTATCTTGATCGATTTGTTATAATTTTTATTGATGATATTCTTGTGTATTCACGGAGTATAGAGGAGCATGTAGAGCATTTAAAGATAGTGCTACAGATTTTGAGAAATAAACAGTTATATGCCAAGTTCAGCAAATGTCAGTTTTGGCTAGATAAAGTTGCATTTCTGGGCCATGTGATCTCAGCAGATGGAATTTATGTGGATCCTCAGAAAATTGAAGCTGTAGTAAATTGGGAGCAACCAGCTAGTGTGACAGAAATTAGAAGTTTTCTCGGTCTAGCAGGTTATTATCGAAGATTTGTTAAAGACTTTTCTAAGATTGTTGCACCGCTTACAAAGTTGACCAGGAAAAATGTAAAGTTTGTATGGACTGATGAATGTGAACATAGTTTCCAAGAGCTTAAAAAGAGATTGACTTTAACTCCTGTTCACACTCTTCCATCTGGCACTAAAGGATTTATAATTTACAGTGATGCTTCTAGACAATGATTAGGTTGTGTATTGATGCAGCATAGTAAGGTGATAGCTTATGCTTCTAGGCAGCTTAAGAAGCATGAGTTGAATTATCCAACCCATGATTTAGAATTGGCAGCAGTAGTATTCACCTTGAAGATTTGGAGACATTATCTATATGGTGTTACATGTCAAATCTTTACTGATCACAAAAGTTTGAAGTATTTGTTCACACAGAAAGATTTGAATCTGAGACAACGAAGATGGTTAGAGTTAATTAAAGATTATGACTGTACGATTGACTATCATCCAGGTAAGGCGAATGTGGTAGCAGATGCACTTAGCAGGAAGTCTTCTAGCTCTATTGCTTATTTGAGAGTGACTTATCTTCCATTGTTAGTTGAATTAAGATCTACGGGGGTTGAATTGTCTGTAGCCAAATCTGGAGTCCTTCTAGCATATTTTCAAGTTAGGCCTATGTTGATTGATCAGATTCGAGAGATGCAAGATCAGGATCCTAATTTAGTTAAACTTAAGCAAGAAGTAAAGAATGGAATGCGAATTGATTTAACGTTGAAAGCTGATGGGACATTAGTTATGGATAACAGGCTTTGTGTTCCGAATAACTCAGAGTTAAAGAAGCAGATTTTTGAAGAAGCTCACAGCTCAGCTTATGCTATGCATCCTGGCAGCACAAAAATGTATTGTACTTTGAGAGAACATTACTGGTGGCAAGGTATGAAAAGAGAGATTGCAGAGTTTGTATCTCACTGCTTGATTTGTCAGCAGGTTAAAGCAGAACATTAGAGGCCAGCAGGATTATCTCAACCACTTCCAGTTCCTGAATGGAAGTGGGAACATATTACCATGGACTTTGTTGTTGGGCTTCCTTGTACACGAAGGGGTCATGATAGTATTTGGGTGATTGTTGATCGACTCACAAAGTCTGCTCATTTCTTGCCTTATAAGATTTCATACTCATTAGATAGGCTGGCTCATTTGTATGTGAGTGAGATTGTGCGGTTACATGGGGCTCCAGTGTCTATCGTATCAGATAGAGACCTTCGATTCACTTCTAGATTCTGGCATAGCTTACAGAAGGCCTTAGGCACTAAGCTAAACTTTAGTACAGCTTTTCATCCTCAGACAGATGGGCAGTCGGAGAGAACTATATAGATATTAGAGGATATACTCAGAGCTTGTATGTTACAGCTTAAGGGTAATTGGGATGATTATTTACCATTGATGGAGTTTGCATATAATAATAGTTATCAGTCTAGCATTCAAATGGCACCGTATGAGGCTTTATACGGAAGAAAATGCAGAACTCTGATTTGTTGGGATGAAGTTGGAGAAAGAAAGTTGTTGGGTCCAGAGATTATTCAAGCCACTAGTGAGAAGGTCAGTATTATCAGAGACAGACTCAAGGCAGCTCAAGACAGACAGAAGAGTTATGCAGATAAACGCCGTAGACAGCTTGAGTTTGCAGTAGAAGATAGAGTCTTTTTACGGATCTCACCATGGAAGGGTGTGCTTCGTTTTGGGAAACAGGGAAAACTAAGTCCTAGATATATTGGGCCATACGAGATTCTAGAAAGGGTTGGTGTGGTTGCGTACCGCTTAGCATTACCACCTGAGTTGTCACGCATTCATGATGTGTTTCATGTTTCTATGTTGCGGAAGTATATACCTGACCCTTCTCACATTCTAGATACTCAGCCAGTTCAGTTGAGGACAGACTTGACTTATGATGAAGAACCTGTTCAGATAATGAATTATCGCCAACAAGTACTACGTAATAAGACTATACCGCTAATTAAAGTCCTATGGAGGAATCATGCAGTGGAAGAGGCTACATGGGAGCGAGAGGATCAGATGAGAGTTCAGTATCCTCATTTGTTTCAGAGAGGTATACGAATTTCGATGACGAAATTTTTATAAGGGGGGAGGAATTGTAATACACGTGTATTACAATAATACACGTGTATTACAATAATACACGTGTATTATATATATAAAGCTTAGTGTAAGTTAAAAAAAAAAAAGAAAGAGAAATAGAAGCGGTGGCGCTTTTATATATATATATATATATTTTTTGTTTTACTTTCTTCGTTTAAGAAGAAAGAATTGAAGTAGAAGAAAAAAAAAACGAAACAGAGAAAGAAGAGAAAAGAGAGAAAAGAAAGAAAAGAAAGAAAGGAAAAAGAAAAAGAAAGGGAAAGGAAGAAAAAAAAAATAGAAAAGAAGAGAGAAACCGAGAAGGAAGAAGAAGAAAAAGAGAAAGAGAAAGAAAAAGAATGAAAAGAAAATAGGAAATTAGTTGGGTAGTCAGAATTATACCCAGTGGTTTAACGGGTAATAGTTTTACGATATCAGAATATTTAGATTTTAATATTTATAATACATATCGGTACTAATGATATATTTTTACACCCTATGATATAGGAGGTGTGCCGATAGCGGGTGTCACGCCCCAGACCCAAAAGATCCGACACACGACATCACTTACATTCATTCACTGCATGTGCACTCATAAATAATATTACACAAAATTTTCAACTTTCATTTCAATTTCTTTCAGAATTATAGCAATTGAATTATGACTGGGACAATTATTAAACCGGAGATACGCAGAGTTTTCTCAGAGATTAACACTCTACTACGTCACCAGTAGCAACTTTGTTACCGGGAGCCCAGAATATATCCATTGCAAATTCTTACTTAAAATCATCCAATAACCACACTTTATAAAACTTAAACCAAATCCAATCCACACACAATGAAATAATACATAAGTATTTATTCAATAGGGACAAACCAAATATCCTATCCCACGTGTCCCCAAATGAAACACACAACAACCTAGCAACTTAGGGAACCCAAGGAACAGCAGAAGCCTTGCCAAATCCGCTAAGCACACATGTACCTTATTTACCTGAAATCACCATAAACTATAATGAGTATAAAACTCAGTAAGCATACTAATTTTTCATATATCAAATACAAATACATATATGTACACAATGCATATGTATGATATGCTGTGATCAATCAAAATTATAATCTTATCAAATCACATATCATGTAAGCGCTTACACATTCTTTCAAAACACATAATAGGAATACCATCACTCAACTACTACTTAGTAGGACTTACATATCACATATCACATAATGAGCCAAATGTCACTCGTAGGTGACATACCGTATGAGAGGAATAGTACAAGTGAGGTCTTTAAATCACACATATATAACGCTTATGCCCGAAGGTAAAAGCCAAACCCTCACCCTGATCATCGGTGAGTCCTCTCACATGTACCTATACGCCATCACACGAATGTGATGACTCACACTTCCTTTAGGTACCAATAGGATCCTCCTTACATACGGAACACATAACATATACCAATCCCGAAGGAAAGGCCACACATAAAGGCTCCACAAATCACATAAAATGCCTACTAAGTTAACAGTGAGTTCAAGTACCCTCAAATCACAAAATATTTCTCATGGACATATTACACTTCAAAAGCTTTCTTTGTTAAACGCATCTTATTTTGGAAAGCTCACTTTCAAAAAAACACATGTATGTCCATGCTCAATGTCAATGCTCACATTCATAAACATATATTCACATTTCATATCAAAATATACTTTGACATATCATAAACATATTCTTAACCCCATTTACAAAATCATACAAAACAATTATTATGTTTATTGTGATTCCAGTAGTAAGTCTAGTATACTTACCTCTTAACACTTTCAGCTACAAGGCTTAAATCTCCTTAACCTATCAATGGAGATTAATCCTTTCATAAGCCTCACAATTCACACAAAATACTTTAAATAGCTTACAAAATTATACACAATGCATTTATCACATCAAATTGGTCTAAATATTTGGTTTCTCAAAACCTGTCATTCTGACCACTTACACTTAACAAAAATTTCTAATACATCAAATGATGTCCAATTACTCCGAAATCAGAATATATCACTCTTGACTCATATATACTTCTTATATATGAATATTATATCAAAATTCCTACACAATCCATTCCATACACACCATCGAATCCAAACTACAAACCTGACAGGATCAAGATACTTACTGAACAGTATTCAATCTCCCAATTTTATAAAATTATATACTAACTCAAAAATTATAAAAATACCACATAATTACTCTTGACACATATCTCAGTCCATGATAAATATTTGGCTTCCAAATAACTGCAAAAAGTATTTTAAAACTATTTTATTTCATAACTTTAAAAATCTGTTAATCAAATACTACAATGAGCTGATACACTTTAGAAATTCATAACACTTCAACCACATTGATCCAAATTCTCAATTCCGAGTATATCATATTAGACATATAAAATTATCATATTCCACAAATTCGTAATTTTTAAAGATCATTCAGCAGGTCAAAAATTATTTTCCACTGTATCATACTGTTTACACAGGAACTTTCCAGAATTCTAGGGTCATTTTGGTAAATTCACTAAAAATTCAATTTCTGAGATTTTCAGTCGATTCAAAGTCTCAGATGATCCTAAACATGTCTAATTTCATATACTCAAAATTCAAAACCAGAATCGAATCACAACAATTTATAAAATTCCTAGATCAAGAGGTTATCCAGCAGAAATTTCATAATTCATCATGATTTATCAAACTATCTTATAGATCATCATCAATTCTCACAACATCAAACGAAATACACATCAAATCCTTAATTATACATATTTCCAGAAATCAAAACATAAAGAAATTAACTTAATTAACACTAATAAATTGATAATTAGTTGTGATATACCTCTAAAGATCCAAAATTCCAATTTCTTCTTCTTTTTCTTCTTCTTCTTCTCTTTCTCTCTCCTTTATTTCTCTCTTCTCTCTCTAAAAATGGGTAGCTCGACAAAAATGAGAGAATTAGGGTTTTTAAAAGTGTATTTTTATACTAAGTGGTTAATTTTTGGTATTTACGAATTCACCCCCAAAACTTTCAAAGTATAACAATTTGGTCCCTAAAATAATTCCAAAGTCTTGCAAATAAACCCAATACTAATAGTATATCCTTAACCTATAAAAACACTACTAATAACAATATATAAATCAAGGATCACCCACATACAAATAAAATACGTATATTTATATATATAAATATACATATTCTTACCGGTTATGGATACTGGTTACTACAGCGGGTAGATCTCAGAATCCAGACCCAGCTCAGGATTAGCGCACTTTTGTGAGTGGATAACTATATATATTTTATATGTTTTCAATACAACCAATTATAATTTAATTGCGCGTTATCAAATTTAATTATGATTTATTTTAGACAGAAAAATATTTATACTATTTAGTATATTCAGAAATATTTTAGAATTTATTATAGTATAGTTTATAATTATGTTCAGTACAGAAATAATTATTTCAGAATAATTATGGTCATGATATTATATTATAGTAGTTTTTGAACCACCATATGCGTACCCTCCCCTTTATAATACACGTGTATTATATATATAAAGCTTAGTGTAAGTTAAAAAAAGAAAGAAAGAAAGAGAAATAGAAGCGGTGGCGCTTTTATATATATATATATATTTTTTGTTTTACTTTCTTCGTTTAAGAAGAAAGAATTGAAGCAGAAGAAAAAAAAAACGAAACAGAGAAAGAAGAGAAAAGAAAGAAAGGAAAAAGAAAAAGAAAGGGAAAGGAAGAAAAAAAAATAGAAAAGAAGAGAGAAACCGAGAAGGAAGAAGAAGAAAAAGAGAAAGAAAAAGAAAAAGAAGGAAAAGAAAATAGGAAATTAGTTGGGTAGTCAGAATTATACCCAGTGGTTTAGCGGGTAATAGTTTTACGATATTAGAATATTTAGATTTTAATATTTATAATACATATCGGTACTAATGATATATTTTTACACCCTATGATATAGGAGGTGTGCCGATAGCGGGTAGATCTCAGAATCCAGACCCAGCTCAGGATTAGCGCACTTTTGTGAGTGGATAACTATATATATTTTATATGTTTTCAATACAGCCAATTATGATTTAATTGCGCGTTATCAGATTTAATTATGATTTATTTTAGACAGAAAAATATTTATACTATTTAGTATATTCAGAAATATTTTAGAATTTATTATAGTATAGTTTATAATTATGTTCAGTACAGAAATAATTATTTCAGAATAATTATGGTCATGATATTATATTATAGTAATTTTTGAACCACCATATGCGTACCCTCCCCTTTATAATACACGTGTATTATATATATAAAGCTTAGTGTAAGTTAAAAAAAGAAAGAAAGAAAGAGAAATAGAAGCGGTGGCGCTTTTATATATATATATATTTTGTTTTACTTTCTTCGTTTAAGAAGAAAGAATTGAAGCAGAAGAAAAAAAAAACGAAACAGAGAAAGAAGAGAAAAGAGAGAAAAGAAAGAAAAGAAAGAAAGGAAAAAGAAAAAGAAAGGGAAAGGAAGAAAAAAAAAATAGAAAAGAAGAGAGAAACCGAGAAGGAAGAAGAAGAAAAAGAGAAAGAAAAAGAAAAAGAAGGAAAAGAAAATAGAAAATTAGTTGGGTAGTCAGAATTATACCCAGTGGTTTAGCGGGTAATAATTTTACGATATTAGAATATTTAGATTTTAATATTTATAATACATATCGGTACTAATGATATATTTTTACACCCTATGATATAGGAGGTGTGCCGATAACGGGTAGATCTCAGAATCCAGACCCAGCTTAGGATTAGCGCACTTTTGTGAGTGGATAACGATATATATTTTATATGTTTTCAATACAGCCAATTATGATTTAATTGCGCGTTATCAGATTTAATTATGATTTATTTTAGACAGAAAAATATTTATACTATTTAGTATATTCAGAAATATTTTAGAATTTATTATAGTATAGTTTATAATTATGTTCAGTACAGAAATAATTATTTCAGAATAATTATGATCATGATATTATATTATAGTAGTTTTTGAACCACCATATGCGTACCCTCCCCTTTAGTGTAGTTGCTCTGTGCATGCGTTAGACCAGTTTAGTTTGCTCTGCCCGAGCGATGCAGCATTTCGCCGAGTTAGACCAGCTTAGATCCCCCGCTCTGCTTGTGCGTGAGTTACTCCGCCAGGTTAGACCAGATTTTCCCCGGGTACAAGTTTGGTGTAGTTTTCAGTATATATATGTAGTACATGTTTCCAAAGTTATGTTACATATATTCAGCTTGATAATAGATTTTATGATAGTTTGCGCTTTCAGATTTTCAGATTCCAATATTATGTCATGATTTTAATTTCAGCACAGATTTTATGACAGTTCATACTTTCAGTACAAGTTTATTGATTACTCAGTATACAGTTTTATGATTATTTTATCATACAGATTTATACGTGTACAATACATATAAAGTATATGATATTTTCAGATTATATTCACTCATTGAGCCACAAGCTCACTCTTTTTCCATTTTCCTATTTTTTTTTCTCAAGTTGTCACAGGAATTGTACAGTGTGATACAGTCATCACATTTTGAGGTTGGCCAACGTGCATAATTGCATAAGTGTCTCAGTCTGTGTATTTGTATATGTTTTGTATAGTGGAGCACAGGTGTACACTTTTTATTGAAGTATGTAGTCTCATTGTATCATATGTATAAATAAAGAATATGTTAGTCACATATTATCGCAGGATCTACCTCGATTCTCAAAAAGGACTCGGATCGAGTCCTATCAAATTATATATTAATAATTATTATTAAAATATTGACTATATATCAAAATAGTATATAAGCATCATTTCCAACATAAGCAGCTATCATCAATCTGCCATTTGGAACCTAAAAGTATTGTCTCGTGATCCAAAGAATTCTCTTCCAGTGAAACAAAGCTGAAGAATTTTTTTGGGCCTACAAGAAACTAGAATTAGCAAAGTAAAAACTTTTAACCACTTTACCCATCAAACAATTAGGATTCTGAAGAATATGCGAACCTTGCTTCACCAACATTACCTTGTTAAGAAGTTGGAGATCTCAAAAAACCAAATCACTCTCTTGCTTATTTTAGCAAAGATTTTCCCATAAATTCCACTGTATCTTACAGTTACTTTCATCCCCTCCCCATCAAAAGCGACTACTCAAACGATGAAGTTCTTTAATTAAAATCAAAGCAATATTGAATATGACCAAATTAAAATATAAATAGAGAAAGGTGATTTTTCACTCCTATTGATTGTAAGTTGTAATTTTAGAATATCTCAATTTACTCAAGAAAATAAATTAAAGGAATTATAGTATGATATAGGATTATATTAAGAGACGTTTGAATAATAATGTTTCATTTGGAAAACTCCGATTTTGTTCATTCTTACCATTTTTAGATTTGAGAATCTTTAATGATTCTAATTAGTATAGGCAAAGTCTCAATTTTAAAAACTTGAAGATATCCACTTAAGAATTTCTAGTTGTGACTCTTTGGAAAAGAAAAAAAAAAGAATTTCTAGTTGTGACAAAATATGAATAGCCAAAAATAGCTATTGTTAGCTATCATTCAGGAAATATTTATTGCTCAGATTGAGACATCGTCAACTATAGAGTGGGCAATGGCAGAAACGTTGAAAAACAGTTCTTAAAATTAGTAGTCAAAGAAACTTTGAGACTTAGAAATAAGTCGGGACATAAAAAGGAATTATTCTTTAAATTGTTAATAGGATAGTTAAGGCTTTCACCTTTATATATAAAAGTATAAACTATAAATATTTTAATTTTAATTATGGTGTTAAATTAATTATAAAAGATTATTTTAATAAAATTAATAATATATTAAAAATAGTTTATAGATTTTGATGAAAGAAGATAAATAATTTTTGTTTTTTAAAAAAAAAGAGCAATTGGAGTTGGTGAAAGGGATGACCAATTTGGTTACATGAACCTGTAAGAAGATACCAAATTAGAGGTCGTTGTTATGTTGACTTGTGCTTAGCAGAGCCAATTAGCATATGACATGACACAGCCAGAACGTGTGATATGAAAGGCGCTCACAACGTATTACAAGTGTATCACGCAACTCGTGCTTTAGGATTTTTATCTTTAACGTTTTGGCTGAATTCGAACCTGTCACGGAAAGAAATTTCGGCCTCCTCTCTGTCTCTTATGTATGTAAATAGTTTTTTTTTTCTTCTATTTTTTTATAATTTTACATCTCAAAGTTATAATCGTATTATATTTCAATATCTCAAATGAGTATAGCATTACAACCGATTATAATTTAGAGATTAAAATTTATCTCTTAATAATTAAAAAAATATTGAACAACTATCTAAACTTTGTCAAAGTTTGAAATTTTAACTTAAATTAGGGAGTGTAGTATTATATTCTTTGTTTTTTTTTTCTTTAACTCTCTTTTTAGATCATTTTTTAATTTTGTGGACATGCTTGTTCTGTTTATTATTTTCTATTAAATTCCCTTGGGTCGTCAAGGTTTGATTAAAAAAAATCCTTTACTGTCCATATTCATAGTATTTGATAGGATAGTAAAAAAAATAGCAGAAGAATTTCTCTCATTTTAAAAAAATTATTATAAATCTAAGTAATATAATAATCTATTTTCATTGTCTACGAATATTAATTTGTTTAGTAAATTTTTAATATTAATATATCCACGACAAAATTTATTTACATTTTTACAAAAGTAATGTGGTAATGTGGCTGCCATAAAGTCTTTTATCAAGTGTCATTTTTTGAAAGTCTAGGGTACTCTAGAGCTTCTCCATGCAATGACGTTATTAAGCATTATCACGAAGGAAAAAGTCCTGCGCCTCCCAGGTAATTCAAAGAACAAGTTAAAAATCTTGAAGATAAGACAGCACCGTTTAGAGATTTTACAATTCTGGCTACGTATAGCAAGTGGAAACGACTATGCTAACAGTATATCAAGGTGAGCAAAGTGAGAGTTTCAGTGCTCGTCTCCCTCGTGCTCATGGAGCTTCAATTTCCCACTTTCACACTCTCCTTCGCCTTCCTCCTTTTGTTGTTCATCTTTGTGAAAACAGTACAAGGATCAAAATCCAACAAATCAACCCGAAAGCTGCCTTCAGGGCCATGGAGACTGCCTGTCATCGGAAATTTGCACCAGCTTGTTGGCTCTCTACCCCATCACGGCCTAAGAGAATTGGCCAAGAAACATGGACCCTTGATGCATCTTCAGCTTGGGGAAGTTTCAACCATTGTAATCTCTTCTCCGGAGATTGCCAAAGAGGTTCTAAAAACACATGACATCAATTTTGCTGGGAGGCCCCTCCCTTTTTCTCTCAAGTTGATGACTTATAATTACTCTGATATTGCCTTTGCTCCATATGGCAATTATTGGAGACAGATGCGAAAAATTTGCACTGTAGAGCTCTTAAGTGCAAAACGAGTCCAAACATTCCGATCAATCAGAGAGGAGGAGGTGTCAAATCTCATCAAAGAAATATATTTAAATGAGGGATCAGTGATCAATCTAAGTCAGAAAATTTTTGCATTGACATATGGAATAACAACAAGGGTGGCCGTTGGAAGCCAATGCAAAGATCAAGAAGCATTGATCTCAATTGTCACGGAACTCGTAAAGGCAGCTTCTGGTTTTTCCGTTGCTGATCTGTACCCTTCTATAAAATTGTTTCAGGATATCAGTGGAATAAGGCAGAAACTTGAATGGCTACATCGAAACAGTGATAGAATGCTTGGAGAAATCCTAAATGAACATAAAGAAAGAAGAATGACCACAAAAACTGGCCAAGCAGAAGCAGAGGAGGACATAGTTGATGTCTTTTTGAACCTTCAGCTGGACGATAACCTGGAATTCCCCATCAGTGACAACAACATCAAAGCAGTTGTCTGGGTTAGTACGCCATTAAGGGTTCATTTGGAATTTAATTATTTTGTTTTAAAGCCATATAGTCAAATGAAAGCAGGTGGATGTTTGATAAATTCACAATTAAAAGTTTACCAAAACACTTGAAGACTT
The DNA here is from genome assembly GCA_946807835.1 of Ailanthus altissimus. Classification (NCBI taxonomy): domain Eukaryota; kingdom Viridiplantae; phylum Streptophyta; class Magnoliopsida; order Sapindales; family Simaroubaceae; genus Ailanthus; species Ailanthus altissimus. Next base: position 20,441,507 of record OX327713.1, on the reverse strand, counting down.
TATAGTGCATTATTCTCAACAAAATAGAGATTTTGATTCCAAATCCTCTCTCTCATGTCAATATATATATATATATATATATATATATATATATAAATCCTGAAACAAATCCCCCTCTCTGTGTCAAATATATATATATATATATATATATATTTGCAAAATTAACTAGATTTAATTAGTTAATTTTTGCTTTCTTTTCATTAAAGGTATGCGTGATAAATAAAAGACCAAAACTGATAACAATTATCTTTCAGGATATTTTTAGTGCTGGAAGTGAGACATCATCAACAACTACAGAGTGGGCAATGGCAGAAATGCTGAAAAACCCTAGAGTGATGAAAGAGGCACAAGCTGAGGTAAGAAGAGTATTTGGCAAAACAGGTAATGTTGATGAAACTGGTATTAATGAATTAAAGTTCTTGAAATTAGTAGTCAAAGAAACTTTGAGACTACACCCTTCAGCACCTCTGTTACTTCCAAAAGAAAGCAAAGAGAGCTGTGAGATTAATGGATACGAGATTCCTGAAAAGACAAGAGTCCTAATTAATGCATGGGCGATTGCAAGAGATCCAAGGTATTGGACTGAAGCTGAGACATTTTATCCCGAGAGATTTTTGCATAGTTCAATAGATTATAGAGGGACAGATTTTGAATATATCCCATTCGGAGCCGGTAGGAGGATTTGTCCGGGCATAACATTTGCACTACCTAATATCGAGTTGCCACTAGCGCAATTGTTATACCATTTTGATTGGAAGCTCCCAAATGGGATGAAGCAAGAAGATCTGGATATGAGTGAGAGCAATGGAGTGACTGTAAGAAGGAAAAAAGATCTGTTATTGATTCCCAGTCTCTATTGTCCTTAATTTCTTCAATTATTGAATTAGACAATCAAGAATGTGTTCTACATAGATTTTCTGCGTGTTAGCTTAATATTTTTATGATTGAATAAAAGAATTTTATTGTGTATGAATTAATAGGTTATCTGATCAATGTCCGTTGATTTATAGTAAATTGTTGTTAAAATTTGTGTTCATATATCATCTCAATTTTATATGAATATTATAATTATATATATATAATAAATAAATATTTTATTAAATCGTTAATTACTTTATTAAAGTAAGATATTTGTAATATTTGAAATCTTGTATAGATCTAAAGAAATTCAGATTAACTTTAAGGAGTTAAAACTTTATCTAAAATGGGACAAAAATTTAGAAATATGTTTGCAATGACATAGTAACAAAGAGTTACAAACGTTACTAAAAAATATTATTGTGTAATTATATTTTCAAAATATATGTTTTTGATTTACTTCGTTGATGCTGGGTCTATCAAGTGAAACCGATTAACATAGATTAGTTTATATCTATATCTGAATTGTCCATATGGTTAATCTTAGTAGACCATGAGTTTAGTCGAAACTCGTATAGATATACAAGCATTCAATAAAGACTGGATATTGAACAAGACTAAAAAAAGACATCCAATAGATATCTCATAAATCCATTAGTGAATGGTCTTCTCGAGTTAAGTAATATTCATAGTCCATTGACCTAAGCACCATGGTGGGCTTGTGAGTAATCCACCATAGTTAGGTTCCATACTGGTCAGAGACCTTTTATGGTCTGACCGTTGAATATTACTAGATATGGTCCGATGCTTAATAAAGCCCAATGAATGTAGATATGGGATCTGTCAGTTCATATGAGTGAGTTAAATATCCAGATGCTTTAAGGTTGTATTCTAGGAAGTCTTATGGCCATAAGCATTGAACTCAAAAAAGAATTTCCCGTAGTATAAACAATATTGGAAAGGAGTTTGCAGATGTTGTTTATCGAAATATGAATTAAGCAGATAAGTTTATGATTGAGTAATAAGGGACTTTACGGTGTTGACCTATGTCTCCACTCTTCCAAAATATTGATGATGGAGGGATTATATGAATATGAATTAACCTCAACTTGTATGGTTTAACTCGTTATTTTGTATTATCTATAACATGTGTGGCAAACATCAATTATGGATTTATAAAAATATTCTATGAGACAAAATGGGTGTAAACCTAAGGAGTCTCACTATATAAAGTGTATACGTTGAGCATGTGGGTGGCGCACTAGATTGAATTGTTTGATTCGGAAGGTTTTCAAAAAATATTTATTTATTTCAAAGTCTCTCGAGGAGTAGATAAGGTTTAAGTATTAAATTTAAGATTTTATTAAGTGAGATTTAACACTTTTATCTATCTAGTGTGTACCTCAAATTATGTTAATAATTTGTATGGGTACTAAATTTGGCATTAGTGGATATAGTTACCATTTAAATAAAATGGATATAGTTATCATTTAAATAAAATAAATATTATTTTATTTAAAATAAATTATTTAGTCATTTATTTATTTTAGGGTTTTTCGTAGAGTAATTAAAATTTAAGTATTAAACTTAAGATTGTATCATATGAAACTTGATATTTTAATCTACTTAATGTATATATCAAATTATATTAATAATTTGTAAGAATAGTAGATTAAACATTAGCATACAAAACTATCAAAGAATAAAATAATTATTATTTTATTAATTTATTATTCGGCCATATATATATATATATATATTTTATCAAATGAATTAGTTTATTTGATTAATTAACACATTGCCATGTGTTGATTTGTGTTTGGATATATGAAATGCATGAAATGCAATGGAAACTTGTTTCATGGTAGTTGGCTGGATTAAGTGATAATAACATATTTTGCCACCCATTCATATATCAAATGGCCACCAACATATCTTGCCACCAATTCATATATTAAATGGCCATCAATTTCATGCAATATCACTAAGTAAAATGGGTGCCTTGTCATAGTTATACATGTTTCTATTTAGTAACTTATAATTGGTTATTAAGAAAGGTAAAAGTTGCCTATATATTTTTGTTTGGCCGAGAGACATTAGTGATTTGAATCATTTTCAGTTTTTTTTTTTTTAAAGTTTAAATGTTTACCTTAAAAGCATTTGAGAATAAATAATTGAAGTATTTTAATTAGAAAAAGTCCATGTTTTTAACTAAAATTATAAAAGTAAATTTCTAAATCTTATTAATGTAATAAAATAATATTGAATGTTATATTTTACTATGTTGCATATATGATACACTATTGGTTATTAAGAAAGGTAAATGTTGCTTATATTATTTGTTTGGCCGAGAGACATTAGTGATTTGAATCATTTTCAGTTTTTTTTTTTAAAAAAATTTAAGTGTTAACCTTAAAAGTATTTGAGAAATAAATAATTGAACTAAGTGTTTTTTCATTTAAAGAAAAAATTATTATTTTAATTTAAAAAAATCCATTACGATTTCAACTAAAATTATAAAAGTAAATTTTTAAGGTAAGTTTTTAAATCTTATTAATATAATAAAATAATATTAGATGTTATATTTTTACTATGTTGCATATGTGATACACTATTATTTAATTATGTAAACATTCAACTAAAATACTGTACATGCACACAACACCAATAATTTTATTAGATTAATTATTTTTCCATTCTGCAGAAAAAAGTAACCTTTTGCAGTAGCATAGAGAAATCAATCAAATTATTTGACAGAATAAATTGTTACTAATTGTTCAACGGTTATAATTTCTTTGAAATAGACTGGAACTGGGAAAATTTAGGGGTAAATTCCTCACATCTACATAGAGTCAAATTATTCCAAATCTTTCCTTTAATTAGAATATAAATTAAAAGAAAAAGAAATTGAAATAATACAAGAGGTTTAATGCTAGTCTTGCTCATTCCAATATATGGGAAATATTTTGGTTTACATTTATTACAAAACAAATAGAAATTCTTCTGCTCATTCTGGGTGCACATAAGCAAGCCTTATCAGCACTTGATTCCAAAGAGAGGTAGCGCCGGTTTCTAAAAAAACAAGCACGAGCAAAGAAAATGATGGTATGAATACTACTAATGGAGTCATCAAGAAAGAGGGAAATGAAGATATTCAGAATGAGAAAAATAAGGAAGTGGCAAGGGCAAAAGGGCTGCTTATTCGAGAAGAAGAGAGAGAGAAGGGCAGCGTCGGCTTTTCAGTGTACTGGGAATATATCACAACAGCATATGGAGGAGCACTTGTGCCCTTTATATTGCTGGCTCAGATACTGTTACAGATCCTTCAAATTGGCAGTGACTATTGGATGGCTTGGAAAACTTCAGTGTCCGGGTATGTAAAGCCTGCTGTTGGGGCCTCTAGACAGATTGTCGTCTAATGCACGTCAAGGGTGTTTCAGACATTATGATATTTTATGGCTTTAAATGACTACATATTTGCTATATATTAGCATATTCCTTTTATCTTCTTCTCTTATTTTATGGTTTTATGTTATTGCTTATTTACTCTGCTTTTGGGCTCACAGGCGTCTACGGACCAAAGTGCCGTAGGTAGATACGAGCATTCCATTTCAAGCTGGGGACTTTGTCTTTGCATTAATCCACTTCTCGGAATTATTGCAGTTATGTCTCAGGTTGCATGGCAGATTTTTATAGTTTCTGTCCCGATGATTGCTATATGCATCTGGTATCAGGTAACCTTTTTGCTCTTTGCAACTCTTTTGAGCTATGCCAACTAATGGCTTTGAATTGCAGATATCCTGTCAATTGTTTAGTATTATGTGATGCTTTTTGTATTTTTAGTAATCTTCTTCTTTTGCAAAAATTAAATGCTCTAGCCTATGCATTAAATGCCAACTGATTGTAAGGACCAGTAACTGCAAAACCTTTTGCATAGGAAGTGAGCTTACTCCATATTTCATAAGAACTTTTCTGATTATCGTGCTATGCAAGGTAGTTCATTTACGATTATTGAAGTGAATTGAACTCTTAATTAGGAATGTGTCTTTATTAAGCCATTCTCGTGTTACTCAGATCAGAGGATTCTATCGAACATGCTTTAACAGGCAATATTTCATGTGATGAGTAACAAAATATGGTGCAGGCCTTAAGATATCAATGACCCTGAGATTTCGTTATAATGAATTCTCAACTTCTCCAAAATATATATATATAAAAGCTTGTGTCATATGATTGCATTGGTACCCGTGAAATTTTAAAGAAGGATGTAAAATTTTATAGCAATCAAGAATGGGAACCACTGTGTTAGTTTTATACCAATTAGGAGCTACTATATCGACAGTAAAACAGAGTTTTCATTAATGTGTAACGTGTTTCTCCTCATTTACTTCTTGTCTTATTTCTCCAAGTTACAAACATTCAAAGTGGGAGAGAAATTGTAATACTTTTTAATTATATTCAGTCTCGCACTCATTCCATTCAATATATTGTAATATCATTTTTGGAAATAAGATTTCTCATGTCTTATTATTATTCAGCAACATTACACACCTTCTATAATACACGTGTATGCTTAAGTATACTTGGTGGCAGGATTTAAAAAAATAAAAAAAAATAAAAGAAAGAGAAAAGAATGAAGGGTGGCTGTTTTATATATTTAAAATAGTTTTATTTTCTTCATTTAAGAAGAATGAATTGAAACAGAAGAAGAAACGAAGCAAATAGAAACAGGAAAAGAAGAAGCAAAAGAAAAATGGAAGAGAGAAATGAGAGAAGAAGAAAAGAAAGAAAAAAAATGAAAGAAGGGAAAACCGAGAGAAATGAAAAGAGAAAAAGGCAAGAAAAAATGGGGAGAAAAGAAAAGCAGGAAGGAAGAAAAAAAATTTAGAAGAAAAAAATAATAAATTTTAAAAAATTAGTTTAGGTTGTTAAATTTATATTAAGTGATTTAGTGGGTAATAGTTTTATGATATTAAAATATTTATAATACATATCGATACTAATGATGTATTTTTACACTTTATAATATAGGAGGTGTGCTGATAGCGGGTAAATATCAAAATTCAGATTCAACTCAGGATTAGCGCATTTTAGTGAGTGAATAACTATATATATATTTTATATATTTTTAATACAGTCATTTATGATTAAATTACGCGTTATCAAATTTAGTCATGATATATTTTAGACAAATAAATATTTATACTATTTAGTATATTCAGAAATATTTTAGAATTTATTATAGTATAATTTATGATTATGTTCAGTACAGAAATATTTATTTTAAAACAATTATACTTTCATAATATTATATAGTAGTAGTTTTTGAACCACCATATGTGTACCCTCCCCTTTAGAGTAGTTGCTCTGCGTATGCGTTAAACCAGTTTAATTTGCTCTGCTTGAGTGATATAACATTCCGCCGGGTTAGACCAACTCAAATCCTCCGCTCTGTCTGTGTGTGAGTTACTTCGCCAGGTTAGACTAGTTTTTTCCCAAGTACAAGTTTGGTGTGGTTTTTAGTATATATGTAGTACATATTTTCAAAGTTATGTTTCATATATTCAGCTTGATAATTGATTTTATGATAGTTTGCGCTTTTAGATTTTCAGATCCCCAGTATTATGTCATGATTTTAGTTTTAGTACAGATTTTATGATAGCTCATACTTTCAGTACAAGTTTATTGACTATTCAGTATATAGTTTCATGATTATTTTATTTTACAGATTTATACGTGTACAATATATATAAAGTATATAATATTTTTAGATTATGTCCACTCATTGAGCCACAAGCTCACCCATTTTTTTTCTTATTTTTTTCGGGTTGTCACAGAAATTCGTGCAGTGTGATACAGTCATCACATTTTGAGATTGGCCCACGACACACATAGTTGCATAAGTGTCTCAGTCTGCGTATTTGTATATCTTTTTATATATTAGAGTACATGTGTACACTTTTTGTTGAGGCAAGTAGTCTCATTGTATCATATGTATGAGTAAAGAGTATGTTAGTCACACGTCATTGCAGGATCCGCCTTGATTCTCGAGGAGGGCTCGGGCCGAATCTTGTCACCTTTAGCACGAGAACTTTCTTGGTTGATGGGTGTATGCAAAGTTCCAGTTAAACAACATTCTGCCCAAACATTTCAAGGTCAACAACTTTTGGAACAAGAATCAAGGTTTCAAGACACAAATATGAAACTGGTAGATGGCTATTCTCGACCCATATTAAATTGTGTTGTTGCTATGGAATGACTGTGCTTCTGTCTAGATATATTTTTTATTCTCGACCCAAATTTAATAGTGCTGGATCTATGGAATGACTGTGCTTCCACTTGGATATATATTTTTTTAGATAAACAAATAATATTATTGCTAAAACTAGCATACAAAATACCAAATGTTCTCAAACTAACCTTTTGTGAAGCGGAATAATATGTATATCAAGCAAAATAGTAGGAATTTAAAGCAAAAAAATAAAAGATCACAACACAATATCACGTGGTTCGACCAATTGCCTACGTCCACGGTGGATCCAAGGATCCTAGCCTCTCTTATTAACTCTCTAGAGATTTTACAAAGAAAACCTAATGAAGAACCCTTAAAGGGATATAATGTTTAGTGTTCCCTTACTCTACCATGAATAATGAATACTCAAATGACGGTTCCACCCTAACGCACACAAGCACTTAGTGTCTACCCAATTCTTCCCTTCTCTTAGAGTCTTTCTTAATACTTAATCTACACTAAAGGATTTACAAGTGTTTATATAAGGGTTATTTTGTGCCCACTAACCCTATTTTTTGTTGGAGTAAGAGTTCACTTGTTTTGGAAGTCCCAAACTTTCTAAAACTCAAAATCTAGATCAAAAATGAAAATTTCTTAGCTCTGGCACTGTGGCACTAAGGTCCTAGCGCCTCAGTGTTGAGCTTCATTACCCCTCGTACTGCGGCACTAAGGACCTAGCACCGCAACGCTGAGCTTCTGATCTGGGCGTTGTGGCGCTCAGCCCTGGTGCCTCCTCCGTGCGTTTTCTTCACTTCCTTCGTGTCTTTGAGTCCCGTTTCACTTCCTCCTTCGTGTCCAACACATCCTAAACTTCTCCATACGTGTCCCACACGTATACACTTCTTGTGACTCTCCTCTTTAGTATTCATCTTAATTCTTATCCAACCAAGATTGTTAAATCACAAAATCTCCAAAAAAATCATTCCTTGATTCAAAATTCTTTTAAATAAGAAGGTTTGGATCCGATCCACACCAATACTCTATTACCTAAATTTGAGTTCAGTTAAGTCTCCATCAAGACTTAACTTTCCACAGGCTAGTGACTTTGGTCTCCAAATGTATTTGTGCACCTTGCATAGGGTATGCATGCGTTGCACTTATTTCCGACCCTTATTACCTCGGTAAGCACAGTTTAAATATCGCCTAGTGGTCTATATTACCCCAACACCCCATGTTGGGCCATTCATTGCCATCCCAGTAAGCACATAGAGCTCTTCATTGTGCTTCTTACCCTCAAACCTTATAGGTCTTTTCTCTACCCTCAGTTTTTCTTTCTTTGCTCTAACTAAATATCTTTCTTTATTGAGCTTGCCTAGCGATATCAAGTTCCTCCTCAGTTTAAGAACATGTCTTACACCATATAAGGCTTAGTTTCTCCACCTTACATCTTCAGTCTTACGTCACCAACTCTCATAATCTCATAAGTCATTATTCCCCATTAGAACTTTACTTATCTTGGCTTTGTAGTTAGTAAACATCGATCTGTTAGGACATATGAATGCTACACCCCAAATCTAGTATCTATTTGCCAGCGTATTTTTTCTTTGAGGCTACCAATGTGTCTATAACTTTGATATTTTCCCCAGTACCGATTACAACCTACCCTTTTTGACCTTTTAATTTCAAACAATCTTTCACAAAGTGCCATTCCTTATTACAAAAGAAACACTTCTTGGATCTCCTCCTTGTTTGGTTACTCTTCCTTCCTTATGCAAGCAATACTACTCTACTCTTAGATTCAGATCTATTTGTCAATTCTTTTGAGTTCAATAATGTCTTGATGTCATTCATCGTTAAAGATTCTTTACTATACAACAGCGTATCCATAAAGTTTTCATAGCTCTTCGACAATGAACTTAACAAGATTATGACATTGTCTTCATTCTCAGTCTTAATGCCTAGTTGCTCAATACTTATGATGATCTTGTTGAACTCGTCAATGTGAGCTCTCAATAAAGATCCTTTGTGCATTATTACTTGATGCAGTTTCTTCTTTACAAGAAGTCTATTTGCAAAAGACTTCTTCATGTATAATGCCTCGAGTCTCTTCCATATCCCCAAAACATTTTATTTATCACCAACCTTCTTTAATACTTTATCGCTCAATGCTAGGATTATGGTGCTATGAGCCTTTTTCTGAATCGCGTCCCAATCTTTTTGTCCGAACTTTAAAGTTGTCGTCCTTTCGCTAGTTGAGGAGTTGGTTTCTTCCAAGGTAGAGTCTAGCCCTTCCTTCACTAGTAGAGCCCTAGCCATCTTCCTCTAAAGATTGAAGTCATTAATCCTATTGAACTTCTCTATTTCTTCCTTGATTGTAGCCATGGTTTAAATATCCCAGGTATGTATTATCAAACCTTTAACTCTGATACCAGTTTATAGATTAAGAAATCATCCTTCTCCCTCTTAAGACTAGGTTAAAGCAAAGAACTCTAAGTTTAACCTTAAACCCAAATTTCTTATCTAGTGGAATAACTTGTATATCAAGTAAAATAACAAGAATCCAAAGTAGAAAATAAAAGATCACAACACAATCTTATGTGGTTCGGTCAATTGCCTACGTTCACAGTAGATTTAAGGATCCTAACCTCTCTTATTAACTCCCTAGAGATGTTACAAGGAAAATCCAATGAAAAACCCTCAAAAGGATCTAATGTTTAGTGTACCCTTACTCTACCACAAATAATGAAAACTCAAACGACAGTTCCACACTAAGCACACAAGCACTTAGTGTCTAACCAATTTTTTCCTTCTCTTACAATTTATCTTAATGCTTAATCTACACTAAATAGTTTACAAGTGTTTATATAAGGGTTATTTTGTACCTACTAATCCTATTCCTTGTTAGAGTAAGACTCCATTTTTTTTGGAAGTCCCAAACTTTCTAAAACTCAAAATCTAAATCAAAAATAAAAATTTTCCAGCTTTGGCTCCGCGGTGCTGAGCTTTTGATTTAGGCATTACAACGCTCAGCTTGGTGCCTCATCTACACATATTTTTAGCTTTCTTCACATTTTTGTGTCTTGTTTCACTTTCCCTTTCATGTCCCACACGTCTTAAACTTGTCCATATGTGTTCTACATGTTCTAGACTACTTGTGACTCTTCTCTTTGGTATTCATCTCAATTCTTGTCTAACCGAAATTGTTGAATCACTAAATCTCCAACAATTACAAACCCATTAATGGAACGAGTATAATCACCATCTTTCTACTAAATGATCTGCTCTCTGCCTATTTATGGCGCTTAAGCATCTATGCCGAACAATTTTTTTAATATTGTGGAATACATCGATAAGAGAAAGATTTTTATAATTGAATACCACTTGATTACGCTCCCTCTAGATGAAGTATATGGAAGCACAAAAGGACACTCTCTTCTGATCTTGCTAAGTAAAGATTTCTCTTGAGCTTTCTTACAAAAAAAACAAAACCTCACAATGCTAAGTAAGTGGCTGTCGATTGATTTGACTAGCCCAAAGGACCTTGTTCCATATACCATAGAAAAACTACATTGAAAAAATAAATATTGAGCTATCTCTCTATCTCTTCCACAAAAAATGCACTCAGCAAAGCGATAAGCCCTTACTTTGCCAATTTGTCTCTTGTTGATAATTTTTTCCTTAGTGTCAACCAAGTCACAAAACTATGTTTAGAGATGTGTTGAGAACCCCAAACTAGTTTATACCATCTAACCTTGCCTTTTCTTTGATTTTCTTAATCTCTATTCCAAAGGGAGTTATTGATCCGGGTATGTGGCTAGCCTACATACATCATCCATCCTTGTTGCTATTTATAGTAAATATTGAAGGAGAGTGAAACAAACATTTTCTTTTTCATTTCCTTTTCTACAGCACTTGTAGGCTCAACTGTGATATGTGGACTATATCTGAATATCATACTAATTTGGGTGATATGGTGTCTTTGCCAGCTAGAAAATACTATTATATCAGTTAAGAGAATACTATAGTACACTCGTATTCTCAATAAGCCCTTCTGTGATGTAAGCAAATAGGTTTGATTGTTCGTGGCCATTGCATAGATACGTTGAGCTACATGCTCTGTTGGTAACTTTACATGTTCAATACAAAAAGAATTCTTAAACTTGTGTTTATATGATGGTCATTATGTAGATCTGCTATGCCTTACACCTCCCACTTGTGTTAAGAGGCCTAACATGCACTTTTCCATCAGGGATGAAAATCGGCATTGTAGGTAGAGTAAGAAGTGGTAAATCAACTGTCTTTCGAACACTCTTATGGATTGTTGAACCTGCCGCTGGTAAGATTATAATAAACGTCATTGACATCTCATTGATTGGACTACATGATTGTGCACAATGCTAAGCATCATTCCTCAAGATCCAACCATGTTTAAAGGGATTATATGAAATTATCTAGACTTTTTTTTTAAGAATATAAGGATGAGAACATTTAGGAAGTGGGTTCATCTTAATTTGAGTATGGAGAGAAGTTCTTAACAGCGACTTTTATTCCAAAATCTAATGTTCTGTGCTTTCAACTTGGTTATTGAAAATTGGATTTGCTAACATTTATTTAAATGCTATAGAGGGCTTTGGATAGGTGTAGGATCAAGTTAGGAATCAATATATCAGTCTTTCCTTCTATTCCTTTTAATGTTTTATATTAATTATGGATAGAAGTTTAATTGTCTATGGTAATGGATGAGGAAGATACTGAGAATGGAGAGAATTGAAGTATGGATTAACTGTAACTGGTATGTCTTGGTTATGTGCTGCTAAAGAAAAGTAAGGTGTTGAAGTATCAAGTTAGATTTTTCAATCTGACATCACTTAGGTATCAATTTAGTCACAGTTCTGATACTAATTTGTTGCGTAAAATCAGTTATAGCACTAATCCCTCTACTAATTAGCATTAGTACAGATCCATTTATTAGGGTATACGTGCCCTAATACCTCTTGATCCAATATTTAGCACTATAAAATTCTATGTGTTTTGCAGAAGACTTCATTCACAAGTAAAGTAAAACAAGAATAAATAAGATTAACCACACAATAGAGATAATAATTATACACATAAATCACAAGAATATACATGGTTCAATAATAATCGACTATATCCATGATGGATCACCAGATCCTCGCTTATTTATTCAGTTCTTTTGTACACAAAGAACCTCATAAGAAAAATCTAAGGAATATAACAATAGAGAAACTTCTAAAGGATCTACCTAGTGCTATCTTACGTTTATGCCCAGTGCTCAAGCACTTTATTGCTAGAGCTGCCATAGCCTTCTATTATCTCTTTTTTTATGTATTGTCAATTCCAATGAATTATAATAGTTTATATAAGCTCTAAACTGCCTTTAGAAACCTTATTTTATATTGGAATAGGAGTTCACAAAAAGAGAAGTTTAAAACTACCCAAAACATGCAATCAAAGGTAAAATGGGAAACTTCTCATAAGACAGTGCCACGGCTCCACCAAGTTGGTGCCGCAACGCTAAAGCAATTTCAAGGTGACATCAAGATGTTGTAACCTTTACATAGTCTCCTTTATGCCTTCTCGCTCCTCTTTGCTTTCGACTTTTCGTTTTCATCTCTTTCTCGTACGTCTCATGCTTATTTTACCTCGTGTCCGACACCTTCTTAGTGTCTAATTCAAAATCAAACTCAAACTTTATTTTTGAATCACCAAAATTAAAACAATCCCCTCCTTAATTTAAAATCTTTCTTCAAGAAGCTTTGCAAGATCATCTATTTATCATCTAATATTTAATTATTCTAGCATTGATTCTAGTTAAGTTTATGCCCGATTTAACTTTTTTAAAGGCTTATGACTTCAATCTAGAAAGATTCTAAATGTATCTCTCTTTGAATTACCATCAAATTAAAATCTCAAGTATCACTTAACACCATCATAATATCTCCGTGACTATATCTTTTAGGGATCTAATATATGTGGGTGTATACATGTGCAACAGTTTTTATTACATAAAATACGTATCTCATACATATTTATCACTGCGGAATAATTAAATCATACAATAAATAATATATTAGTTATACTAATATATTTAAAGGGTTAAGAAATTACCTAAACGTGTAACGTTTTACATGCGTATTCTAGGAGTTCGTCTAGAAATCAACCTATTAGCAGTTCTAGACACCAATTTAGTGGGCTTAGTAAGCTAGAACAACAGCTCCAAATTTAGTACCGAGCTTAACTTTTAAACCTTTTTTAATTTATTTTTCCTTTGATCAACTCTTTGATCAATAAAATAAATTTTTATTGTTGTAACTGATAACCAATAATAAAGATAATTTATAGACTAATTTCAACACTTGAAACCATATCATAAGAGATCAAATCTCTTTTTTCTTCACCTATTTGCTCGGCCACCATTTTGAAACCCAAAAAAACAATTGCTTTTGTTTCAAAGCAACAAACCGAAATTGAAATTGAAGCAAAATCAATTGCTTCTAATGGATTCACACACACACACACACATATATATATCTCACATATATTAAAATAATACACTTGACCACAAAATTAGATAAATATTATTATTATAATAAATAATAATATAAAATAAAAAAATAAATGATAACTAAACATCAATATATAGTATAATAATATATAATAATGAGATATTTTAATTATTTAAAAATTAAATAATTAATTTGTGAAATAATTATTTTACCCCTTATAAATAATTATCAAGTATATCTTTTAATAAGTTTCACCAAATCTCACATTTAGATAAACTCAACCAAAAGTTCACAATACACCACATGTCATTATACAATTAGTAAATATATTATTGATTAATTATTATATTTATTGCTTAAATATAAATACGCACATATTCTCGTGATAATACTAAATATTATTGAATTAAACAATTGTTACTTGTTTAATTGCTTCCGTTTCAAATATATATATATATATAATGAAATTAATATGCATCTCTAACGGGCCTTGCAACAATATTATATTCCTCAAGCATCCTCTGTTGTTCACATGGAACTTAAATTCCCCTCATTTTCAATCTTTGCAACCTTTCTTCCCTTGTTCTTAGTGGTACTGAAAATGAAGAAGAGAGCCATAGGCAACGACAGAACTTCCCATCTACCACCAGGGCCATGGAAATTACCTCTTATAGGAAATCTGCACCAGCTTGCTGGCTCTGTACCTCATCAAAGACTCGGAGACTTGGCCATGAAATATGGGCCTCTTACGCATCTACAGCTTGGAGAAGTTTCCACTGTTGTTTCTTCTTCAGAGTTTGCAAAAGAAGTAATGAAGACCCACGATGTTATCTTTGCATCAAGGCCTTGTGATCTAGCTGTAAGAATTATGACTTATAATTATAATGGTCTAATATTTTCACCATATGGTGATTATTGGACACAACTACGAAAAATCTGTGGATCAGAGCTTTTAAGCATGAAAAGGGTCCAATCCTTCCGATCGATTAGAGAAGAAAAGGTGGGTAATCTGGTTAAATGGATTGGTTCAGAAGCAGGATCAGTGATTAACTTGACTGATAAAGTTTACTCATTAATGTATGGTATCACTTCAAGGGCAGCCTTTGGCAAGAAATCAAGAGAACAAGAAGTATTTGCCTCAGTTATGGAGGACACCATAAAAGTAGCTGCAGGATTTAATATTGCAGATTTTTTTCCTTCTGTTGGATTGCTGCAATGGATCACTGGAATCCAGTCTCATGTAGATTGCTGCATCGTGAAGCTGACGGAATAGCTGAAAACATTATCAATTAACATAAGAAGCGCAGGGAAACATTGAAGATTGGCAAGAATGAAGAAAATGAAGATCTTGTTGATGTTCTCTTGCGAATTCAAGAGCATGGTCAGCTTGAATTTTCCTTAAGTACAGACAGCATCAAAGCAGTTATAACTGTAAGTAACTAATTCAGGCTAAATTAGTGTCCATTTACAAGTTTTCGTAAAACTCCATATTGCCTTTCTTTTTGTCCATATAAATTAAGCCATGTACATTATAAAATCTCTTTTCAGGACATTTTTGGTGCTGGCAGTGAGACATCTGCTACTACTGTAGATTGGGCAATGTGCGAACTGTTGAAAAATCCAAAAGTTATGATAAAAGCACAAGCTGAGGTGAGGGAAGTATTTAATAGAAGAGGGAGGGTCGATGAGATGGGAATTAATGAAATGAAATTCTTGAATCTTATTGTAAAAGAGACTTTAAGATTACATCCTCCTACTCCTTTGCTACTTCCAAGAGAATGTGGCCAGAGATGTGAGATCAATGGATTTGACATACCTGTCAAAGCCTAAGTCATTGTTAATGCATGGGCAATCGGAAGAGATTCTAAATATTGGACTGAACCTAAGAGCTTTATTCCGGAGAGGTTCCTTGATTGTTCTATAGATTACAAGGGGACTAACTTTGAGTACATCCCATTTGGAGCTGGAAGGAGGATATGCCCTGGAATGTCATTTGGTCTAGCCAATGTCGAGCTTCCACTAGCAATGTTGTTGTATCACTTTGATTGGGAACTCCCAAATGGAATGACGCATGATGATTTGGAAATGACAGAGGCCTTCGGTTTGACGGTTTGAAGAAAAGATGATCTGCACCTGATTCCCATTCCTCATCCTTGTCCTGTTAAATAATCCCAAAAGAAAGCAATATAGCTGTTTGTTTTTGTTAATCTGTTACAAAAATTCCAATAAGACTTGGTTATATTCATGTTCATTTCAGCTGTTTGTTTTTCGTATTTTAAATTGTCTTCACTCCTCTAAGTTTTTCATATATACTATTTTTTTAATTTGATAAAAATATTGTTTATTACCCCTAAAAGGGTAATTTATTATTTTTTTTCTCTTAAAAACTCCACAAAAAAGGTAATAGATAATTTTAAAATATTTTAAGAAAAAGTTGTTTAAACAAAGAAATTTAAGAGAAACAATAGTAATTTTCCCAACGAAAAAATGAGTGATAAGAAAATAATCGAAAATGGCTTATAAATGTGTGATAGGATGACAGAATTCATATGAGTGATAATTATGGTATTAATCTGCACATTCTTGTAATTACTCTTGATTTCACTAAGAGGTGGATATATAGATTCAATATTTTTCCCTTTTAAAGTTTGCCAATTGTTTTTATTGATTTCGAAAATAGATAGTCAATTTTATGTATATTTGCGTATACTTTTAAACCATTGAAAAAAACATAACTTGAATTTTGCGTTTCTTCATAAATTCATAATTTTTCTTGAATTTTTATCCTATTTTTCCCATATGTTCTATGCTTCTTTTAAAAAGTCACTTTTGAGAACAAGGTAAATTGTTATATCTAATCATTGTAAATGGTTCAATATTTGATCAAGTTTACTTAATATTTTTAAAAAGTGTTTTGGAGAAAAAGTTTTTAAAATAGTTAATAAGTTATAAAATATTAATGTAATTTTAATATTATGATCAACTATCATTATTATATAGTTGTTATAATATTTAAATTAGCTATTAAATCTATATTAAATAATTGAGAGTTAAATATTTACTTATAATATTATTATTATTTTTTTTAGAATTATATATTTTCAATTATTGTAGGAATTATAGATATTAAATTATTCTTATTAAATATTAGAATTAATTCTAAGAGTTACAAAGTCTAAATATAAATTATATATTAATAATGGAGTTATAAAATATTTAAAATAATGCTAAATTAATATTAGTATTAATACTTTAAGCCTTATCTATTACTATATAAAAGTTGTTAATCTTTTATTAGAAATGTCTGTGAATGAGTGAAGAACAAAAAAGAAAAATAAAATTGTTCTAGGTATATGTATATATATTTTTAAAAAAAATATACATTTTTTGTTTTTATATTTTTGAGCAATTTTGATAATAGAGACTTAATATGATCTATTTGGATTGCTCGTCAACAATGAGAACTTCAAAATATTATTTTTTTTTAACCATGAGAACTAATTGAGCTGTTTCAGAGAATATAGGCACAAATCTTCATAGTAGAAACTGGCAATTATTTTAAAATAACAAAAAAAAAAACAATCAAATGATAAAAAGTAAAATACTAATAAAGATCAACTAACTTGATAAAAAATTTAGATGTTAGTAAATACTAATTGATTATGAAATAAAAGTGTATTGTAATAATAAATATGCAAAAGGATTTTAATTGATAAATTAAAATTTATAGAAAAATGAGATAAAATTATCTTTTCAGTATAACAATAAAGTTATAATAAGAATTGTTGCCTATCAACTACTTTTTTAGAGGAGTATTCTATAAACTACTTTTTTAAAAGTAATTCCCTATCTCCTTCTATCAATTGTTGCCAAATTTTGATAAAATTATAAAATAAGTGTTTTAAAAAAAAAAGTTTTATCAAACACTTCTCTAATTCAAAAGGAGTCGTAAAGTAAGTGGTAAAAAATGAAAGAGAGGAGAGAAAATCGGAAGCGATTAAGTTGACAAACGGACAAATCGTTTTTGTTATATTCTTAATTTTATTTAATATTTTTTCAATAAATTAAACTTTCTCTTTTATTTTATGCGGCTGTCATAAGGTCTTTCTGTCAATCATCAAGTGTCATTTTTGAAGTCTACGGTACTCTATGCATTGACGTTATTAAGCATTATCACGGAGGGAAAAGTCCTGCGCCTCCCAAGTAATCCAAGAACAAGTTAATAATCTTGAAGATAAGACAGCACCCTTTAAAGATTTTTCAATTCTGGCCACATATAGCTGGTGACAACAACTACGCTTAACAATTCTGGCCACAGTCACTCCATTGCCCTCGTTTGAATACACTTCTTGACTGTTATTGATTCTCATTCCTTATTGTCCTTAATTTCTTCGATTATTGAATTAGATCATCAAGCATATGTTCCACATAGATTTTCTGTGTGTTGGCTTATTTTACAGAAGTGAATAGTGGTGATTGTGTTATTTATATGATTGAATAAATGAATCTTATTGTGTTTTAATTTACCGCTTATCTTGTTGATTTATGTACATCGATCCATATTAAATTTAAAGGATTAATTATTTACCATTTTTTTGAAAAAGATATGCTTTTGCAATTGTGTTGAATTTTTATAAAAAAATTCACTCACAAATATACAAAAATTGTAAAGATCAAACATAATAGATAGAAAAAATAATTAATCACGTATAAAGCACACAAAAATTTTGTAACTTAAAAATTACCAACGTTCACAATAGATTAAAAAATTTTAATTTCTTTTATTATTTATTAATTATGATAAATTACTCAATGATCACAAAGATCATACAATATATTTGACAGAAATACATAATAGAACAAATTCTTCAATGATTTATACAATATTTTCTTAAATACTCAACACTCAATGGCTTCTTAAGATCTTTATTCTTTCTCTTGTTGATGTTTTTTTATGTTTGCTGCCCTAATGGCACAACAAGAGTTTATATATGCTTCAAAACGTTCCTAAAAATTTTATATCAAGTTTGACCATAAATTATGCTAAAAAAATATTATTTTTTAAAATCAACAATCCTCATGCCAATAAGAAAAATTAAATTGTCTTCATCTTTACAAAAACTATAAACATTGTACTCCAATATAACCTTTTAAAAATATTCCATCAAATGTAATAATCAGTCGGGTATTTTATTATCTAAGTCAAAATTTTAAGCGATCCACACATATACTACTAAAAACAAGAGACGGTGATAGAATTTTATTATTACAAATTGAGTTTTGTGATAGGTACATTATATTACTGAAAGTCACCTTAACAATTTATGATAAAAAATTTCTATCACTAATTTGTAATAGACCAATTTTATGATAGAAGTTTTCTATCACCGGTTTTTTTTTTATATAAAGCCATCTATAAAAAAAATCAAGTGACATTGTTTTTGTCATAATGAGAAGACCTTGCATCCTATACAAGGAATTACCACATGAAGGAAATCATGAGCAGCCGCTACAAGTAGCAAGACAAAATCTTGAAGATAAGAAAGCACCGGAGAGAAATTTCTAGTGTTGGCCTCATATTGCAGGTGCAAACAATTGTGCTGACATATTTGTATCAATCCCAAACATTATATATCTTGCTAAAAAAATAATGTAGCACTTTCTTTGTCAAATGTTAGAAAAGGTAATGTTGGTGTATTTTTGAACCCTCAACAGGATGGTGACCTAGAATTTTGCACTAACTAACAACAACATCAAGGCAATCATCTGGCTTGGTAAGTTAATTAATTCACTTCAAAATTCAAATAAATTAATTTTTTGTTTCATTTTTTTTTTTAGTTAAGGTATTGTGAGAGACGTCCTTTAATAGATATTCGTATGTTTTAAAATGTTTACTTACACACTGCTATTGAATTTAGGCATGACATGGATTTTAAATTTTACAATTGTTAATATTATTGCATAAATCTAAGCAATGTATTTTTTTTTAAAAAAAGTGGAATATCATTACTTAAGCAAGAGAATGAGGATTTAAACCCCCCAAAACAAGTGTTCAATCCGAGATGGGACCGAACTTATCTTAAATCTGAAAGATAAGAAAAGGCAAACTCTGCTAATGTATGAGCCACCCGAATAACATCTCGAGGGGTATAAAGCACTTTATAATCATGAAACGAGCTAATGCATTGAACAACGCAAAATTACGAGCCCTAATTCTGAATTAGACTCTACTTTAGATAGAATATAATTGATTATGACCTTTGAATCAGCCTCAGCTTTAATTACTAAAAAACCAAGCTGTTGCAGCCTCACAAACCGACTTGAAGGGCAACAGCCTCTATAATTGGAACATCCAAAATATATGGAAGGTAAGCAACCTTCGAGAATACAATGGATCCGGAGCTGTCCCTGCACACAAATCCTAATCCTGTCCGCTAATTTGGCAGTCCACCATAGCATCAGAATTCAATTTCAAACTTCCAAGGGTTGGAATCCTCTACCGCGACAATAAAACCTGATAAACAGCAGCAGGTTTAACCTGTGCTTGATGAAATTCCTCTTGGTAATCCTTCGCCGATGAAAGGATAGTGTCAACTTCGATTTGAGCATGGCAATAAATAAAACTGTTTTGGACAAACCAAGTTCTCCATAAAATAGTTATCATCAATTCTAATTCATAAGTAGAAAAGGAATCCATACATTCAATAAACAAATCCTGCATGGATGTGTTATGTATGCATGAGATACCTTGTAGAAATTTGCACCGAGCACGAACAGCTTTAGGGAACTTACAAAACCAAAGTGTATGAATTGTACTTTCAGCTCCCTACTACATAGTGAGCAACTTTCTTTAATAGGAACATGATGGCGCTTCAAATTTTCCTTCGTAAAAAGCTAGTTATGAAAATCTTTCTAAGAAAATATCTTTATTTTCAGCAGGATTTCAAGCTTTCATAACTTCTTTCCCCGTCGTTGAATGTCCGAAGCTCTAGAACTGCTAGTATTATGCCGTAGACAACACCTAACTAATACCCGGACTTGACACTATATTGTCCAAGCCGATCATAATGGCAAGTTAGACGATCATCCTGTCTCATAGTATTCGACAAAGTAGGAATACCTAGTACTAACTTTTACTCATCCTTCAAAAAGGAAACTCGAAAAAGATTGATATTCCAACCACCCGATACCATTATTAACATAGCCACCATTATATGCTTCGACAACTTGTGAGGATAGGATGGTTTGAATGAGTTAGGTCTTGGTAACCACCTATCTTCATAAATAGACACTGAGCTTGAAACGATCCGCCCGAACCCCACCTTAGTGTTGGGGTGAATTTGCAACCTATTAGTTACATGCTCGGTTATCTAAAACTCACTAGATAAAGGTAATAAAAATAAAAAATTATACTTTTACATAATTTAACTAGACGTCTCATAAATGTAGTAATATATATAAATGCATGTTATAAGCGACATGTGGCTCAATGAGACTTCATGAATTCTGTAATACATGAGGAGGAATTTTTTTTAAAAAAAATGGGGTAAATATAATAACTCAGTGAATGGTAAAAAAAATACTTATATACATTTCTTTTATAGATAAAACTAAACATTGATAAAAAGTGCACTTCATAAATAAAGTTAAAAAAATTCATGCCGTAAACAAATGTATACATATACGAATATCATAAGTTATCTTAAAATTTGTAATATAAAATAATAGTGAAAGTGTATATTTAGTAATCATAAAGCTTTTGCTTATGTATCAATATCTAGAGCTTATTGCTATATCTGTTCTTAATTGAGCATAGTAAAATATATAAAGAATATGAAAATATTACGTATTATATTTATATTAAAAATTACACTAAATTAGTACTTAGGGAGAAATCTCGTCGTGCCTGGAATACTCATCGGGCAGAGCGTTGTACGTAATTTTTTTTATCTCATCTCATATCCTCATCTTAGCATATGCAGAGCAAACTAATATCCTCGTTTTACGCATACGCAGAGCAAAGTGTCCATACACATAGCTCAAAGTGTCATGCCCCAGACCCAAAAGATCTAACATACGACATCACTTACATTCATTCAATAATATATAAACATTCATTTCAATTTTTTTTTCAGAATTATAACAATTGAATTATGACTGGGATAATTAGTAAACTGGAGATACGCAGAGTTTTCTCAAAGATTAACACTCTACTACGTCACCAGTAGCAACTTTGTTACTGAAAGCCCAGAATATATTCATTGTAAATTCTTACTTAAAATCAACCAATAACCACACTTGGTGAAACTTAAACCAAATCCAACCACACACAATAAAATAATACATAAGTATTTATTTAATAGGGACAAATCAAATATCTTATCCCACGTGTCCCTAAATAAAACACTCAACAATCTAGCAATTTAGGGAACCTAAGAAACTGCAGAAGCCTTGCCAAATCCGCTAAGCACACACGTACCTTATTTACCTGAAATCACCATAAACTATAATAAGTATAAAACTCAGTAAGCATACTAGTTTTTTATATATCAAATACAAATACATATATGTACACAATGCATATGTATGATATGCTGTGATCAATCAAAATTATAATCTTATCAAATCACATGTCATGTAAGCGCTTATACATTCTTTCAAAACATATAATAGGAATACCATCACTCAACTACTACTTAGTAAAACTTACATATCACATATCACATAATGAGACAAATGTCACTCGTAGGTGACATACCGTATGAGAGGAATAGTACAAGTAAGGTTTTTAAATCACACATATATAATGCTCATGCCCAAAGGTAAAAGCCAAACCCTCACCATGATCATCGGTGAGTCCTCTCACATGCACCAATACGCCACCACACGAATGTGATGACTCACTCTTTCTTTAGGTACCAATAGGATCTTCCCTACATACGGAACACATAACATACACCAATCCCGAAGGAAATGCCACATATAAAGGCTCCACAAATCATATAAAATGCCTACTAAGTTAACAGTGAGTTCAAGTACCCTCAAAACACAAAATATTTCTCATGGACATATTACACTTCAAAAGCTCTCTTTGTTAAACACATTTCACTTTGAAAGCTCACTTTCAAAAACACATATATGTCATGTATGTCCATACTCACATTCATAAATACATATCTTCACATTTCATATCAAAATATACTTTGACATAACATAAACATATTCCTAACCACATTTACAAAATCATACAAAATAATTACTATGTTTATTGTGTGTTCAGTAAAAAGTCTAGTATACTTACCTCTTAGCACTTTCGGGTACAAGGCTTAATTCTCCTTAACCTATCAATGGAGATTAATCCTTTCATAAGCCTTACAATTCACACAAAACAATTTAAATAGCTTACAAAATTATACACAATGCATTTATCACATCAAATTGGTCTAAATACTTAATTTGTCAAAACCTATCATTCTGACCACTTACATTTAACAAAATTTTCTAATACATCAAATGATGTCCAATTACTCCAAAATCCGAATATATCATTCTTGACCCATATATCCTTCTTATATATAAATATTATAGCAAAATTCCTACACAATCCATTCCATACACCATAGAATCCAAACTACTAATCTGACAGGATCAAGATACTTATTGAACAGTATTCAATCTCCCAATTTTATAAAATCATATACTAACTCAAAAATTATAAAACTACCGCATAATTACTCTTAACACATATCTCAATCCATGATAAATATTTCACTTCCAAATCACTGTCAAAAGTATTTTAAAACTATTTTATTCCATAACTTTAAAACTCTATTAATCAAATACTGTAATGAGCTGATACACTTTAGAAAATTATAACAATTTAACCACATTGATCTAAATTATCAATTCTGAGTATATCATATTAGACATATAAGCTTATGATATTCCATAAATTAATAATTTTTGAAGATCATTCAGTAGGCCAAATATTGTTTGCCACTGTATTATACTGTTCACACAAGAAATTTCTAGAATTTTAGGGTCATTTTGGTAAATTCACTAAAAATTCAATTTCTGGAATTTCCAATCGATTCAAAGTCTCAAATGATCCTTAACATGTCTAATTTTAGATACTCAAAATAAAAAACTAGAATCAAATCACAACAATTTATAAAATTCCTGAATCAAGAGACTATCAAGTAGAAATTCTGCAATTCATCAAGATTTATCAAGCTATCTACATAGATCATCATCAATTCTCACAATATCTTACGAAATACACATCAAATCCTCAATTATACATATTTTTAGAAATCAAAATTAAAGGAATTAACTTAATTAACACCAATAAATTGAGAAATAGTTGTGATATACCTCTTAAAATCCAAAATTCCAAATTCTTCTTCTTTTTCTTCTCCTTCTTCTCTTTCTCTCCCCTCTATTTCTCTCTTCTCTCTCTCTAAAAGAGGTAGCTCGACCAAAATGAGAGAATTAGGGTTTTAAAAGTGTATTTTTATACTAAGAGGCTAATTTTTTATATTTACGAATTTGCCCCAAAAATTTTCAAAGTATTATAAATTGGTCCATAAAATAAATCTAAAGTCTTGCAAATAAACTCAATGCTAATAGTATATCCTTAACCTATACAAACACTACTAATAACAATACATAAATCAAGTATCACCCATATATATATAAAAATACGTATATTTATATATATATAAATACTTATTCTTACCGGTTGTGGATACTGGTTACTACACAAAGTCTATATGTGTGTACAGATAAATCCTAAAGACCTGAATCTCATATGTAAAACTGGAGGGAAATGGTATAGTCTAGTGGTTTTAAAATCTTTTTTTTATACAATACATAAACTTATAACGTTTCTTTTATATCTAAACTCATATTCTTTAAATTTCAAATTACTTTAAAATCATTATTGATATATGAAAAATACTATCTCAACAATAATAGTTTCTTAACTTATTACACATTCATTTATATACTTGAATTCATCCCATCTTCACAAGATAAATATAAACAAATAAATCATGTTTAAAAATAATTATAAAGAAACAGTTAAAGATTTATCATCTTATTCTTTATACTTTACACTTTAATCACGTAAATCATTTAAGCATATTTCTAATACTATATACTACCATGAATCATAAATATCTTAATTATAAAATCTCTACATTTAACGTAATTATAAAATAAATTATAATAAATTTTAAACACAATTTATGTACACACATTTGTACTGATCATAATAATTTTACACTTAATGAAATTATGAACATGTCAAAGCATATTCTAAAACCATAATTAGTAAGTCACAACATTTACTTATCTAAAACAAATATAAAATTAAAATAAGGACAATACCCGTAAGAAATAAATTATGAAACTACTATATTAAAATCATAACATATGTATTTATATAGTATTTATTTACCATTTACAACTTTAATTCTTATTTTCTTGAGCCCTATGTATATACACACCAATTCCAAAACTCACTCTTAATTATTAATCTCATATAAATACTCACATTATCTATTGTCAACAAAATATAAATACATTTATACATAACAATTCCATAATCAATATAATATAATACACATACATACATATATGTCAATTCCATTGCTAATAAAATATAATATACATTTGTATATACACACACACACACATATATACACACGTACATACACCACATATTTACATGCATACATACATATATACATTTGTATATCTCAATTCTATTGCTAATAAAATATAATACATATATACATACATACGTACATATTAATTTATTACTTATAAAAATATATTATGCATACATATATAGAGATATACATACATATATATCAATTCCATGACTTACATACATACATACCCACGTATATATTTATTCCCTAACTTAGATACATACATACATCTATACATATGTACATATATAAGTATATACATATACATAGTACATAGTACATACATACATGCATGCATACATCATACACACGTACTTACATACATATATAGATGTATATACATACATGTATATAAATATATATACACACATGTACATACATACATCCCTACATACATACAAATATATACACACCTTTCTCATATCAATAAAAAATAAATATATAAAATAAATTTTAAAAATAAAGAAAATACTTACATAATGTAGAATGGAGATACCCAAAATTTTTCTTTTTTTTTTTCTTTCCCTTTTCTTTTCTCCTTCCCCTCCCCTTCTTTCTTTCTTTCTCTCTTTTCTTCTTCTTCTTCTTTTTCCATTTATTTTTTTTCCCTTCTTCCTCTCTTTCCTTTTATTTTATTTTCTTTTCTTATCCTCTCCCTCTCGGTTTCTCTTTCTCTCAATTATCTTTTTCTTTTCTTATCTACTTCCTCTCATCTTCAAAGGGTCAACAAGAAAAGAAATAAAATAATAATAATAAGAGTTCACCAATTTTTCCCCTTTATTTTTCAACACCTTCTACAATCTTCTATACGTGGGTCCCATGTGTATTAAAATTTAATAATTTTATTAACTTCACACAACTAATAATAGTATAAATATATAATAATAATACAATAGACCCTATATATTTAATAATTACAAAATATTTAAAGGTATTATAGAGCTGTTAGTGTATTAAAGGGTGCATGCATATGGTTATATATATATTAAAAAATTTCTCAAATGCATGACAATATAAATTACGCAGCAGAATTAAATATATAATCAACATATACACATGAAATTCAAACCATTAACAGCTTAAGGTTACAGAAACTCACCCTTGAAGAATTTTGGTGAAGAATCGCTCTCCAGAGCTGACATAGAAGTATACTCGCAATCAATTCTAATCCATAAGATCCATAGAATTACAAGAGCTAGAATGATAGCTTATTTGATCACTTTCCAGCAAGATTAAACTCAGATTTCTCTCAAATAGGTGCAGGTTTGTTAAGAACAAAATGGATACTTATTTGAAATAAGTTGACAATATACACATGCAATAAGGACCTCTTTGAAATATTTGTAAAGTATGTTTCCCATTTTTCAGATTGGTCTTAAAATGTATCCTACTTTTCGAAACCTTCCCAAATCGATCTATCCCACTACCTTCATATTCAATGAGTACACTTTATATTATAAGACTTCCTAGGTTAACCTCCGTTTGTCTTACAGAACACTTTAGCAAGTCTGTGAACAATGCCCTACACACATATTACGGATATTATAGAATGGAGCGTTGAACTATACATGTTGAGGTCAACCATATTTGTATAATTTCTCTATCACATGTATCCTTAGAAAAGTAAAGATATAGATCATCACCGTCAAATCTCTATATGCTCGACCGTAAACTTATCTCTAGATTTTTATTTTCGTAAACAATATCGGTAAACTCCTTTATAATATTGTTTAACCCTATTGAAAAACTCTTTTTTTTTTTTTGGGTTTTATGCTTGTGGCCACAAGAGTTTTTGAAATATAATCTCAAAGCATCAAGATATATAACTCACCTATATAAGCTGACATATTTCATATCTATGCATATCAAACTCCATAAGTATTGGACCATACCCAATGATACCCAGTGATCAGACCATGAAAGATCTCTAACATGCATAGAAGTAAACTATGGTGGATCACTCATAAGCCCACCGTGGCGCTCAAGTTAAAGGATCACGAATACTACTCAACTTGAGAAAACCCTTCATTGATGGCTTTATAGGATGTTTATTGAAGGTTCTCGTGAGTCTGTTCAGTATCTAATCCTTTCTGAATACTTATATGCCTATACGAACTTTCGCTTAGTCCATGGTCTGCTAAGACTAACCATCTGAACAATTCAGATATAGACATACACTAATCCGGAAGGAATACCGATCAACCGGTGTAGGTAACCATGAATCAGGAATGATGTTTTCAAGAATATATTGCGTAACGATATTTTTTAGCATGATGAGCAACTCTTTACAACCATATTATTACTTTATCATTCTCGAGTCTTTGTCTCTATTTCAGATAAGGTTCTAAATCTTTATAATTGCTAGCTTTAGTGTGGACCTAAACTTTTTTATATCAGAACTAAACTCTTTTAGATCTATAATGTCTAAAAAAATTACAAGCTTCTTACCATATAATTATATATTAATAATTTCTATTAAAATATTTACTATATATCAAAATGGCACATAAACACCATTTTCAACATGAGCAACCATCACCAGTCTCTCATTTGGAACCTAAAATTATTGTCTCATGACCCAAAAAATTCTCTTCTAGTGAAACAAAGCTGAAAAACAAATTTGGGCTTACAAGAAGGTAGAATTAGCAAAGTAAAAACTTTTAACTACTCTACCCATTAAACAATTAGGATTCTGAAGAATGTGTCAGCCTTGCTTCACCAACATTACCTTGTTAGGAAGCTAGAGATTTCAAAAACCTAACTCACCCTCTTGCTTATTTTGGCAAAAATTTTCCCATGAACTCCATTGTATCTTACAGTTACTTTCATCCCCTCTCCATTAAAAGCGATCACTCAAACGATGAAGTTCTTTAATTAAAATCTAAGCAATATTGAACATGACAAAGTTAAAATATAAATAGAGAAAAATAATTTTTTGTATACGACCCCAAATCGAATTGTTTGGAATTTCGAAGTAAAATAAATAAATTTATCTACTAATAATGGACAAATTGGTGTATTATCAAATCTTGCGCCTATTGCCACCGTCATAAATATAGGTATTTTTAAATACAATTAAAGAAAATAAATCATAGGAATTAAAGTATGGTTTAGGGATTATATTAAGAGATGTTTGAATAATAATGTTTCATTTGGAAAACTCTGATTTTGTTCATTCTTACCATATTTACATTTGAGAATCTGTTAATGATTCTAATTAGTATAGGCAAAGTCTCAATTTTAAAAACTCGAAGATATCCATTTACGAATTTTTAGTTGTGACTCTCGACAAAAAAAAGAATTTTTAGTTGTGACAAAATATAAATAGCCAAAACTAGCTATTGTTAACTATCATTCAGGATATATTTATTGCTCAGATTGAGACATCATCAACAACTATAGAGTGGGCAATGGCAGAAACGTCGAAAAACAGTTCTTAAAATTAGTAGTAAAAGAAACTTTGAGACTTAGAAATAAGCTGGGACATAGAAAAGAATTATTCTTTAAATTGTTAATAGGATGGTTAAGGCTTTCACCTTTATATATAAAAGTATAAAATATAAATATTTCAATTTTAATTATGGTGTTAAATTAATTATAAAAGATTATTTTAATAAAAATTAATAATATATTACAAATAATTTATTTATTATGTAAGAATAAAATCTTATTTTTATGATTTTGATGAACGAAGATGAATAATTAAAAAAAAAAGATCAATGATGCTATTATGAATTCTATTTCAACGATCTGTCCAAAAGGAAATTCATCGGTTTGCTTGTGGCTGGTGAAAGAGATGACCAATTTGGTTACGTGAACCTGTAAGAAGATACCAAATAAGAGATCGTTGTTATGATGACTTGGGCTTAGCAGAGCCAATTAGATATGACACTAGCCAGAATGTGTGATATGAAAGGCAGTCACAACTTATTCCAAGTGTATCACGCAACTCGTTGTGCCTCAGAATTTTTATCTTAACGTTTTGGCTGCATTCGAACCTGTCACTGAAAGAAATTTCAACCTCCTCTGTCTCTTATGTCCGTAAATAGTTTTTTTGTTTTTAATAAATTTACATCTCAAAGTTATAATCGTATTATATTTCAATATCTCAAATGAGTATCGCATTGCAACTGATTATAACTTTAAAGGTTAAAACTGACCTCTTAATAATTAAAAAAACACTATTAAACAACTATTTAAACTTTGGCAGAGTTTAAATTCTTAATTTAAATCGGGGAGTGTAGTATTATATTCTTTTTTTTTTCTTTAACTCTCTTTTTAGATCATTTTTTAATTTTGTGGACATTCTTGTTCTGTTTATTATTTTCTAATAAATTCCCTGGGTCGTCAAGGTTTGATTAAAAAAATCCTTTACAGTCTAAATTCATAGTATTTGATAGGATAGTCAAAAAAACATAGCAGAAGATTTTTTCTCATTTTAAAAAAATTATTATTGAAGGGAGAAACGTTTTTCTCCTTTTCGAAGTTATATTGAAACAAAAAACTTAAAATTCAACTTTCGAAATTATATTGAAGTAAAGAACTTAAAATTTAACTTAGAACCTTAACCTCCTTGCGTAGAGGAATAACCTGTCAATTAAGCAAACACAACAAGAATTTAAATCAGAAAATAAAAGAGTACAACACAATCTTACGTGGTT
Source organism: Ailanthus altissimus (assembly GCA_946807835.1). NCBI lineage: Eukaryota > Viridiplantae > Streptophyta > Magnoliopsida > Sapindales > Simaroubaceae > Ailanthus > Ailanthus altissimus. The sequence continues at coordinate 20,411,509 of OX327713.1, read as the reverse complement.
CAGCCAATTGCTTACGTTCACGGTGGATTTAAGGATCCTAACCTCTCTTATTATAACTCCCTAGAGATTTTATAAGAAAAACTCAATGATGAACTCTCAAAAGGACCTAAATGTTTAGTGAACCCTTACTCTACCACGAACAATGATCACCCAAACAACGGTTCTACCCTAACGCACACAAGTACTTAGTGTCTACCCAGTTCTTCCCCTCTTTTAGAGTCTCTCTCAATGCTTAATCTGAAATCAAGGATTTACAAGTGTTTATATAGGGTGTATTTCGTGCCTACTAACCCTATTTCTTGTTGAAGTAAGAGTTCACTTATTTTGAAAGTACAAAACTTTTCAAAACTTGAAATCCCGAACCAAAACAGACTTTTTCACGCGTTCTGGCGCTGCGGCACTCGTCCTTGGGAGCTGGACAAAATCTCGTCCAGCGCTGCGGAGCTGGGTTACTGTCCTGGGCGCCGCAGCGCTCAGCCATGGGCACCGCAGTGCTCAGCTATGGGCACCGCAGTGCTAAGCCTGTATAGCTATCCGTGTTTTCTTTCTTCTTTCACGTTTTTTAGTCCCGTTTCGCTTCCCCTTTTGTGTCCCACACGTCTTAGACTTCTCCATACGTATTCCACATATTCTGAACTTCTTGTAACTCTTCACTTTAATATTCACCTCAATTCTTGTCCAACCAAAATTATTAAATCATCTATTTTCATTGTCTATAACTATTAATTTGTTAAGTAAATTTTTAATATTAATATATCCTCAACAAAATTTATTTACTTTCTTACAAGAAGTAATGTGGTAATGTGGCTGCCATATTATCTAGTGTCATTTTTTGAAAGTCTAGGGTACTGTAGAGCTTCTCCATGCAATGACGTTATTAAGCATTATCACGAAGGAAAAAGTCCTGCGCCTCCCAAGTAATTCAAGAACAAGTTAAAAATCTTGAAGGTAAGACAGCACCGTTTAGAGATTCTACAATTCTGGCTACATATAGCTAGTGGAAACAACTATGCTAACAGTCTATATCAATCTCGATCTCGAACGTTATATATCTACCTGAAAAATCTCAAGGTGAGCAAAGCGAGAGTTTCAGTGCTTGTCTTCCTCATGCTCGTGGAGCTTCAATTTCCCACTTTCACACTCTCCTTCGCCTTCCTCCTTTTCTTGTTCATCTTTGTGAAATTAGTACAAGGATCAAAATCCAACAAATCAAGCCGAAAGCTGCCTCCAGGGCCATGGAGACTGCCTGTCATCGGAAATTTGCACCAGCTTGTTGGCTCTCTACCCCATCACGGCCTAAGAGAATTGGCCAAGAAACATGGACCCTTGATGCATCTTCAGCTTGGGGAAGTTTCAACCATTGTAGTCTCTTCTCCGGAGATTGCCAAAGAGGTTCTAAAAACACATGACATCAATTTTGCTGGGAGGCCCCTCCCTTTTTCTCTCAAGTTAATGACTTATAATTACTCTGATATTGCCTTTGCGCCGTATGGCAATTATTGGAGACAGATGCGAAAAATTTGCACTGTAGAGCTCTTAAGTGCAAAACGAGTCCAATCGTTCCGATCAATCAGAGAGGAGGAGGTGTCAAATCTCATCAAAGAAATATATTTAAATGAGGGATCAGTGATCAATCTCAGTCAGAAAATTTTTGCATTGACATATGGAATAACAACAAGGGTGGCCGTTGGAAGCAAATGCAAAGATCAAGAAGCATTGATCTCAATTGTCACGGAACTCGTAAAGGCAGCTTCTGGTTTTTCCGTTGCTGATCTGTACCCTTCTATAAAAGTGTTTCAGGATATCAGTGGAATAAGGCAGAAACTTGAAAGGCTACATCGAAACAGTGATAGAATGCTTGGAGAAATCCTAAATGAACATAAAGAAAGAAGAATGACCACAAAAACTTGCCAAGCAGAAGCAGAGGAGGACATAGTTGATGTCTTTTTGAACCTTCAGCTGGACGATAACCGGGAATTCCCTATCAGTGACAACAACATCAAAGCAGTTATCTGGGTTAGTACGCCATTAAGGGTTCATTTGGAATTTAATTCTTTTGTTTTAAAGCCATATAGTCAAATGAAAGCAGGTGGATGTTTGATAAATTCACAATTAAAGTTTACCAAACACTTGAAGACTTTATAGTGCATTATTCTCAACGAAATAGAGACTTTGAGTCCAAATCCTCTCTCTCATGTCAATATATATATAAATCCCGAAACAAATCCCCCTCTCTGTGTCAAATATATATATATATATATATATATTTGCAAACTTAACTAGATTTAATTAGTTAATTTTTGCTTTCTTTTCATTAAAGGTATGCGTGATAAATAAATGACCAAAACTGATAACAATTATCTTTCAGGATATTTTTAGTGCTGGAAGTGAGACATCATCAACAACTACAGAGTGGGCAATGGCAGAAATGCTGAAAAACCCTAGAGTGATGAAAGAGGCACAAGCTGAGGTAAGAAGAGTATTTGGCAAAACAGGTAATGTTGATGAAACTGGTATTAATGAATTAAAGTTCTTGAAATTAGTAGTCAAAGAAACTTTGAGACTACACCCTTCAGCACCTCTGTTACTTCCAAAAGAAAGCAAAGAGAGCTGTGAGATTAATGGATACGAGATTCCTGAAAAGACAAGAGTCCTAATTAATGCATGGGCGATTGCAAGAGATCCAAGGTATTGGACTGAAGCTGAGACATTTTATCCCGAGAGATTTTCGCATAGTTCAATAGATTATAGAGGGACAGATTTTGAATATATCCCATTCGGAGCCGGTAGGAGGATTTGTCCGGGCATAACATTTGCACTACCTAATATCGAGTTGCCACTAGCGCAATTGTTATACCATTTTGATTGGAAGCTCCCAAATGGGATGAAGCAAGAAGAACTGGATATGAGTGAGAGCAATGGAGTGGCTGTAAGAAGGAAAAAAGATCTGTTATTGATTCCCATTCTCTATTGTCCTTAATTTCTTCAATTATTGAATTAGACCATCAAGAATGTGTTCTACATAGATTTTCTGCGTGTTGGCTTATTTTACACAAATGAATAGTGATTATTGTATTATTTTTATGATTAAATAAATGAATCTTGTTGTGTATGAATTAATAGGTTATCTTGTTGATCAATGTACATCGATCCATAGTAAATTCTATCAGGATTAATTATTTTATCATTCTGTGGAAAAAAGTAACCTTTTGCAGTAGCATAGAGAAATCAATCAAATTATTTGACAGAATAAATTGTTACTAATAATTTGTTCAACGGTTATAATATCTTTGAAATAGACTGGAACTGGGAAAATTTAGTGGAAGTGCTTCACATCTACACAGAGTCAAATTATTCCAAATCTTTCCTTTAATTAAAATATAAATTAAAAGAAAAAATTGAAATAATATAAGAGGTTGAATGCTAGTCTTGCTCATTCCGATATATGGGAAATATTTTGGTTTACATTTATTACAAAACAAAAATAAATTCTTCTGCTCATTCTGGGTGCACGTAAGCAAGCCTTATCAGCACTTGATTCCATAGAGAGGTAGCGCCGGTTTCTGAAAAAAAAAAAGCATGAGCAAAGAAAATGATGGTATGAATACTACCAATGGAGTCATCAAGAAAGAAGGAAATGAAGATATTCAGAATGAGAAAAATAAGGAAGTGGCAAGGGCAAAAGAGCTGCTTATTCAAGAAGAAGAGAGAGAGAAGGGCAGCGTCGGCTTTTCAGTGTACTGGGAATATATCACAACAGCATATGGAGGAGCACTTGTGCCCTTTATATTGCTGGCTCAGATACTGTTACAGATCCTTCAAATTGGCATCGACTGTTGGATGGCTTGGGCAACTTCAGTGTCCGGGGATGTAAAGCCTGCTGTTGGGGCCTCTAGACTTATGGTCGTCTAATGCACGTCATAGGATTTTCAGACATTATTATATATATTAGCCTATTCCTTGATCATCTTCTCTTATTTTATGGTTTTATGTTATTGCTTATTTACTCTGCTTTTGAGCTCACAGGCATCTACGGACCAAAGTGCCGTAGATACGAGCATTCCATTTCAAGCTGGGGCCTTTGCCTTTTGTCACAAACTATTTCTCTTTGAGAACATTTAAGACGTGACACTTTCATGAATTCACTTATAGAAATTATTGCAGTTATGTCTCAGGTTACATGGCAGATTTTTATAGTTTCTGTCCCGATGATTGCTATATGCATCTGGTATCAGGTAACCTTTTTGCAACTCTTTTGAGCTATGCCAACTAATGGCTTTGAATTGCAAATTTCCTGTCAATTGTTTAGTATTATGTGATGCTTTTGTGTTTTTAGTAATCTTCTTCTTTTGCAAAAATTATATGCTCTAATTTATTGTCACAAATTTTTTTAAAACCGTGCGGTCTTAGATGCATAGTGCGTTAAGCACCTAAAAAATACCACAAAGAGATGAGAAAACACACATAAGGTGTTTGAGAAAAGCTCTTGTTAAAGCAGAAGCACACAAATAAGCAATATAACCTAAATAATATAGTGCAGAACAAGTAATTAAGGAACTAAAGAGAGAAAGGTAGAAGAAGAACACACAGAATTTACATGGCTCGGCAACTTGCCTACGTCAACGACGGATCAAAATCACTTACCTTTCTTATTGAATCACACAACACCCACAAAGTATGTCTTTTATAAGAAAGGCTCACAAAGAAAACTCTTTCTCTTGTAATTAAGAAATTTTCTCTCACTAAAAATCACAAATTATATTTGATCACAAATATTTCAACAAAGATCACCAAGATTTTGTGTCTTTCCATAAAGATTTCACTAAGATCACAAAGATATGTTTACAAGTCAATAGAGTGCATTTATATAAGCTTTAGGATGACCTATGTTTACCTTAAACGTGTGAGAGTTGTATTAGAGAGTCTTGGAACCATTGGAAAATAAAACAAGTTAAATCAAACTAGGAAACTGTTCATGCGCTAGGCACCACAGCAACCAGCTCTCGTCGACGTGGCGCTGAGGGGCCTAGTCTGGGTGTTGCAGCACTGAGGCCCTTATCTGGGTGCCGCGACATTCAGGTTCTGCTTTGGGAGCCATGGCACCCAATACCTCGTTGCCGCAGTGCCCACACCTGGGCACCTGTAGTAACCAGTATCCACGACTGGTAAGAATAAGTATTTATATATGTATAAATATACGTATTTTATTTGTATGTTGGTGATACTTGAATTATATATTGTTATTAGTAATATTTTTATAGGTTAAGGATATACGATTAGTATTGGGTTTATTTGTATGACTTTAGATTTATTTTAGGGACCAAATTGTTATACTTTGAAAGTTTTGGGGGCAAATTCGTAAATATCAAAAATTAGCCTCTTAGTATAAAAATACACTTTTAAACCCTAATTTACCATTTTTAGGTCGAGCTACCCATTTTAAGAGAGAGAAGAGAGAAATAGAGGAGAGAGAAAGAGGAGAAGAATAAGAAAAAGAAGAAGAAATTGGAAATTTGAATTTCAAGAGGTATATCATACGTATTTCTCAATTTATTGGTATTAATTAAGTTAATTCCTTTAAGTTTTGATTTCTGAAAATATGTATAATTGAGGATTTGTTGTGTATTTCGTAAGATCATATGAGAATTGATGATGATCTATAAGATAGTTTGATAAATCATGATGAATTATAGAATTTCTGCTAGATAACCTCTTGATCTAGGAATTTTATAAATTGTTGTGATTCGATTTTGGTTTTGAACTTTGAGTATATGAAATTAGACATGTTTAGGATCATCTGAGACTTTGAATAAACTGACAATCTCGTAAATTGAATTTGTAGTGAATTTACCAAAATGACCCTGGAATTTTGGAAATTTCCTGTGTAAACAGTATGATACAGTGGAAAATAATTTTTGATCTGCTGAATGATCTTTAAAAATTACGAATTTGTGGAATATGATAATTTTATATGTCTAATATGATATACTCGGAATTGAGAATTTGGATCAATGTGGTTGAAGTGTTATGAATTTCTAAAGTGTATCAGCTCATTATAGTATTTGATTAACAGATTTTTAAAGTTATGAAATAAAATAGTTTTAAAATACTTTTGGCAGTTATTTGGAAGCCAAATATTTATCATGGACTGAGATATGTGTCAAGAGTAATTATGTGATAGTTTTATAATTTTTGAGTTAGTATATGATTTTATAAAATTGGGAGATTGAATACTGTTCAGTAAGTATCTTGATCCTATCAGGTTTGTAGTTTGGATTCGATGGTGTGTATGGAATGGATTGTGTAGGAATTTTGATATAATATTCATATATAAGAAGTATATATGAGTCAAGAATGATATATTCTGATTTCGGAGTAATTGGACATCATTTGATGTATTAGAAATTTTTGTTAAGTGTAAGTGGTCAGAATGACAGGTTTTGAGAAACTAAATATTTAGACCAATTTGATGTGATAAATGCATTGTGTATAATTTTGTAAGCTATTTAAAGTATTTTGTGTGAATTGTGAGGCTTATGAAAGGATTAATCTCCATTGATAGGTTAAGGAGATTTAAGCCTTGTAGCTGAAAGTGTTAAGAGGTAAGTATACTAGACTTACTACTGGAATCACAATAAACATAATAATTGTTTTGTATGATTTTGTAAATGGGGTTAAGAATATGTTTATGATATGTCAAAGTATATTTTGATATGAAATGTGAATATATGTTTATGAATGTGAGCATTGACATTGAGCATGGACATACATGTGTTTTTGAAAGTGAGCTTTCCAAAATAAGATGCGTTTAACAAAGAAAGCTTTTGAAGTGTAATATGTCCATGAGAAATATTTTGTGATTTGAGGGTACTTGAACTCACTGTTAACTTAGTAGGCATTTTATATGATTTGTGGAGCCTTTATATGTGGCCTTTCCTTCGGGATTGGTATATGTTATGTGTTCCGTATGTAGGGAGGATCCTATTGGTACCTAAAGGAAGTGTGAGTCATCACATTCGTGTGGTGGCGTATTGGTACATGTGAGAGGACTCACCGATGATCAGGGTGAGGGTTTGGCTTTTACCTTCGGGCATAAGCGTTATATATGTGTGATTTAAAAACCTCACTTGTACTATTCCTCTCATACGGTATGTCACTTACGAGTGACATTTGGCTCATTATGTGATATGTGATATGTAAGTCCTACTAAGTAGTAGTTGAGTAATGGTATTCCTATTATGTGTTTTGAAAGAATGTGTAAGCGCTTACATGATATGTGATTTGATAAGATTATGATTTTGATTGATCACAGCATATCATACATATGCATTGTGTACATATATGTACTTGTATTTGATGTATGAAAAATTAATATGCTTACTGAGTTTTATACTCATTATAGTTTATGGTGATTTCAGGTAAATAAGGTGCATGTGTGCTTAGCGGATTTGGCAAGGCTTCTGTTGTTCCTTGGGTTCCCTAAGTTGCTAGGTTGTTGTGTGTTTCATTTGGGGACACGTGGGATAGGATATTTGGTTTGTCCCTATTGAATAAATACTTATGTATTATTTCATTGTGTGTGGATTGGATTTGGTTTAAGTTTTATAAAGTGTGATTATTGGATGATTTTAAGTAAGAATTTGCAATGGATATATTCTGGGCTCCCGGTAACAAAGTTGCTACTGGTGACGTAGTAGAGTGTTAATCTCTGAGAAAACTCTGCGTATCTCTGGTTTAATAATTGTCCCAGTCATAATTCAATTGCTATAATTCTGAAAGAAATTGAAATGAATGTTTAAATATTGTCAAGAGAAGTTTATATTTATATGTTAGGTTATGGTTGATTTTAGTGTTGAACTTACTAGCAACTTGCTAAGGATTTCTGTGTTGAATGAAAGTTGAAAATTTTGTGTAATATTATTTATGAGTGCACATGCAGTGAATGAATGTAAGTGATGTCGTGTGTCGGATCTTTTGGGTCTGGGGCGTGACAGCACCGTCCCTTGCATCTTTCGTCTTCTTTTGCTTCTGTCTTCGTATACCCAATGCACTTGTCTTGCTTTCCAAATCATATCTCAATAATTTTTAATCAATATTCTCACAACTCTCTATGATTAAAAATTATTGAGATATTATCTTCTATTATATTTGCCTTATCTTTGATTTTCTTAATCTTTATTTCGAAGGAGTCCGGTACGTGGTTAGCCTACGTACATCATTCATCCTTGTTGCTATTTATAGAAAATATTGAAGGAGAGTGAAACAAACATATTCTTCTTCATTTCTTTTTCTACAGCAATTGCAGGCTTAACTGTAACATATGGACTACATCTGAATATCATATCAGCTTTAGTGATATGGAATCTGTTAGAGGAATTATCTTTCTCCCCTGAGATTAAGTTAAAGTGAAAAACCCTAACTAAGTTCAACCTTGAACTTTAACCTCTTTGCATAGTAGAATAATCTGTATATCAAGCAAAAATAACAAGAATTCAAAGCACATATCAAATAGTACAACACAACCACTTATGTAGTTCGGCCAAATTGCCTAGATCCACAGTAGATTCAATGATCCTAGCATCTTTTATTAACTCTCTAGAGATTTTATAAGGAAAACTCAATGAAGAACCCTCAAAAGGATCTAATGTTTAGTATATCCTTACTCTACCACGAGCAATGAACTCCCAAACTATGGTTCTACCCTGCGCATACAATCATTTAGTGTCTACCCAGTTCTTCCCTCTCTTATAGTCTCTCTTAATACTTAATTTCAAGTTAAAAGGTTTACAGGGGTTTATATAAGAGTTATTTCATGCCTACTAGCCCTAATCCTTATTGGAGTAAGAGTTCACTTATTTTGGAAGTCTAAAACTTTCCAAAACTCAAAAATCTGAAACAAAAATAAACTTTGCCCACAGTGCTCAGCCTTGTCACCAACTCTGTGTTTTTTTCTTGCTTCCTTCTCATCTTCGAGTCCTATTTTGTTTTCCCCTTCGTGCCCCACATGCCCTAGACTTTCTCATGCATATCCTAAATATTATAGACTTCTTGTGATTTTCTTCTTTGATATTCATCTCAATTCTTATCCAAACAAGATTGTTGAATCACCAAATCTCCAATTTGCCAGCTGAAAAACATAATTATATCAGTTGAGATAATACTACAGTACACTCATATTCCCAATGAGCTCATCTATGATAGAAGTAAGTAGGTCTGACCGTTCGTAGCCATCGCATAGATAAGTTGAGCTACGTGGTCTGCAGGTAACTTTACCTGTTCTATATAAAAAGAATTCTTTAACTTGTGTTTACATGATAAATGATTATGATTGTTATATAGATCTATTATGCCCTACACCTTTCACCTGTGTTAAGAGGTCTCACATGCACTTTCCCATTAAGGATAAAGCTGGCATTATAGGTAGAACAGGATATGGTAAATCAACTCTCTTTCATACACAATTGTGGATTGTTGAACCTACAGCTGGTAAGATTATGATAGATGGCATTGACATCTTATTGCTTAGACTATATAATTTGTGCTCAAGGTTTAGCATCATTCCTCAAGATCCAACCATGTTTTAAGGGATTATATGAAACTATCTCGACCCTCTAGAATAATATAAGGATAAAGACATTTAGGAGGTGAGTTCATCTCAATTTGAGTTTGAAGAGAAGTTCTTAAGAGTGACTTTCATTCCTAAAACTAATGTTCTGTTGGTTCAACTTGGTTATTGAAGATTGAATTTGCTAACATTTATTTAAAATGCTATATGGGGGCTTTGGATAGCTGCCAACTTAGGGATGAAGTTATGAATCAATAGGTCTGTCTTTCCTTCTATTCTTTTTAATGTTTTTTTTATAACTAATTATAGATAAAAGTTTAATTGTCTATGGTAATGGATGAGAAAGTTATTGAGAATAGAGAGAATTGAAGTATGGACTAGTAGCAGCTGGTATATATTGGTCGTGTGCTGCTAAAGAAAAGTAAGGTGTTGAAGTATCAAGCTAGATTTTTCAATCCAACATTACTTAGGTATCAATTTGGCCACAGCTCTAATACTAATTTATTGTTGGAAATTAATCATAGCACTAATTCCTTTACTAATTAGCATTAGTACTAATCTCATTCATTGGGGCATACATTGTTGTGTATTTTTTATAACAAAAACTAACGCAAGCATGCGTTGTCACAGTAAATAATATATGATGAATTAAGTATCGATCCAAATGAATTGTATTTTCTAATTTAACAACTGAATTGGTGTCTTTCTATTCTTATCCAAAAAATGATTTAATGTGTATGATTAAGCTACTTAAGTAAAAAAAAAAGACTCAATTATGATAATCAATAAACTAAATTCACACAATTTAAATTCAATATAAGACAGCCTAGGATTACAAACTATTCCTCATTATGCAAATCAATTTAGCAAAATCTCTTTTAAGTTTATTATACTTAACTTGATATATTGATCAAAACACTCAATTCATCACAAGTCTCTTCCGACGGTCAAGTGATTATACTTCATTCAATCAATATCTATATTCCTATGATAATTAAATTGAATAAAATTTATTAACTACAAGTTTTATAGATCATACATGCTATATGAGTATATGCCTATTTGATATGAAACTCAAGCTTGTTATACTATGATCATGCATCAGTATGCTTAACACTCAATACATAAATGTCTTTTTCAAATTTATTTAAGTATTTTTAGATCAATTTAACTACTGGCCAGGTAATAAAATTGCATTAAACACAAGTATAATGAATATATCAAAAATTGAATTAATAGCATAAAAGAGATAACTATAGTCAATCACATAATGAGTTCAAGAATGTAATCCTAGATCAATAAAATTAGCTCATACTTAAATAACAAGTTCTTGAGTTTATTCCATCAATACACACGAAATAAACATCTTACAATAAGTAAAAAAAACAAAGCAAAGAAGAGTTCTCTGTCAAATGCCTTGTTTTTGGTCCTTGATGTTGAATCATTCTTTCTTCCTCTTTGATTTGCTCCAAGCTTGAATGTTAGGTGTTTTTCATTTTTGTTCCAAGCTGCTCTCCCTCAAATAGTAAGTTTAAGACAAATATATAGAGAAAAGTACCAAATTAGGGTTGTTTTTGGACTTAAGGAAGTTAATATTTTCTACTTTTTGTCAACTTTCGCTGCCTAGGCCTCAATGCCACGGCATTGAGTTATTTTCTAGCTATTGATTATAATGCTCCACCGAATGCCCTGGCATTGCACTGTAGCACACTATAACGGGTGAATAGTAACATTAGGTATTGTTCATGTTACTATAGCATATTCTTGTATTTTTATCTCTAATAATCCCAATAGCATCTGGTTTCTTGCATGTGTTCCAATAGTCTTTAAACCTACAATTCATAAAGAATGTGCATAAATAACTAATTATTTGAGGTTAAATGAGCAAATATTAATCTTAGGAGTATAAAAAATATTATATTAAATTATGTACTATCATATGTGCCCTAATACCTCTTGATCTCATATTTAGCACTATTAAATCCTATGCGCTTTGCAAAAGACTTCATTCATAAGTAAAATAAGAATAAATAAGATTAACCACACAATAGAGATAACAATCATACACATAAAACACAAGGATATAAGTGGTTCGGTAATAGCCGTCTATGTCTACAGTAGATCACTAGATCCTCGCTTCTTTATTCAGTTCTTTTATACACAAAGAACACTATAAGAGAAACTTATGGAATATAACAATAGAGAAACTCTTAAATGATTTACCCAGTGTTATCTTATGCTTATACCTAGCGCTCAAGTACCCATACCACTCTTCCGCCCTTATGCCTTGCGCTAGAGCTGCCTCAGGCTTCTATTATCTCTTTTTTTATGTATTGCCAATTCTAATGAATCACAAGAGTTTATATTGGCTTTAAAGTGCCCATAGAAACTCTATTTCTTGTTGAAGTAGGAGTACAAGCAAAAGAAATATCTAAAACCACTTAAAACATGTAATTCGAGGTAAATTTGAAACTTCCTATAAGTCGGCGCCACGGCCCTACCAAGTGGGTGCTACAGCGCTAAAGCAATTTCAAGGTAACATTGTAATGCAGTAACCTATACACAGTCTCCTTGACGCCTTCTCGTATGTCCCATGTGTATTTTACCTCGTATCCGACTCTTTCTTAGTTTCTAACGTAAAATCAATTTCAACCTTATTTTTGAATCACCAAAATCAAAACAATCCCCTCCTTAATTTAAAATCTCTCTTCAAGAAGCTTTTCAAGATCATCATTCCTCATCCAACACACAATCATTCTAGCATTAATTCCTGTTAAGTCTATACTCGATTTAACTTTTTTTTTAGGCTCGTGACTTCACTTTCCAAATATTTTAAATGTATCTCTTTTTGGATAACCATCACATTAAGATCTTCAGTGTCACTTAACACCATCATAATATCTCTGTGGTTATATCCTCGCTCACCATACATTTCCTTTCGACCCTTTCCACTCTAGTAAGTTAATCTCTAATCCTATCCTTGGAATACATCCCATCAATAATTCCATGTTGAGACCCCATAGCATTCCATTAAACATATAGCCTCAACTATACTTCTCATCTATAAACCCTTTAAATATATTCCAAATTTCTTCTACAAGAAGCCTTCGAAGATTTTACAACTCCAAGTTCTATTCACAAACTAACTGCAACACCTTCATTCTTCTTTTCATTCCTTTCTGATTGCTATTCAATCTCTATTCTTCAGCCTTTCTTCTTGCAATCAAGTCACTGCACTCCTAAGCTCTTGATCATTTTCCCTATTATTTTATCTTTATATTTGTAAATCCTTATGGTTGAATAACCTATGCTTAGTCATTAATCTTAACTATAGCACTGATAACCTTAACTTTGATACCAATTTGTTAAGGTATAAGACTAGGCTCTCCAATTCAACACCAATTAAGCATCAACTTACCTACAGCTCTGATATCATTTTGTTGCAAGAAATCTGCTTTAACACTAATTTCACTTAGTAATTAGCATTAGTACTAATCCCATTCGTTGGGGTATACGTGCCCTAATACCTCTCGATCCGATATTTAGCACCATAAAACTCCCTTTGTGTTTCGCAGAAGACTTCATTTACAAGTAAAATAAGAATAAACAAGATCATTCACACAATAAAGATAACAATCACACACACAAGGCTTAAGAATATACGTGGTTTGATAATAACCACCTACATCCACAGTAGATCACTAAACTCTCTATTCTTTTATTCAGTTTTTTTTATATAAAGAACATGCACAAAAGAAACCCAAGAATTGTAATAATAGAAAAAAAATTAAAGGATCTATTAAGTGCTATCTTGAGCTTATGCCCAATGTTGAAGCATTCTATGGCATTTTTCTACGCTTATATCTAGCGTGAGAGATGCCTTAGCCCTATATTCTCCCTTATTGATGCATTATCAATTCTAATTAATTAAAAGAGTTTGTATAGGTTCTAGCACCCCTAGAAACTAAATTTTTTGTTGAAATAAAAGTCCATAAAAAGAAAAGTTCAAAATCACCCAAAACGCATAATTCGAGGCAAGACGGAAAACATCCTATAAGTCGACAGCGCAGCACTAAAGCAATTTCAAGGTAGCAATGTAGCATTGCAACTTGTACACAGTCTCCTTTGGCCTTATTGCTCCTTCTTTCTTATGGCTCTTCGTTTCTATCCCTTTCTTGTACGTCTTACGTGTACTTTATCTCCGACTCCTTAGTTTTCAATTTAAAATTAAACTCAACCTTGATTTTAAATTACAAAAATCTCAATATAAGGTCTTAGTGCTTGATGAAGCTACAACATCTGTTGACACTACTATTGAGAATCTGATTTGGCAAATTCTTCAAGGATCATTTCTTTATACTATCATAACTATTGAACATCGGATAACTTTTGTTCTTGATAGTATATGGTTCTACTTCTAAGTCATGGTTAGTTGGGTTAATATTTTCCATTATATTCAATCATTACAAGTTTTTATTGATTTGTTGATTTTGGTATAAGGCTTATCTAGGAATATGATTCTCTAACAAAATTGCTCGAAAGCAAATCATTATCTTTTGCACAACTTGTAGGAGAATACATACAGAGGTCCAATTTTAGTTTTGAGTAGTTAGGCAAAGATTCAAGGCCATGATGGTGACAAAAATAAAGTTCTACAGGTTTACTTTGACCATGTAATATAAAACATTATACCAAGATCAGTCACCAAGTTGCACAAATGTATCTTAGGAATGTTTTATTTCATATTTTTTATGCTAATTAGATTCTTGATCTTGATACAGTAATTTGCTTGCATATTAGTGCTTGCAATAAAGCATAGGATTTCAGCTTCAAAGTAATCGCTCTATATTTCCCCTTCAATATTAATTATTTGGACATAATGTTTGTTTATAGCGTGGGTGTCCAATGCAAGATATAATGTAAGAGTTTAGTTGTTGCTAAATGAATCTAAAGTCGAAAGTTTGTAGAAACAGTGCATAGGATTCCATTCAATATTTTTTTGAGTAGTTTTATCCTGGAAATAAGGGTTCAAAATTAAAACATTAGTATAATTCATTAGTTTGGTTCTATTCCAAAGGGAGTTAATATTTAATCCAAGCTAGTGGTTCATATATGGTATCACTGATTGTCCTTCTTGCATACTGCTGGCTGTAAATAGTAAAGGAACACTTAACAAACTTATGCTTTTCTTTTTCCTAGCCAGCCTTAACTTGTAATAGAAGTAATTAGGGTAGGCTCTGACCCTTGTTGACTAGGAGACATTAAAATTCTTGATCTCCAAGTAATTTTCACTTCTTTAACACTACCATGAGTCTCGTTCTTTTATCATATTGACATAAGAATGATAAGTGTAATAGTGTGTGAGAAGTTGATTAAAAATTATTGTAAAATTATTTGGAAAATAAGCCAGTGCGTTGGATGCGCAGGGAAGCAAGACGAACGAGGAAAAGTCGCTGCCCAGAGCTGGGTACCACGGCTTCAGGAAGCCAGTGTCGTAGTGCCGTTGACAGCATCTGGGTGTTGCAGTGCCAGGTATAAAGCACTACAGCGTTGGGCACGAATCATCCAGTGATGCGGCGCTAGGGAGTGGGCATCGTTGAGCCGATATGGGAAACAGTTTTTCATTTTGTTTCATCTCTTAACTGTTCTAGGTCTCCTTAAAATAACTTCAACACATTTAGAGTTAACCTAGGTCATCCTAAAGCCTATATAAAGGCCCTCTATTGACTTATAAATATATCTTTGTGATCATAGTATTCTTTGTGATTCTTAATGAGAGAAACTCCTAATTTACTAATAAGAGAGTGTGACTTCTTTGTGACTTCTTTCTTGTAAAAGGCATACTTTGTTAGTGTCTTGTGATTTAATAATAAGAGAGTGTGATCTTGATCCACCATGGATGTAAACAAGTTTCCGAACCACGTAAATTCTGTTTGTTGTTCTTCTACTTTCTCTTCCTAGATTTTTTAATTGCTTGGATTGCACTATATTCTTTGGGTTTATTACTTATTTGATTATTTTTGGTTCAATATGACGTAAGATCGCTATAGCCCCTATATAAGATGTGATCATAAATAGATACACAATGAAAAATTTGATGCATAGAAACAAACGGAAGGCGAATTGGATATAAAACAAAGACGTTGCGCTCAAAATATGAAAGTGGCATAGCTTGTGGTTGGGCGCTGCAGTGCCCAGATCAGTGATTGAGCATAGCGGGGCTCAGCAGCCATCGCTGTGGCGCCCGTCAAGGATCACCCATCTCACGTTGCCCATACTCGGCGCCGCGGCACCTATGCGATATTTAAATACCCCTCTCAACTCTCCTATTTGATGGGATTCGAAGGCCCTCGGCCCCTAAGGTTTCTCGTATCAACAAAAACACTATTTTTAAGTAAAATACACAGACTTTGGAAGGTAAAAACAAACAGAAAGAATTCCCAACACAAAATAAAAAGATCAAAGCCAAGAAATTAATATTCAAGATCAAGATTCAAGCTTTAAGTCAAGATTAAGATAAGAGCAACCCAAGACATCTTCTTGATTAATTTTTCTTTTCTTTTCTTATTATTATGTTCTTGTTCTTATTGTTCTTCATGGATTGGCTTGATACTTTTTATTTTGTGATAAGCTAAACTTGTTATTCTAGGGTTAGAATATATCAACCTAGTATGTAGTTGAATTTTATTGACTCTTAGTTTATGAACTTAATTATTATAATTGATTCATTCTATCTTATGTTTATTGCTTTCATTATATCTGGCCAATATTATGAATGATTGATGAACTTGACAAAGGGATTCATGTGTTTATCTTATGGTAGTTTGATGCATGATCATAAGTAACAACTATGAGTTCCATCTAGGATAGACATATACCTAGGTGGCATACATGGTATGATTTAGACTTGATCTTAATGAATTACATTCTAATTTGATTACCATAGACATATGGTAATTTTTAAAATGTATAACATAGTCACTCGATCATCGATAGAGGCTTGTGATGAGATTAGTGTCTAAGCCAATAATTTATATTAAGGAATGAATTAGGTGGTTAATGAATCCAATGAAATATTAGGGGATGAGTCTATACCCTAAATTATTATTCTTTGGTGAATTTATATCTTTTGTTTGTTTACTATTAAGGTTTAATTTAATTTAATAGAATTAGGTTAATAAATTCAGTTTCAGATTTTAATTTTTCTGAATGAAAGTTAAATAGATATAATTTTAGTAATTGATTGAAGAATTAGATCACGTAGTCCCTATAGGATCGATACTTGGACTTAAATCTTATATTACTTGATACGATAGCGTGCACTTGCGCTAGACTATTAAAGCACACATCAAGTTTGATGATAGCATGCATCATATTATGATAAAAAAAATATAATTAAATAACTAAATATTTATGATTTTGAGCAAAATACATAAATTTAGTATAAATCATACTAATATTTTTACGCCCCTATCAATATGCCCTTTGTGTTGCAATTTATAGCATACACTTCCTAGTGGTATATGAACTCCCATTCATTGTAAGACGGTGTCAGCATCTCATTAATTGGACTAGTTTTGAGACTTTGGTTGAAAAAATGAAGGCCATGCCTTAGAATATCACAAATCTGCTAAGTTAAGTTTCTTGATTATAACAAAAAATCAATTAAAAGAGTTGTATTTTTCACTAATAGATTTCTAATAACATATTGTGTATATTAATTTATCACTCAACTTAAAATTTTAAATTAATAAAAAAAATTTAATATTAATATTAACGATACATTTTAACGGTGCACTACTAATTTTCTGAATTTTAGTGTTATTTTTCCTTGGAGGCTCTCTCCTTTTTTCCGCCAAGTTTGTTTAATGTACCATAAGTCCATTAACAGCAGGAACACAGCTGGGAAAAGTTTGAGACCAATGTGATACAAGTGAAAAACTTATTATTCTTATTCGAGAAAATAAAAGAACCAGGGACCGCATGTTATTATACCAGTCACAATCTTCATTTCTTTTCTCTACCTTTTGCCTTACATGTTAGTCCAAAAGTAAAGAACTCAAAAAGTCATGATTTCCTTGTATTAAAAAAAAATGTCTTGGTTTCCCTCACCAAAAAAATAATAATTTTTAAAAAAATGCCTCGAATCACCTTGCTCATGGTGGTTGAAGAAAATATGATATGATAATAATATTTCATTTTCATGACCATTCAAAGGTAGATCCCAAGATTTCTTATCAAAGAGCAATAATTATTCCATTATACTTTTTGCACTATCCTTTTTGACTTCTTGTGCCATATTTTTTCTTATGCATCTTTGGTTCCTTTGGTGCCTCACACTCATAGAGTCTCTTTTTCTTATTTTCTTTCCTTTTTTTTTTTTTTGGGAAAATTGTGTTCATGTTAGAAATGTTTAGAAGGGAAAATTTTGAGACCATTCAAAAATATTCTTATATGTGGTCTAAGTTTTTTTAACATTATTATTATTATTATTAATATAAGTTTGTTGATTACCTCTAGTATTTTTGTCAATTTTCCCCTCGATTTAAGAATAGATATTATTATTTTATTATAGGGATAACTGGACACTTTTAGATAAACAAAATTTATCTATATATATAATATACTAAAAAAAGATATTAGTACTTAAAAAAATTTAATTAATAAAAATGACAAATAACAAAGAAGTAGCTGACAATTTTTTAAATATATTTCATATATGAATAATGGAGTACCACCTTATATCTAATAAAATTTAAGCACAATTATTTCAACGAGGTTATTTAATAAAATTTTAATATTGTGCTTTTACGACACAGTTCAAGTAGCCATATAGTGTTGGGTCGCAATTTTTCGCCTAGCATATCATGCTACCATGAGCCCACAATAAGTCGTACCAAGCATGACCCATCACAAACTCAATTTAAAAAGATCCATGAGCTGTGCTATTGTTTTAAATATGTATTTTTTATATATATTTTAATTAATTTTTATAATTTTTTTTTACAATATTTTAATTATAATTATAAATATCATAATAACATTAAAATTATTAATTGTAAGCTTATATTGGATTGAAAAATTATTTATAATCATAATTAAAATTGTAATTAAAATCATTAATTATAAGTTTACTAATACTATTCCAATTTTGAAATTATTAGATACAAATATAAAAATAAATGGTCAAATTTATATCACTATAGCTACAATACATTCTAAATTAGTTGACACCTATTGAACTATCTATTATTTATACATTCAACTATTTTTTCAATAAATTACAAATTTTTATTTTAAATGATGAAGCCTTAAAGTTTTAAAATTTTTTGATTATGTCTTCTTACCAAATTTATTTTCGGTCCTCTGTATCTTTTTAATTTTTTACACATACTAAAGCCTCCAAAGT
Organism: Ailanthus altissimus; assembly: GCA_946807835.1. Classification (NCBI taxonomy): domain Eukaryota; kingdom Viridiplantae; phylum Streptophyta; class Magnoliopsida; order Sapindales; family Simaroubaceae; genus Ailanthus; species Ailanthus altissimus. Next base: position 20,392,535 of record OX327713.1, on the reverse strand, counting down.
TTTTTATATCAATATTGATCACTTTTCATTTAATATTATTTTTCATGCACTAAAAGCAAATTCCAATGCTATAGTGAACATCGTAGTCATTAATAAATCCGAGCTATGATGGATAACACATGATAAACCCTTTCGTTCGATTTTCACTATGAAAAAATATCAAATTCTCTTTATTATTATGTATTTAATATAGAAGAATAGTCAGTATCAATAAAAAATTGTAATTCAACAACAATAGAAGTAACGGAACTAAAACAACAATATATACACAGTTTGAGTATAAGATGCTCTTCATTTGTTTCTTTTATAGATACAGCTAATCCAAATTTATTTTCACAAAAAGTAAATAATTGTGTAATAAAATTATACATTTTTGGTCAAAATCATAAAAAAATCTAGAGTTTAAATTTTTTCAAATCCCAAAAATTTTTACACTTGATCAATTGATTTTAAGGTTCATTATTACTATACAAAAAAATAATATATGATTTTTTCTCTAATATTTTTAAAATTTAATCTCCATATAGTACATATAAAAAAATATATATTTAGTTATCTCTATATGACACAGGAGTGTCTAATCACATGGAGCTAAAAATAGAACCAAATGAATTTTAAGGATAAATTTGGAATTTATCTGGTACTGTTTTGGAGGAAATTTCTGGATAATCTTCATACTACTAGAAAATTATATGTGTCTAGTTCTAAATCCTTTTTACAGCACATGAATATAAGTTTTCTATAGTAAGTTGAATCCTAATAAATATAGGAAGGTCAGACAGTTATTAGGTGAGCCAAATCTTGACAACTTGCAAGAATTGAAGACTTTGCTGAATTAGAGCATATTATGTTTGAATTTTGATACTTCATTTATTGCATTAGCTGTATTTGTAGACTTTTGGTGTAAGGATAGTTGTAAGTCTTAATTGTTGTCTTTTGAAATTTGTCAACTCCCAACCTTCAAGTTTAAATGTTGTAATAAATGCTTTGCAGTAGGCCTCCCAAGAACTCTTTATAAATACCAAAAAGGATGAGAGGAGAGGGGCAGAGAGAGTGAATTTGAAATTACTTGTATGTGGGAGAGTTCTCTTATGAGAGTTTCTACATTTAACTCTGTATCTCTTGGGTGGATTCCTTAGAGTGGTGAGTTTGAGAGTTCTGTATCTCTTGTAGGATTCTTCGGGTGGTGAATTATTTTGTATCCCATTGTAATTCTCTTGAATGGAGAGCTGGGTTTTGTACCAATTTTACTTTATCAGTGTTTGAGTTTATTTCAATAAAAGTGAGTATTTATTTTCATTCTTCCAATCTTGTTGTATTCTTTTCTAAACACTTGAGCCTGCATCAGTTTTGGTATCAGAGCATTTGGTTCATTTTGGCTTTGTCTTTCAATGGCCAAAGGTCATAGATTTGTTCCAACAATTAAAGAATAGCTAGCAGCTCAAGCTGATACACGAGACACTCTAATTGAAGAATTGAGACAACAAATTCAGCAACTTCAACAATGTTTAGAATGTTTCAAAGATCGAGGTAAAACTGTGCAACTAAAAATCTATGCTTCTTTATGGTGGGAAAATCTGAGGAAACAAAGGATACGGGAAGGTAGAAGTAAGATCGTGACTTGGGAAAAGATGAAACTAGAGCTTAAGAGGAAATATCTTTCGGACAACTATCGACAAGATATTTTTCTCAAACTACACAACTTTTGTCAAAATGAGCTTTCTATAGAAGACTACATTGCAGAATTCGATCATTTCATGCTGAAATGCGATATGGCTGAACAAGAAGAACAGATAATTGCACGTTTTCTTGAGGGTTTAAGACCTGAGATTTCAAACATTGTGCAATTACAACCATACTGGACTTATGGAGATGTTTGTAGACTTGCACTTAAGGTGGAGAATCAACCAAAGACAGCACGCAGCGATAATTCTCGATTCGTGACACGAGAGGGTTTTTCTAACCGGGGGAATACTTTCAACTCTAAGACCATTCCTCCTGCCAAACCTACTACAAGAACTTCTTTAAAATATGATGATGTCTCTGACCAAAAGAAGCAAAGCCATTCCTCCAACACCAATTCTCTCCAATGTTTCAAATGCCAAGGATATGGACATATTGCTTCTGAATGCCCAAATCGCAGGATTATGACACTTGTTGAAGAAGAAGACGAAGAAGAGATGAAGAACAACCATGCAGAACCTAAGGAAGACAATAACGATATAACTTATGAGGATGAAGGTGAAACTCTCATCCTTCATAAAGTTTTAAGTGCTGCCTATGAAGAAGAAGAAGAAAATTGGTTGCGAAAAAATATCTTTCATACTAGGTGTACTTCTCATGGCAAGGTGTGTATTGCCATAATTGATGGGGGTAGTTTTGAAAATGTGGCTTTTGCACAAATGATAGAAAAATTGGGCCTAAAGACAGTGATGCATCGTCAACCATACAAGCTTTTTTGGCTCAAAAAGGGAAATAAAATTAACATAAATCAACGCTACCTGGTATCTTTTTCTATTGGAAAAAACTATAAAGATGAAGTTTGGTGTGATGTTGTTCCAATGGATGCTTGTCATTTACTTCTTGGTTGTCCATGGCAATATGATTGAAAAATTATTCATAATGGCCATAAAAACACTTATTCCTTTGTCAAGGATGGTGTTAAAGTCATTTTGGATCCTTCTAAGATGATCAATGTTCCTAAGCCTTTTAAAGGGGAGGGAAATAATTTCTTGACTCTTTCTGAATGTAAGAGAGAATTTTTAAATGTTGATGAAGCCTTTGCTCTTGTGGTGTTTGAAGAAAACAATGATAGTCCTGAGCCACCTTTTATAATAAAGAAGCTACTTCAAGAATTTCATGATGTAGTACCAGATGAGATACCACCAGGATTGCCTTTCATGAGAGACATTCAACATGGCATTGATCTTATTTTAGGAGCTATTCTACTAAACAAAGCAGCCTACAGAATGAGTCTTAAGGAGCATGCTGAACTTCAAAGTCAAGTAAATGATCTTTTGTCCAAAATCTTAATTGAAGAAAGTAAGAGCCCTTGTGTTGTTCCTGCTCTCATTGTGCCCAAGAAGGATGGTTCTTTTCGCATGTGTGTGGATAATAGAGCTGTCAACAAAATTACCATTGATTATCGCTTCCCAATTCCTCGACTTGATGATCTTCTTAACCAACTGTATAGAGCTTGTATTTTCTCCAAGATTGATCTACGGAGTAGATACCATCAAATAAGAATGAAACCAAATGACGAATAGAAGACAGCATTCAAGACAAGAGATGGGCTTTATGAATAGAAGGTCATGCCTTTTGGACTTTCAAATGCTTCCAGTACTTTCATGCGTTGGATGAATCATGTTTTGAAGCCCTACATTGGAAGATTCGTTGTTGTCTACTTTGATAACATTCTTGTGTATAGCAAAGATGAGGAACAACACTTGGATCACCTTCACCAACTTTTCAACACTTTGAGGAAACAGAAGCTTTATGTCAACCTAAAGAAATATGAGTTCTTCTCAGATTCCCTTATCTTTCTAGGCTATATAGTCCCTAAAGATGGAATCAAAATGGATCCTAGTAAGGTGGAAGCTATTTTGAATTGGCCTATTCTTCAAACTCTTCATGATGTTCGAAGCTTTCATAGATTAGCTTCATTTTACCGACGTTTCATTAAAGGATTTAGTTCAATCATGGCACTAATCACTGAATGTTTAAATGGTGATTGCTTCAAGTGGACAAATGAAGCACAAAGGAGTTTTGACATCATCAAAGCAAAGGTAACCCAAGCCCCTATTCTTGCATTACCAAATTTTGACAAAGTGTTCGAGGTTGAGTGTGATGCATCAAATGTGGGAATTAGCGTTGTCCTTAGCCAAAAAGGTAAACCCATTGCTTTCTTCAGTGAAAAGTTGAGTGATTCACGCAAGAAGTATTCTACTTATGATAAAGAGTTCTATGCTATTTGTCGAGCTCTAGATCATTGGAGTCATTATCTTCTTCCAAAACCTTTTGTTCTTTATTCTGATCATGAAGCACTTATGTCACGCCCCAAACCCAAAAGATCTTACACACGACATCACTTACATTCATTCAATAGTACTTAAACATTCATTTTAATTTCTTTCAGAATTATAGTAATTGAATTATGACTGGGACAATTAGTAAACCGGAGATACGCAGAGTTTTCTCAGAGATTAACACTCTACTACGTCACCAGTAGCAACTTTATTACCGGAAGCCCAGAATATATTCATTGCAAATTCTTACTTAAAATCAATCCATTACTACACTTGGTGAAACTTAAACTAAATCCAACCACACACAATAAAATAATACATAAGTATTTATTCACTAGGGACAAATCAAATATCTTATCCCACGTGTCCCCAAATGAAACACTTAGCAACCTAACAACTTAGGGAACCCAAGGAACAGCAGAAGCCTTGCCAAATCCGCTAAGCACACATGTACCTTATTTACCTGAAATCACCATAAACTATAATGAGTATAAAACTCAGTAAGCATACTAGTTTTTCATATATCAAATACAAATACATATATGTACACAATGCATATGTATGATATGCTGTGATCAATCAAAATCATAATCTTATCAAATCACATATCATGTAAGCGCTTACACATTCTTTCAAAACACATAATAGGAATACCATTACTCGACTACTACTTAGTAGGACTTACATATCACATATCACATAATGAGCCAAATGTCACTCGTAGGTGACATACCGTATGAGAGGAATAGTACAAGTGAGGTCTTTAAATCACACATATATAACGCTTATGCCCGAAGGTAAAAGCCAAACCCTCACCCTGATCATCGGTGAGTCCTCTCACATGTACCAATACGCCACCACACGAATGTGATGACTCACACTTCCTTTAGGTACCAATAGGATCCTCCCTACATACGGAACACATAACATATACCAATCCCGAAGGAAAGGCCACACATACAGGCTCCACAAATCACATAAAATGCCTACTAAGTTAACAGTGAGTTCAAGTACCCTCAAATCACAAAATATTTCTCATGGACATATTACACTTCAAAAGATTCTTTGTTAAACGCATCTTATTTTGGAAAGCTCACTTTCAAAAACACATGTATGTCCATGCTCAATGTCAATGCTCACATTCATAAACATTTATTCACATTTCATATCAAAATATACTTTGACATATCATAAACATATTCTTAACCCCATTTACAAAATCATACAAAACAATTATTATGTTTATTGTGATTCCAGTAGTAAGTCTAGTATACTTACCTCTTAACACTTTCAGCTACAAGGCTTAGATCTCCTTAACCTATCAATGGAGATTAATCCTTTCATAAGCCTCACAATTCACACAAAATACTTTAAATAGCTTACAAAATTATACACAATGCATTTATCACATCAAATTGGTCTAAATATTTGGTTTCTCAAAACCTGTCATTCTGACCACTTACACTTAACAAAAATTTCTAATACATCAAATGATGTCCAATTACTCCAAAATCAGAATATACCATTCTTGACTCATATATCCTTCTTATATATGAATATTATATCAAATTTCCTACACAATCCATTCCATACACACCATCGAATCCAAACTACAAGCCTGACAGGATCAAGATACTTACTGAACAGTATTCAATCTCCCAATTCTATAAAATCATATACTAACTCAAAAATTATAAAACTACCACATAATTACTCTTAACACATATCTCAGTCCATGATAAATATTTCACTTCCAAATCACTGCCAAAAGTATTTTAAAACTATTTTATTCTATAACTTTAAAAATCTGTTAATCAAATATTGCAATGAGCTGATACACTTTAGAAATTCATAACACTTCAACCACATTGATCCAAATTCTCAATTCCGAGTATATCATATTAGACATATAAAATTATCATATTCCACAAATTCATAATTTTTAAAGATCATTCAGCCGGTCAAAAATTATTTTCCACTGTATCATACTGTTTACACAGGAAATTTCCAGAATTCCAGGGTCATTTTGGTAAATTCACTACAAATTCAATTTCCGAGATTTTCAGTCGATTCAAAGTCTCAGATGATCCTAAACATGTCTAATTTCATATACTCAAAATTCAAAACCAGAATCGAATCACAACAATTTATAAAATTCCTAGATCAAGAGGTTATCCAGCAGAAATTCCATAATTCATCATGATTTATCAAACTATCTTATAGATCATCATCAATTCTCACAACATCAAACGAAATACACATCAAATCCTTAATTATACATATTTCCAGAAATCAAAACTTAAAGAAATTAACTTAATTAACACCAATAAATTGATAATTAGTTGTGATATACCTCTAAAGATCCAAAATTCTCATTTTCTTCTTCTTTTTCTTCTTCTTCTTCTCTTTCTCTCTCCTTTATTTCTCTCTTCTCTCTCTAAAAATGGGTAGCTCGACCAAAATGAGAGAATTAGGGTTTTTAAAAGTGTATTTTTATACTAAGTGGTTAATTTTTGGTATTTACGAATTCACCCCCAAAACTTTCAAAGTATAACAATTTGGTCCCTAAAATAATTCCAAAGTCTTGCAAATAAACCCAATACTAATAGTATATCCTTAACCTATAAAAACACTACTAATAACAATATATATATCAAGGATCACCCACATACAAATAAAATACGTATATTTATATATATAAATATACATATTCTTACCGGTTATGGATACTGGTTACTACAATTCTCCCCTCCTTATAAGAATTTCGTCCTCGAAATTCATAACTTAAGCACATAGATGAGGATACTTAGATCTCATTTCTTCTTCTCATTCTCAATTTGCCTTTTCAACCGTATGGTTTATTCATAAAACATTTACTAAACAATCTTCTTGGTATATAAGATTTGCTCCTAGCTTAGTCTGTGAGAGGAGTACGAAACATTCATCCATAAAATAAACACATGACACACATTATGGACTTATAAAATTATACACATATAATTGTTAATCTTTTCTCCCATTCGTTCAATATTTAATAGGCATCTATACACTTCACCTTTTATTCATTAAAGAATAACATAGATGTAGAATACTCATACTAATCTCTTAAATAAAATTTTTAACTCTTCTGAAAATTTTAATCCTTTCAACATATACTCATACGTCATAATATCATTCACTTCTTTGATATCATTCTAAAAAAATGTAGCATTTCTACGCAACTAAGTTGTCATTCAAATCAAAATATTGAAGGCATTATCTTAAATGATCAAAAATCAACTTCAATAAAATAAAATAAAAACCTTTAGTTCAATTGATTCTCAAACTATAGATCTCAACATTATATCTCTTACTCTAAATCTTTAAAAAAAATAGTCCACCTTATTGGACATCATTTTCTCATTGAGACTGACATGTCTGCTTTTTCTAATATGCTCGATTTCAAATAGAAAAGATTCCACTAGCACAATTACTGCGATGGCAAATATGATTCTTTTAACTATTTCTTTAACGTCATCCACGTAAAAGGAAAGGACAAAACGATTATTGATTTTCTTTCATAAAACTCTATAAATAGCCTAAACCTCATAATCACTTTTCTAGCAATAAATAAAACCAACCTTCTTACCATCTTCATAATGAATCCCATTATCATAACTCCTCCTGTTCCTTTTTCTCCACCACAATTTCCAGACCTAATCAAAACCAGAACACTCCATTCCCGTGCCAAAGAATTCATCAGACACTACGCCATCTTAGCAGTCCAAGAACACGGCCTCACAGTTCTTGGTGGCCCTTTGTTCAACTTAGAATACCCTTTCTTTCACCTGCACTCTTTTTTCCCATTTTCCCAATGGTCCAAACCTGTCCTTTACTTGTTATGGTACCTGTTGGATCTGTATACAATCGCCATGGAATTCCCATTACTTAGAACCCTCCAAAAATTAGAAAAATGTGATGAAGATCATCCAGCCCTGATTTTTCTCCAATGGTTTTACCCAAAGACATGGTGGATAACTAAATTTCAATACATGATTGCAAACAACACAAATGCTGCAGTCCCCAGACAACATCTTTGGTCAGTCTTACTTCTCCAACGGAAGGGTATGATTATTTCAGATCACGAGATTCATTATTACCCCACTGTTAAGGATTACTTCACATTTACCCTTTCACTAAAGGGATCAATTAAGCTCTGGCCTGAAGAAGTAATTCAGCAAAAGAGAGAACTTGAAAGAATTCTTACTCAGGAAAATCAAATAATTCCTCCGTCTGTTTGGATCTCCCCAGAAGATGCTGCACCTTGGGAACAAGTTGAAGCTGACTTTACAGAAGACCTGAATTTTTCCAATATACTCAAATTCCAACAAAGACAAAAATATCATCTTTCACATCTCAGAAATACAGATTACTCTACTCATCATCACCATATCCCAAACATGACTTATTATGCCAGATACAGACAAGCAATGGATAACCTTCACCAATGGCCTCAGCTAATTGTCCCGACAGAACCTACCCAATCTCAGCCAGTTGTCCCGACAGAACCTGACCAACACCAACCCAATCTTGACTTATCCCTCTTTCAAGACTCTCAACCTTATCTAACCGACACTCAAATCCAAGAAGAATCCAGCACATCCCTATTCCAGACCAGCTCACCTGCAGAAGATCAAGATATGGTAGACCCACCTTCCACTCAGCCAGAGCCCTCATTCAATGTATGGGAACAACAACTCCATAAGTTTCTCTCTCACGGATACGACACAGATGAAAGCGACCAGGGAGACTCATTTTAACCTACATTGCTGTTTCTGTTTTTCACAGAAACTAGATCCGTGTTGTTCTATCACATCAAAGAGAGACTGACTACTGCTTTATCTTTATGTCAAGTGTGCTTTATCTTTCTTCATATCTGCTTTTAATCTATCGGCCAAAAATTAATGTTAAGACCACAAAATCTTTGTAATTAATAAAGTTAATTTGGCCTCATGTCCAAAGTCCAATTGTTAGCTCAAAAAGTCTTCAAGTCATTGATGTATTGTCGACCATTAGTGCCAAAATGGCTAAGTCCCTAAATCCATGAAATAGGCCTTTATTGACTTTTCTTAATTATCTTACCTAACTTATCACACTTCCGACACAATTTTTATCACACTTACATATCAACATATATTTATTCAAGATTTTGCGACCTATTGTCCCTTATAAAATGATAAAGTAAAACTCATTCTTTTTTTTTTTTTTTGTTTTACCTCACAAGAATCGAGAAAAATATATACATGAACATACTTACACATATGCTCCACAGCTATTATCAATTTGTTTCTCTATAAATACATTATTATTGCATCCTTATATAAACTCAAAAATATTCAAAGATTAGGGTGAGCATAACAATGGAGGAAACCTCAGCTCGTCGATTCACAAAAATTTGTGTCTTTTGTGGATCCAACCCTGGGAATACTGAAGAGTTTACAAAAGTTGCAGAAAATCTTGGTAAGGTATTAGCTGAGCAAAATATACATTTAGTATATGGAGGAGGTAACCGAGGGTTAATGGGGTCTGTGGCAAAAGCTGCACATAATAAAGGTAGTCGAGTTTTGGGTATCATTCCAAAACCTCTAGCTATTGAAAATATTGTAGGAAAAACAGTTGGGGATGAGTTACAAGTCTCATCTATGCACGAGCGAATGGCTCAAATGCTTAGGCATGCAGATGCTTTCATAGCTCTACCAGGAGGTTTCGGGACCTTGGAGGAAATTTTTCAAATTGTCTCATGGGCACAATTACAAATCCACCAAAAACCCATTGGTTTGTTAAATGTTAATGGCTTTTACGACGGGTTGATATCTTTTCTTGACTATGCAGCGGGAACACAATTCATCCCACTTCTAGCACGACGGATTCTTATTTCAGCTCCAACTGTTGATCAACTAATTGATCAATTACAGTCTTTTATTCCTCTGTCTAATCCAACATTGCATCAGTTAGATTGGTCTACTCATGACAATCAAAAGAAGCGCAAAATAGACTTAAATCTCACTCCGTAGCCTCTACTGTATTTTTGTTGCTGCTATTGTTGTTGTTTTCCTTTTCAATAAAAGTTGTTTCAATTGATGTCTTCAATACTCTACTTCTCTATATTTTGTCATTGAGAAAATTATCTCAATTTACTCTATGACATGCAAATTATCATTATAAGATATTCAACATCACTCTTACTAAGCATATGAGTCATAACTAAAAAAAAAAAAAAAAATCTAAATAGTAACATTAAGATCCACAAGGTACCATTATCCATAACAACAACAATCTTAGCAGCTCTTGGATAATGTGTCATCTTCACAATATCATACAAAATTTAAGGAATATGTCAAACTTTTACACAACAAAGCTACAAATACAATCCTAAGGATTTGGCATCTGCTCGGTTCCCTTGACTCGACACTTAAAAGTCTACAGAATCATATCTTAGCTCTGATACCAATAAAAGCTGTCACGCCCCAAACCCAAAAGATCTTACACACGACATCACTTACATTCATTCAATAGTACTTAAACATTCATTTTAATTTCTTTCAGAATTATAGTAATTGAATTATGACTGGGACAATTAGTAAACCGGAGATACGCAGAGTTTTCTCAGAGATTAACACTCTACTACGTCACCAGTAGCAACTTTATTACCGGAAGCCCAGAATATATTCATTGCAAATTCTTACTTAAAATCAATCCATTACTACACTTGGTGAAACTTAAACTAAATCCAACCACACACAATAAAATAATACATAAGTATTTATTCACTAGGGACAAATCAAATATCTTATCCCACGTGTCCCCAAATGAAACACTTAGCAACCTAACAACTTAGGGAACCCAAGGAACAGCAGAAGCCTTGCCAAATCCGCTAAGCACACATGTACCTTATTTACCTGAAATCACCATAAACTATAATGAGTATAAAACTCAGTAAGCATACTAGTTTTTCATATATCAAATACAAATACATATATGTACACAATGCATATGTATGATATGCTGTGATCAATCAAAATCATAATCTTATCAAATCACATATCATGTAAGCGCTTACACATTCTTTCAAAACACATAATAGGAATACCATTACTCGACTACTACTTAGTAGGACTTACATATCACATATCACATAATGAGCCAAATGTCACTCGTAGGTGACATACCGTATGAGAGGAATAGTACAAGTGAGGTCTTTAAATCACACATATATAACGCTTATGCCCGAAGGTAAAAGCCAAACCCTCACCCTGATCATCGGTGAGTCCTCTCACATGTACCAATACGCCACTCACACTTCCTTTAGGTACCAATAGGATCCTCCCTACATACGGAACACATAACATATACCAATCCCGAAGGAAAGGCCACACATACAGGCTCCACAAATCACATAAAATGCCTACTAAGTTAACAGTGAGTTCAAGTACCCTCAAATCACAAAATATTTCTCATGGACATATTACACTTCAAAAGATTCTTTGTTAAACGCATCTTATTTTGGAAAGCTCACTTTCAAAAACACATGTATGTCCATGCTCAATGTCAATGCTCACATTCATAAACATTTATTCACATTTCATATCAAAATATACTTTGACATATCATAAACATATTCTTAACCCCATTTACAAAATCATACAAAACAATTATTATGTTTATTGTGATTCCAGTAGTAAGTCTAGTATACTTACCTCTTAACACTTTCAGCTACAAGGCTTAGATCTCCTTAACCTATCAATGGAGATTAATCCTTTCATAAGCCTCACAATTCACACAAAATACTTTAAATAGCTTACAAAATTATACACAATGCATTTATCACATCAAATTGGTCTAAATATTTGGTTTCTCAAAACCTGTCATTCTGACCACTTACACTTAACAAAAATTTCTAATACATCAAATGATGTCCAATTACTCCAAAATCAGAATATACCATTCTTGACTCATATATCCTTCTTATATATGAATATTATATCAAATTTCCTACACAATCCATTCCATACACACCATCGAATCCAAACTACAAGCCTGACAGGATCAAGATACTTACTGAACAGTATTCAATCTCCCAATTCTATAAAATCATATACTAACTCAAAAATTATAAAACTACCACATAATTACTCTTAACACATATCTCAGTCCATGATAAATATTTCACTTCCAAATCACTGCCAAAAGTATTTTAAAACTATTTTATTCTATAACTTTAAAAATCTGTTAATCAAATATTGCAATGAGCTGATACACTTTAGAAATTCATAACACTTCAACCACATTGATCCAAATTCTCAATTCCGAGTATATCATATTAGACATATAAAATTATCATATTCCACAAATTCATAATTTTTAAAGATCATTCAGCCGGTCAAAAATTATTTTCCACTGTATCATACTGTTTACACAGGAAATTTCCAGAATTCCAGGGTCATTTTGGTAAATTCACTACAAATTCAATTTCCGAGATTTTCAGTCGATTCAAAGTCTCAGATGATCCTAAACATGTCTAATTTCATATACTCAAAATTCAAAACCAGAATCGAATCACAACAATTTATAAAATTCCTAGATCAAGAGGTTATCCAGCAGAAATTCCATAATTCATCATGATTTATCAAACTATCTTATAGATCATCATCAATTCTCACAACATCAAACGAAATACACATCAAATCCTTAATTATACATATTTCCAGAAATCAAAACTTAAAGAAATTAACTTAATTAACACCAATAAATTGATAATTAGTTGTGATATACCTCTAAAGATCCAAAATTCTCATTTTCTTCTTCTTTTTCTTCTTCTTCTTCTCTTTCTCTCTCCTTTATTTCTCTCTTCTCTCTCTAAAAATGGGTAGCTCGACCAAAATGAGAGAATTAGGGTTTTTAAAAGTGTATTTTTATACTAAGTGGTTAATTTTTGGTATTTACGAATTCACCCCCAAAACTTTCAAAGTATAACAATTTGGTCCCTAAAATAATTCCAAAGTCTTGCAAATAAACCCAATACTAATAGTATATCCTTAACCTATAAAAACACTACTAATAACAATATATATATCAAGGATCACCCACATACAAATAAAATACGTATATTTATATATATAAATATACATATTCTTACCGGTTATGGATACTGGTTACTACAATTCTCCCCTCCTTATAAGAATTTCGTCCTCGAAATTCATAACTTAAGCACATAGATGAGGATACTTAGATCTCATTTCTTCTTCTCATTCTCAATTTGCCTTTTCAACCGTATGGTTTATTCATAAAACATTTACTAAACAATCTTCTTGGTATATAAGATTTGCTCCTAGCTTAGTCTGTGAGAGGAGTACGAAACATTCATCCATAAAATAAACACATGACACACATTATGGACTTATAAAATTATACACATATAATTGTTAATCTTTTCTCCCATTCGTTCAATATTTAATAGGCATCTATACACTTCACCTTTTATTCATTAAAGAATAACATAGATGTAGAATACTCATACTAATCTCTTAAATAAAATTTTTAACTCTTCTGAAAATTTTAATCCTTTCAACATATACTCATACGTCATAATATCATTCACTTCTTTGATATCATTCTAAAAAAATGTAGCATTTCTACGCAACTAAGTTGTCATTCAAATCAAAATATTGAAGGCATTATCTTAAATGATCAAAAATCAACTTCAATAAAATAAAATAAAAACCTTTAGTTCAATTGATTCTCAAACTATAGATCTCAACATTATATCTCTTACTCTAAATCTTTAAAAAAAATAGTCCACCTTATTGGACATCATTTTCTCATTGAGACTGACATGTCTGCTTTTTCTAATATGCTCGATTTCAAATAGAAAAGATTCCACTAGCACAATTACTGCGATGGCAAATATGATTCTTTTAACTATTTCTTTAACGTCATCCACGTAAAAGGAAAGGACAAAACGATTATTGATTTTCTTTCATAAAACTCTATAAATAGCCTAAACCTCATAATCACTTTTCTAGCAATAAATAAAACCAACCTTCTTACCATCTTCATAATGAATCCCATTATCATAACTCCTCCTGTTCCTTTTTCTCCACCACAATTTCCAGACCTAATCAAAACCAGAACACTCCATTCCCGTGCCAAAGAATTCATCAGACACTACGCCATCTTAGCAGTCCAAGAACACGGCCTCACAGTTCTTGGTGGCCCTTTGTTCAACTTAGAATACCCTTTCTTTCACCTGCACTCTTTTTTCCCATTTTCCCAATGGTCCAAACCTGTCCTTTACTTGTTATGGTACCTGTTGGATCTGTATACAATCGCCATGGAATTCCCATTACTTAGAACCCTCCAAAAATTAGAAAAATGTGATGAAGATCATCCAGCCCTGATTTTTCTCCAATGGTTTTACCCAAAGACATGGTGGATAACTAAATTTCAATACATGATTGCAAACAACACAAATGCTGCAGTCCCCAGACAACATCTTTGGTCAGTCTTACTTCTCCAACGGAAGGGTATGATTATTTCAGATCACGAGATTCATTATTACCCCACTGTTAAGGATTACTTCACATTTACCCTTTCACTAAAGGGATCAATTAAGCTCTGGCCTGAAGAAGTAATTCAGCAAAAGAGAGAACTTGAAAGAATTCTTACTCAGGAAAATCAAATAATTCCTCCGTCTGTTTGGATCTCCCCAGAAGATGCTGCACCTTGGGAACAAGTTGAAGCTGACTTTACAGAAGACCTGAATTTTTCCAATATACTCAAATTCCAACAAAGACAAAAATATCATCTTTCACATCTCAGAAATACAGATTACTCTACTCATCATCACCATATCCCAAACATGACTTATTATGCCAGATACAGACAAGCTTAAGTTCATAAATAGTCATGCTCATTGGGTTTAATTCCTTCAATCCTTCAACTTCACCATTAAGCACAAATCTGAAGTTCAAAATGTGGTGGCTGATGCATTAAGTCAAAAATATTCCTTGTTGTCCTCTATGCAAGTGAAAGTTGTAGGCTTTGAGATAGTGAAGGAACTCTACAAAGATGATGCTTATTTTGGAAAAACCACATAAAACTACAAGCATGGCTCTTTTCAACATTTTCTGTTGCATGATGGGTATCTTTTTAAAGGCAACCGCTTGTGTATTCTTCAATGTTCTCTTCGAGAGTCTATTATCAAAGAATCTCATGATGGCGGACTTGGCGGACATTTTGGGAGAGACAAGACTTTGGCATGGATACAAGAAAAATTTTATTGGCCAAAGATGAAGAAGAATATTCAGAGGTATGTGGATAGGTGTAAAATCTGTCATGTGGCTAAGAGTCATGGCCAAAATACTGGTTTGTACACTCCATTTCCTGTTCCTACAACGCCTTGGAAAGATGTTAGCATGGATTTTGTTGTGGGATTATCAAGAACTCAAAGAAATAAAGATTCTGTCATGGTGGTAGTGGATCATTTTTCTAAGATGGCGCACTTTGTTCCTTGCAACAAGACTCTTAATGCTTCCCATGTAGCTGACTTATATTTTTAAGAAATTGTGAAACTACATGGAATTCCTAAGACTATCGTCTCAGATCGTGATACTAAGTTCATGAGTCACTTTTGGCGCACTCTTTGGAGGAAACTTGGAACTCAACTTAACTTTAGTTCTTTCTATCATCCTCAAACTGATGGACAAACGGAAGTCACAAATCGCAGTTTGGGAAACCTTTTGATGTGTTATGTTGGAAAGAACATCCGTCAGTGGGATCTTATTTTGGCTCAAATTGAATTTGCTTACAATCGGACAAAATGCCAATCTATGGGTTATAGTCCGTTTGAAATTATTCATAGTCAGAATCCCACAAACCCATTGGATTTAGTCCCTTTTTCCATTACTCACCAATTTAGTGCAGATGCTGAAGAACGAGTGAAGAACATAAAAAAAATTGCATGAAGAAGTTAAGAAGAAAATATTGAAGCAAAACAAGAAGTACCAAAAGAGCGCCAATAAGCATCACAAGAAAATGGAATTTCAAGAAGGTGATTTAGTTTGGGTTCATCTCAGAAAAGAAAGGTTCCCTCGTGGCAAGTTTGCCAAACTCAAGCCGAGAGCTGATGGACCATTTAAGGTGATAAAACGAATTGGAGAAAATGCATACAAAATTGAGCTTCCAGAATCTTATAGTGTTTCTGATGTATTCAATGTTGCTGATCTATCTCCTTATAAAGATGATAAAGAAGTGGACTCGAGGTCGAGTCTTTTCCAACCATGGGAATTTGACACATAAGTGTCTGATCACATGGAGCTAAAAATAGAACTAAATGAATTTTAAGGGTAAATTTGAAATTTATCTAATACTGTTTTGGAAGAAATTTTTAGGTAATCTTTATACGACTAGAAAATTATATGTGTCTAGTTCTAAATCCTTTTTACAGCACATGAATATACGTTTTCTACAGTAAGTTGAATCCTAATAAATATAGGAAGGTCAGACAGTTATTAGGTGAGCCAAATCTTGACAACTTGCAAAAATTGAAGACTTTGCTGAATTAGAGCATATTATGTTTGAATTTTGATACTTCATTTATTGCATTAGTTGTATTTGTAGACTTTTGGTGTAAGGGTAGTTGTAAGTCTTAATTGTTGTCTTTTGAAATTTGTCAACTCCCAACCATCAAGTTTAAATGTTGTAATAAATGCTTTGCAGTAGGCCTCCCAAGAACTCTTTATAAATACCAAGAAGGATGAGAGGAGAGGGGCAGAGAGAGTGAATTTGAAATTACTTGTATGTGGGAGAGTTCTCTTATGAGAGTTTCTACATTTAACTCTGTATCTCTTGGGTGAATTTTTTAGAGTGGAGTTTGAGAGTTCTGTATCTCTTATAGGATTTTTTGGATAGTGAATTATTCTGTATCCCATTGTAATTCTCTTGAATGGTGAGCTTGGTTTTGTACCAATTTTACTTTATCAGTGTTTGAGTTTATTTCAATAAAAGTGAGTGTTTGTTTTTATTCTTCCAATCTTGTTGTATTCTTTTCTAAACACTTGAGCCTGCATCACTATATTTAATAAAAGCATAAATAATATTTTATAATAGAAGATGATAAACACATGAATATGGTAATGTGACATCATTAAATATTTCAAAAAAATGTATATAATAAATTGCAATTTTTCAATCATTATTAGTTATTATAGTGTCATTCATTTTATCATTATAACAATAAATTATAAGAATATTATTATGAATATCCTCGAGATAAGGTTTAATATCAATAAATTTTTCTAATTTGTGAAATAGACAATAATGAGTAACTATTAGAGAATATTATGTGGGATTTAACAAAATTTGTATTAGATCGCGTAAAAAGTCTAAATTACCTTTTTAGACATGAGAAAATAGTAAAATGACTATTTCACCTTTGCACAGCAAATAAGAGGCACCATTTTCTTAGAAAAAATTAATTTTTTAATTATAAATTTATAATATCCCCTTTTCTTTTAATTTCATTTTTTTATTAATAATATAATAATTTCAAAATAATTTTAAAAAATTAAAGAAAACACATGATAAAATGCATCCAAAAATTAATCAATAAATTACTAGGACTTATTAAAAAACGAAAAAAAAAATTCAATTAAACTTGTTTGCATAGAAAATAACATTGTAATACATCTAAAAAAAATTCAAAATAATTAATTACAAATTCAATCCTTTTGCATGCAAATTTTAGTAGCTAACACATGAAATTGATTACTTTTCCAACAATTGTAACAAAAAAACTCAATAGCTCCATCATCAAAAAATTTCAACAATACCAATAAACAATAATTCAAAAGCTACACAAAATTAATTTCTTATATTTTATCGGACTTCTCCAAATTTTGATTAAAATTTTTCAATATAAAGAAAATCAATCAAAAATTTTCAATATCACAACATTAACAACAATTACTAACAAAAAAAATACAAAACTGTTGAAGCGGAAGCAATCAAACAAGTAAAAAATTTCAAGTAATATAATACAAAAACAAGCAATCAAAAATTTAGAGAGAGAAAGGTAGGAGAAAGTATACAAAATTTACGTGGTTCAACACTTGCCTATGTCTACAGTGTATCAAGATCATACTCTCTTATTATTAAATCACAAAGAACTTACTCTCTTTTGTAAACAAGGAGTTTCTCTCACTAAGAATCACAAAGAATACTTAAATCACTTAAATATCACAAAAATCACAAAGATATATTTACAAGCCAATTGAGAGTCTTTATATAGGCTTTAGGACAACCTAAGTTAACCCTAAACGTATGAGAGTCATTTAAGGGAGTTCTGAAATAAGTGTGAAACGGAACAAAATCCTTTTTCCCGCACCAAGTGCCCCAGCGCCTACTCCTTGGTGCTGCGGCACTGGATGGCTATGTCGGTATTGGGCACCTAGTGCCTCAGCACCCATTCATTGTCTGAAGCGCTGCAGCGCCCATGCTTGGGCTGCTAGCATTCATCTTCGATCCTCACGCATCCAACGCACTTAAATTGCTCTTCAAATCATATCTTGATGATTTTTAATTAACCTTCTCACAAAAACACTAAAAATAATATTAAAATTAAAAAAGTTTATCAACACTAGTACACAAACAACAACAATAGTATCACTGAAAAATATTTTATATCTCATTACAAAGAGCAGCTATCATTCAATATAAATGCTAAAAATTTCACCAAGATTGTTCGATCGAGACTGCGCACAGTAACAATACAAAGCCGATGCAGCAACCAAGGCCAAGACTAAATATACTTTGTAAAAGCAATATTCAAGAAGGTGAGTCCTTGTCTCTTGTTCTAAGGGTTCGTTGGATTAAGGAAAAAAATCTCATCTGGTAGCCAAGAACTAGTTAGACAGTAGAGGACGAGGACTTGAATAAATGCGAAGATGGACGAATTAGTGCGACAAAGATACCTTGCAAAGAATTATTCGTTGAACCATGCTAATGATGTCACTAAAATAATTAAGATTCATGCTGAAAAGGCAGAGATTCTTTCATCTAAACTCACTTGATTGAAGGCTTTGCTTGATTCAAAGCGTAAGTTAAAGTCCATCGAGAATAAGGAGTTGGTATTGAAGCTTGATGGGAGATAAATTCTTTAAAGCAAGAGCTTGAGAAATCTAAAGTTGTTGAAGTAAAGTTGATAGAAAATAAAATTTTAGGATTTTTAAAAAGTGTTTGGATATGTAGATAAATATGTTTGGATACTAAGATAAGGGTGTTTGGATATATGAATAAAGTTGTTTGGATATAGTTGTTTCAATACAGAGGATAAGGGTGTTTCGACACGGGATAATGGGTGTTTGAATGATACAACATTAAAATAATGATACTATTTTTTCTCTGTTAACTTCTAAAAAATATTCTCTAACAGTTGGACATTACTCCTCATTTCATACATTAGTAGATTTTACTGATATTAGGCCTTACCTCGAGAGTAATTATTATTATATCCCTGTATTTTATCATCGCTAAAACTCACAAAAGATTTTACTACCATATATATAGCATTCTAATTATATTCAAATCATCTTAGACAATTAAATTAAGAATATAATAAAAATACTTCAAATAAAAAAAAAACCTTGAACCACATATATGTGTTAACTGATAGAAAATTAATTCTATAATAGCAGTATTTGCACTTGCATTATTAAAAATAATACTAATAAATTTTTTTTTATAATTTAAAATTATCTAAAAATATTAATAAAAAATTAAAATAATATTAGCTCTGTGTGGATGTTCCAATTCATAAAAAGAATTTTTGTCAAAAACTATTTATTATCAATATAATGTAATACAACATAAATATACCCTAAATCATTGGCACCCATCCCAATAAGAAGTAATAGTAACACACTCCTTTAAATATCTAATTTCATTGATTAGTTTTTATGTAGTTCAATGATATGCAATTAAAATATTATTTTTAATTGTATTTCTTGGAACACGAGAAAAGTTTATTTGAACATAACTTTTCATAAATTTCTCATATTTTTCACTTCAATCAATGAGAGAAGTTGTTCACTAATTGCAACATATCTAGCCAATCTAATATATATTCGCTGCTAATTATATATGAATCCAAGAGTATTTGCTCCATAGCACTTTGGGTAAGTTTAATTTTAAGTTTGCCCTTTTAGACCATATTCTATATATATGTTTCAACATGTCAATTCAAATACCTAGTTCCACCTATACTTTTTTCTTCCAAACCTTTAGCACAAAGCTTATGGATACCTTTTTTCTTATTTTTTTCTAAAAATTGTACAAGTCTTTAGTGTAAAATAATTCTAAACATTTGATGCTTGATATATTTTTTTATTTTTAATACTTTTAATATTTTCAATTGTAAAAACAGATTGACTACTAGAAATTTGTGATAGCATTGAAATATTTTTTTTTAAATTCATTAGGAATATTAAAAATTGTCATTGTATAAATAATAAATAATTATGTTAAGAATTAGAAGATGGATGAATGAAAATTAAAAATTAAAGAAATAATTAGAGAAATTTTAATTTTTCAAGTGGGTTGAAATAATTTAAGAGAAAATTAAAAAAAAAATTTGAAAATATTTAATTTAAATTGAGAGAGGTAAAGAGACTAAGAGTTCTTATAAAACGGCATCCGCAAGAGTCATTTTATAAGCACCCAATTTAGACCATTGATCAATGGTTAAATGGACCGTTGATCAACAATCATTTGAAAAAAAAAATAACAAAAGCTGTTATAAGTAGCACTATATATTTTATTTTATTTTAATTATATTTAAAAACAAATATGTCACGATTCATTGAGTCTGTCGTGTCAACACATGAGCCATGTTGGACAGCAACTTAAAATGTCATGCCTAAATCGGTGAGGCCTACTTGCCATGGATAATCCTTCTCATTTAAAACTCTCTCTTTGAGACTTAAATTATAAAATTTATAGAATAAATTATGAGCTTGACAATTCCAAAACCCCCTCGTGGGCAGCATTAAATAAATCAAGATTCTATTTCCATGTAATGCTTCCAATGAGTGAAAAATCAAAGATTTCACTTACAACAAGAATCGTGAATCAAATATTATAATATTGTCTATATTTATAATAATAATAATAAATAAATATTTCCCCTACTAGAATGAATATATACAGTGATAGAAACAGACTACCATACATTCAAATCAATGATACATTTTTTATATTTTATAATATCTTTTTTACTTTTTTAATTATATGTTTGTTTGTTATACATTTCAAATTGTTTATTATATTTTTTAAACTATAAATTATATTTTAAATTTTTTTAAAAATTTAAAAAAGCAAAGGTCATACTTCAAATTTATCAATTAAAAGACACTTCTACCTTAATAAGAGTTTTAATATTCAATTTTGTCTAAATTCGTCAATATTTTTATTAATTTGGACAAAAATAAGTCTCTAAATATAAAATTATTATTTTATCTCCATAACTAACTGAGTATTCACGTACTATTTATTTGGATAAAATATTATTTTACCATTCTATCCTTCAATTTGATAATAAAATTTGACGAATTTAAACAAAATTGAGTATTAAAAATTTCATTGAGATAAAAATATCATTTAAATCATAAGTTAAGGGTAAAAATGATATTTTCCAAACTTAAAATATAAAACAGAAATTTATAATATATAAAAAAAAGTTTTTTTTTTTAAAAAAAGAAAAGTACTATACATTAGTTGCACAATAAATAATTTACATTGTTAAGGTTATTGAGTTTTTTTAATAAAAAAAATAGTACTATGTTTATAAAGTTGGATACATACTTTTTATGCCAATTAATATATTACTAATAAATAATTATCACTTGTTAAGTAGTTGTTGATTTTTTAATTTTTATTATATTGTAATTATATAATATCAATTAATAATGAACATATTATTAAGATAAGTGCAATAATCTAGTAACCATTTTTGGTTTTAAGAAGAGCATTAATGAACAAAGGAGAAATTATAGGAATTTTGTTTTACTTTATTGTTTGATAGCACGATTATAGGGATTTGTCTAGTGTTTACTCTTTTTTGTTGGCATAATATTATGTACTAATACCCTAGTGGTTTATCTTGCATTGCAACACACAATGAATAAAACTTCATTTTAATTCTTTATTTCTCCATTATTTATATTTTACAAAATTCTTCACACATTTTATGATATATTAAATTTGTATCTCAACTATATTAAAGCATAACAATATTGTTTATAAAATATGAAAAGAAAAGTCCATGTGGATAGAAATAAAAGATAAATATCTATTTCTTAATAATCTGTTTCATGTTCAATGAATGAAAATAATCAACTCGTGATTCTATGAACATCTTTCTTCCTAGGAAAAATAGTGAGTTCATTAGTAATGTTAGTGACTTACAACAACCATTCAAATGCCATATTTCAGCTCATGTGACTTGTTCATAAAGAATATCAAAGATTCAAGATAAGCATATGATGGAGCATTGTCAAATATGGAAAGCAATTGCATGAATTTTCTGTGTAAAGGAAAAAATTGCAATTGCATCAATTTTCTATGTGAAGTAAAAAATTGATTGACTATTGTTCTTTTAAATATATTGAAGAAAATTGTCAAAGATCTCTAATTTCAAGAAGTTGAATAACATATTAAAAAAAAAAAAAAACTCTATTTGTATAAATTTCGATATAAATTCTTATTACACAAATTTAACGTGGTATGAGAGTAATGGATTAAAAAAATTAAATTAGTTATAAAAGATAACATGGAGTTGTATTATGATGACAAGTCAATTGATATTAAAAAAATAGTTTGTATAAGTGTCTGTAGATGTAGTATTATTCTAAAAAATTAAAAATTAAATTAATATGATAAAAAAATAAAAGAAATTTATTTTGCAATTCAGAATTTCAAAAAAAAACAAAACAAAAGACTTAATTGCATAATTTTATTTTATTTTTTTTAAATAAAAAGAAAGATAAGTGAGAAAAAAACATAAAATTGGAAAGAAATAGATAGAAATAAGTGGGCAAAGTGGAAAATCAAAATGAATGGAAGTTCAAAAGATAATGATTATGAAAATGATATAACACCTTCCTAATTTGGTCAAAATCACGAGCTTGGAAAAATTGCACCAAATTGAATAAATAGATCAAATAATTTTAATGTGGCCAGCTATAATATATAGTGACACTAAGTGTGTCACTAGCTTTCGCTACATGGAACATAACAATGATTGAAAAGTTTTGGTCACAAATTTCCAATAGATAATTTTAAAGTAGGAGCACCCTCATAATTTTTTCTTGCATTTTCTTGACCAATAACCTTTTCCCATGTTTGTTTTTAAGAAAATAATATAATATAATAAAATTCGACAATTAAGTATATATTGTTCACTCGTAAATTTTATATACATACTCTTTACTTTTATAAATTTATTTTTAAATTTTACATAAACATTTTTTTATTTAAAATTTATTTATTTATTTAATGATATAAAATATAATAATTTCTCTCTTTTTTTTATAAAGATTTCGCATTATTATGAATGTCAAATAATTTACATAATAAATTATAAATACGCTCTAATACTAATTATAACATCTCAATCTAATAACTAAATAAATATTATCTACTTTACACTTTATACTTTGCATCATTGATGCTAATAAATTTACTACTAAATTCACACAAGCTTCTTTCGTCTAAACCGCGTGCCCTTGCTTAACCCACGGGATGTGACACAAACTGATAGTGTTTCTCGCTCAGCACACAAATTGAACCCAAAATGTGGCAATGTATATGCAAGCAATTTTGGTTTTTTGTTGTTTGTCAATCGTCATGATAGCATATTTTTTGTTTTCAGAGAATGTTTGTATATTCCTTTCATAATTATAAAAATTTAGACTTTCTATTGGGTAAAATATTATATAAAAAATCATCGTCATGTCTCGATTAGATTACTCTATAGACTATAGATACGGTTTACGATGACAAGAATTATTTGAGAAAAGAACATTTAGATAAAAAAAAATTATAAAAAATAGGTAAAAATGAATAATTTTGAAAGTAAACTAGGGCCAGATTTTCTTTATCCTAATTATTTTTGAGTAATTATCAGATAACTCTCTTGAGGTTTTCTAACATCTATAGATAAAACATTTGTAAAAAAAAATTCCAAAATTCCCTTAGTTTAACAAGTTTAAGTCGCTGTTAATAAGGGCATTATAACAAAATAAAAATAAAATTCTAACTCACTCATATAAAATGTAATTTTCATCCAACTAAAACCATTATCAGCTCCTCTTAAACATGTTATATATCATTATTAATATATAAATCAACCCTAAACATATGTTAATAACACTCAGCATGAAGCTAGCTCCATCGAATAAGTCCAACATTTATGCACAACTATATTAACAAATTACCATAATGTTTAAGTAATGTGAAGCCACTAATAAATAGCTTGTAAATTACAAATTTTTATTATTATTTGCCTCTAATAAAATTTTGATTTGTCTTTTATTGTGATTAAATTAAGTTCAAATTTTTTTAATCATACATTTATAAATTTGCCTTCATTGATTAAAAAATATGGCTGCGTCTTTGTGTTTAAGCATCCACAAAATAGAGTTCATAGAAAAAAAAAACTAAAAATGTGCCATCAATCAAATTACCATGTTTAGTTAAGAGATTTGAAATAACCTGCAATTACAAACTTGTCCTTCATACAAATGGTCAATTAACGATTCCGTTACCTTGAGGGGTAGCAATGATAATTACAATAAATCTCTCATATATTTGTTATTAGTAAAACCTCATAATATCCCAACATTCATTACTCCATTACCCGGAAAGGCGCCATTTTTTTTTCATATATTTAATTGATCTATCTTGGCTTCACTCCTTAGCTCTCTCCGCCTCTGGCCAGTCTTGTTGTCCACATTAACTCTGGCCCAAGAATCATCTTTGACTCTTCTCCAATAATTTGTGTTTTGGGGTCTGTCTTCATATAGAACGAGCCCTTATATATTTCTATATATATAGGTAGAAAGTAAGACGTTTAACTTCACAAATATAAAACCTTAGAGCAAACCGATTTCAAGACGACCCAAAAAAAATGGAACCTTTTGATTTAACAAAGCATGTTTTGCTAACTTTCGTCACAAACTCATCTTCGTTGGTGTATTCAGGTAGTGATTTTGTTCTTAAACCCATTTTCTTACGTGGGTTTTCTGGTTCATTGCACTTAGTTTTGTTACTTGGGTTATTTGTATGGTGGGTTTGGAAGAAACTGAAAGTCGGTTTTGGTGACAGTGAAGGGTCAAAGGAGAGGCTTAAGAACAAAACGGTTTTGTGGTATAAGCTGACTCTGTTCTGTTGTTTAGGTGTTTCAGTGTTGAATCTTATATTTTGTTTGTTGAGTTACTTTTATTGGTGTAGAAATGGCTGGTCTGAGGAGAAACTGGTGAGCTTAGGGGATTTAATGCTTAGGACACTTGGTTGGGGGGTGCTTAGTGTTTATTTGTATACCCAATTCTTTAATCCAGGTGAACAAAGGTTCCCATTTTTATTGAGAGTTTGGTGGGGATTTTATATGTCTATTTCTTGTTACTGTCTTGTTATTGATATTGTTCTTTACAGGAAACATGTGTCTTTACCAATTCAGTATTTAGTATCTGATATTGTGTCTGTTATCACTGGATTGTTTTTCTGTTATGTGGGGTTTCTGAGGAAAAATGAGGGTGAAGATACCCGGCTTCAGGAACCCCTCTTGAATGGTGATTCTAGTGCAAATAATGGTGAAGTGTCATCAATCAAGTCCAAAGGGGCTGACAGTGTGACTCCTTATTCAAACGCTGGTCTATTTAGTCTTCTTACTTTCTCTTGGATGGGTTCTCTAATTGCACTTGGTAATAGGAAAACTATAGACCTTGAGGATGTTCCACAATTAGATAGCAGGGATAGTGTAAATGGGACGTTTCCAGTTTTTAGAAACAAACTTGAAACAGATGGTGGGGTGGGGAGTGTAACTGCACTAAAGTTGGCAAAGGCATTGTTCTTCTTTGCTTGGAAAGATATTCTCTTGACAGCAATATTTGCTTGTTTATACACATTGGCCTCTTATGTTGGCCCGTATCTCATTGACACCTTTGTTCAATATCTCTATGGGAAGAGGGAATTCAAACATGAAGGATATGTTCTGGTTTCTGCTTTTTTTGTGGCAAAGCTTGTAGAGTGCTTCTCGCAGAGGCACTGGTTCTTTCGGTTGCAGCAGGTTGGGCTAAGGATGCACTCCGTAGTTGTTGCAATGATCTACAATAAGGGTTTGATGCTTTCATGTCAGGCGAAGCAGAGACACACAAGTGGGGAAATCATTAATTTCATGACTGTTGATGCTGAGAGGATTGGTAACTTCAGTTGGTATATGCATGATCCATGGATGGTTCTCTTGCAAGTTGCTTTGGCGTTGTTGATCTTGTATAAGAATCTTGGGCTGGCATCAATTGCAGCCTTTTTTGCCACAGTACTTGTTATGTTGACAAACTTTCCTTTGGGAAGATTGCAAGAGAAGTTCCAAGACAAGCTGATGGAGTCAAAAGATGAAAGAATGAAGGCCACTTCTGAGATTTTAAGGAACATGAGAATTCTCAAGCTTCAGGGATGGGAAATGAAATTTCTGTCTAAGATTAAGAAGCTCAGAAAAAGTGAAGCTGGATGGTTGAAAAAATATGTTTACACCTCAGCCATGACCAGTTTTGTGTTTTGGGGTGCCCCCACTTTTGTGTCTGTAGTTACTTTTGGTGCATGTATGCTCTTGGGAATCCCACTGGAGTCGGGGAAGATCTTATCTGCGCTTGCAACCTTCAGGATTCTTCAAGAGCCAATCTATAGTCTTCCTGACACAATTTCTATTATAATTCAAACTAAGGTATCCCTTGATAGAATTGCCTCTTTCCTATGTCTTGAGGACTTGCAGCTTGATGCCATAGAAAAGCATCCCAGAGGTAGTTCCGATACAGCAGTTGAGATAGTTGATGGGAATTTTGCTTGGGATTTTTATTCCCCTAATCCAACACTGAAAGATATTAACTTGAAAGTATTCCATGGCATGAGGGTTGCAGTTTGTGGTACTGTTGGATCTGGCAAATCAAGCTTACTTTCCTGTATTTTGGGAGAAGTGCCCAAGAAATCTGGTACCCTTAAGTTGTGTGGTACAAAGGCCTACGTTGCTCAGTCACCTTGGATACAGAGTGGCAAGATTGAAGAGAACATTTTGTTTGGCAAGTCAATGGACAGAGAAAAGTATGACCGAGTACTTGAAGCATGTTCCCTAAAAAAGGACCTCGAAATCCTCTCATTTGGTGATCAGACAGTTATAGGCGAGAGGGGAATCAATTTGAGCGGGGGACAGAAGCAAAGAATACAGATTGCACGTGCTCTCTACCAAGATGCTGATATCTATCTATTTGACGATCCTTTTAGTGCTGTTGATGCCCATACAGGGTCTCACCTCTTTAAGGTAAGATCTATTCGTATCTCTAGTGGTATTACTTTTGATGGAGTCTACGCTTTATCTTCTTATATATCTATAAATACTGTTGTACTACTCAGAAATATGGGTTCCTGGTGTGGATTGTTTTAGGTGGCAATCCAAGTAATAGCATTGCATTGTTCCCATCATCCTCTTTTGACACTTATCTTTGCCTTGTGTTTGATTCGCAGGAAGTGTTGTTGGGCCTTTTGAGATCCAAAACAGTGATATATGTTACTCATCAAGTGGAGTTCTTACCTGCTGCTGATTTAATCTTGGTGAGCAGTTACATCTCATTTGTTTCTTGTTGACCGCATTTCCCTGGTTTTTTTATCCTTTAAAATTAACTTGTACCTGGATTTTTAGGTGATGAAAGATGGAAAGATTACACAAGCTGGAAGGTACGATGACATTCTGAATTCTGGAACTGACTTTATGGAACTCGTTGGTGCACACAAGCAAGCTTTATTAGAACTTGATTCCATAGGAGAGTCGGCTTCCAAAGAAATAAGTACGAGCAAAGAAGATGGTGGTGTGAGTGCTACTAGTGGGGTTAACAAAAAACAAGAAAATAAAGATGTTCAGAATGATAAAGTAGACAAAGTAGCAGGGTCAAAAGGGCAGCTTGTTCAAGAAGAAGAGAGAGAGAAGGGCAGAGTTGGGTTTTCAGTATACTGGAAATATATCACAACAGCATATGGAGGAGCTCTTGTGCCATTTATATTGTTGGCTCAGATTCTGTTTCAAATCCTTCAAATTGGCAGCAATTATTGGATGGCTTGGGCAACTCCAGTGTCAGAGGATGTAAAACCTGCTGTTCGGGGCTCTACACTGATAATTGTTTATGTAGCTATGGCTGTTGGAAGTTCTTTTTGCATCCTTGCAAGATCCACACTTCTTGTAACAGCTGGATACAAAACAGCTACTCGGCTTTTTAACAAAATGCATATGTGCCTATTCCGTGCCCCCATGTCCTTCTTTGATGCGACACCAAGTGGGAGAATTCTAAACAGGGTGAGTTAGTATCCTATCTAGTAGACTTCACAACTTATTCAAACATTGGTATATTATGGATTTAAATGACCTTCTGTTTGCTATTAATTAGTGCCTTGCTTTATCTTTGTCTCTTAATTTTCTGAAGAACAAAATAATGCTAAGGTGTTGTTATTTAATCTGATTTTGCTCTCACAGGCTTCTACAGACCAAAGTGCTGTTGATATGAACATTCCAACTCGATATGGGGCCGTTGCCTTCTCAACAATCCAGCTTCTAGGAATCATTGCAGTGATGTCTCAGGTTGCATGGCAGGTTTTTATAGTTTTTATCCCTGTGGTTGCAATCTGCTTCTGGTATCAGGTAATCTTTATGCTCTTTGCAACTTTTATAAGTTATGCCAACTGTGGCTTCACTCAGTAAATTTCATCATCTAATGCATTTATATTGCTTTTTTTATTTATTATTATCATTAGTTTTATTTCATTTCCTTCTTCTAATTATTTGATGCTCTAGATTATCCATCAAGTGCCAGCTGCTCATCATGACCAGTATTTTCAAATATCTTTTCCTTAGGAAATGAGCTTACTGCACTACATTTCACAAGAATTGTGCTGCTTATTATACCATGCAAGGCAGTTAATTTAAATCTATCCACGTTGTACTGTTGATTGAGAATGTACTTCTATTAAGACATTCTCATGTTGCAATCCAATCTAGATAACACTAGGCTTCTATCAAACATGCTTTCACAAGCCAATGTTTCAAATTACAGACAACCAAATATGATGCAGGCCTTAAGAAATCAATGACCCTGAGATTTCAGGATGTTTCAGTGTAAGAACTGAACTTCCCTCTCCAATATACCATAAGAAAGCATTTTTAAAGAAGGATGAAATATTTATAGCAATTGATAATGGAAATTCATCAGTTTTAGACATTCGGAGATTTCCCTATCTACTTACAGAGTTTTATTATATTGACCGTAAAACAGAGTCCATGTTAATGTGAGTGGCACTTATAATTTTTGTATTGCCTTATTTCTCTAAGTTGCAAATTTTTCAAAGAAATCAGTACATTGCAATTTTGTTGAGTTTCACTCTTTCTAACATTTTATATACAGTTTTATAGTGTACCCTTTTGGTTTGAAGTTTTCTCATGATTTTTTACAATGAACAGAAATATTACATACCTCCAGCACGAGAACTTTCACGGTTGGTTGGAGTATGCAAGGCCCCAGTGATACAACATTTTTCTGAAACCATTTCAGGGTCAGCAACTATCAGGAGCTTTGATCAAGAATCAAGGTTTCGAGATTCAAATATGAAACTAGTAGATGGATATTCTCGTCCCAAATTTCATATTTCTGGTTCAATGGAATGGCTGTGCATCCGCCTGGATATGTTGTCTTCTATTACATTTGCTTTCTCCTTGGTTTTCTTAATTTCTATCCCTGTGGGAGTCATTGATCCAGGTAAGTACTTCGACTATGTATCATTTAATATCTTTTCTATTGGCATTAACATTGAAGGACGATGAAGAAATTTACTTTTTCCTTTTTCTTTCCCCCCTTTCCTTCCCTGTAGCAATTGCGGGCTTAGCTGTGACCTATGGACTCAATCTAAATATGTTACAAACTAGGGTTATATGGAACCTTTGCCAGCTGGAGAACACAATTATATCAGTTGAGAGAATACTACAGTACAGTTCTATTCCTAGTGAGCCACCACTTGTGGTAGAATCAAGTCAGCCGGACCATTCCTGGCCATCACAGGGAGAAGTTGACCTTTGTGGTCTGCAGGTAATGTTACCTGTTTTATACGACAACAATTCTTATGTTTATGTCATGTTTACAAAATCAATGATTATGGGTGTTTTGTAGGTCCGTTATGCTCCACACCTGCCACTTGTGTTGCGAGGTCTCACATGCACTTTCCTTGGAGGGCTGAAAACCGGCATTGTAGGGAGAACAGGCAGTGGTAAATCAACTCTGATTCAGACACTGTTCCGGATTGTTGAACCTGCTGCTGGTCAGATTGTGATAGATGGAGTTGATATCTCACTGATTGGACTGCATGATTTGCGGTCAAGACTAAGCATCATTCCTCAGGATCCAACCATGTTTGAAGGGACTGTACGAAACAATCTGGACCCGCTTGAAGAATACAGAGATGAGGAAATTTGGGAGGTGGGTTCATCATAATTTGAGTGTAGAAAGAAGTTTTTGATAGCGCCCCCTTTTTTCCTAAATCCTACATTCCTTGTTTCTTGGACTCGATTATTGAAGATTTGGTTTGCTAAGATTTATTTAAATACTTTAGGCTTTGGATAAGTGCCAACTTGGAGATGAAGTCAGGAAGAAAGAAGGAAAGCTACATTCAAGAGGTCTGCCTTTTCTTATGTGCTTTTGAATTTTCTTTAGTAAGATTTTTCATAATTATGGAATAGAAGTCTAATTGTCTATGGTACAATGCAGTTACTGAGAATGGAGAGAATTGGAGTATGGGTCAGCGGCAGCTGGTATGTCTTGGACGTGTGCTGCTGAAGAGAAGTAAGGTCTTGGTGCTTGATGAAGCTACAGCATCTGTTGATACTGCAACTGATAATCTAATCCAGCAAACTCTTTGGAAACACTTTTCTGACTGCACTGTCATAACCATTGCACATCGGATAACTTCTGTTCTCGATAGTGATATGGTTCTGCTTCTAAGTCATGGTTAGTGTGGTCATATAATTTAATATTTTTCCTTCATATTCCATCACTACTAGTTTTACCGATTTCTCTATATTTTGGTATAGGGCTTATAGAGGAATATGATTCTCCAAGAAAGCTGCTGGAGGACAAGTCATCATCTTTTGCACGACTTGTAGCAGAGTACACACAGAGGTCCAATTCTAGTTTTGATTAGGCTGGTGGAAATTGGAAGCCATATGTTAGTAAAGCACAATTCAGCTAAGTTTCTCGATGATCATGATGAAAATTAAGTCTTATTGGTGCAATTTGACCATGCAATATATACCAATATCAGCGACCAAGTTACGCAAAATTTAGGATGCTTTATTTCAGATATTGTACGCTATTAGACTCATGATCTTTGATAATGTAATTATTCTGCATAATGCCTGCAAAAAAGCAAAAAACTTTGGCTTAAAAGTAATAGTTCATATTTTTACTTTGATATTTCCGTCCCTGGGAAAGAATTTTTACTGTTGTTTATGGCTGTGGAATCCAGTGTAAATGAATCTGAAATCAGAAACTTTTATAAACACTTTGCATGCGGTTCTGTCCAAATCCTTGCCATTGATTCTTTATTTATTTGAAAATAGTAAATTAATATAAAGCTGCTGATGGGGTAATGCGGAATCAGATAACAGAAAAGTCAGGAGTTTGCATCAACTTTACAATTTTTCATTCTCTGTTTTCACTAAATTGTTTTGTATACGACTTCATATCACCATTTCTTGGTTGACTTTATTTTCACAATCTCTGCATATTATCTAGTTAATAATAACAAAGTTTCTCCATGTACTTTTGCTTTCTCACACTTAAAATACCAAACTCTTATTTCACCAAACAATGATAAAAGTCTTGATAAAAAATTTCCAATATAAAAACCTTGTAGTGGAAGCATCCCATCAACTTTCCTTTGCATTTTGCGACCTGAATTTGGCTCCCATGAAACTAAAATAATGCCCATGGGTATTATCAGTTACCTCCCTTGTGAGGTTGTTCTTAATATCTGGGTAGAAAGAAAGCTTGTCTAAAATTTTAGAAATCTCCCTTATTTAAACGATAGTTAAGTTGCTCTTAGTTTTAAGGGGCATCTTATTACTTTTAAAAATATATTAGAAAGCCAACATAAAGATTTAACTCAACTCACATTCCACCTGCCTTGATATAGTCCTTCACTCAATAGAAAAAAATAAAACCTGTCGAATTGATTGGTTATTAGTTGGTTCAATTTAAAAATGGATTTGATTCTATTTATTTAGAATCGATTGATTTGGTTTTAATTAAATTTAGTTAAAGAAATTTAAAAATTAAAAATAAATAAATAAAATCAAATTGATTCGATTCTATCTTCAAAAATCAACCATTTTCCACTTTTAAGATATAATTTATTCAATTTTGAGTTGGTTCAAAATTAAACTGACGTATTGAAAATAAACAAAGCGGATGAACCTTTGCAACAACAATTGATATTTGTATTCAAATAAGATGGAGTTTATCTAAACTAAGAATGGATCAATTATCAAATCTTTGGTGAAAATTTGTTTTATTTATTTCTCTCCATAATCTATTATTAACAATTTCTTCTCATCTCTTTTTGCCTTAGAGAAAAATGCAATAAGATATTCACCACTTATCTCAAACGGAAGAAAAAGAAAGAGTTAAATTATTTATTCACAACATATTTCCTATGATAATTGGGTAACATAGTTCATTCGATTACTACAAGGACGAACCTAATCCGGAATATGAACCATAAAAGAAAATACTTATATAACTGTTCAGAATTTACAAATCATTCCGATTATTGGTCAAAATTTCTTTGAATATATCAAAGACTTCAACAAAATATTCGACTTTTTAATAAAAATATATTCGCTCAATAAGAACTCTAGAGGTGGTTCATGGATTGGGGTCAACAAACACTTGACCTGAATGAACTTAAATGTATATATGATCTTGATAGTTTCAATAAATTTTTAATTATATATTTAGTTTTAGTATAATTGTGGTATATTCTATTAGTAAAAGAAACTACTTTTTATTAATTATATTTTATTTACACTTTGTGTGTTTATTTATAAAGTACTATTCTAAATAGCAACATCATTTACTACTTGAATACTTAACGCCATTTTTTTTTATAAATTTTGAATAATATTAAAATTGTAAATTAACTAATATTAACTAATATTGTTTATATAATAGGAGTAATATCATTCACTAAATTATATAATATATATATAATTAATTAAATAAATTATGTAACTCATTATATGATAAAATTTTAAATATATAATAATATTTTATAATATATTATAAAATATAAAAATTATAAATTTATTAAATAATAATATATAATAGTATTACTCAATGAGTTATTTAATTTATTAAATTAATTATATATATATATATAAATTACTGACATCTAAAAAATAATTGCAATTTTGAATAAATAATTTTGTCCTCCACATTACTGGAGTCAACTAACAATTTTGTTATCTTGTGGGGGTCTAATAGATAATCAAAATAATCTTCCACTCTGTTATTATGAAACACTTAGGGGGGTATTTGTTGAGATCGCGTATATTAATGTACAAACAAAATTGCACCTGCAATGGAGCTTCTTTTCTGTTCCGAGCCTTCTATTTATCTCGCCAGAACAGGATGCATTTTACTCTTAAATCTTAATAACTTGTCTTGTCCTCGGTGCTCTCAGCCTCTGAAGTCTTGTTCTACAAGTTAACTCTGCCCCGAGGAGTCAACTTTGACTACTGTCCATTTTCTTTATTGTTTATTGTAGAGATTAACACGCAGCAGAATACGTAGAGAATACAAACAATGAAGTAATTTAAAACAATCCAAGCAAGAACAACAAATTAAATTATAGAGCTAAGTATTGACAATAGAGAAAAGTAGAAATATACCATACCAAGACACAAAATACGTGATTCAGCAAATTGCTTACGTCCACGGTGGATCAAGGATCCAAGTCTCTCTTATTCTTTGTTTGATTACAAGAGAATTGATCTTACAAGATCAAGGAATGATACAAATAGAATTTTGGAGCTCTAGAGTTTTTTGTAAAGAGTTTTGAATGTGTTTCTCATCCACATAACCCTAGGCATAATGGGGTATTTATATGAAGTCTAAAATACCCACAAAAACGGAAAGAAAAAGCCTAAATTCGGAATTTTCAGATTGTGAACAGTGAACAGTGGCTTGTGAACAGTGCAGCGCCGCGGCATTGACATACTAGAACCAATGCTTCCGCTAGCGCTTTCAATGCCGTGGCGCTCACACCTGGGAATTTTTTCCTGTTTTCTTCTGCAATTTTTTTAACTGTTCCATTAGAATTCCACCTCTTCCACACATGCTTCCGGCTCCAAAATAATTATGACATGTTCCCGAATTTGTTCCAAACATTGCCAACATCATAAACATGATTTTGGATCACAAATTCCACAAATCCCCTCCTTGATACAAAATCACTCCAACAACACCAAGAGAGCAAACAAGGATCCATCCTCCACATCACAACCTTAATTGTAAGTTGTGATCCCAGTTAAGTCCATACACAACTTGAACTTAACTGAGGGCAGCGGCTTAGTCAACATATCAGCAGGATTCTCCGACGTCGGAATTTTACACAGACTAATAATGCCACTCTGCACAGTATCCCGAATGAAATGCATCCTAACATCAATGTGTTTCGATCTTTCATGAAACACCTGATGTTTGCTTAGATGTATGGCACTTTGGCTATCACAATATACTGAAGTATTAACTTCATCCATAGCCAAAAGTTCAGCACATATACCTTTCAACCATATAGCCTCCTTAATTGCTTCTCCTAAGGCTATATACTCGGCTTCGGTAGTTGATAGTGCTACAACATGCTACAATACTGATTTCCAGCATACGCTACATCCAAACACCGTGAAGATATACCCAGATAAAGACCTTCTATTGTCCAACTCACCTGCGTAATCTGAGTCCACGTAACCCTTCACCATTTCATCACCTGTGCCAACCCTTCTGAATAGCAAACCATAATGTGACGTCCCTTTTAGATACCTAAGTATCCATTTCACGGCCATCCAATGCTCCTTTCCAGGATTAGCCATGTATCTACTTACAACACTCACCGCTTGTGCTATATCCGGCCTTGTGTAAACCATAGCATACATTATAGAACCAACAGCACTAACATATGGTACCTTAAGCATATGCAATTTTTCTTCTTCAATTTGTGGTGATTGAGATGCCGACAGTTTGAAATGCATTGCCAATAGAGTCGACACAACTTTGGCATCCCTCATTCTGAACCTGTCAAGAACCTTAAGTATATACCGTTGTTGAGACAAGAAAATAACATCACTGCCTCTCACTATATCCATACCCAAAATTCTTTTGGCTGACCCCAAATCTTTCATTTCAAACTCACCACCCAACTGATTTTTCAGCTTATGTATCTCTTCCATATCCTCACATGCAATTAACATATCATCAACATATAGAAGGAGATACATACGCTTACTGTTATTCAATGCTTTGAAGTACACACATAAAATCATCAAATCTCCTATACCATTGTCTTGGAGATTGCTTCAGCCCATATAAAGACTTCTTTAGCAAACAAGCATAATCTTCTTTGCCCGGCTCTTCAAAACCTTTCGGTTGTGCCATATATAGCTCTTCTTCAAGTTCACCATGAAGGAAAGCTGTCTTTACATCCATTTGTTCAAGATGTAAATTCAGATTTACACACATGGATAATAAAATGCGAATTGATGAGTGTTTTACAACAGGAGAAAAGATTTCATGGAAATCAATCCCTTCTTTTTGTATGAAGCCCTGTGCAACAAGCCTAGCCTTGAACTTTGTAGGCTCAACACCCGGAACCCCCTCCTTAACCTTGTAAACCCATTTACAGCCAACTAATCTCTTGTTCTTTGGTTTCACCACCAATTTTCAGGTATGATTCTTATTAAGAGAAGTGATCTCTTCTTTCATAGCTTGTTGCCATTTAACATAATTTACACTCTCAATAGCTTCAGCATATGATTTTGGTTCATCATATTCTATAGTGTAAGCAGTGTTAAACGCATAAGCTATTTAATCAGCATGTGCATACCTGCTCGGTGGTCGAACAACTCTCCTTTGTCTATCTCTAGCTAACTGGTACTCTTTAAGTTCAGCTTCAGGAGTGCTAGACTGTAATGGTGCTGTTTCAGAGAAATTTTTAGGTTCTTGTTCTTCATGTGCATCATCATTGAAGTGCTGACCTATAGGAATGTCAGGTCTCAAATCATGTTCCACCTCATGATGTTCAGTTTTAGATTCAGAAACTGAACTTGGCACATCTTCAGGCTTCTTCAAAACTGAATCCGAATTGGTTTCCAACAATGTAGATTCATTGAACATCACATCCCTACTAATGATACTCTTGTGCGGATTAAGATCAGTACACCACACCTTGTATCCTTTAACACCTTCTGGATATCCAATGAATATCCCCTTCAAGGCTCTTGGTTCTAGTTTGCCTTGCTTATGTGTACAAATGCAGGGCATCCAAATACCCTCAGGTGATCATATTTTGGAGTGCCTCCAGACCATTTCTGTTCTGGTGTCATAAAGCCAATAGCTGAAGAAGGACTTCGATTTATCAAGTAAGCTGCAGTTACTAACGCCTCCCCCCAAAATGCCTTAGACAATCCGGCATTGGTTAGCATGCACCTTACCCTTTCAAGTAAGGTTTGGTTCATCCTTTCTGCAAGTCCATTCTGTTGTGGTGTGTACCGCACCGTTTTATGCCTTGCAATACCATACTTAGCACAAAACTTATCAAACTCAGTATTACAAAACTCAAGACCATTATCCGTCCTAAGTCTTTTGATTTTCTTACCCGTTTGATTCTCCACAAGTGCTTTCCATTTCTGAAATGTTTCAAACACCTGCTCTTTGCTCTTCAACACATAAACCCACAACTTCTTTGAATAATCATCAATGAATGACAGAAAATACCGTGCACCACCATAAGTGACAGCTTGAGCAGGTCCCCAAAGGTCAGAATGTATGTAATCCAAAGTTCCCTTGGTGTTGTGTTCACCCGTGTTAAACTTAACTCTATGAGCTTTCCCAAGTACACAATGTTCACAAAACCCCATTGGCTGAATCTTTCCTTTGCCAAATACACCTTGATCATACAACTCCTTAAGGACTCTCTCACCCAAGTGCCCTAACCTCAAATGCCATAACTTGGTTTGCATATTCTCATTATCAACAGAGAAAGATGCAGAACCAATAACAGCCTCTCCACTCAACACATACAACTCGTGTTTACGCTCACCTCTCATTACAACCATTGAACCCTTAATCACTTTCAATGTACCACTCTCACCCTTGAATGTGCAACCGGATTGATCAAGCATGCCTAAAGAAATTAAATTTCTTTTAAGATCAGGTACATGCCTCACATCTAACAACTCCCTCACACTCCCATCATGTAGTTTCAGCTTAATATTACCCATCCCAATGACTTGACAAGCCATATTGTTGCCCATTAATACCTTACAACCATTAATGGACTGATAGCTAGTGAACAAAGTTTTATTAAGACACATATGGAAAGTACATCCGGAGTCAAGAATCCACTCACCGGTGTTCTGCCCATTCGAGGCAACCAATGTTTCTGCAACTTCATAATCTTCTTCATAGACTATAGCTGCATCTGCTTCAGGTCTCTTCCCTTGATACTTAGCTTTCCTTTCCGGACAATCCCTTCTGAAATGGCCTTCTTTCTTGCAGAAGTAACACTTCTTGGATTTGCCCCTCGATTTTGATCTTGAAAAATTTCTCACTTTAGATTCTCTACTCTCAGCTCTCCCCCTCGCAACAAGTACAGCTGCAGAATTTTGTTGTTGTTGTTCTGACTTCTTAACTAACACTTTTGAGTTTAAGGCTGCTCTAACATCCTTCATTGTCAATGACTCCCTTCCATATAGAAGAGTATCAACAAAATGTTCATAGCTTTTAGGAAGTGAACTCAATAACAGAATTGCTTTGTCTTCGTCACTGATTTTGACATCAACCGTCTCCAAATCAATGACAGCCTTATTGAAGGAATCAATGTGTTCATTTAGTGAACCACCTTCAACCAAAGACAACCCAAACAAATTCTTCTTGAGATACAACCGGTTTGCAAGAGACTTAGTCATATATAACTCATCAAGTCTTTTCCACAAACCAAGTGCTGATTTTTCTGCACCCACTTCCCTCAAAACTTCATCACCCAAACTCAAGATAATTTCACTCCGGGCTTTTCTATTAATGGTTTCAAGATCCATGTCTAACTTAGATGTTGAAGACTTATCACTAGTACTAGAGGGTTCCTCAAGGGTTGATTCTAGTCCTTGACTCTCTAACAAAGCCATCATCTTAAGTTTCCATAAGTTGAAATCATTATGCCCTGTAAATTTCTCTACTTCATGCTTATGTGGTGCCATGTTCAACCAAAAACAAACTTAGACAGCCAATAACAGCTCTGATACCAATTTGTAGAGATTAACACGCAGTGGAATACGTAGAGAATACAAGCAATGAAGTAGTTTAAAACAATCCAAGCAAGAACAACAAGCTAAATTGTAGAGCTAAGTATTGACAATAGAGAAAAGTAGAAATATACCATACCAAGACACAAAATACGTGGTTCAGCAAATTGCTTACGTCCACGGTGGATCAAGGATCCAAGTCTCTCTTATTCTTTGTTTGATTACAAGAGAATTGATCTTACAAGATCAAGGAATGATACAAATAGAATTTTGGAGCTCTAGAGTTTTTTGTAAAGAGTTTTGAATGTGTTTCTCATCCACATAACCCTAGGCATAATGGGGTATTTATATGAAGTCTAAAATACCCACAAAAACGGAAAGAAAAAGCCTAAATTCGGAATTTTCAGATTGTGAACAGTGAACAGTGGCCTGTGAACAGTGCAGCGCCGCGGCATTGACATACTGGAACCAATGCTTCCGCCAGCGCTTTCAATGCCGTGGCGCTCACACTTGGGAATTTTTTCCTGTTTTCTTCTGCAATTTTTTCAACTGTTCTATTAGAATTCCACCTCTTCCACACATGCTTCCGGCTCCAAAATAATTATGACATGTTCCCGAATTTGTTCCAAACATTACCAACATCGTAAACATGATTTTGGATCACAAATTCCACATTTATGCCTTCGGGTCTTTGGATTTTTATAGACTGAGCTCTTTTATATTCCTATATGTAATATATTGATAATACAAGGCTCTTTTAGCTTAACTATAAACGTTAGACCACGACCATTTCAAAACAACCCAAAAAAATGGAACTTTTTCAGTCTGCAAAGCATGTTTTGCTAACTCTCAATACAAACTCATCCTCACCAATGTATTCGGGTACTGATTTTCATCTCAATCACATTTTCCTACGTGGATTTTCTGGTTCTCTACACTTAGTTTTGTTGCTTCGATTATTTGTCTGCTGGGTCTGAAAAAAACTGAATGTGGGTGTTGGTGATAATCAAGGGTCAAAGGAGAGGTTTGAGAACAAAGAGGCTTTCCGGTATAAGCAGATTCTGTTTTGTTGTTTAGGTGTTTCAGTTTATAACTTTGTATTTTGTTTGTTGAGTCACTTTTATTGGTATCGAAATGGGTGGTCCGAGGAGCAACTGGTGAATTTAGGGGATTTAATGCTTAGGACACTTGGTTGGGGGGTGATACGTGTTTATTTGCAGACCCAGTTCCATAATTTAGGTGAACAAAAGTTCCCATTCTTATTGAGAGTTTGGTGGGGATTTTATATGTCTATTTCTTGTTACAGTCTTGTTATTCATATCGTTCTTTACAGGAAACATATGTCTTTGCCAATTCAGCATATAGTATCTGAGATTGTCTCTGTTATCACTGGATTGTTTTTCTGTTATGTGGGGTTTCTGAGGAAAAATGAGGGTGAAGATACCCTGCTTCAGGAACCCCTCTTGAATGGTGATTCTAGTGCAAGTACTGGTGAAGTGTCATCAATCAAGTCCCAATGGGCTGATAGTGTGAGTCCTTATTCAAATGCTGGCCTATTTAGTATTCTTACTTTCTCTTGGATGGGTTCTCTAATTGCTCTTGGCAATAATAAAACTTTAGACCTTGAGTATGTCCCTCAATTAGATAGCAGGGACAGTGTATATCAGACTTTTCCAGTTTTTAGAAATAAACTTGAAGCAGATGGTGGGGTGGGGAGGATGACTGCTCTAAAGTTGGCAAATGTGTTGTTCTTCTTTGCATGGAAAGACATTTTCTTGACAGCAATATTAGGTTGTCTATACACATTGGCCTCTTATGTTGGCCTGTATCTTATTGACACTTTCGTTCAATACCTGAATGGGAGGAGGGAATTTCAAAATAAGGGATATGTGCTGGTTTCTGCCTTTTTTGTGGCAAAGCTTGTGGAGTGCTTCTCGCAGACACAACGGTTCTTTTGATTGAAGCTGGTTGGACTAAGGATAGGTTCAGTAGTTGTTGCAATGATCTACAACAAGGGTTTGACGCTTTTATGTCAAGTGAAGCAGAGACACACAAGTGGGGAAATCATTAATTTGATGACTGTTGATGCTGAGAAGATTGGTGACTTCAGTTTGCACATGCACGAACCATGGATGGTCCTCT
Organism: Ailanthus altissimus; assembly: GCA_946807835.1. Taxonomy (NCBI): domain Eukaryota; kingdom Viridiplantae; phylum Streptophyta; class Magnoliopsida; order Sapindales; family Simaroubaceae; genus Ailanthus; species Ailanthus altissimus. The sequence goes on along the minus strand of OX327713.1, from coordinate 20,351,456 downwards.
TGCAAGTTTTCTTGGCGTTGTTGATCTTGTATAAGAATCTTGGGCGAGCATCAATTGCAGCATTTTTTGCTACTTTACTTGTTATGTTCTCAAATTTTCCTCTGGGAAGTTTGCAAGAGAAGTTCCAAGACAAGTTGATGGAATCAAAAGATGGAAGAATGAAAGCCACATCTGAGATTTTAAGGAATATGAGAATTCTCAAGCTTCAGGGGTGGGAAATGAAGTTTTTGTCTAAGATTATTGAGCTGAGAAAGAGTGAGGCTGGATGGTTGAAAAAATATGTTTACACTTCGGCCATGACCAGTTTTGTGTTTTGGGGTGCCCCCTCTTTCGTGTCTGTAGTTACTTTTGGTGCTTGTATGCTTTTGGGAATCCCACTTGAGTCTGGGAAGATCTTATCTGCGCTTGCTACATTCAGGATTCTTCAAGAGCCAATTTACTATCTTCCTGACACAATTTCAATTATAATTCAGACTAAGGTATCCCTTGAAAGAATTGCATCTTTCCTATCTCTTGATGGCTTGCAGTTTGATGCTGTAGAAAAGCATCCCAGGGGTAGTTCCCATACAGCAATTGAGGTAATTGATGGGAATTTCACCTGGGATATTTCTTCCTCTAATCCAACACTGAAGGATATAAACTTGAAAGTGTTCCACAGCATGAGGGTTGCAGTTTGTGGTACTGTTGGATCTGGCAAATCAAGCTTACTTTCCTGTATTTTGGGAGAAGTGCCCAAGAAATCTGGTGCCCTTAAGTTGTGTGGTACAAAGGCCTACGTTGCTCAGTCACCTTGGATACAGAGTGGCAAGATTGAAGAGAACATTTTATTTGGCAAGCCAATGGACAGAGAAAAGTATGACCGAGTACTTGAAGCATGTTCCCTAAAAAGGACCTCGAAATCCTCTCATTTGGTGATCAGACGATTATAGGTGAGAGGGGAATCAATTTGAGCGGAGGTCAGAAACAAAGAATACAAATTGCACGTGCTCTCTACCAAGATGCTGATATCTACCTATTTGATGATCCTTTTAGTGCTGTTGATGCTCATACAGGGTCTCACCTCTTTAAGGTATAATCCATTCCTTTCATTAATGCTTTTACTTTTGTTGGAGTTTATGCATATTCTTCTAACGTATCTTTGTATGCTTATAGACTACTCTTGAGGATTTGTACTTGGTGTTTATTTGGTTATCCAAGTAATAGCATTGCACTGTTCTTGTCATTCTCTTTTGAGACTTAGTATTATATTTGTTTTGCAGGAAGTATTGTTGGGCCTTTTGAAATCCAAAACAGTGATATATGTTACTCATCAAGTGGAGTTCTTACCTGCAGCTGATCTAATCTTGGTGAGCAGTTATATGTCATTTGTTTTCTTGTGGACTTGTATTTCCCTGTTTTATTTTTATCCCTTAAAATTAATTTGTACCTGGCTTCTAGGTGATGAAAGATGGAAAGATTACACAAGCTGGAAGGTAAGATGACATTCTAAACTCTGAAACTGACTTTATGGAACTTGTTGGTGCACATAAGCAAGCTTTATCAGTACTCAATTCCATGGAGGAAGAGTCGGCTTATGAAGAAATAAGTATGACTAATGAAAATGGTTGCATTAGTCCTACTAATGGAGTTATCAAAACAGAAGAAAATAAAGATGTTCAAAATGGTAGAGTAGACGAAGTAGCAGGGTCAAAAGGGCAGCTTGTTCAAGAAGAAGAGAGAGAGAAGGGCAGAGTTGAGTTTTTGGTATACTGGAAATATATCACAACAGCATATGGAGGAGCTCTTGTGCCCTTTATATTGTTGGCTCAGATTATGTTTCAAATCCTTCAAATCGGCAGCAATTATTGGATGGCGTGGGCAACTTCGGTGTCGGAGGATGCAGAACCTGCTGTTGGCGGCTCTATATTGATAATTGTCTATGTAGCTATGGTTGTTGGAAGTTCTTTTTTCATCCTTGCAAGATCTACACTACTGGCAACAGCTGGATACAAAACAGCCAATCTGCTTTTTAAAAAAATGCATTTGTGCCTATTCCATTCCCCCATGTCCTTCTTTGATGCAACACCAAGTGAGAGAATTCTAAACAGGGTTAGTCACTATCCTATGTAGTGGACTTTTTAAGTAATTTAAACATCAGATTCGTATATTTTATGGATTTAATTGACTCTTATCTCTTTGCTATTAGTTAGCATCTTCTTCTAAGTTTGTCTCTTGATTTTACTGAGAATCATAGTAATACAAAGTAATGTGTAGTTGATTATTTAATCTGATTTTGCTCTCATAGGTTTCTACAGACCAAAGTACCATTGATATGAAAATTCAAAATCGATTTTGGGGCTTTGCCTTCTCAATAATCCGACTTTTAGGAATCATAGCAGTGATGTCCCAGGTTGCATGGCAGGTTTTCATAGTTTTTATCCTGGTGGGTGCTATCTGCTTCTGGTATCAGGTAATCATTACGCACTTTTCAACTCTTATAAGCTATTCCAACTGTGTCTTTGCTCAGCAATTTCATTTCAAATATATATCATCAGCTAATACTTTTATATTTTGTTTGCTTACTTCATTTCATTTTTTTATTTATAATAATAGATGCTCTAGATTATAAATGAAATACCAACTGCTCATAACAACCAGTATTTTGAATTATCTTTTCTATAGGAAGTGAGCTTACTGCATCAAATTTCATAAGTATTGTGATTTTTTTTTTTGTACAACGCATGACAGTTATCTAAATCTATTCAAGCTGGAGTCATGATTGAGAATGTACTTTTATTAAGCCATTCCCATGTTGCAATCCAATCTAGATAGCCCTAGACTTCTACTAAACATGCATTCACAGGCTAATGTTTCATAGTATAGATAACCAAATTTGATACAGGCCTTGAGTGCTCAATGATCCTAAGATTTATAATTTTTCAGTCTAACAAATTCTGAACTTCACTCTTCAATATAAGGAATGCATTTTAAAGAATATGTAATATTTATAGCAATTATAATGGCCAGTTGCTATCTTTGTTTTACACTGTTGGAAGATTTTTCCAGTCTGCTTATATATTGACTGTAAAACAGAGTTTTTATTAATGTGTAATATGCCACTTGTAAGTTTTGTATTGCCTTATTTCTCCATGTTTGAAATCTTCAAAGAAATTAGAGAAATGTTAGTACATTGTAATTATGAGTTTCACACTCTTTCTGACATTTAATGTACTGTATCATTGTTCACCCTTTTGGTTAGAAGTTTTCTCATGATCTTTTCAATGATTTAGCAATATTACATACCTCCAGCACAAGAACTTTCACAGATGGGTGGAGTATGCAAGGCTCTAGTGATACAACATTTTGCCGAAACCATTTTAGGATCAACAACTATCAGGAGCTTCAATCAAGAATCAAGGTTTCAAGATTCAAACATGAAATTGATAGATGGTTATTGCTGGCCCAAATTTCATATTGCTGGTGCCATGGAATGGTTGTGCGTCCGCATGGATATGTTATCTTCTATTACATTTGCTTTCTCCTTGATTTTCATAATTTCTATCCCGAAGGGAGTCATTGATCCAGGTAAGGAGTTTGCCTATGTATCACTTAATATCCTTTCTGTTGACATTAAATACTGAAGGACAATGAAACAAATTTTATTTTTCCCTTGCCTTCCCTCATTTTCCTTCCGTATAGCAATTGCGGACTCAATCTAAATGCCTTACAAGCTTTAGTTATATGGGACCTTTGCAAGCTGGAAAACAAGATTATATCAGTTGAGAGAATATTACAGTACACTTGTATTCCCAGTGAGCCCCCTCTTGTGATAGAAGCAAGTCGGCCCAAGACTATCTGGCCATCACATGGTGAAGTTGACCTTCATGGTCTGCAGGTAACATTACCTGTTTAATGCAACAAGAATTCTTAGATTTATGTCATGTTTACATAATCAATGATTATGATTGTTGTGTAGGTCCGCTATGCCTCACATCTGCCACTTGTGTTGCGATGTCTCACATGCACTTTCCCAGGAGAGATGAAAACTGGCATAGCAGGGAGAACAGGCAGTGGTAAATCAACTCTGATTCAGACACTGTTCCGGATTGTTGACCCTGCTGCTGGTCAGATTGTAATAGATGGCATTGATATCTCACTAATTGGACTGCATGATTTGCGGTCAAGACTAAGCATCATTCCTCAGGATCCAACCATGTTTGAAGGGACTATAAGAAACAATCTAGACCCTCTTGAAGAATACACAGATGAGGACATTTGGGAGGTGGGTTCATTTTAATTTGAGAGTAGAAAGAAGTTTTTCATAGCGACCTTTGTTCCTAAATCTCTGGTTCTGTGTTTCTTGGACTTGGTTATTGAAGATTTGTTTTGCTGACATTTATTTAAGTGCTTTAGGCTTTGGATAAGTGCCAACTTGGAAATGAAGTTAGGAATAAAGAAGGAATGCTAAATTCAAGAGGTGTGACCTTTTCTTCTAATTTTTTGAATGTTCTTTATAAAAATTTTCTGTAATTATGGCATAGAAGTCTAATTGTCTATGGTAATGGATGGTGCAGTTACTGAAAACGGAGAGAATTGGAGTATGGGCCAGCAGCAACTGGTATGTCTTGGCCGTGTGCTGCTGAAGAAAAGTAAGGTCTTGGTGCTTGATGAAGCTACATCATCTGTTGATATGGCAACTGATAATGTAATTCAACAAACTCTTTGTGAGCAATTTTCTGATTGCACTGTCATATCCGTTGCACATCGGACAACTTCTGTTCTTGATAGTGATATGGTTCTGCTTCTAAATCATGGTTAGTATTGTCATATTAATTTAATATTTTCCATCGTATTCCATCATTTCTAGTATTTAATGATATCTCAATATATTGGTATAGGGCTTATTGAGGAACATGATTCTCCATCAAAGTTGCTCGAGGATAAGTCATCATCTTTTGCACGACTTGTAGCAGAGTACACCTAGAGGTCAAATTTCAGTTTGGAGTAGTTGGGTGGAAATTGAAAGTCATGAGCACGACACTATTCTGCTAATTTTCTTGAAGATGATGAAAATTATGTTTTACCGGTTAGCTTTGTTGATGCAATATAAGAAATTGAACCAAAATCAGCAACCATGTTACACAAATGTACTTTCCTTTTAGGAATGCTTTATTTCAGAATCCGTACCCTTTAGACTCGTGTTCTTGATTATGTAATTTGCTTGCAATAAAGCAAAAGAATTTTGAACTAAAAGTAATAACACTACATTTTACTAGTCCATAAGAACCTTTGTTATTTATTCTTCATTTATTTAACATCATAAATAAAAATTGATGTGCTGGGTCATATTTACTTGGTGATTTTATGATTTATGAAACGAGAAATCACCGGGAAGATCTTCTAGTCTGAGGGGCATATTATAGCACATAAGGCTGCTGATATGGCAGCTGAGTTGGATAACAGAAAAGTCAAAGTTTGTTAACCTGTCAACTTCTGTTGTAAATCTGTTAATTCCCGCCAATAATCAGTTAGTCTTCTCTATTGTCACCCCCACCTTGTCACTTACTGAAGTGGTGCGTCCACCAATTATTTTCTAACACGTGGCATCACACGTTCACCACCTATTCATACTAATAGCTACTTTAAGAATAAAGTTTTCTCTTTGTGCTTTTTACTTACTTTCTCTCACTTTCCTAATAGCCAAACAATAGTAAAAGTCTTAGTCACAAAATTTCCAATATAAAAATCTTATTGTGGAAGCACCCCAAGAAACTTCCGTCTGCATTTTCTGACCTGACTTTGGCTCCCATTAAATTAAATAATGCCCATTTCTGTTTCTTGCTCGGCACACAAAAAATAAAATTTAGACTCGGAGCTAAATAATTGATGGAGTTGTCCTATTTTGCATGACCGAGACTTGATGAAAATTATTTCAATACTGCATCGTTTTCCACATATTTAGCATTATGTATATAAAAAGTTGACAACAATGAGCATTTGGTCATTGTATATACAAAAAGTTGAAAACAATGAGCATTTGGTCATCTTCTTCCACCTGCAATATATTTGGCTGTATTTACTATATATTTCAATTAGTGTTCCTATTTTTCGCTGACAAATTCTTCATTTGACAAGTGACCTGATCTTGTCTCTGGAATGTAAGATTGGATTTGATCAGCCACCCGATTTCTGTAACAAATATCTATTTGTAGTTTAAACGATAACCACATTTTTATTTTTAACTAATATGGAATTCTTATGATATTTTTAGTTCATGGAATCTTGTAATGATAAACCTTGCTTATAGTTTTAAAATACACCTAATAAATGCAATGGTTTATTATGGTTAATGACTTAATGTGTTGTATATATTTAATTGAACTTGATAAAAATATCAAATCAGATATTCTCTTACTTGAGACGATGAATTTTCTAAAATAAATTTTAAGATTACACTTGGAAATTGACGAGATTAAGAAATCTCTTTGTTCAATTTAATTGTCAATGAATCAAAGAAATTCATAACATATAGTTAGTCATAATACTAATTACAGATAATTAATATTAATGTGTAATGGTGTGAGTAAAATAAATAGGAAAACTATCTCAACAAATAAAATAAAAGATTAAGGAGTCCATTTGTTAATAAAATAAAATAAAATAGAGTGCTCCTTATTGACTCAAGCCAGCGCAGCTGGCAAAGACTTGCTGCTCTTTATGTATGATGTATATCATAACTATTAATTAGTTGTCGCTTGCACTTCGCTTCTCTTCTGTATATATAATAGCGTATGTTGTCATTTCATCAAGATAAAATTAAGATAATGGGTTGTTTATCTTGGCCTTGTCAACTTTTTTGCCTTCAGTTACTGCTTTTGCACTCTCAGAGTTGTGCAAAACTGTGCTCTCATGACCAGAGTTCTGCTTTGCTCCAGTTTAAGCAACTCTTTTCTTTTGAAAGCCGCAATTCTAGAATTTGTGTCTATGGAGAACATTCATACCCAAAGATGAAGCAGTGGACAGAGGATAAAGATTGCTGCACATGGGATGGAGTAACATGTGATACGGCAACAGGTCATGTGATCACCCTCGACCTTTCTTGTAGTTGGCTTTACGGTAACTTCCCTTCCAACACCACCCTCTTCTTCCTTCCTCACCTCCAAAAGCTCAACCTTGCTCAAAACGATTTTAATTACTCTCACATTTCTTCTGGTTTTGGTCGATTGACTAGCTTAACATACGTTGACTTCTATTCAAGCAATTTCATGGGGTCGATTCCTGCAACACTTGGTAACCTTACTCAACTTACTTCTTTGGATCTTTCATCTAACAATTTTGGTGGCCACATCCCGTCATCTATCTCAAATCTTAAGCAGCTCAATTATTTAAGACTTGATTTCAACAATTTTACTGGTCATATCCCATCATCGCTTTCAGATCTTAAGCATCTAGATTGGTTAGATCTTTCATACAACAATTTCATAGGTGAAATTCCAAATATTTTTTTCAACCTAACGGAACTCTCATATTTAAATTTGGAAAGTAATCAACTAACTGGTCTAATTCCTTCATCACTAAGTGAGCTTCAAAAATTAGAGTTTATTTTTTTAAGGCACAACTCTCTCAACGGGATTATTCCATCTTGGCTATTTACTCTACCATTATTAGAACAAATTTCTCTAAATGACAACCAACTAACTGGATCAATTCCAAGTACAATCTCTGAACATGTGAATTTGACTTGGCTTGACCTTTCTTCAAACAATTTAAGTGGTAATGTCGAGCTTTACATGTTCGCAAAACTCAAAAAGCTTCAATTGCTTTATCTTTCTTATAGCGGTCTATCATTAAGCACAACGTTAAAAGTCAACTCTTCATTTTCCAATCTTATTATCTTGGGTTTAACCTCTTGCAACTTAATTGAGTTCCCAGACATATTTAAAACTGCAAATAAATTGTTGTTATTGGATCTTTCTAATAACAACATTCATGGCAAGATTCCCAACTGGATGTGCGACATGGGAAAGGATACACTGCAATATCTAAATCTTTCCCACAACCTCTTAACAAGCATAGACCAGCTTCTGTGGAAGAAACTTGAATTTCTGGATCTTCGTTCCAACTTGCTTCAAGGATCACTTATGGTTCTTCCACCTTTCATGAGATACTTTTCAATTGCAAACAATAAATTTACCGGAGATATTCCTTCATCATTTTGCAATTTGAGCTCTACTGAATATCTTGACCTATCTAATAACAGCTTGAGGGGAAACATTGCACAAAATCTAGGGAACTCTAATTCGCTCTCAAACTCAACCTTAACAAATTGCAATCATTTGTTCGGTCTCAACCTTCATGGTAATCAACTAGAGGGACCTTTACCACCATTTTTGATTAATTGTAGAAGATTGGAAGTTCTAGATATGGGAAAGAACAAAATCAATGATACATTTCCACATTGGCTAGCAAATCTTCCAAAATTGCAAGTCCTTGTATTGCGGCGTAACAAATTTCATGGTCCAATTGGTAATTCCAATGCAAAATTTTCATTTCCTAAGTTACGAATACTTGATCTTTCTCATAATGAATTCAGTGGTGTCCTGCCAACCAGATATTTTGAAAATTTTGAAGCTATGATGCATAGGGATCAAAAGGAATTTTCGATGGAATATATGAAGCAACCTGCTGGTGGTGAATATTATTCGGTGATTTTAACTACAAAAGGAATTGACATGTCGATGGAGAGAATTTTAACAATTTTTACAATAATGGATTTGTCGAGCAACAGATTGCACGGACAAATCCCAGAGGGTGCAGACGAGCTTATTTTACTCAAAGGCCTCAACCTTTCTCACAACAGTCTTACAGGTTATATTCCATCATCTTTGGGAAAATTAAGAGAGCTTGAGTCATTAGACCTATCATCAAACATGCTTGTTGGGAAGATTCCTACCGAACTGGCAAACCTCACATTTCTTTCGGTGTTAAATTTTTCGTACAACCAACTTGAGGGACCTATACCTCGAGGATCCCAATTGGATACATTTGACAATAAATCCTATATTGGAAATATTGGGTTATGTGGATTTCCATTGTCGCAAGAATGTAGAAATGATGAAACACCAGAACCAACTAAAGAAAGTGATGATATTTCAAGCTTGTTTCATTGGAAATTGGCTATGATGGGATACGGATCGGGATTTGTGATTGGCCTGTCAATAGGATACATGGTGTTTGCAACAGGAAGGCCACTATGGTTTGTAAGGATGTTTGAAAGGAAGCCATTAAAAAAGGTGAAAAGATTGACAAAAAGAGGTGGAGGAAGAAGAAATTAGTACATGCACGCATTGCCATTAATCAGGTGAGTCTTCTGATTCTTTACTAATTAGTTATTACGACAAATAACCTATCATGCATTTTGTCCTTTAGAATTTTAAATAATGGTGCTATTTGCAGCTTACAATTTCTTTTTTTAAGTAGACGACAGACTGATTATTTATATTAATTTCAATTTATTAAATTGGTTTGTATTAGGTTTATCATGAAGTATTATGGCAATTTGCAAAATTGCTTAATATGAAAAAAAAGAAGAAAATTGGACCTTCTCCATTAGATATTTTCTATTGTCGATTTTAGTGTTATTTGGATCATTGTATGTTGTGGATATCAAGTTATGCACTTCAGTTTAACACTCTTATGGCATCAACTAAGCCACAGTCTTGATATCCCTTTTACTCTATGCATAGTAAAAAATTATAATTTACACCATAAGAAAGAACATATAAGATTAACACACTAATAAAGATAAAAAAAATAAACCAATCAACAAGACACAAGATATACGTGGTTCGACCCAAAATTACCTACGTCTACGGAGGATTCATAATCTAGCTTCTTATTATTGAAATAGATCACTAAGTATCTTCTTACATCATCAACGATCCCACAAGACCCCTTAATATCTCCCATAGAGACCTCTAAGTATCTACCCTTAATTACCATGACTCCCTAAGACCTCTTAGTATCTCCTCATAAGAGATTTTTACAAGGAACATAAGAATAACCCGAGCATCTAAGCCAAAAGAATCTATAGTGTTTCTTTTATTCACTTAAGAACCTAAAGAAAATACTCCCCAAATATTACACCCTAGTGTACCATGTACTTAGTGCCTATCTAACTCCTTTATTCTCTCTTATAGTTACATCTTGAAACCTTAGATGCTTGATCTTTCTCTTGTGTTTATAAGAGTTTATATAGCAAATAAAACACCCTTAAAAATCTTAAATCTAGTTGAAATATAAGTCCTTACTTGTAGGATAGCTAATTCCAATTAAAGAAGTCAATTGAGAATATCCTAAAATTGCCGCGTAAACAGTACCCACGCGTGAACAGTAACTGATGAATAGTATAATGGTGAACAGTACCTAGATGAACAGTACCCCCTCTGTGAGCAATAGTGCTCACTGTGAACAGTCTGCTGCATAAATAGTACTCGTTCCTTTTGCTTTCTATTTTGTTCATCCCTTGTATACCCAATACGTACTTTACTTCCTAATGACTCTACTCTTGGTATTCGTTTCAATTCTTGTCCATACAAGATTGTTGAATCACCAATTTTTAACAAATCTCCTCCCTGATTTCAAATCTCTCTTCATGAAGCTAATCATCGTCACCCCTCCTTGACCAATGCTCACTAGCATTGTCTATAAGTCAAGTCCTATACTTAATTAAGGCTCTTACGACTACGATCTCCAAAGATTCCTAAATGATGATATCTCGAGTAGTTCAATGTTATGATCTTCCATGTCCCGAAGACACCATGACCACAATCCCCTAATGATGAAAACACATTCTCGCCATTACTACTCTTCTCACACATTCTTGCCATTACTACTATTCTCACACATTCTCTTTCGACCCCTGCTATACAGTGATATATCAAAAGCTGATTTATGGTCTGTTTCAAATCAACGACCTTATGTTGATCCCATTCTAAGCATTTTTCTATAAGCACATAGCCTCCCTCTGTGCTTTATCACTCCCCGATCCTTTTGCTTCCCATTTAGTATTCATTCCTTATGTCTTCCATGAATCTCCCTATTTTGATCTAGCAGTCCTGAGTCCACTAAGTCTTCATGAGATGAGGAATGAAATCTCATACCTAGTTCCTCCCTTATCTTGTTCACTATGTAGTCTCAATCTTATTCTACCAATCCCCTATGACTTACCATAAGCTATATTTCTCCAATTGGTAAATAACGATTCTCCATTACTCATATGAAAATACTACCCTAGATCTCAAAAATAATTCATCCATCAGACACTTATTCCTCCAAAAGCTCTCATGCAATTAAGGTCTTTGCCTAGTCATCCAATAAACTTGCAAATCCACCTTCCTTCCATCTTTGTCTTTCTTCAGGACTATCCCTTTAAGTGCCCTAGACACTTTTTGGATCTTCCCTTCAATCTTGATTATTCTTTTTTTTCCATCTTTATTTTGTGTCCAATCTGAATGATTCTTCTAACTATGATCTAAATGACACCATTTTCTTAGTAGTCTTCTTCAAGAGTGATCTCTACTTCAAAAAACTCTCCAGTAAAGCCATCATCTTTTCCTCTTTTAGTTAATCATCTTCCTTATTGTTCTTCCTTTATATTTGTGAGTCCCTATGGCTGACAATCTTTGCTCTGCAATCTGACACTGCTGCCTATGCTTTGCAATCTAGACTTCAACCCAAGCTTTGATATCAGTTTGGACTTCAACTCAAGCTCTAATACCAGTTTGTTGCGGATATCAAGCCATGCACTTCAGTTTAACACCCCTATGGCATCAACTAAGCCACAACCTTGATACCCCTTTTACTTTATGCGCAGCGAAAAATCATAATTTACACCATAAGAAAGAACATATAAGATCAACACACTAATAAAGATAAAAAAAATAAACCAATAATAAGATACAAGATATACGTGGTTTGGCCCAAAATTGTCTACGTCCACGGAGGATCCATGATCCAGCTTCTTATTATTGAAATAGATAACTAAGTATCTTTTTATATCATCAATGATCCCATAAGACCCCTTAGCATCTCCCATAGAGACCTCTAAGTATCTACCATTGATTACCATGACTCCCTAAAATCTCTTAGTATCTCCTCATAAGAGATTTTTACAAGGAACACAAAAATAACCCGAGCATCTAAGCCAAAAGGATTTATGGTGTTTCTTTTATTCACTTAAGAACCTAAAGAAAACACTCTCCAAAGGTTATACCCCTAGTATACCACGCACTTAGTGCCTACCTAGCTCCTCTATTCTCTCTTATGGTTATATCTTGAAACCTTAGATCAAGTCTCGTGTGTTTAGAAGAGTTTATATAGTGAATAAAACACTCTTAGAAACCCTAAATCTAATTGGAATATGAGTCCTTACTTGTAGGAGTCATAATCTTACTTAAAGAAATCAATTGAGCCAAAACAGGAAATATCCTAAAGTTGCCGTGTAAATAGTAACTGCATGAACAGTACCACACGTGTAAACAGTAACTGATGAATAGTATTGTAATGGACACTTCCCTTGATGAACAGTAACTGCCGTGAACAGTACCTCCACAACAGTGTTCGCCGTAAACAGTCTGCAACATAAACGGTACTTATTCTTTTTGCTTTCCGTTTTACTCATCTCTTATATACCCAATACGTACTTTATTTCATAATAAATCTACTCTTGGTATTTATCTCAATTCTTATTCATACAAGATTATTGAATCACCAATTTTTAACATTGTAAATTGTCAAGTTCTTGAAGAAGAGTTTCGCCTTATTATGGGTATGAAATTAAAATATTTATATTTTTATAAATATTATCAAATTTGATGTTATATATCAAACTTGTCGACTAAAATTTTTATTTATTCAGGATTCGAATTGCTCTAAGATTTGGAATAATTATTTAATTTGCTTTTAATTAAATTGATCTTTTATCGGTTATTTGTATGTTCACAATCTATATATATTTACTCACAAACATCTTTCATCATAGGAGAACGGTGAGATTAAAACGTAGTTGACAGCTATGGAAAAAAAATGAGAATCTCAACTTCAAAAGGGGGGGAAAAAGGTGGGAAAACTTGACTATTGCAACCAAAATTGCTAAGTTGGACTTGTGGTAATCCTTCTTATTAATTCAGTTAAGTTTATTGTCGTCCGTCTAGTTTCTTCATCTTTAATTTTTTGCTTGTTAACTTTATTTTAAATTGTTCTAGCTTTTTGTTTTATTATGTGGGGTAAGGTTCATGTAACCTTTAATCTTTGTATTTCGTATCATTTTAATAAATTTTATCGTCTCATTCAGGTTCTCTAAAAAATCAAAAAAGAAAAAGGTCTTGTTGCATATCTGAAAGATAATTTCATTTTTTGCTTTTGATTTTGAGATTACTGCTTCTTATCCGGTGCCACGAGTTGTATTATCTTTTAAAGTTAAAAAAAAAAATTGAAAATGAAAGTTTACTACATGTGAATGGAGAATGAAATTAAAAACACAACCTAAATATAAATTTATAGACTTACTATTATAGAAAACTGTATACTTTTTGTTGCATTTTTAAATAAGGATAAATAATCAATTAAGTGATTTAAATACAAAAATAAATATAGATTGTCCAATTAGATTCAAATTTAAAAGAATATTATCATTAATACTTTTGAGGTAAGGGTTAATTATAAAAATATCTACGAGTTTTAGATTCTATTAAAAATATCTAAACTTTTTGAAATATTTCACTAATATCCTCCCATTAGAGAATCTTCTGTCAAAAATTGATAGTATAAAGACATTAAAATTATTTCGGCTTGGTTTATTAAACAAACACCTCAAAATTGCACTTGTCTTGCAATTGAAACCAAACAAGTTAAATCATCTTCCAAATTTGTGTCTAAAGAATTCTAAATTTGTGTCAAGCAACTTTTATCCATTTTACTAAACACATATGTTCCATCTTACCAAACATCTAAATCTCTTTTCCATTTATCATATTACTTAGGAAAAAAAACAACAACAATGAATCCAATAAATTTTGTCAACAAATTTTTTTCAAATGAATCAAGGTGGTGTTGTCAGCCATGTGGAGGGGGAAGGGGGCTAAATGAGGTAGAACGGCGGCTGATGGCAAATAATGAACTAGTCAGTGTTAGTGAGCATTGATTAAGGAGCAAAGAATTCAAAACTTTGTGGGGCAAAGAATTCAAAAAAATAGATGACCTTAAGTTAATAAAGTACTTGTAGCCTAGTCCTTAGGTGCTTAGTTTTGAGTTAAAAGTTTTAAGTTCAAGTCCCACCAAGTGCATATTTTTATTCTTTTATGTAAAAATTATGTCCATGAATATTTTTATTTTTTCATTTAATAATATAGAATGACCCATACATATTCTTATTCTTTCATTTAAAAACACGACTCACTAAGTACATATTTTTATTCTTTCATTTAAAAATGCATATGAGAGTATTTTAGTACTTTTAACCCCTTATTCTTTCATTTAAAATCATGACCCACTAAGTGTATATTTTTATTCTTTCATTTAAAAATACATATAAGAGTATTTTGATACCTTTAGCCTATTTGATAGTTAAAAGATGATTTTGTCATTTTTCTTTATTTTTTTCATTTAAAAACACGACCCATTACATCTTTATTTATTTTTTAATTAAAAATAAGACCTATGCATATTCTAATTCTTTCATTTAGAAACATGAAACGACCCACGTATATTCTTATTCTTTCATTTAAAAACAATACTTGTGCATATTTTTATTCTTTCATTTAAAAATATGAAATGACCCATACATATTCTTATTCTTTCATTTAAAAACACGACCCACCAAGTGTATATTTTTATTCTTTCATTTAAAAATACATAGAAAGGTATTTTGATCTTTTAACCCTTTATTCGAGGAAGCTGTGGGTCTATATGTTAAAGAGCAAGGATCAAGTATTTGATATGTTCAAGACTTCGAAGGCTCTTGTTGAGAATCAGACTGGCAAAAGAGTGAAGAGGTTGGGAATTGATAACGGCCTCGAATTTTACAACAGAGAGTTTGATGGATTTTGTGCCAAACATGGGATTGCAAGGTATAGAATGATAAGATCAACACCGCAGCAGAATGGGGTAGCTGAGAGGATGAACAGAACCTTACTTGAAAGGGTTAGATGCATGCTTACCAATGCAAAGATGTCCAAGACATTCTGGGGAGAAGCTGTAGTGACTGCAGCTTACTTGATTAATAGAAGTCCTTCCTCAGCAATTGACTCCATAACGCCAAAAGAGAAATGGTCTGACAATCCTCCACAGTATAACCACCTCAGAATATTTGGTTGCCCTGCCTTTGTACATGTTAAGGAGGGAAAGTTAGAACCTAGAGCTATCAAAAGGGTATTCATAGGATATCCCGAAGGAGTAAAAGGATACAAGGTGTAGTGTAAAGACTTAACACCACTAAGAAGTATCATAAGCTGTGATGTGACGTTCAATGAGATGACGATGCTGAAAACCTCGTAAGAAGATGAGAAAGAAGAACCTGTGACTAAGGAAGACTCAGCACATGAGTCAATAAAAGTTAAAGTAGCACCTGAAAATGGATCTGATATGCCCCCAGATCAACACTTCAACAAAAAGATCCTTGAAGATGAACCAAGAACACCGGCGAGTTCCTCCAAGTTCACCCAAAAAAAGACTAAAACTCCTGAGTTGGAACTTGAAGAGTACCAGCTTGCTAAAGACAGGTTAAGGAGAACGATCAACCCACTAGTCAGGTATGCACAAGCAGACTTAGTTGCTCATGCTTTTAATTCTGCTTACACTCTTGAGTATGATGAGCTTAGGATATATGGTGAGGCTATAAAGAGTGAAAACAAGAAAGAATGGCTGCAGGCCATGGAAGAAGAAATTTGTTCTCTTAAGAAGAACAATACCTGAAAGTTGGTGGAGAGACCTCAAAAGAAGTTAGTCGGGTGCAAGTAGGTGTATAAGGTGAATGAGGGGATACCGGGGATTGAGCCTATGAGATTCAAGGCTAGGTTAGTAGCACAAGGTTTTACTCAGAGAGAGGGAGTCGATTTTCATGAGATATTCTCTCCAGTTGTCAAGCACACATCTATTAGGATTTTGTTAGCCATGTGTATAAATCTTGATTTACATCTAGAGCAGATGAATGTAAAGACAGTTTTTCTACATGGAGAGCTTGAAGAAACAATATACATGGCACAACCGCAAGGGTTCGAGGATCCCAAAAAATAAGATCATGCTTGTTTGCTAAAGAAGTCATTATACGGGTTAAAGCAATCACCTAGACAGTGGTATAGGAGATTTGATGAGTTTATGATGGCTTGTAATTTTAGTAGGAGCAAATATGACGGATGCGTGTACTTTAAGAACATAAGTTGTAGGATGATGTATTTGCTTCTATACGTCGATGATATGTTGATCGCATACAAGAACATGGAAGAAATACAGAAGCTCAAGAAGCAGTTGAGTGGCGAGTTTGAAATGAAGGATTTGATAGCAGCAAAGAGAATTTTGGGTATGGATATTGTGAGGGAAAGAAGAGATGTTATCTTCTTATTCTAACAACGATATATAGTCAAAATTTTGGAGAAGTTTAGTATGTCAAACGCGAAGGCTGTCTCTACTCCTTTGGCTATGCATTTTAGACTGTCAGTAGCACAGTCGCCAACATCCAAGGAAGAGAAACTCCAGATGAGCAAAGTACCATATGCAAGCGCTGTGGGGAGCATCATGTATGAAATGGTTTGCACAAGACTAGACATAGCACAGGCTGTGAGTGTGGTGAGTAGATACATGGCGAATCCAGAAAAAGATCACTGGCTTACAGTAAAGTGAATTCTTAGATATCTCAAGGGAACGTCAAATCACGGGCTAGTGTATAAGAGAGATGAGGACAGCAATGAAATGGTAAGAGGGTACGTAGACTCAGATTATGCAGGTGATCTTGACAAGATAAGATCGTTGACGGGCTACTTATTCATAGTGTTTGGGTGTAGTGTATGTTGGAGATCAGTTCTACAACATGTGGTTGCACTATCTACCACGGAGGCAAAGTACATAGGTGTTGGAGAAGTTATCAAGGAGGCTGTGTGGTTAAAAGGCATATGCGCGGAGGTATTGGCTAGAGAAGATGTGAACACCGGTGTGTATTGTGATAGCCAGAGTGCCATACACCTAAGCAAGCATCAAGTGTTCCATGAGAGGTCGAAGCACATTGATGTGAGGCTCCATTACATTCGTGAGATTGTCCAAAGTGGTGAAGTTAGTCTAACAAAGATAGCGTCATCTAAAAACTCTGTTGATATGTTGACTAAGCCACTACCTTCGGTTAAGTTCGTTCTATGCAAGGACTTAACCGGAGTCACTACTTTGTGAAGGTGATTGAAGATGTGAAAATAAGAGATCGAGTTACTTTGTGGATGATTTTGAATCAAGGAGGGGATTTGTGAGAATATTGATTAAAAATCATCGAAATATGATTTGGGGTTCAAGCCAAGTGCGTAGGGTGTGCACAGATCAAAGACGGAAGTGAAAGAAGGCAAAAAATGAAGAAGGGCACACCAGGCGCGGACGTCGCGGCGACTAGACGTGGGCGCCGCGGCGCCCAGAACAGAACCTGAGCGCCGCAGCGCTCAGCAAAAGCGCACTAGTACCACGGCGCTGGAGATGGGAACAGTATCCCAAAATAAGGAAACTTCCTTATTTCATCTTCCACTTGCTTCAGGACTCCCTAATTGACTCCCAAACGTATAGGAAAAATCTAGGACGTCCCAAGGCCTATATAAAGGCTATCAATTGGCTTAGAAACACATCTTTGTGATCAAAATATAGATTGTTGTGATCAACAACAATCTTATTGATAATCTTTGTGGTTCTTTGTGAGAGTAAAATTCCTAAAGTGAGAGAGAGTTTTTTTTGTGATCTTTCTTGTAATAGGCATATTTTGTGAATGGCTTGTGATTCATAATAAGAGAAGAGTGTGATCTTGATCCCTCCGTGGATGTAGGCAAGTTGCCGAACCACGTAATTATTTGTATGTTCTTCTTCTACTCCTTTCTCTATTTATTTCTTAAGTAACTTATTCGATATTATTATATTATTTGAGTAAAATTTTTACTTATTTGTGTGCTTCCACTTCAACCGTTATTGAAAATAACATTGTTAATATAAAATACACATTAAAAGGGGGGATGAAATTTCTCTCTATCCAAAGGTCATACCAATCTCTCTCAAAAAAAAAAAAATGAGCCAAAAAAAAATCAAAATCATCCATAAAATAATGCGAATGGTTATTACGAGAAAGAGCAATATCACAAGCCAAATCCATAAATTGACGATGAATTAACTGGAGTAGTGTAATTAAGTCAATTTGAACCCTGAAAGTTAACAATTGTAATTCCTGAAAGCTTACGGCTTCAACATTTCCACACTTATATTATTTTCATTCATTTAGCTGAATATATATAGAATGAATCTCTTTTGAAGTTTAGAATGACCAAGACTTGGGTGCAAAATTATTAATGGAGTATTTTTTACTACAAGACCAACAATATGGTGCTAAATATATGTATCGATATTACTCATGATTGCTCCACTTGAGTTATTATTTAGGATCAAACAATGTGTATGTGTTTACTATCTTGGTTTGAATTATATTTGCCAATGACTATTTCTATTGATCAAATGGCCTTGTTAGTTCAAGTTATAGATGGTGCTAATTATAGATGGAGTTGTCCGTTTTGCTTTTGCTTGACCAAGACTTGGAAAATAATTTCATTGCAAAATTTTCTCTTTTGCGTTATCATTTTCTTTCTTTTTTATCTCACTCGTTCCTGTTCATTTCTCAGTTATGGATTGACAACAACATTTCTATAGCCCCAGACTCTTAGGACTTGGTGGATTTATCAATAGTTATTCATCCAAACATAGTAATATTTAAGCCAGGAGTAGTGACCTCTCTCATCTTTTTAAATTCTTGATATTCAAAAGTTTGGAGTTGAAATTTCATTTTTCTGCTATTTGAATACCTTTTTTGCTTTTTATACCAGCATATCATCGATCTCAAAATATTTTGAAATTTTAGCAAAGTTGTTTGAGTAAATATGAATGACGCTACGGTTAATCAAAAGACCTCCTCAAGCCGCACGTTTGTGATTGATCATATAATGATTAGAGCATTAGAGTGTCTTTTTTATAGGAGGATGGTACTCTTTTTCAACAATTTTTTTATAATTTAAAAGATTAAGAGGTAATTTTTGGATAGTAAACTTTCAATTTCTAATAAACAAAATATTGATTGTTAATAAAATTTCTTTTAACATTTTATTATCTTTTATGGCAGCAATATTTTACGATGAAAAGAAAATGGTTGATTTTCTTTTAATTAATTAGTGATTTGATAAAAATTGATTATACTCTAATAAATATGCGACTATGTATGGATTTATTAATTATGGTGTAGGTACATAGCTAATTTAACTTGCAAATTTTCTCAAAATTTCCGATTAGTACTTTTCTCTCATATTTATACATACTTTCCTTCAATAATTGCCTTCAAGAAACATAGCCTTTCTGCGTTTTACACCAGCATATGATGGATCTCAATATATTTTTTAAGCAAAATTGTCTGAGTAATAAGTATTGAAAAAGAAATAGTAAATCCCAAAAACAAAATTGGAACCATGTTTTCCTACACGATCGATGAGTGTTCATAAAATCTTATATTGGAACCATTTTCTACGTTGGTCATCTTCTTCCACGCGCAATATTTATGGACAAGTCAAATCTCTTTTGGTCTATACCTAAAGTTAAAGTTAGACATTTGATGACAAACACAAGACCAAGATATTATTTCTATTAATGTCAAATACTTCAATTAAGCCTTTTAAGTACAAAAATAAATATATTATAAAAATTTATAATTGATATCATAGGTATAAACAGAGATGGAGCTTCATTGGGGTCTAGGAGGGGGCATGCCCCCCCAAGTCTCAATTATTATTTTTAATTCAATAACATATTTTTATAATTTTTACATTTTTAAATAAGTATTTTTGTAATTTGACTCTCAAGATTTCAAATATAATATAATTAAATTTTAATTTAATATAATTTTTAACTTTAATATTTAATTCCCTAACTTTAAATTTTGATTTCGCACCTATATATAAATTAACAATTTATAGATAAAGTTCCTAGAAACTTAGCGCGTCAAACATTTCCACACCCATATCATTTTCATTAACTAACGTACGTCATTGAAACTTATTTCTAGAGTTAAATACTAAATGAAAAAAAAGTATATTTCCATGTCACCATTTTCTCTTGTATTTATAATCTTGTGAATATTTCTGCCTCCAATTAGAATCTTTGAGAGAGGGCTCCACTATTTACATATTCCACACAATAATGAATAATTTTTCCACCACGTTTTGCATGACGAAGACTGATTAGGAGAAATATAAATATTCTAACTCATGTGACAGTCTCTTCATAATGTGATATGCCACTATTGACCCGGAGGAAACCCCACATCTATAGACTTGTGGTGTTATAACAAGTCATTTTTGCATGCCCGAGACTTTGTGAAAGTGTTTTATGTGATTTTAATTAAAAGTATTTTGTATAATTTTAATTTAAAGTGTTTTGGGTGATTTTGAAATCATTTTCGATGTTGGTCATCTTCTTCTAATACACAATACAATAATAACTTTCAATACTAATTAATTTTTTGAGAATTGGTCAAGCACTCATATCTCTTTATAGCCTTGAAGAAACTCCACATCCGTGAATTGTGGTGTTATAACAAGTCCTTTTTGCATGGCCAAGACTTGGTGCTAAATAATTGATGAAGTGAACCTTTTTTCATGACCAAGACTGGGTGCTAAGTAATTGATGGAGCGCTCTTTTTCGCATGACCAACATCTTGTGCTAAATAATTGAGGGGATTATTCAAAAATAGTCACTTTTTTAAAGTAAAATTTTATTTTAGCCACAATATAAATTTATAAATTTATTAATTGCACAGTTAATTTTTGAACTATTTTATCCTTTAAACATTTTGCATACTTTGAAATTAGTTAAAACAAATAAAATTAGAGTAGAATAATTTGAAAATTAATAAATTTGATTAAAAATAATTAAACAATTATAAAAAATGAGAAAAATAGGACAACAAATGTCAAAGAAAAAAGTTTAAGTACAGACCTTGCGCCACATCCCATTTCATTTTTCTAGTATTTTAATAGCCTGATAGCTTTTGAATATTTTACTTTGGAATTTCAGTTTTACAAATTATGGAAATTCTGTAAATTTTCTCTTCATAACCTCGAAGAAACACCACATCCGTGGACTTGTGGTTTTGCACGACCAAGACATGGAAAATTATTTCAATACTGCATTGGAAAATTATTGACAACAATGAGCGTTCATGGAATCTTGTATTGAAACCATTCTCTACGTTGGTCATTTTCTTCCATGTTTGGCTGGATTTATAATTAATGTTAACGAATATTATAATTTTAATACTTAATTAATTTTTATTTTTAAATTTAATTAAGTTAAATAATTTCATTTTCAAACTGAAATTCCAAACTAAAAATATTCAAAAGCTATCAGGCTATTAAAATACTAGAAAAATGAAATGGGGTGTAACGCGAGGTCTATACTTAAACTTTCTTCTTCAACATTTGTTGTCCTCTTCTTCGACATAATTGCAATTGAAATTAAAATATAAACTTTAACGTAACCGAGAATTAAAATAAAAATTATAACATTTAACATAATATAAATTAAAATCATATTTAAAATTGAAATGAATTAAAATTATAACATTTAATAATATTGAAATTAGATTTGAAAATGAAATAATTTAACTTAATTAAAATTAAAATTTAAATTTAAAATATAACATTTAATGTAACTGAAATTGAAATTTGAGTTGAAATTATAATATTTAACGTAAATAAAATTAAAATTTTAAATTATAACAACTAACATAATTAAGATTAAAATTGAAATTATAATATTTAACGTAATTAAAATTAAAATTAAAATTGCATTTGAAATTATAGTATTTAACATAATTAATATTTAATATAATTGTAATCGAAATTGGAATTAGAGTTATAACATTTAACGTTATTAAATTTAGAATTGGAATTGTAATGTTTTATATAATTAAAATTAAAATTATAGCATTTAACGTAATTAAAATTAAAATTATCGTATTTAACGTAATTGAAATTGAAATTTTATTTAGAATTATAATATTTTTATTAATTAAAAATTTAAATTAGAATTTGATTTAATATTTAACGTAATTAAAAATTAAAATTGGAATTAGAATTATAACATTTAATAAAATTAAAATTAATGAATTGAAGTTATAATATTTAATATAATTGAAATTAAAATAAAATTTTGAATTATAAGATTTAACGTAACTGAATTAAATTGAAATTATAACATTTAACGTATTTTAAAATAGAATTAACATTTATTGTAATTAAAATTAAAATTTAATTTAAAATTATAACATTTAACGTAATTAAAATCAAAATTCTAAAATTTAATGTAAGTAAAATTAAAATTAGAATTATAATATTTTACGTAATTGAAATTAGAAATTGAATTAAAATTATAATATTTGACACAATATATTGTCTTTAATTTATTATTTTCAAAGAGGGAGGTTTTTGTTAATTATTTGATCCCTGAGGTTTTATTTTGTATTTAATAAAACCGTAATAGGGCTTCTGATATTTTTTATTGTTACCAACTGTACAGGTTACCTATTATTCAATTTGAGCCATTGATCTAATCTAATGGCTGAGACTTCCGACTGTACTACATAGCCGGAAGGACCGTAGCTTGACCCCTATATATAATTGCATACGTTGTCATTTCATCAACATAAAATTAAAATAATGGGTTGTTTATCTTGGCCTTGTCCATTTTTTTGCCTCCAATTACTGCTCTTGTACTCTCAGAGTTGTGCAAAATTGTGCTCTCATGACCAGAATTCTGCTTTGCTCCAGTTTAAGCAACTCTTTTCTTTTGAAAATCGCAATTCTGAAATTTGTGACTATGACCAACATTCATATCCAAAGATGAAGCATTGGAAAGAGGATGAAGATTGTTGTAGATGGGATGGAGTAACATGTGACATGGCAACAGGTCACGTGATCTCCCTCGACCTTTCTTGTAGTTGGCTTTACGGCAACTTCCCTTCCAACACCACCCTCTTCTTCCTTCCTCACCTCCAAGATCTCAACCTTGCTTTCAATGATTTCAATTACTCTCATATTTCTTCTGGTTTTGGTCGATTAACTAGTTTAAAACTCTTTAACTTCTCTTCAAGCAATTTCACGGGGTCAGTTCCTGCATCACTTGGTAACCTTACCCAACTTACTTCTTTGGATCTTTCACTTAACAATTTTAACGGCTACATCCCATCATTTGTTTCAAATCTTCAAAAGCTCAATCTTCGAGGAAACAATTTTAGTGGTCATATCCCACCGTCACTTTCAAATCTTAAGCATCTAAATGATTTAGATCTTTCATACAACAATTTCATCGGTGAAATTCCAAATATTTTTCACAATTTAACGAAACTCTCCTTTTTAGATTTAGAAAATAATCAACTAACTGGTCCAATTCCTTCATCTCTAAGTGAGCTTCGAAATCTAGAGTTTATTACTTTAAGGTTGAACTGTCTCAACGGGATTATTCCATCTTGGCTATTTACTCTACCATTATTAAATGAAATTTTGCTAGGTGACAACCAACTAACTGGATCACTTCCAAGTACAATCTTTGAAAATGTGAATTTGATTGGGCTTGACATTTCGTCAAACAATCTAAGTGGTAATGTCGAGCTTTACATGTTCGCAAAACTCAAAAACCTTTCTATTCTTCATCTTTCTTATAGCGGTCTATCATTAAGCACAACGTTAAAAGTCAACTCTTCATTTTCCAATCTTTATTATTTGAGTTTAGCCGCGTGCAACTTAATTGAGTTCCCAGACATATTAAAAACTCAACATCCATTGGCGTGGTTGGATCTTTCTAAGAACAACATTGGTGGCAGGATTCCCAACTGGATGCGGGACATAGGAAAGGATACATTGTATCATCTAAATCTTTCCCACAACCTCCTAACAAGCATACAGCAGCTTCCGTGGAAGAAACTTGAATTTCTTGATCTTCGTTCCAACTTACTTCAAGGATCACTTCTGGTTCTTCCACCTTTCATCCAATACTTTTCAGTTGCAAACAATAAACTTACTGGAGAAATTGTTGGAAATGAAACACTCACACAAACAACTTTTATTCAAATTCAAATAAATATTACAAGAGCACTCTCACTCAAAAATAAGATATTACAACTCATTCTTATTAGAGTTTGCTTCTTCACTCACTTAGAAGCTCTTAATTTTTTTCTTGATGCCTAAACTAAAATAGGGAGGGGTATTTATACTACTTAAGAATAATCTTACACCACACAAATAAACTAATCCAAAATTACAATAACCATACACCTCATTCTTCTTCATTCTTCTCCATCCTTTCAAATTATTCACATGCTTAATTACCACACCCTAGAAAATTCTAGGTAGAAGGTTAGTAGTTTTGGATCTTAATTATGGACTTGGACTCCAATTTGATTGATTTTGGGTTTAGGTTCCCATAATAGATCAAGTTTATGATCCAACACCCCCCCTTAAACTTGATCTTGTGACCCCTAGTAAATTCCTTAATCTTATGAAGTCTTCGCTTGTCAGTGATTTGGTAAAAATATCGGCAACTTGATCTTGTGACTTCACATATTCAACTTGCACATCCTTTCTTGCAACACGCTCCCTTATATAGTGGTAGCGAATATCGATGTGTTTGCTTCAATCATGGAATACCGGATTCTTGGCTAAGGCAATGGCTGACTTGTTGTCGGCACAAACCTTGGTAGGCTCTTCTTGTATCAAGCCTATCACCTTCAATAGATATCTAAGCCAAATTGTATGACAAACGCATGAGGTAGCAGCAACATATTCCGCTTCACAAGTGGACAATGTGACAATCGGTTGTTTCTTTGACATCCATGTGAAAGCAGTATCTCCCATGAAAAATACGAATCCAGTAGTGCTCCTTCGATTATCTATGTCTCCACCCCAATCACTATCGCTATATCCAACAAGCTTGTAATCATTAGAAACTGAATAGAACAAGCCAAAGTCAATTGTACCTTTCAGATAGCGAAGAATTCTCTTTGCGGCTTTAAAATGGGTGGTTGTTGGAGATTCCATGTAGCGACTAACCAATCCAACTGCGTGAAGAACATCGGGCCTCGTGCAAGTTAGATAGCGTAGACTTCCCACCAAACTTTTGAAGAATGTTGGATCTACACTTTCGCCTTCTTCATGTTTGGACATCTTGATTCCGTATTCCGTCGATGTGCTTATCGGCTTACAATTCTCCATCTTGAACTTCTTCAGGATCTCTTTTGCATAGCTTTCTTGTGAAATAAAAATTCCATCCTTTTGTTGCTTAACTTCAATGCCAAGGTAGTACGCCATAAGCCCTATGTCTGTCATCTCGAATTCTTTCGTCATCACTTCTTTGAATTCATTGAACATGCTTGGGTTGCTTCCGGTGAAGATCAAATGGTCCACGTAGAGGCACACGATCAAAATATCTCTATCTTTGATCTTGATATATAGAGCGTGCTCGTAGGGACATTTGTTGAAGCCATTCTCTTGGAAGTACTTGTCGATTCGGCTATTCCATGCCCTTGGTGCTTGTTTTAGCCCGTAAAGAGCCTTCTTCAACTTCAACACCTTGTCTTCGTGGCCTTTGACTTCGTAGCCTGATGGTTGCTGAATGTAGACTTCCTCTTCAAGAACTCCATTTAGGAAGGCAGACTTTACATCCATTTGCTGTATCTTCCACTTGTTTTGAGCTGCCAAAGAAATGATTAGTCTAATAGTCTCCAATCGAACAACAGGAGCAAATACCTCATCATAGTCAATTTCAGCCTTTTAACTACAGCCTTTAGCAACTAGCCTCGCCTTGTGCCTTTCAATCTCTCCTTTGGCGTTTTGCTTTGTTTTGTACACCCATTTGACACCTATCGCCTTATGTCCTTTGGGAAGTGAGGTGAGTTCCCATGTGTCATTCTTCTCGATGGCCTTGATTTCTTCGTCCATCGCATCTCTCCACTTCTTCTCTCGTACTGCTTCTTGAAAGCTCACTGGTTCACAATCGACAAACAGACAAAATAATGTAAGATTATCTTGTCGTTCAGTTACCTCATAGAGATCTCTAAGGCTTCTTGTACGTTGCACAACTCTTTCACTTTGACTCCCATTTGACGATGACGAAGGTGATGAGTCTCCTTGAGTGGTTGATGTTGGTGAAGTGGGTGGAGTTTCAAGCTCTTGTTGAGGTCTCAGTTGCTCCCTCGTTGTCTGCTCATCTTCTTCAAACTGAGAAAAGAAATTGAAGTCACCTGCATGAGAGTTAAAATCCCATTCTTCTTCTTCGTTGAAGACCACATCTCGACTAATCACAATCTTCTTATTTTCTGGATTGTACAGCTTGTAGCCCTTCGAATTAGCATCATAGCCGATAAAGATAAAACTCTCACTTTTATCATCAAGCTTCGTTCTTCTCTCATCCGGTACATGAACATGGGCTATACTTCCAAAGATTCTCAGGTGGGAAATGTCAGGCTTTCTTCCACTCCATGCCTCTTGCGGTGTGTTTCCCCATACACTTCTTGTTGGAGATCGGTTTGACAAGTAGACTGCACACGCTACTGCTTCCGCCCAAAATTCCTTGGGTAGTTTCTTGCTTTTGAGCATGCTTCGTGCCATATCGAGGATTGTTCTGTTCTTTCTTTCTGCCACGCCATTTTGTTGGGGGGATCTAGGAACTGTCATTGGTCGACAAATTCCATTTGCTTCACAGAACTCTTGAAACTCCCTGGAAGTAAATTCTCCACCTCAGTCAGATCTCATGGCTTTGATCTTTCTACCACTTTCTCTCTCCACTGCTGCTTTGAACTTCTTGAAAACTTCGAAAACTTCTGACTTCTGTTTCAAGAAATATACCAGGTTTTTCTTGAAAAATCATCAATGAAGAGAAGAAAATAGTTACTGTTACCGAGAGAGCTTGGCTTGATCGGTCCACACACATCGGTATGGATGAGCTCGAGTGGTTTCTTGGCTCTTGTCTTTGACTCCTTTAGAAAGCTTTTCCTGAATTATTTCCCAACTAGACACCCTTCACAAAGCTGGTCAGGATGGTTGATGCGAAGTAGTCCCTTCACCATCTCCTTCTTAGATAGCAGCTCTAGACCTCCAAAATTGAGATGCCCAAATCGAAGATGCCAAAGCCATGATGCATCTTTATAGCAAGCTTTCAGGCACTTTGCAACATCGTTTTGTATGTTGATCAAGAATATTCTATTCTTTGACATCGGCACTTTAGCAATGAAGTTATTCTTATCATCTTTTATAGAAAGATTATAATCCTTCATATGAATATCATAACCTTTCTCTAACAGTTGTCCTAAACTCAAGATGTTACTTTTTATATTGGGCACATAGTAGACATTGGAAATAAACTGATGTCTCCCATCTTTCAAACGAATAAGGATGTTACCTCTCCCTTTCACTGCTATTGTGGAATCATCTCCAAACGAAACATTTCTGCTTACTGACTCGTCTAGCTCCACGAACATGTCTTTCCTTCCACACATGTGATTGCTTGCACCACTGTCAAGATACCAGGAATTTGCTTGGCCACCATCAGCTACTACTTTTGAGAAATAATCCGAAATAGACTCAGATACTTTCATGTGTAAGGATTCGAATTCACCTCTTAATGTTTGGAGACGGACCTTCTTCACTTACTCGGATCCTTTGTAAGAGGTTTGCAGCTTCTCCAAAGCTTCCTTGCTAGAGCTTACACTCGAAATCTTTTCAAAGCCATCATCATCTAATGCTTGATAGATGAGATAGAGAGCCTTCTTGTCTCTCTTTCTTGAATCCTTCAAAGTTGTTTTTTGATCTGGTGTAAGAGCATTAAAAGCAGCATCATTTGTAGGCTCGTTATAGCCTTTCTCTATGATATCCCACACATCTTGTAATTCAAGAAGTGACTTCATTTTGATACTCCAATTGTCGTAGTTGTTGTTGTTGAGTGTCGGAACTTAGAATGGTGCCATACCATTTGCCATATCTCTCAATATAATGAGAATTTACAAAATTCGATTGCACCGATGAATCCGGAACGCCGAAAAATCTTGGGAGGGACCTGGTCAAAATTTGCAATTTTTTCGGTCAACGGTCAAAGTCAACCCTACCCTGGTCAACGGTCAATGATTTTGACGGCTTAGTCAACTCGCTTGGACGGCTCGGTCAACAGGCTTACGGCTCGATCAACTCGGTTTGGCGGCTCGGTCAATGCTCCAACTCGGCTCAACTCGATGAGTCAACTCGATTCTCTGGCAGCAGTCTTCCGACGGCGCGTGGAGGCGCGTCCAAACTCAGATTGGGGAGATTTTAATGGCGTCGGATTCCTCTCGTCGAGACCTTCGATTTGATATGCAATAGTGTATACTTTCCAACTTGCTCTGATACCACTTTGTTGGAAATGAAACACTCACACAAACAATTTTTATTCAAACTCAAACAAATATTACAAGAGCACTCTCACTCAAAAATAAGATATTACAACTCACTCTTATTAGAGTTTGCTTCTTCACTCACTTAGAAGCTCTTAATATTTTTCTTGATGCCTAAACTAAAATGGGGAGGAGTATTTATACTACTTAAGTACAATCCTACACTACACAAATAAACTAATCCAAAATTATAATAACCATACACCTCATTCTTCTTCATTCTTCTCCATCCTTCCAAATTATTCACATGCTTAATTACCACACCCTAGAAGATTCTAGGTAGAAGGTTAATAGTTTTGGACCTTAATTATGAACTTGAACTCCAATTTGATTGATTTTGAGTTTAGACTCCCATAATGGATCAAGTTTATGATCCAACAGAGATTCCTTCATCATTTTGCAATTTGAGCTCAATTGAATATCTTGACTTGTCTAATAATAGTTTGAGTGGAAACATTCCACAAAATCTAGGGAACTCTAATTCGCTCTCAATCTCAACCTTAACAAATTGCAGTAGTTTGTCCGGTCTCAACCTTCATGGCAATCAACTAGAGGGATCATTACCACCATTTTTGATTAATTGCACAAGTTTAGAAGTTCTTGATGTAGGAAATAGCAAAATCAATGATACATTTCCACATTGGCTGGCAAATCTTCCTAAATTGCAGGTCCTTATATTGCGATCTAACAAATTTCATGGTCCCCTTAGTAATTCTAAAACAAAATTTCCTTTTCCAAAGTTGCGAATACTTGATCTCTCTCATAATGAATTCAGTGGTGTCTTGCCAACTAAATATTTTGAAAATTTTGAAGCTATGATGCATAGGGATCAAGATG
Organism: Ailanthus altissimus; assembly: GCA_946807835.1. Classification (NCBI taxonomy): domain Eukaryota; kingdom Viridiplantae; phylum Streptophyta; class Magnoliopsida; order Sapindales; family Simaroubaceae; genus Ailanthus; species Ailanthus altissimus. The sequence goes on along the minus strand of OX327713.1, from coordinate 20,321,893 downwards.
GATTTACAGTGGAATATTTGACACAACCTGAGGGTGGTGGATATTATTCAGTGGTTTTAACTACAAAAGGAAATGACATGCCGATGGAGAGAATTTTAACAATTTTCACAATAATGGACTTGTCGAGCAACAGATTGCAAGGCCAAATTCCGGAGGGAGCAGGAAAGCTTATTTTACTCAAAGGCCTCAACCTTTCTCACAACAGCCTTACAGGTCTTATTCCATCATCATTGGGAATGTTAAGAGAGCTTGAATCATTAGACTTATCTTCAAACAAGCTTGTTGGCAAGATTCCTACCCAATTGGCAAACCTCACTTATCTTTCGGTGTTAAATCTGTCGTACAACCAGCTTGAGGGACATATACCTCGAGGATCCCAATTGGATACATTTAACAATAAATCCTATATTGGGAACTTTGGGTTGTGTGGATTCCCCTTACCGCAAGATTGTATAAATGATGAAACACTAGCACCAAGGTACACAGTGTTCAGTACCAAAGAAAGCGATGATATTTTAAGCTTGTTTGATTGGAAATTGGCTATGATGGGATACGGATCGGGATTGGTGATTGGCTTGTCAATGGGATACATGGTGTTTACAACAGGAAGACCACTATGGTTTGCAAGGATGCTTGAAAGGAAGCCATTAAAGAAGGTGAAAAGATTGATAGAAATAGGAGGAGGAGGAAGAAGAAATTAGTATGTGCAAGCCACTAATAAGGTGCGTCTTCTAATTCTTTACTAATAATTAATTATCATGACAAATAACTTATCAGTTTGTCATTTCGAATTTTGAAAATTTGTGTTATTTGGAGCTTATTATATACAGCTCTATATAATTCCTTTTAAAGTAGATCACAGATTTATTATTTATATTAATTTCAGTTTATTAAATTAGCTTGTATTAAGCTTATGCAAGAAGTGTTATGACAATTTACAAAATTACTTAATACGAAAAAAAAAATGACCTTCTCCCTTATAATATTTTTTATTGTGAATTTTGGTGCTATTTAGATCACTGTGGATGGTCAAGTTTTTGGTAGAGGAGTTTCGCCATGTTATAGACATGAAATTCAATATATATATTTTGTAAATATCATCAAATTTGATTATATCAAACTTGTTGACTAGATTTTAATGTTTGTGAAAATTTTCTTTTTTTACTTTTCGAGGAGTTGATCGATGAGCTTTCTTATATCTGTCTAGACTAGAAGATTTAAAAAATATTATTGAAGAAGAAAACGTCTTTCTTTCTTTCTTTCAAGGTTATGTTAAAGTAAAAAATTTAAGATTCAACTTAGAACTTTAACCTTCTTATGCAACGGAATAATCTGTCAATCAAGTAAAAACAACAAGAATCCAACACAGAAAATAAAAGAGCACAACACAATTTTACATAGTTTGGCCAATTGCCTACGTCCACGGTGGATCCAAGGATCCTAACCTCTCTTATTATAATTCTCTAGAGATTTTACAAAAAAAACTCAAATGAAGAACCCTTAAAAAGACCTAAACGTTTAGTGAACCCTTATTCTACCACGAACAATGATTACCCAAATAACGGTTCCACCCTAGCTCACACAAACACTTAATGTCTACCCAGTTCATCCCCTTTCTTAGAGTCTCTCTTAATGCTTAATTTAAAATCAAGGGTTTACAAGTGTTTATATAGGGTATATTTCGTGCCTATTAACCCTATTCTTTGTTAGAGTAAGATTCCACTTGTTTTAAAAGTTCAAAATTTTTTAAAATTAGAAATTTCGAAGAAAAACGGACTTCTGACTCGTATGGCGCCGCGGCGCTCGTCCCTGGACGCTGGCCCAAATTGCGCCCAGTGTTACGACGTTGGGTTGCTGTCCTGGCCGCCACGGCGCTCAGCCATGGGTGCCGCGGTGCTTAGCCTTGTAGCGCCTAAACTGCGTTTTCTTGCTTCTTTCATGTTTTTGAGTCTCGTTTCGTTTCTCTCTTCGTACTCCACACGTCTTAGACTTCTCCATATTTATCCCACACTTTCTAAACTTCTTGTAACTCTTCACTTTTGTATTCATCTCAATTTTTGTCCAATTAAAATTGTTGAATCACCAATTTTTTAACAAATATAAATAAAATATTGATAATAACGTGAGTTATTACATATAAATAAAGGAGATTATCTTCAGGTCTCAGAATTTGTTATAATAATTTTCTTGTCGAGGTCCCTTTCATTGGTCTATGCTATTGAGTTTGTATCGGGTTTGAACATAAAATATGACAAAATCCATATATATAAATGACGATAATAAACATCTCAAATCTCAAAAAAAAAAATAGTAAGTGCTATATATAAAAACATATGTATTACTTTACGCAGACTTATTAATTAATTGTGAAAAAATAAATAAAAGAATCAGCAAATTTATTCTTAATCTATTGGAGAGAAGGTAAAGAAGAATTTGTAAAAAGAGAGCATAAGATTAATTAGGATTTGAATTGCTCTAGAGAATTGAATAATTACTTTTTTTTGTTAAGTAAATTTATTCTTAATCCCATCTCGATTCTTTGTAAATTTACAATTTGTATATACTAACAAATTAACATTTGTCATCATAGGAGAATGGTTTGACAAAGAGTAGTTTTCCGGCTATGAAAAAATGGGAATTTTAAATTCAAGGGGAGAAATGTGAGAAAACTTGATGGAGAAGTCTACTGCAATCAGAATTGCTAAGTTGTGTTCGTAGCACACTTAATCCTACAGTTTCTTCATCTAGTTTTTGGGTTTGTCAGCTTTTATTTTAGGCTGCTTTAGCTTTTTGTTCATAAGGCTTATGTAACTCCTAGTCTTTGTATTACGTATCATTTTAATAAATTTTGTCATCTCATTTAGTTTCGCCAAAAATACAAAATAAAAAGATCTTACTGTATATCTCAAAAATAGTTTAGTTGGCATGTTACTTGTTTTTCTCTTTTTGCTTTTGATTTTGAGATTGCTTCTTCTTACTCGATGCATGAGTTTGTAACATTTTTTGGATTAAATCAATGGCATGCAGAATTTTTTTTAAAAAAATAAAAAAATGGAAAAAAATTATTTAATTCATGTGAATGGAGAATAAAATTAAAACACAACCTAAAGATAAAGTGGTGGCCAAAAAGAAAAAGTCTGATGATAAAATGCAATTATAGGAAAAATATCAACAACTCAAATGTTTTTAATAATTACCACTTTTTCTCCTAAACTTTTCAAAACATACCATTATTCTCCTTGAATGTTCAACATTTCATACAACCAGCTTAACGGACCTATACCTCAAAGGCCAGAGTTTAATAAATTTTTGAATGATTCCTAATTCTATACTGCGAACTTTGGGTTGTGTGGATTCCCGTTGTCAGGATGTAGCAATGATGATTCCCCAGAACCTACTAATGAAGAAGGTCATACTTGAAACTGGTTTGATTGGAATATTGCGATGATGGGTTTTTGTATAAGGATTGGTTCTTGACTTGTCAATGGGAATATATAATATTTGCAACTGGGAGAACGAAATAGTTTGTGAATTATAAGAAATTATGCAATTGTTAGAAAACTAAAAGTGGAATGCAAGCATTTTGCAGAATCAATTTAAATCTACTTTCAACTAAAGAAAGAAGAAGATAATCCATAAATAATGCTTAGTGGTATTAGTGGGATTTTTATAAAAGCTTAATTTGGTTGTTCTTATCACACACCTGGGCGTTAATTAGGGCATCAGATTTTCGTCTAAGGAAGTGCTTAACCTTTACGCAAAAAACAAATCAGTGAAAGGAGAGAGATAGAAATGTAAGTTATGACAGGAGCTTAAACTCTTCTCCAGTTACTGCAAATGCTTATAGTGCAGGGTTGCCTCTTACCATCGCCATTTTTTTTCTTTAATCAGCAACTGCTGTAAATATATATACTTAGGCAGTTTTATTAGCTTAATGAAAAGATAATAATAATAATTGTTGAAAAATTAGTGATTCAATAATTTTAGTTGGACAAAAATTGAGATAAATACCAAAGTGGAGAGTCACAAGAAGTTTAGAACGTGTGAGACACATATGAAAAAGTTTAGGACATGTGAGACATAAAAGGGGAAGTGAAATGGGACTTGAAGACGTGAAGGAAGCGAAGAAAACGCGAGAGGTGCCACCAGGGCTAAGCGCCGTGGCGCCCAAGATAGCGACCTAGTGCTGCAGCGATAGGAACGACAGGGTGCTGCGGCCCCTAGGGATGAGCTCCGCGGCGCCAAACACGACAAGGAATTCTTTTTTTATCTGGATTTTGAGTTTTAGAAAGTTTTAGACTTCCAAAATAAGTGGACTCTTACTCCAACAAGAAATAGGGTTAGTAGGCATGAAATACACTCTATATAAACATTTGTAAACCCTTTAGTTGAGATTAAGCATTAAGAGAGACTCTAAGAGAGGGAAAGAACTGGGTAGACACTAAGTGCTTGTGTGCGTTAGAGTGAAACCGTCATTTGCGTGATCATTGCTCGTGGTAGAGTAAAGGTTCACTAAACGTTAGGTTCTTTTGAGGGTTTTTCAAATTAATTTTTCCTTGTAAAATATCTAGGGAGTTAATAAAAGAGGTTAGGATCCTTGAATCCACTGTCATTTGGGAGGTTCGGGTTCTAAGTTATTCTGCTTGATTAACAAGTTATTCTGCTATGCAAGGAGGTTCGGGTTCTAAGTTGAACTTGAGGTTTTCGCTTCAACATAATCTCAAGAGGGAGAAGGGTGTTCCCTCCCTCAATAAACTGGTATTAAAGCAAAAGGTTTGATAATAAACAGTTGGGGTATTTAAACCATGGTTGCAATCAAGCAAGAAGTAGAGACGTTCAATGGGATGAATGACTTCAATCTTTGGAGGAAGAAGGGTAGGGCTCTACTATTGAAGGCAAAGCTAGACTTAGCTTTGGAGGAAGCCAGCTCCTCAACTAGCGATAAGACGATAACCTTAAAGTCTAGCCAAAAAGATTGGGATATGATTCATAAAAATGCTCACAGCACTTTATTCCTGACTTTAAGCGATGAAGTATTAAGGAAAGTTAGTGATGAGAAAACCGCTTTGGGGCTATGGAAGAGACTAAAGGCATTGTATATAAAAAGGCCTCTTGCAAATAGACTTCTTATGAAAAAGAAACTACATAATCATTGAGAGCTCACATTGACGAGTTCAACAAGATCATCATAAGTCTTGAGCAATTGGGCATTAAGACTAAGGATGAAGACAAGGCAATTATCCTGTTAAGTTCGTTGCCAAAGAGCTATGAGAGCTTTGTGAATACACTGTTGTATGATAAGGAGTCTTTAATGATGAATGACGTCAAGGCATCATTGAACTCAAAAGAATTGACAATGAGATTTGAGTCCGAGAGTAGAGCAGCATTGCTTGCACAAGGAATGAAGAGAAACCAATCAAGGAGGAGATCCATTAAGTGTGTCCTTTGTAATAAGGAATGACATTTTGTGAAGGATTATCTGAAATCAAAAAGCTAAAGAGGTTGGGCTTTAATCGGTATTAAGGAAGATACCGAAGTTGTAGACATATTGGTAGCCTCAAGGGAAAAGTACGATGGCAAATGGACACTAGATTCAGGGTGCAGCATTTATATGTATCCCGACAGATCGATGTTTACCAACTACAAAGCCAATAGAGGTAAAGCTCTAATGGGGAATGACATGACTTGTGAGATCATGGGAGTTAGTAACATAAGGCTAAGGATGCAAGGTAGAGAAACTAGGGAGTTACATGGTGTAAGATATGTTCCTAAACTGAGGAAAAATATGATATCCCTAAGCAAGCTCGATGAGAAAGGGTATTCGATTAAAACAGAAAAAGGAAAACTAAGGGTAAACAAATGACCTACAAGGTTTGAGGGTGAAAAGCATAATAGGGGGCTCTATATGCTTACTGGGATGGCCATGAGTGGCCCAACGCGAGGTGGAGGGTAATGAAAACCACTAGACAACATCCAAACCGTGCTCACCAAGGTGATGAGGTAGAAAACGAGTGCAACGCATCCATACCCTACGCAAAGTCCACGAATGCCTTTGGAGACTAAAGTCACTAACCTAGAAAAAGTTAAGTCTTGGTAGAGACTTAACTAGACTCAACTCTAGGTGATAGAGTATTGGTATGGATTGCATCCAGAAGACTTCTTATTTGGAAGATTTTGAATCAATGAAGGGTTTGTTGAAAAATTGGTAATTCAACAATCTTGGTTAGATAAGAATTGAAATAAATACAAAGTGAAGAATCACAAAAAATCTAGAACGTGTGGGACATATATAGAGAAGTCTAGGACGTCTAGGACACGAAGAGGGAAGCGAAACGAGACTCGAAGATGCAAAAAAAATGCAGGAGGTGCCATCAGGGCTGAGTGCCGCGGTGCCCATGGCTGAGTACTACAGTGCCCAGGACAGCAACCCAGCGCTGCGACGGTGGACGTGATAGAGTGAGCGCCACGGCACCCAAGGATAAGTACTGTGGTGCCAGATGAGACAAGGAGTCTATTTGTTATCCGGATTTTGAGTTTTGGAAAGTTTTGGACTTTCAAAATAAGTGGATTCTTACTCCAACAATGAATAGGGTTAGTAGGCACGAAATACACCTTATATAAACACTTGTAAATCCTTTAGTTGAGATTAAGCATTAAGAGAGACTCTAAAAGAAGAGAAAAACTGGGTAGACACTAAGTGCTTGTGTGCGCTAGGGTGGAACCATCATTTGGGTGATCATTGCTCGTGGTAGAGCAAAGGTTCATTAAACATTAGGTCCTTTTGAAGGTTCTTCAAATTAGATTTTCCTTGTAAAATCTCTAGGGAGTTAATAAGAAAGGTTAGGACCCTTGGATCCACCGTAGACGTAGGCAATTGGCCGAACCACGTAAGATTGTGTTGTGCTCTTTTATATTCTATTTCTTGTTATTTTGCTTGATTAACAAATTATTCCGTTGCGCAATTAGGTTAGGATTCTAGGTTAAGCTTGAGGTTCTTCGCTTTAATATAATCTCAAGAGAGAGAAGGGATTTCCATCCCCCAATAATAATAATAATAAAAGAAAACTAAATTAATAAAATAATAAGTGGATTACCAATGATCAACAAAATAGAAACAACATAAATTAATTACTGATAGTTTTGGTCTGGTTGTGTCAATAATTAAGGTCATAATTACAACCTTGAAGATGTTTTCCCTATTTTGCATCTCTGTTATTCTTCTGTTTCATGAAAAGAAAAGGATTTGGGAGTTATCATGGCAATGTTTAGTCCTCTGCCTACTATTCTTGCAACTCCAAGTCATTTGTTCATTGCCATGAATAAACTCTTCTTCTCCATCAACAAAAGTTTGCTCTCCCAAAGAAAGCTTTTCCTTACTCAAGTTTACAAGAACCACGTCAATTGATAGTTTTACTTTTGTTGATTGTATTAGTCCTAGTTACCTAAAGATAGATTTTGTTAAAAATTACAGCACCAAATTACAATACCAAATTAAATTAATTACAACATCAAGCTCAAGATTAAGTTCAAATATTTACAAGCTCAATTTTTTAAGTTTTTAAATTAGGTAAGATATTTTAAAGTTAATAATTAAAGAGATAATTATTATAAACTTGTGTGGTTAATAAAATTTTACATTATTTTATTTGTATGGTTTTGATTTATTGAAACTAAGTATAAATAACCCCCCCCCTCAATTTTGTTTTGCAAGCAAGCAAGTTAAAAATAAAGAGTTGATCAAGTATTTAATCAATTATTAAGAGTTTAGTGTGTTAGAGAGTTGAACAAATAATAAGCTCAACAAACAGTGTGTGAGTATTGAATTGTGAGTGTTGTGTTGAAAGTGAGAAAGAGTGAGAGTTTTTAAAATTTGTATTATAAGTTTTGAGTTTGTTGTATTAATAAAAATGTTCCATTTGTACTCCATTATTCTTAACAGATTTCTAAAAGGCAGGTGGTGATTGCTTCTCATGGGATGGAGTTACCTGTGATAAATTGACAGACCATGTGATTGGCCTCGACCTTACTTTTAGTTAGCTCCGATGCATTATTCATGACAATAGCGACCTATTCTACCTTCTCAATCTCTTGCATCTCAACCTAGCTGGCAATGATTTCAGAGAGTCCAATATCTCTTCCAATTTTTGTGGGTTCACATAATTGACAGGGCTTAGCCTTTCTTGATCATTATTCTGTAATGGAAATGGACAAGGACACTTTCAGTATACTTTTGCATAACTTGGTAGAATTAAGAGTGCTTGTTTTCGACTTGACTTAGTTGGCATGTCTTCAGTTGCACCTGGTTCCTTGTTGAACCAGTCTGCTTCTTTAACACCTCTAATTCTTCATTGTACTGATCTTCGAGGTGAGTTTTCAAATGATGTTTTCCATCATCCATCTCTTTAGAGGCTAAGTTTATTCAAAATGTAGGTTTCACGGATAATTTTCCAAAGTCTAACTAAAGTAGTCCCATCAGATTATTGGATGTCTCTTTCACAGATTTCTGAAGACAACTTCCTGACACATTCAATATACTTACAATTTGAATTTATTAAATCTATCTCCCTATTATTACAAGTCAATTTCAGTATCTCTTTTTAACCTTTCATGTCTTACTTGCTTGGATTTGACATTCATCGGTTTCACTGGTCAAATTTCAGCATCAATACCTAACCATAAGAAATTAACTGATCTAAATTTATCACAAAATAATTTTAGTGGTCTGTTGCCATCATTGGTATTCAACCTTATGCAACTTTCTAATTTGGACTTCTACAATCAACTTGAGGGTAAATTTCCTTTACAGATAAATGGCCTTCTAGCTCTAACTCGACTCAGACTTATCTGACAAGTTTCTAATTGGCAGCATACTAGTTTGATTTTTACTCTGCCATCTTTGCGGGTTTTATATTTTAGGAGCAATAACCTGTATCCATTGAACCATTCCAACAGCCTGGTTGAGCTAGGTACGTTCATCTAAGGAATAATAAGATTCATGGTCCAATCCCATATTCCATATTTAAATTTGGGAACCTCACTGACCTCTATCTTTTATCAAATAACTTGAGCAATATCGCAAAGTCAGAGATGTTCTTAAAGCTTAAAAATCTCTAGCAAGTTAATCTATCACATAACAGTCTACTTTCCATGACAAACTATAACATTGTCAACTTCAAATTAACTGTTTGAAAGAATACTCTCTATATTGTTAAAAAGAAATACAAACTATGAAATAATTCATACAAACGAAGGTCTCCCATTTATATACAAAAAGTCCTATACAATTGACCGTTAAGATCTAAATGATCTAATGGTGTACATACAAGATGGAATATGTTAGAAAATTGGTGATTCAACAATCTTGGTTGGACAAGAATTGAGATGAATATCAAAGTGAAGAGTTACAAGAAGTCTAGAATGTATGGGACGTGTATGGAGAAGTCTAAGACGTGTGGAACACGAAAGAGGAAGCAAAATGGGACTCAAAGACACGAAGGAAGCAAGAATACGTCGGAGGAGCTACAGGGCTGAACGCCGCGACGCCAATGGCTGAGCGCCACGGCACCCAGGACAGTAATCTAGCGCTGCAGCACTGGGTCCTTAATGCGGCAACACTGGGCCCGATTTTGGCCAGTGCTGCAGCACCCAGGGACGAGCGCTGCAGCGCCAGAACTCGTGGAAAAGTCCGTTTTGGTTCGGGACTTCGAGTTTTGAGAAGTTTTAGACTTTCAAAATAAGTGGACTTTTACTCCAACAAGGAATAGGGTTAGTAGGCATGAAATACACCCTATATAAACACTTGTAAACCCTTGATTTCAGATTAAGCATTGAAAGAGACTCTAAGAGAGGGAAGAACTGAGTAGACACTAAGTGCTTGTATGCGCTAGGGTGGAACCATAGTTTGAGTGATCATTGTTCGCGGTAGAGTAAGGGTTCACTAAATGTTTAAGTCCTTTTAAGTGTTCTTCATTGGGTTTTCCTTGTAAAATCTTTAGGGAGATATAATAAGAGAGGTTAGGATCCTTAGATCCACTGTGGACGTAGGCAATTGGCCAAACCACATAAGATTATATTGTGCCCTTTTGTTTTCTTCTTTGGATTCTTGTTGTGTTTGCTTGATTGACAGGTTATTCTGCTGCGCAAAGAAGTTAGAGTTTTAGGTTGAATCTTGAGTTCTTTGTTTCAACATAACCTCGAGAGGGAGAAGGGCGTTACCTCCCTTAACAGAATAATATACTCTAAAATATTCATAGATACCATCACATATTCTATGGAATATTCATTTCCAAATTAAGGTTAATAACCCTAATAAGTAGCAGGCCCAGCCTGGTTCTTTATCCTAAACAGCGGGTGTTCTAGAAGCTCTGGTCTAAGTAGCATTTCATGGTCTAAAAAGCCTCCAGCAGTCTTACTCGCGCATCAAATGCTTGAGGAAATGCTTAAGAGCACTTAGGGCGTGACATTCTCCACCACCAAATTCACGCGACGCCCTCGTCGCATCTTTACTGAAACTCGCACACCTTGTTCTCAAACTGCCACAGTGCGTCCTCGGGTTCCCAATTTGCTGTGCTATCGGGCAATCCTTTCTACTTGACGAGATACTCATGACGCGAATGATAGTTCTTCTTCCATACTATTCTCACTTCAAGGATAAGTTCATCCTCCTTGTCGTAAGATGTGGAAACTCCTAATAGTGTCCTGGTTTGTGGCCCACGTTTCGTGTCCTCCGCATCACAATTGAATATTAAAATTAAAATTACAACATTTAATATAATTGAAATTAGAATTATTTGACGTAATTAAAATTAAAAAATTAAAATTATAATATTTAACGTAAGTGAAATTGATTCTAAAAAATTAATAGAAATTATAGCATTTAATGTAATTAAAATTGAATTTAGAATTAAAATTATTTATTTAACGTGATTAAAATGAAAATTGTAATTATTTAACGTAATTAAAATTTGAATTGAAATTAAAATTATAATATTTAATATAATTAAAATTAAAATTGAGTTTAAAAATAGAATTGGAATTATAACATTTAATGTAACGAAATTGAATTTAAAATTAGAATTAGAATTATAAAATTTAATATAATTAAAATTAATATTAGAATTATAACATTTAACGTTATTGAAATTGAAATTAGATTTGAAATTGAAATTATTTAAAGTGATTAAAATTGAAACTGAATTTCAAATTAAAATTATTTAATATAATTAAAATTAAAATTAGTTTCAAAATTAAAATTATAGCATTTATTGTAATTGAAAGTCAATTTGAATTTGTAATTATAACATTTAATGTAATTGAATATTTATATAGAGAATTGAAATTAAAATATTTAATATTATTGAAATTAAATTTAAAATTAGAATTAGAATTATAACATTTAATGTAATTAAATTAAAATTAAAATTTGAATCAAAATTATAACTTTTAACGTAATTGAAATTAGATTTAAAATTATAATATTTAACGTTATTATAACTAGATTTTCTTATTTAATCTGCTACTTGTTACAGGGCTCCCTAATATGACTCCCACACGTATAGGGTAAACTTAGGACGTCCCAAAATTTATATAAAGGCTATCAATTGACTTGTAAACATCTTTTTGTGATTAATGAATAATCTTTGTGATAGGTTAAAAAATCTAAATGATCATCGATAATCTTTGTGAGTAAAAATTCTTAGAGTGTAAGAGATATATTTCTTTGTGATCTTTCTTATAGAAAACATATTTTTGTGAGTGTCTTGTGATTCATAATAAGAGAAGAGTGTGATCTTAAAAATAGCCCTGGACGTAAGCAAGTTGCCGAACTACATAATTTTGTGTGTGTGTTTTTTTACCCATTTTTTATTTATTTCTTAATTAACTTGTTCTGCATATATTGTTTGGGTAATTTTACTTGTTTGTGTACTTCGGCTTTAACAATTATCATAGCAACAAATTTATCAATTTTTCATATATAGGTCTATACAAATTCCTTTTAAGTTAGATGACACATTGATTATTTATATTAATTTCAATTTATTAAATTATCCTTAATCTTATAATATTTTTTTGTTGTGGATTTTGGTGTTATTTGGATCACTGTAGATGATCAAGTTTTAGACAGAGGAGCATTGCCATATTATATACATGAAACTTAATATAAATTTTGTAAATATTATCAAATTTGATTATATCAAACTTATTGACTAGAATTTGAAGCTTATACATGAGAGTTTTTTTTTTTTTTTGGTACATTTCAAAGAAATGATCAGTGATTTTTTATTTTATTTTATGTTTGACAGGATTAGGGGTTTAAAAATATATAAATAAAAATTAATAATATGGTGAGTTATTACATATAAATATGGGAAATTTAATTCATTTAAAAATTCAATTTATTTAATTAATTTTTAATTTTATTTTATTTAATTCATTTGAAATTTAATTTATTTAATTCATTTTAAAATTTAAATTATTTAATTCATTTGAAAATTAATTAATTTAATTATTTTTAAAATTAAATAATTTCATTCATTTTAAATTAAATTTATTTAATTCATTTTAAAATTCAATTTATTTAATTATTGTGCAGGCATGCTCATGCCGACTGTGAATATCTAGCTTGGATGTGTTCACACAGACTCCGAGGCATCTTTACTGAGACAGAATTGGATCGGCCAGATTTCGACCCAACATTGACTAAAAAAATAAAAAGTCTGAATGATAATATTTTTTCATATTTAAAGTTTTTAGTTTTTATAATTCCTGAAAGTTAACAATTGTAATTCCTGAAAGCTTACGGCTTCAACATTTCCACACTTATATTATTTTCATTCATTTAGCTGAATATATATAGAATGAATCTCTTTTGAATCTACAGAAGTTTATAATGACCGAGACTTGGGTGCCAAAGATAGTGTACATGGTGTGTTACATGTTTTCCTACACGATCGATGAGCATGTGGAGAAAGTGATAAATGAGAATAAAAGTTTAATTTATGTGAATCAAAGAACTAAATTAAGACAGATATGCTTCGATCATAAGGAAAATACCTTTTGTTTTTAATTATTCATTAATGTCACACTTGAGTTACCATTCAAGTCTCTTACGGCTTGAACATTTTTCCTTCATCTTTTTTTTTCATCTCGATTCTTTTTTTTTTCTCTCCATATTAACATGTGATTTTATATTTATTTATTTGAAATACACTCTCAACACACCAATATATCACACTTGAGTTACCATTCAAGATCAAGATACTAGTATGTTTTAAATTCGGTAGTGAGAATTGAGTAATTAATCTTCAAGCCAATTAAATGGAAGAAGTGCATATATAAGTAGAATATTTTTGTCATATTAATCTTATAGTGTCAAAACTAATTGGCTCAAATTATTCAATGACAAATATACTTGTTGATAACTCGAGTCTCTTTTGGTACTTCACATGTCTAGGATGACCAACACTTGGTTATAAAAAAATTTGAGAACTAAATTAATATATTCAAATGAAATTGGCGCCTCCCCTAATTTTTACTGATCAAATGGTTTTATTAGCCCAAGTGATATTGTGACTGCGAGGAATTTCACTAACTAAGTCATTGAAACTAACTTTCTAGAATTAAATACAAAGAAAAAGAAAAGTTTATTTCCATGTCACCATTTATCTTCTATTTATAATTGCCACCAGTTCCTGTGAAAATATTTCACACTATTATGAAAAAAATTACAACCTGATAAAGCAACTTATTGATGACCAAAACTTTGATTTCGCACCTATATATAAATTAACGATTTAGAGATAAAGTTCCTAGAAACTTAGCGCGTCAACATTTCCACACCCATATCATTTTCATTAGCTAACGTACGTCATTGAAACTTATTTCTAGAGTTAAATACTAAAAGAAAAAAAAAAAAAGTATATTTCCATGTCACCATTTTCTCTTCTATTTATAATCTTGTGAATATTTCTGCCTCCAATTAGAATCCTTGAGACAGGCTCCACTATATGAATAATTTTTTAATCACGTTTTGCATGACGAAGACTGATTAGGAGAAATATAATTCTAAGTCATGTGACACGTTGTCTCTTCATAATGTGATATGTCACTATTAGCCTTGAGGAAACCCCATATCCGTAAACTTGTGGTGTTATAACAAGTCCTTTTTGCATGCCCAAGACTTGGTACTAAATAATTGATGAAGTGAACCTTTTTTCATGACCAAGACTTGGGGCTAAGTAATTGATGGAGCGATCTTTTTCGCATGACCAACATCTTGTGCTAAATAATTGAGGGGATTATTCGAAAATAATCACTTTTTTAAAGTAAAAATTTATTTTAATTATAAAATAAATTTATAAATTTTATTAATTACACATTTAATTTTCGGACTATTTTATCTCTAAAATATTTTGCATACTCTAAAATTAGTTAAAACAAGTAAAATTGAAGTATAATAATTTAAAAATTGATAAATTTGATTAAAAATAACTAAACAATGACAAAAAATGAAAAAAATTAAACAAAAAATGTTGGAGAAAAAAGTTAAAGTACATATCTCGCGCCACACCCTATTTCATTTTTCTAGTATTTTAATAGCCTGATAGCTTTTGAATATTTTACTTTGGAATTTCAATTTTACAAATTATGAAAATTTTGTAAATTTTCTCTTCATAACCTTGAAGAAACACCACATCCGTGGACTTGGACTTGTGATTTTGCATAACTAAGACTTGGAAAATTATTTCAATACTGCATTGGAAAATTATTGACAACAATGAGCGTTCATGGAATCTTGTTTTGAAACCATTCTCGACGTTAGTCATTTTCTTCCATATTTGGCTGGATTTACAATTAATATTAAAGAATTACCTTTGTTCCCAATTATTTTTCATTGACATTTTCTTCCTTTGATTCGTTTATCAAATTATGTATTCCCTTATTTGAGATGTACCTTTTTAAAACAATATATTTTTTTTAAAGTACCTTTTCAAAACAAATTTAAAGATGTCTAATATTACACCTGAAAATAAATTAATTGATGACATTAAGAAAATTCTATTTTCAATTTAATTGTCACTGAATTAAAGATAATTAATATTAATGCTTAAAGGTGTGAGTAATAGAATTTGAAAAACTATCTCAAAAATAAAAATAAAAGATTAGGAAAATCATTCATTACTGAAAGAGATTTGTACACTCTGCTCATTATTGACTTTAGCGTGGCTGACCAAGATTTTAATAAAAATCTTGATATATTTAAATAAAATTAGGAATAAAACTGATGTTCGCCTAATTTTTATATCAAATGGTGTATATTTAGCCCAAGTTATATATACTGACAGGGAAGAATTTCACTAGCGTACATCATTGAATATTTCAAACGGTCCTATCGACTTTTTCTACCTTCAATTTAATTGTCACTGAATTAAAAATAATTAATATTTAATTTTAATTATGTTAAATATTTTAATTTTAAATTTAATTTAATTTATATTAAATGTTATGATTCTAATTCTATTTTTAAGTTCAATTTTACTTATGTTAAATTTTATAATTTTAATTCTAATTTTAAATTCAATATCAATGACATTAAATATTATAATTTTAATTTTAATTAAATTTAATATTATAATTCTAATTTTAATTTTAATTAAAATTTAATTATGTTAAATAGTATAATTCTAATTCTAATTTTAAATTCAATTTTAATTACGTTAAATTTTGTAATTTTATTTCAATTTTATATATGTTAAATGTCATAATTTCAATTCTAATTTAATTACGTTAAATGTGATCATTTCAATTTCAATTTTAAATTCAATTGCACTTAAATTAAATATTATAATTCTAATTTTTAAATTTAATTTTAAGTAAGTTAAATCTTATAATTTCAATTCTAATTTTAAATTTAATTTCACTTATGTTAAATGTTATAATTTTAATTCTATTTTTAAATTTAATTTAATTTATGTTAAATGTTGTACTTTTAAATCTAATTCCAATTACATTATATTTTATAATTCTAATTTAATTTAATTAAATATTATAATTTCGATTTCAATTCTATTAAATTTTATAATAACAATCTAATTCTAATTCTATTTACATTTAAGTATATGTTGTTCTACCTTTTTAGGGTACTACTTATGTCCATGATTGTATTTAACATACTTTTTATTTTAATAATATATTTCATCTTATTCCTTTAAAATAAAATTTATATTTGGCATAATCATTTTAAGAGAGATATAAAAAAATTGGGCAAAGGATATTTTTGTCCTACGAGTTTGACTTAAATCTCAATTTTATTTCACGAGTTTTAAAAAACTTAATTTTGTCCTAATCTGTTAGTGAGATTTAATTAATTTTAACACTGGAGGGGCAAAATAGTCACTCTACACAAAACTTTAAAATAGGCTGACTCAAAATATTCACATGTTAACCATTGATTGGTCATTTAAATAATAAAATAAAATAAATAAAAAAAGAGCAGTTGCCGTCGTCGTCAGTACCCGATCGACCGCCGATGATCAATTGTGATTCAACTCAAAATTGATATCATTGGACTCAAAATTTTGTGATCTACACAATAGTAGAATTGTTTGGGTCAACGGAGTACTGTAGATGTGCCAAAAGTAGAAAAAAAATATTATAGGAGGCGGCTGCCACCGTCGTTTGCCGTCGAACGACGCCACCACCCCTTATTTACGATCTATTTTTTGGCCACCTTCTTATTTTATTTAACAAAAATGATTTCACCACTGTGTAGATATAAAAAAAAATGAAATCCAATGGCGTAAACTTTGCTTACTTTTGTTACTAGAATTCAGTAATTAGTGGCAGTCGGAGACAATAGTCATCGGTTTGGTGGTTCAGTTTTATATATTTTAATTATAAATAAATTTTTAATGAATGTTAAATTTTAAATTTATTAAAGCGTGTCACGTGTCTTTTTTTTATTTTTAATAGCCTATTAATGATTGACATGTGTATATTGTATAATGTACTCACATCACTATTTCTAATTAACATAATAACTGAGGGTAAATTTATTAATATACAATCAAAAGAGATTTTCAGTTAAATATAACGAAATCTCACTAACAGATTAGGACAAAATTGAATTTTTTAAAATTCATGGGATAAAATTGAGAATTAGGTCAAACTCGTGGGACAAAAATATCATTTTCTAAAAATAAAAAAATTAAATAGAAATGTTTGTTATGTTTTGACCTTCTTTTTTTTTTTTAATAAAAAAAATCTTTTTGTATTGGGATAAATTGAAGTTTTTGGTTGATTTTAACATTTTTTTGGAATGTTTTTATATTTTAGATATGTTTATAATTTTAAGCCATTTATTGGACTATGTTAATTTTTTGAGTTCTAGTTTCTAATATATATAACAAATTAAAATTTTTATTTTTAAATTATAATATTTAATGTAATTAAAATTAGAATTAGAATTCAAATTGCATTATAACATTTAATGTAATTAAAATTAAAATTATATAATTTAATATAATTAAAAATAAAATAAAATTGAAATTATAACATTTAACGTAATTGTAATTAAAATTGGATAAGTAATTATAATATTTAATGTAATTGAAATTAAAATTATAATATTTAACGTAATTGAAATTGACACAGTAATTGAATATAATATTTAACGTAAATAAAATTGCAAGTGGATTTAGAATTGTAATATTTAATGTAAATTAAATTTAAATTTAGAATTGAAATTATAATATTTAATGCAACTGAAATTAAAATTAAAAATTGTATTATAAAATTTAACGTAATTAAAAGTTTAATTTGGTTTAGAATTGAAATTATTTAATGTAGTTAAAATTGAAATTAGAATTATTTAATGTAATTAATGTTTTTAATATAATTTGTTTGCAACATCAAACATATTTGAAATTGAATTTAAAATTATAATATGAATTATAAAATGTAACATAAGTGAAATTGAATTTGAATATTAAAATTAAAATTACAATATTTAACATAATTAAAATTAGAATTATTTGACGTAATTAGAATTAGAATTATTTGACGTAATTAGAATTATATTATTTAACGTAAGTGAAATTGATTCTAAAAAGTTAATAGGAATTATAATATTTAATATAATTAGAATTGAAATTGAATTTAAAATTAGAATTATTTATTTAACGTGATTAAAATGAAAATTGTAATTATTTAACGTAATTAAAATTTGAATTAAAATTAGAATTATAATATTTAATATAATTAAAATTGAAATTGAATTTAAAAATTGAATTAGAATTATAATATTTAATGTAACTAAATTGAATTTAAAATTAGAATTGAAATTATAAAATTCAATATAATTAAAATTAATATTAAAATTATAACATTTAACGTTATTGAAATTGAAATTAGAATTATTTAAAGTAATCAAAATTGAAATTGAAATTTGAATTATTTAATATAATTTAAATTAAAATTGGTTTTAGAATTAAAATTATAACATTTAACGTAAATTGAAAGTGAATTTGAATTTGTAATTATAACATTTAACGTAATTGAATATTTTTATAGAGAATTAGAATTAAAACATTTAATATTATTGAAATTGAATTTAAATTTAGAATTAGAATTATAACATTTAATGTAATTAAATTGAAATTGAAATTTAAATCTAAATTATAACTTTTAACGTAATTAAAATTAGATTTGAAATTATAATATTTAACATTATCGTAACTAGATTTAAAATTATAATATTTAACGTAATTGAGATTGAACTTAGATTTTGTATTATAACATTTAACATAATTGACATTGAGATTGAATTTCGAATTATAACATTTAACGCAACTAAATTTTAAAATAGAATTAGAATTGTAATATTTAATATAATTAAAATTAAAATTAGAATTATAGAATTTAACATAATTGCAATTGAAATTGGAATATAAACTTTAACGTAACTGAGAATTTAAATAAAAATTATAACATTTAACATAATATAAATTTAAATCATATTTAAAATTGAAATGAATTAAACTTATAACATTTAATGATATTGAAATTAGATTTGAGAATGAAATTATTTAACGTAATTAATATTGAAATTAGAATTTAAAATATAACATTTAATGTAGTTGAAATCAAAATTTAAGTTGAAATTATAACATTTAATGTAAATAAAATTAAAAGTTTATAAGTACTATAGCATATTTAGTTTTTTTGCTCGTTTTCTTTGAATTTTCATCCGAAATAGCTCAATTAACTTGAAACCTATAAAATAAAATTAATACAAATAAAATGTCATATATTCTTATTTCAATTAAGCAATTATTAAGTTTAGAAGAGATATAATATAATGTATAAAATGCACTTATTAAATGTCCTATTCATCATCTCAGCTATACTATTTTGCTATGGTATTGATCTCCTAGTTCTATGCCTTGAAATCTCATATTTAGCACAAAACTCATCAACTCTCTATTACAAAATTTGAGACTATTGTCAATTCTTAAACTCTTAACCCTTTTGTTAATCTAATTCTCAACAAGGGCCTTCTGAATGTTAAACGTATCAAACACTTACCCCTTGTTCTTCAATACATAAATTCACAGTTTCCTCGCATATTCATTTATGAAGGTGAGGAAATCTCTAACCCTACAGTAGGTTATTATTTGCATAAGTTCTCAAAGATCTGAGTGTATATAGTCAAGAGTCCTCTTAATTCTATGCTTCTCGATATTAAACCCTACTCTATATGCTTTTTCTAGCACATAATACTCACAAAATTTAAGTGGCTGGAACTTATTCTCACAAAATGCCATTTGACTAAATAACTCATTTAGGTTTCTTTTACCTAGGTATGCTAATCTAAGATGCCATAACTTAGTTTGCATATTCTCATCAACTATAGAGAATGATATAGAACCACTCACAACCTCTCCCTTTAGTACATATTCTATTTTTTGCTTCTTACCTCTCATGACAAACATGGAACCCTTCAACATTTTCAACACCCTTTCGTCAATCTTGATGGAACACTATTTTGGTCTAACATATCCAATGAGATTACATTCTTATAGAGGTCAAGAACATACCTAAAAATTTTAACAATTTTCTCAGTCACCCATTATACAACCTAAGTCTAATACTCCCCATTCTCATCACCTGACACATTACGTCATTATCCATTAATGCCTTACTACTACTAATGGGCTGAAAATTGACAAACCAAAACTTATGTAGGCACAGGTGAAAAGTACAATCAGAATCTAAAACCTATTATTTAATACTCTTACCATTAGTAATGATTGGAGTTTCTACTCGATCGTAACTTTCATCATATGTAACCAGAGCATCTGTTTTCTTATATTTGGCTTTCTTACTAGGATAGTCTTTTATGAAATGCTTCTCTTTCTAGCGGTAATAGTACTTCCTAGGAGAGACTTTGGACTTTGATTTCCAGCCTTTCTTCTTTTCATCTCTATTTGAGGTTCTTTCTTTTATAGATAAGCCTTCTACTTTAGCCCTTATCTATCTTCCCAATTGGTTTGAGTTTAATGAAGATTTCATACCACTTATTGTTAAACTTTTTCAACTGTAGAGTAACATTAATAAAATGCTCATAGCTTCTAAGAAGTGAACTCAGCAAGATGATCACCTTGTTTCATCCTCTATATTTATGTTGATAGCCTTAAAATCAATGATAATCTCGTTGAAGGTGTCTATATGGTCTTTTATCAGTGCCCCATAACTTCTTCTTTATATGCAGTCTGTTGGCTAATGACTTTCACATATAAAGTGAGTCAAGTTTCTTCCAAAGACCAATCACTATTTTGCCCTCAATACTTTATCGTTTAATGACAGAATGATTATATTGTGAGCCCTTTTCTAAATATCATTTTTTTCTTCAACCTTAAATGACTCTAGTGTCTTTTCGTCCTCTCTAGATTGAGCCACAATCTCCTCTAGTGCTGAACCTAACCATTGGCTCATCGGTAATGCTGACACCTTTATTTTTCATAGATTGAAATTATTTGACCCATTGAACTTCTCTACTTCATATTTAGGTGTGGCCATATCTGCTAAGAACCAAGCTCTGATACCAATTTATTATAGAGGAAGCAATAAACTCAAGTCTTATAATGCAGGAACAAGTAATTAAGAATAAACAAGAGAAATAAAGTGGGAGAATTGCACAAGAATTTATGTGGTTTGACAATTTGTTTATGTCCACAATAGACGAAGATCTCACTTCTCTTCTTAATAATTCAAAAGACACTCACTAAGTATGTCTTTTACAAGAAAGAACTTAAGCTTCACAAAGAACATTCACAATTTCATTTATAAAGAATACACAATTAATCTCTCTTGTAAAATAAGAGTTTCTCTTTTGTGTTTGTGTTGTAGTTGTTGTGATATATTTACATGCAAATATAAAGCCTTTGTGCTTAATTAGTTTAAGACATATAAAGTGGTACACATCACTTTAATTTACATCACACTAGTGTATATTTACCTAATTTAACCTCTTAAAATTAAAATTACACTAGTGTCCTCTTTACCTAACCTAATCATAACCATAAATATCAAACAAATCTTTACCTAACTTAAGAAACTTCCATGGGTTGGATTAAGGCTCCATGGAATAGATTTGAGCTTGGTTATTAATTTGCGTCATCAAACAAGTTTAATATTCAAGTGTCATGTGTGTGTTTGTTTTTTAAGTATAAATAGCTGACCTTGTAATCATAATAGTGCATAAATGTAGTAATTTGGAATGATGGGAGCCAAATGTGAAAAGTTAAGCTATTTTTAAATCAAAATTTATATTGTAGACGACTGAAATTTCATTGACACGGGTTATTAATTTATTTTTAAAAAAAAGTCATTAACACATCTAATTTCTCGTGTATCCATTGAGATTTCAATTTTTCCTATAATTACAGTTGTTTGAGAGTATAAATTGTGAATCTGACGAGGAAAATTTATATTGTAAATGAATAAATGAATGGGAATTAATTTATCAAATAAGAAGGGAACTTTCATCAATAAACAATACTAAAATAATAAAACTAAACCATGTTCTATTCTTGAATTTTTTTAGACTAATGATTATCTCCTTTTTTATTACAGAAGTTTTTAAGGGAAAAAATTGTATTAAAAGATAATCAAACACTCTTTAAAAATATTTAGAGAAATAATGGTGGTTTTCCCATAATATAATGGCATAAAAGACATGTAGTTTAAATAAATTCATGTGCAATGCATCCCTCTACTAAATTCTTGCTACGTGTATATTGAAAAATCTCTAAAATTAGGATAATGCTACTTATTGCAAAATCAAGGAAGAAATTGATAAAAAAAGCTTAACAAAAGGGATTAATTTACAATTTTTCTTGATATTTTTCAAGATTAATGAGAGTTACGGATAATAAAGATTAAATGAAAATGGTGCAATGCACCAAAAGTTAGCAAGATTTACATTATTTAAAGGGCAAGCTACAACTCAATTCAATCATTGATTAATTAAATGTAATTATTTATATTATTATATGACATTATTGTTATTAAAAACTTGTCTTTAATATTAATATTAAACTTTTATTTATCAACTTAAACTTTTGGGTTGAGTGGTAAACTAATAAAGTATCAAAGTCGAAGTCTTGAGTTCAAGCCCCTATGTCTTTGTTTTAAGTTAATTTTTTAGTTTATTGGTTTTCAAGACGGTTAATTTCTTAGTTTCTTAGATTTAAATCCATAAGACAGGGAAATTCACTTAGTTGGTTTCTTGGTTTTCTATTTGCGAGACAGAAGGATCCACTTATTTCAGACCTATTAGAATCTATATTTCACGTGAGATGAACTGTTAAAAATTTGTCTTTAATATTAATATTAAGTATTCACCTATGAGCTTCTCCTTTTAGGTTGAGTGATAAAATAACAGTTACAAAAAAGTGAGATAATATTTTTTAAAGAGAGATTAGAGAATGAAGAATTTTAATCAATATGAGTAGGGGTGGGCAAACTCGGTTCTGTTTGGTTTCCGATGTGAACCGAAAACCAAACCAGGCAGGTCGGTTTTTGATTCTTTCTAGTGTTAATTGAAAATCGAACCAAGAGAGTCAGTTTTGGTGTGAACTGAAAACCAAACGAAGTAGGTCAGTTTTTGAAAAACAAAATCGAACATATAATGAACCAAAGCAAACCGGTTCGTTTCGATTTGGTTTATAGGTTTGTTTTTTAAATTTTTTTTTAGATTATTTGTTAAAAATTTGATTTTTTGGTTTGCCTTCTGAACCAAAAACTGAATCGAATTTTTCAAAATTTTGAATTAAAAAATTGAGTACCAAACCAACTGAAGAAAAATTCGAATTAAACTGATTGATTCAATTCACCGGTTTTTTGCCCACTCCTAAATATGAGCATACTTGCATGCCGAATTAGTATTTTTTTTTTTCATTTGTGTAGTGTGAATTCAATAATTCAAATAGAATTCAATGATAAAATAAATTTTCTTCTTGTTTTTTCTTTCCACAACATCCCATTAATTAAGTCTAAAAGCAGATGTAGCTAATGCACCGTGTACAAATCATTGTCAAAAGCAAAAGGGAAAGCAAGTAACACGCCATGACCATGCATCTTTGAGATGTGCAATATGACTTTTGATTTCAAGATATATAACCTTAATGGGACTTTAATAGTGAAACAATTCTCAATGTGAAAATATTATCCTATATACGGTTTTTAGTAAGTGAAAATGGATCTTATATTACTAAAAATTCACTTTCCTAGCACACCAAGAGAGGTAACTAGAATAGAGTTGGTTAATGCTCTAGCTAATAGGGTGGGGTACTTTTGATTTCTGATAGGAATGGTATAAAATTGATTTGAATAAAAAATTAATCGAAACATATCCTTTAGTAGAATTGAACCAAATAGAATTGAAATAGTTCGATTCTCAATTCTTATTAAAAATTTAATTTATTTTTGTAGTAGTGTTTTGAAACCGAAATAAACCAAATTAAAAACGAACTAAACTTTTTTATTCTTAAAAATTAAAATTGAGATAATATTTTTTAGAGAGAAGTTTTAGAGAAGGAAGAATTTTCATCAATATGAGCATACTTGCAGGCCGAATTAGCTTTTTTATTTTTCCATTTGTGTAGTGTGAATTCAATAATTCAAATAGCATTCAATGATAAAATAAACTTTTCTTCTTGTTTCTTCTTTCCACAACATCCCATTAATTAAGTCTAAAAGCATATGTAGCTAATGCATGCACCGTGCGCAAGATGCAAATCATTGTCAAAAGCAAAAGGGAAAGCAAGTACCACGACATGACCATGCATCTTTGAGAAGTGCAATATGACTTTTGATTTCAAGATATATAATCTTAATGGGACTTTAATCTTGGCACAATCTTCAATGTGAAAATATTAACCCATATACTTTTTTTAGTAAGTGAAAATGGATCTTATATTACTAAAAATTCACTTTCCTCGCACATCAAGAGAGGTAACTAAAATAGAGTTGGTTAATGCTCTAACTAATAGAGGTGGGTACTTTTGATTTCCGATAAGAATGGTTTGAAATTGATTTGATCAAAAATTAATCGAAACATATCCTTTAGTAGAATTGAACTGAATAGAATTGAAATAATGCATACAAGTATTTAATGTTTATTAAATTCTTCTATCTCTTAGAGTCTCTCATAATACTTAATTTCAACTTAAAAGGTTTATAAAAGTTTAGATAGAAGTTATTTCTTTTCTACTAACCTTAATTTTTATTGGAGTACAAATTCACTAGTTTTAGAAGTCCAAAATTTTTTAAAACTTAAAAATCTAAATTAAAAATGAATTCCGTCTGCTCTAGCACCGCGGCGCTAAGCATGTTGCGCTCAGCGCCGCGGCACTGACATATTGATCTGGGTACTGCAGCGCTCAGTCCTATCAGCAACTCCGTAATTTTTCCTTCATTTCTTTGCTTTTTTGAGTCTCATTTCGCTTTTCTTTTTATATTTTACATGTTTTAGACTTTTTTTATATTTTTCACGTATTTTAAACTTTTTCATACATCTCACACACATTTTAGATTTTTTATAATTCTTTTTTTTAATATTATTCTTAATTTTTACTTAAACAAAATTATTGAATCATCAAATTTCTAATAAAACCAAACTTTTCTATTCTTAAAAATTAAAACTGTGACGGAATTGATTAATGGAATTTAACTAAATTGAATACACTTTTTCTAATACGATTTGATCGATTTAGTCCAAAGATACCCACCAGTACCATATAGTGTGAATTCAATAATTCAGATAGCATTTAATGATAAATTAAACTTTTGTTCTTGTTTTCACGTTTTTACCACATCCCATTAATTATGTGTAAAAGCAGATGTAGCTAATGCACCGTGTACAAGAAGCAAGTCATTATCAAAAGCAAAAGGGAAAGCAAGTCACACGCCGTGACCATGCATCTTTGAGATGTGCAATATTACTTTTGACTTCAAGATAATATAATCTCAACGGGTCTTTAATCATGCACCAATTCTCATTGTGGAAATATTATCCTATATAAAGTGGAAATGAACCTATCTATTCAAAAAAAAAAAAAAAAACAAATTGACATATTCTTATTCATTTAATATTGTCGTAGGATGGTTTCCATGAGATTTTATGACATACTCTTAAAAAGAAAAGAATTGCAGATGATGTTGTATTATTCCAGCTAATTAATGACCAAAAACCTCAGGGTTTCCGTAAAATTTTGCAAAAATTCACACCCAAAAATTCACCTATTGGTATGTAAATTTGAGGAGCTTTTATCTGTAAAGCTTTAAGATTAACTGAAATATATATCAGATGTTAATTGATATGATATTTAAAGAGAAAACACATGGGACACACGCAATCTAGATCATATATATAAAATTTTTAATTTGAAATAATTTTATTCTGGCAGTAATTGATTTGCTTAAAGATTTAGTGATAATAGTTCAATGCATTAAAAGTACGCAACTTAATTAAATGTAATTACGTTTATTATTGGAGACCATTGCTGTCTTTTGCTCTTGTTTCTCATTTTGCCATGTGCCATTGATTAATAATATGTTTGTGAGAGTTCAATTTTTAAAGAATTGTTTTCTTTTTCATACATGAACATATAAATGAAATAGTATAAAAAGTTTTTTTTTTTGTTTTTTTTAGAGTGGGCGAAATTTCCGTTCTTGAACTTGTTTTGGGAATAGAAATTATTTGGAAATTTTTTTAAAAATAGCCCTAATATTTTATAAATATACTTTTTTTTAATCAATTTTCAATTCTTTATTAGCTAAATTAACTGTAAATTGACATTTTTGCACTATTTGTATAATATAGTATTAAATAAAATATTTAAATCTAAATTTAATAAATGTAAACTTTATTTGAACTGATTCATTTTTAAAAATATATTTCAATATTCAGAATTTGAGATAAGTAAATTTGAAGTTGTAAAACCTTCTTAGGTAAGAAATATTTCTTTTGTGTTATGTATTTTCTGTCATATATATTATAGTATTAGATTTGTGGTTATTTTCAATTGAATATATATGAAAATGAAATTGTAGTATATAATAGTGAAGTTTAGAAGAGAAATGAGGTTGAATGAGAAAAAAATGAGATGTAAAAAAAAATTAAAAATGACTTGAAGTTGCTTCGTGAGACTATGTGTAGTAACCAGTATCCATAACCGGTAAGAATATGTATATTTATATATATAAATATACGTATTTTATTTGTATGTGGATGATCATTGATTTATATATTGTTATTAGTAGTGTTTTTATAGGTTAAGGATATACTATTAGTATTGGGTTTATTTGCAAGACTTTGGAATTATTTTAGGGACCAAATTGTTATACTTTGAAAGTTTTGGGGGTGAATTCGTAAATACCAAAAATTAGCCTCTTAGTATAAAAATACACTTTTAAACCCTAATTTACCATTTTTAGGTCGAGCTACCCATTTTAAGAGAGAGAAGTGAGAAATAGAGGAGAGAGAAAGAGAAGAAGAAGAAGAAGAAGAAGAAGAAGAAGAAGAAGAAGAAGAAGAAGAAGAAGAAATTGGAATTTTTGGATCTTAAGAGGTATATCACAATTATTTCTTAATTTATTGGTGTTAATTATGTTAATTTCTTTAAGTTTTGATTTCTGGAAATATGTATAATTGAGGATTTGATGTGTATTTCGTATGATAGTTTGAGAATTGATGATGATTTATAAGATAGTTTGATAAATCATGATGGATTGTAAAATTTCTGATTGATAGTCTCTTGATCTAGGAATTTTATAAATTGTTGTGATTCGATTCTGGTTTTGAATTTTGAGTATATGAAATTAGACATGTTAAGGATCATCTGAGACTTTGAATCGATTGAAAATTCTGGAAATTGAATTTATAGTGAATTTACCAAAATGACCCTGAAATTCTGGAAATTTCCTGTGTAAACAGTATAGTACAGTGAAAAATAATTTTTGTCCTACTGAATGATCTTAAAAAAATTATGAATTTGTGGAATATGATAAGTTTATATGTCTAATATGATATACTCGGAATTGGGAATTTAGATCAATGTGGTTGAAGTGTTATGATTTTCTAAAGTGTATCAGCTCATTGCAGTATTTGATTAACAGGTTTTTAAAGTTATAGAATAAAATAGTTTTAAAATACTTTTGGCAGTGATTTGGAAGTGAAATATTTATCATGGACTGAGATATGTGTTAAGAGTAATTATGTGGTAGTTTTATAATTTTTGAGTTAGTATATGATTTTATAAAATTGGGAGATTGAATACTGTTTATTAAGTATCTTGATCCTGTCAGGTTTGTAGTTTGGATTCGATGGTGTGTATGGAATGGATTGTGTAGGAAATTTGATATAATATTCATATATAAGAAGGATATTTGAGTTAAGAATGGTATATTCTGATTTTGGAGTAATTGGACATCATTTGATGTATTAAAATTTTTTGTTAAGTGTAAGTGGTCAGAATGACAGGTTTTGAGAAACCAAATATTTAGACCAATTTGATGTGATAAATGCATTGTGTATAATTTTGTAAGCTATTTAAAGTATTTTGTGTGAATTGTGAGGCTTATGAAAGGATTAATATCCATTTATAGGTTAAGGAGATTTAAGCCTTGTAGCTGAAAGTGTTAAGAGGTAAGTATACTAGACTTTTTACTGAAATCACAATAAACATAGTAATTGTTTTGTATGATTTTGCAAATGGGGTTAAGAATATGTTTATGTTATGTCAAAGTATATTTTGATATGAAATGTGAATCTATATTTCTGAATGTGAGCATTGACATTGAGCATGGACATACATGTGTTTTTGTAAGTGAGCTTTCAAAATAAGATGTGTTTAATAAAGAAAGCTTTTGAAGTGTAATATGTCCATGAGAAATATTTTGTATTTTGAGGGTACTTGAACTCACTGTTAACTTAGTAGGCATTTTATGTGATTTGTGGAGCCTTTATGTGTGGCCTTTCCTTTGGGATTGGTATATGTTATGTGTTCCGTATGTAGGGAGGATCCTATTGGTACCTAAAGGAAGTGTGAGTCATCACATTCATGTGGTGGCGTATAGGTACATGTGAGAGGACTCACCGATGATCAGGGTGAGGGTTTGGCTTTTACCTTCGGGCATAAGCGTTATATATGTGTGATTTAAAGACCTCACTTGTACTATTCCTCTCATACGGTATGTCACCTACGAGTGACATTTGGCTCATTATGTGATATGTGATATGTAAGTCCTACTAAGTAGTAGTTGAGTAATGGTATTCCTATTATGTGTTTTGAAAGAATGTGTAAGCGCTTACATGATATGTGATTTGATAAGATTATGATTTTGATTGATCACAGCATATCATACATATGCATTGTGTACATATATGTATTTGTATTTGATATATGAAAAATTAGTATGCTTACTGAGTTTTATACTCATTATAGTTTATGGTGATTTCAGGTAAATAAGGTACATGTGTGCTTAGCGGATTTGGCAAGGCTTCTGCTGTTCCTTGGGTTCCCTAAGTTGCTAGGTTGTTGTGTGTTTCATTTGGGGACACGTGGGATAGGATATTTGGTTTGTCCCTATTGAATAAATACTTATGTATTATTTCATTGTGTGTGGATTGGAGTTGGTTTAAGTTTTATAAAGTGTGGTTATTGGATGATTTTAAGTAAGAATTTGTAATGGATATATTCTGGGCTCCCGGTAACAAAGTTGCTACTGGTGACGTAGTAGAGTGTTAATCTCTGAGAAAACTCTGCGTATCTCCGGTTTAATAATTGTCCTAGTCATAATTCAATTGCTATAATTCTGAAAGAAATTGAAATGAAAGTTGAAAATTTTGTGTAATATTATTTATGAGTGCACATGCAGCGAATGAATGTAAGTGATGTCGTGTGTCGGATCTTTTGGGTCTGGGGCGTGACACTATGGCCATGATGTAGGCCAAGATAAAACAATTGCATCTTGGCCAACAATTGAAGGGCCAAGATTGAACCCTAAGATTGTTGGCCAAGATGCCACAAATGCATCTCAATGCGATTATGGCATCTCGGCCTTGTGTCACATGTCGAGACATGGCCATCTGTACGTTCACGTGTCTCGCGTCTCGAGTATTATAATTTTGCAAAGTTTTTTCAAATTATGATTTTTGAATTTGTGGGATGATTTTTTAATAATTTTTTTTTGTTTCATGTCTCGTAGGTGCATCTCAGTTGCCATTTCTGATAGGACCTAATTTGAGCCTGCTTCGACTATCAAGGCAGATCCTGTGAAGACGTGGGATTAGCATACTCTTTACTCATACATATAATACAATGAGGTTACCTGTCTCAACAAAATGTGTACACATGTACTCTAATATACAAATACACAAACTGAGACACTTATGCAGCTATGCGTGTCGTAGGCTAGCCTTAAAATGTGATAACTGTATCACACTGCACGAATTTTTAGGATAACCTGATAAAAATAGAAAAAAAAGGTGAGCTTGTGGCTCAGTGACTAGACATAATTAGAAAATATTATATACTTTATATATATTGTACACGTATAAATCTATAGGATAAAATAATCATAAAACTATATACTGGGTAGCCAATAAACTTGTACTGAAATATAAGTTGTCATAAAATTCTGTACTAAAACTAAAGTCATAACAAAATATTAGGGATCTGAAAATATGGAAGCATAAATTATCATAAAATCTATTGTCAGGCTGAATATATGTAACATTGTTTTGGAAATATGTACTACATATATATATATATATATATATATTATAAAAACCACATCAAACTTGTACTCGAAAAAATTTGGTCTAACCTAGCGGATAACTCACGCACAGGCAGAGCGGGAGATTTGAGTTGGTCTAATCCGGCGGAATGCTGCATCGCTCGGGTAGAGCAAACTAAATTGGTCTAATGCATGCGCAGAGCAATTACACTAAAGGGGAGGGTACGCATGTGGTGGTTTAAAGACTATTACTATATAATATCATGAAAGCATAATTGTTCTAAAATAATTATTTATGTACTGAACATAATCATAAATTATATTATAATAAATTCTAAAATATTTCTAGATATACTAAATAGCATAAATATTTATCTGTCTAAAATAAATCATGACTAAATCTAATAATGCGTAATTTAATCATAAATGGATGTATTAAAAATATATAAAATATATATAGTTATCCACTCACCAAAGTACGCTAATCCTGAGCTAGATTCTGAGATCTACCCGCTATCGGCACACCTCTTATATCATAGGGTGTAAAAAATACATCATTAGTACCAATATGTATTATAAATATTCTAATTTCGTAAGACTATTACTCACTAAATCACTGGGTATAAATCTAACTACTCAAACTAATTTCCTGAAATTTCCTATTTATTTCTCTCGGTTGTTGTTTTTTTTCTTTCACTTCCTCTTTTTCTTCTCGGTTTCTTACTTTCCTTTTTTTTTTCCTTTCTTTTTTCTCTATTTTCTCTCTTTTCTCTTCCGATTTTTGCTTCTTCTTCTTTTTTTTTCTATTTGCTTCTTCTTAAACAAAGCAAAACAAAATAATTATACTTTATATATAACGGCCACCACTTACTTTTTTTTTATTCTGCCACCAATCAATTTAAAACGCATACACGTGTATTACAATTACTCCCATTTTATAAAAATTTCATCCTCAAAATTTGTGTACCTCTCTAAAACAAATGAGGATATTGAACTCTGATCTGATCCTCTCACTCCCATATAGCCTCTTCTACTATATGATTCTCCATAGGACTTTTACCAGCATAATAGTCTTATTACGTAGTACTTGCTGGCGATAGTCCACTATCTGAACAGGTTCCTCATCATAAGTCAAGTTTGTCCTCAACTGAACTGGCAAAGTATCTAGAATGTGAGAAGGGTCAGGTATATACTTCCGCAACATAGAAACATGAAACACATGAATGCGTGACAACTCAGGTGAAAATGCGAAGCGATATGCAACCACACCAACCCTTTCTAAAATCTTATATGGCCCGATATATCTAGGACTTAATTTTTTCTATTTTTCAAAATGAAGTACACCATTCCATGGTGAGATCCGTAAGAAGACTCTGTCTCTTACTGCAAACTCAAGTTATTTACGGCGTTTATCAGCATAATTATTCTATCTATCTTGAGCTGCCTTGAGTCTATTTCTGATAATACTGATCTTTTCACTAGTGGCCTGGATAATCTCTGGACCCAACAATTTTCTTTCTCCAGCCTTATCCCAACAAATTAGAGTTCTGCATTTTCTTCCATATAAAGCCTCATACGACGCCATCTGAATGCTAGACTGTTAACTATTATTATATGTAAACTTTATCAATGGTAAATAATCATCTCAATTACCCTTAAGCTGCAATATACAAGCTCTGAGCATATCCTCTAATATATGTATAGTTCTCTCCGACTGCCCATCTGTCTGAGGATGAAAAACTGTACTAAAGTTTATCTTAGTGTCTAAGGCCTTCTGTAAGCTATGCTAGAATCTAAAAGTGAACCGAGGGTCTCTATCTGATACAATGGACACCGAAGCCCCATGTAACCGTATAATCTCACTGACATACAAATGAGCCAACCTATCTAATGAGTAGGAAATCTTATAAGCAGGAAATGAGCAGACTTTGTGAGTCGATCAATAATCACCCAAATACTATCGTGACCACTCTGAGTACGTGGAAGCCTAACAACAAATTCCATAGTGATATGTTCCCACTTCCATTCAAGAACTGGAAGTAGTTGAGATAATCTTGCTGGCCTCTGATGTTTTGCCTTAACCTGCTGACAAATCAAGCAGTAAGATACAAACTCTACAATCTCTTTTTTTATACCTTGCCACCAGTAATGTTCTCTCAGAGTATGATACATTTTAATTGTAGTAATCAGTATCCAGAACCGGTAAGAATAAGTATGTATATATATATATATAAATAAATGTATTTTATTTGTATATGGGTGATACTTGATTTATGAATTGTTACTAGTAGTATTTGTATAGGTTAAGGATATACTATTAGTATTGGGTTTATTTGCAAGACTTTAGATTTATTTTAGGGACCAAATTGTAATACTTTGAAAATTTTGGGGGCAAATTCGTAAATACTAAAAATTAGCCCCTTAGTATAAAAATACACTTTTGAAACCCTAATTCTCTCATTTTGATCGAGCTACCTCTTTTAGAGTGAGAAAAGAGAGAAATAAAGGGGAGAGAAAGAGAAGAAGAAGAAGAAAAAGAAGAAGAAATTGGAATTTTGGATTTTAAGAGGTATATCATAACTATTTCTCAATTTATTGGTGTTAATTAAGTTAATTCCTTTAAGTTTTAATTTTTGGAAGTATGTATAATTGAGGATTTGATGTGTATTTCGTATGATCTTGTGAGAATTGATGATGATCTATGTAAATAGCTTGATAAATCATGGTGAATTGTAGAATTTCTGCTTGATAGTCTCTTGATCCAAGAAGTTTATAAATTGTTGTGATTGGATTCTGATTTTGAATTTTGATTATATGCAATTAGACATGTTTAGGATCATCTGAGACTTTGAATCGATTGAAAATTCGAGAAATAGGATTTGTTGTAAATTTATCAAAATGACCCTGAAATTCTAGAAATTTCCTGTGTAAACAGTATAACAGTGTAAAACAATTTTTGACCTATTGAATGATCTTAAAAAATTATGAATTTGTGGAATATGATACTTTTATATGTTTAATATGATATACTAAAAATTAAGAATTTATATCAATGTGGTTAAATTGTTATGATTTTTTAAAGAGTGTCAGCTCATTGCAGTATTTAATTAATAGAATTTTAAAGCTATGGAATAAAATAGTTTTAAAATACTTTGGCAGTGATTTTAAAGTGAAATATTTATCATAAATTGAGATATGTGTTAAGAGTAATTCTATGGTAGGTTTATAATTTTTGCATTAGTATATAATTTTATAAAATTGGGAGATTGAATACTGTTCAGTAAATATCTTGATCCTGTCAGGTTAGTAGTTTGGATTCAATGGTGTGTATGGAATGGATTGTCTAGGAATTATGATATAATATTAATAAATAAGAAGGATATATGAGTCAAGAATGATATATTCTGATTTTGGAATAATAGGACAACATTTGATATATTAGAAAATTTTATTAAATGTAAGTGGTCAGAATGACAGGTTTTGAGAAACCAAATATTTAGACTAATTTGATGTGATAATGCATTGTGTATAATTTTCTAAGCTACTTTAAAGTATTTTTTATGAATTGTGAGGCTTATCAAAAGATTAATCTCTATTGATAGGTTAAAGAGATTTAAGTCTTGTAGCTGAAAGTGCTAAGAGGTAAGTATACTAGACTTTTTACTGAAATTACAATAAACATAGTAATTGTTATGTATGATTTTGTAAATGTGGCTAGGAATATGTTTATGTTATGTCAAAGTATATTTGATATGAAATGTGAAAGACATATGTTTATGAGTGTGAGCATTGACATTGAGCATGGACATACATGTGTTTTTGAAAGTGGGCTTTCAAAATGAAATGTGTTTAACAAAGAAAGCTGTGAAATGTAATATATCCATGAGAAATATTTTATGTTTTTGAGGATTCTTGAACTCACTGTTGACTTAGTAGGCATCTTATGTGATTTGTGGAGCCTTTATGTGTGGCCTTTCCTTCTGGATTGGTATATGTTATGTGTTCCGTATGTTGGGAGGATCCTATTGGTACCTAAAGGAAGATTGAGTCATCACATTCATGTAGTGGCGTATTGGTGCATGTGAGAGGACTCACCGATGAGCAGGGTGAGGGTTTGGCTCTTACCTTCGGGCTTAAGCATTAAATATGTGTAATTTAAATCTCACTTATACTATTCCTCTCATACGGTATGTCACCTATGAGTGACATTTGGCTCATTATGTGATATGTGATGTGTAAGTCCTACTAAGTAGTAGTTGAGTGATGGTATTCCTATAATATATTTTGAAAGAATGTGTAAGCGCTTACATGACATGTGATTTGATAAGATTTTGATTTTGATTTATTACAGTATATCATACACATGCATTGTGTACATATATGTATTTGTATTTGATATATGAAAAATTAGTATGCTTACTGAGTTTTATAATCCTTATAATTTATGGTGATTTTAGGTAAATAAGGTACATGTATGCTTAACGGATTTGACAAGGTTTCTGCTATTCCTTGAGTTCCCTAAGTTACTAAGTTGTTGAGTGTTTTAATTAGGGACACATGGGATAAGATATTTGATTTGTCCCTATTGAATAAATACTTATGTATTATTGTATTGTGTGTGGTTGGATTTAGTTTAAGTTTCACCAAGTGTGGTTATGGATTGATTTTAAGTAAGAATTTGCAATGGATATATTCTGGGCTTCCGGTAATAAAGTTGCTACTGGTGACGTAGTAGAGTGTTAATCTCTAAGAAAACTCTATGTATCTTCGGTTTAATAATTGTCCTAATTATAATTCAATTGCTATAATTCTGAAAGAAATTGAAATGAATGTTTAAATATGTTCAATAGAAGTTTATGTGTATATGTTAGATCATAGGTTAAATTTTAGTGTTGAATTAAAGTTTTGAATTTTTGTGCAATAGTATTTATTAGTGCACATTATTGAATGAATGTAAGTGATGTCGTGTGTCGGATCTTTTGGGTTTGGGGCGTGACATTAGTGCTGCCAGGATGTATAGCATAAGCTGAGTTGTAGGCTTCTTCTAAAATCTGCTTCTTTAACTCTGAATTATTCGGAACACAAAGCCTGTTACTCATAACTAATGTCCCATCAGCTTTCAACGTTAAATCAGTTCCATTCGATTCTTTACTTATTGCTTAAGTTTAACTAAATTAGGATCCTAATCTTGCATCTCTCGAATCTGATTAATCAATATAGGCCTAACTTGAAAATGTGCTAGAAGGACTTCAGACTCATCTACAAATAATTCAACCCCATAGATCTTAATTCAACTAACAATAAAAGATAAGTCACTCTCAAATAAGCTATAAAGATAGAAGACTTCCTGCTGAGTGTATCTGCTACCATATTTACCTTACCTGGATGAAAATCAATCCTACAATTATAATATTTTATTAGCTCTAACCATCTCTATTGTTTTAGATTCAGATCTTTCTGCTTGAATAAATACTTCAAACTTTTGTGATTAGTGAAGATTTGACGTGTAACACCATATAAATAATGTCTCCAAATCTTCAAGGCGAATACTACTGTTGCTAATTCTAAATCATGGGTTTGATAATTTAACTCATACTTATTAAGCTGCATAGAAGTATAAGCTATCACCTTACCATGCTATATCAAGACATAACCTAATACCTGTCTAGAAGCATCACTGTAAATTATATATCCTACGGTGCCAGATGGAAGAGTGAGAATAGGGGTTAAAGTTAATCTCTTTTAGAGTTTTTTGAAACTACGTTCACATTCATCAGTCTACACAAACTTTACATTTTTTCTGGTCAACTTTGTAAGTGATGCAACAATCTTAGAAAAGTCCTTAACAAATCTCTGATAATAACCTGCTAGGCCAATAAAATTTTTAATTTTTGTCACACTAGCTGATCGCTTCTAATTTACCACAGCTATAATTTTCTGAGGATCCATATAAATTCCATTTGCTGAGATCACATGGCCTAGAAATGTAACTTTATCTAGCCAGAATTGACATTTGTTGAACTTAGCATATAACTGTTTATTTCTCAAAATCTATAACACTATCCTCAAATGCTCTGCATGTTCCTCTGTACTCCGTGAATATACAAGAATATCATCAATAAAAACTATAACAAATCGATCAAGATATGGATGAAATACCCTATTTATAAGGTCCATGATTGCAGCTGGAGCATTAATCAACCCAAATGGCATTACTAAAAACTCATAATGCCCATATCGAGTTCTGAAGGCAGTCTTAGCCACATCAATATATCTGATCTTTAATCGATGATACCTTGATTGTAGATCAATCTTTGAGAAAACCCTTGTACCCTGTGACTGATCAAATAAATCATCAATGCGAGGAAGTGGGTACTTGTTGCGTATGGTGACTTTATTTAGCTTCTAATAATCAATACGTAGCCTCAAAATTTCATCCTTCTTTTTAACAAACAATACCGGTGCTCCCCGTGGTAATACACTAAGTCTGATGAAATCCTTATCTACCAATTCTTATAACTGAGTCTTCAATTCTTTTAACTCTGAGGGGGCCATTCTATATGGTGCTTTGAAGATAGGAGTTGTGTCTAGAGCCAAATCAATACCAAAATCAATCTCTCTATTTGGTGGTAAGCTTGGAAGATCTTCAGGAAATACATCTGGAAAATCTCCGACCATCGAAATATCTTCTAATGTAGCCCCATTAACTCTGGTATCAATAACATATGCCAAATAGGCTGGATATTATTTTCTGAGCAACCGTTTAGCTGTCATAGCAGATATAACATAAGATGGAAGAACTCATCGCTCTCCACAAAAAATAATATTAAGCTCTCCATGTCTTTTGAATATAACCTCTTTTCGAAAATAGTCTACAGTAGCATGGTGATTAGCTAACAAGTCCATCCCAAGTATTTCATCAAAATCGTGTATATCAAGAGGAATTAAATCTGCTACTATCTCACTATTACCCACTTTGATAACACAACCCTGAAATACATTCTCAGCCAATAATGATTCTCCAACCGGTGTGGCTACCATTAAGCTACAATCTAGGGATGCACAGTAAATATATGGGAAATAAAAGAATACGTAGGGCCCAGATCAATTAAAATATGAGCCTTTTGGACAAAAATAGTTAGCATACCTGTAACAACATCTGGGGTAGCTTGTGTCTTTTGCCGAGTCAAAAAAAATACATGTGTCTAGCTACGAGGTCGACCTGGCTGACCCTTCTGTGGATCTCTACTAGCTCCTAAAGCTCTGGTTGTACACCAGTACTAGTGATAGGCTCTCTTTTCTGGGATCCTCCATGTCTTTGAATATTGCCACTGCCATCTTGAAAACCATGAGAAGCTGTACTCTATATTAAGCTATTACTCTGAAGCAGATAAAGGCAATTTCTCCTCAAATGTCCAGCTTGTCCGCAATGGTAGCAACCTCTAAAACCTCTCAGACACTGTCCCTCATGACTCCTACCATAAATAGAACACTGAGGGTACCTTCTCATGCTAGCACTACTACTTATCTGGCTACCAACTCAGGGCCTCTGATTCTTTATGTTGCTTCCAACAGATGGAGGCATAAAACTCTGACTAGAACTTTGTCTCTGTCCTCTTGATAGCATAGAGCTCTGACCATACCGTTTTCTACCAGAATACCCTCTAGAGGATGTCTCTCCTCTAGGTGCTCTACTATTACTTAATCCATTAACTGACCAACCATGGCCTGGACTCTACTTAAATGACTGGGCTCTGTGTGCCTCTACTAGGATTCTCTCAACTCTCATTGTAGCTCCTACTAACTCACTAAAATCACTGTGCCCCATGGCTGTAATTACTATCCTGATATTACCTCTAAGGCCCTGTTCAAATCTCTTACATTTATCCATTTTATTATGTATTGCATATGAAACGAATCTCAATAACTCTATAAATCAATTCTCGTATTCCTCTATTGTCATCAATCCCTGTTCTAGCTCAAAGAACTTACTAGCCTGGATGTATTGGTAAACCATATGAAAGAATTTAACATTAATTTTTTTAAAAAAATTAGCTCAACTAATCACCCCTTTATATCTACGTGATACTGATCTCCACCAATGATATGCCTTACCCTCAAGTAAAAATGTAGCAAAGGAAACCTTCTCATCATCAGTACATCTCATAACATCAAATATCCGTTCTACTCTGGTCAGCCATGACTCTGCATCAGCTGGCTCTATAGTGCCTAAAAAATTCTTTGCCCCCAAATTACGAACATGCTCTATTGTGTTCTCTCTCCTGGGTTGTCCTTGTACTTGTCTTTCTACTGCAATTGTAACTAACTGAGTCAGTCTATCTATGGATTGCTCTAAGGCAAGTCTATCAGACTATCCCTGTATAGGCTGTATCACAGGTTGTGGCACTGGCTAAGGGTGTATCTCCTCTACAATAGGAATAGGCTGGATTTGAGGTATGGGTACAATGGGAACTGACTCAACTATTTTCTCTCTAATAGATTCCTCCATTCTATCTAATACAGAGGGAGCTCTCAGTTCAGCCACAAATTTCGTGCGAGGTGGCCACGTGGACACATGATGAAAATCTATAAAATGCAATAAATTATTAATGACATCTCTAACATGCATGTATCTTGTACTAGTCTACAGAATCTAAGACCATCTCAGTTGCCATTTCTGACAAGACCCGACCTGACTCGAGCCTGCTTTGACAATCGAGGCAGATCCTATGATGACGTGGGACTAGCATACTCTTTACTCATACATATGATACAATGAGGTTATCTGTCTCAATAAAAGGTGTACACATGTACTCTAATATACAAAAACATATACAAATACACAAACTGAGACACTTATGCAGCTATGCGTGTCGTAGGCCAACCTCAAAATGTGATGACTGTATCACACTGCACGAATTCCTGTGAAAACCTGAGAAAAATAGGAAAAATAGAAAAAAAAAAGGGTGAGCTTGTGGTTTAGTGAGTGGATATAATTAAAAAATACTATATACATTATATGTATTGTACACGTATAAATTTATAGGATAAAATAATCATGAAACTGTATGCTGGGTAGTCAATAAAATAAGTTGTCATAAAATTCTGTGTTAAAACTAAAGTCATAACATAATACTAGGGATTTGAAAATATGGAAGCATAAATTATTATAAAATTTATTATCAGGCTAAATATATGTAACATTGTTTTGGAAACATGTACTACATATATATATATATATATATATATTAAAAACCACATCAAACGTGTACCTGAAAAAATTTGGTCTAACTTTGCGGAGTAACTCACGCATAGGCAGAGCAGGGGATCTGAGCTGGTCTAACCCGATGGAATGCTGCATTGCTCGGGTAGAGCAAACTAAACTGGTCTAATGCATGCGCAGAGCAACTACACTAAATGGAAGGGTACGCATGTGGTGGTTCAAAGACTATTACTATATAATATCATAAAAGTATAATTGTTCTAAAATTATTTCTGTACTGAACATAATTATAAACTATACTATAATAAATTCTAAAATATTTCTAGATATACTAAATAGCATAAATATTTATCTGTCTAAAATAAATTATAACTAAAGCTAATAACGCGTAATTTAATCATAAATAGCTGTATTAAAAATATATAAAGTATATATAGTTATCCACTCATCAAAGTACGCTAATTCTGAGCTAGGTTCTGAAATCTACCCGTTATCGGCACACCTCTTATATCATAGGGTGTAAAAATACATCATTAATACCGATATGTATTATAAATATTCTAATATTGTAAAACTAATTTTTGTTAAATCACTGGGTATAAATCTTACTACCCAAATTAATTTCCAAAAATTTCCTATTTGTTTCTCTTGGTTGTTTTTTTTTCTTTCTCTTCCTCTTTTTCTTCTAGGTTTCTTCCTTTCCCTTTTTTTTTCCTTTCTTTTCTTCTTCTTTTCTCTTCCAATTTTTGCTTCTTCTTCTCTTCTTTCTATTTGCTTCTTCTTAAATGAAGCAAAACAAAACAATTATACTTTATATATAACGGCCACCGCTTGCTCTTTTTTTTTTAATTATGCCACCAATCAATTTAAAATACAAACATGTGTATTACAAATTCAGGCGCGAGATGTACTGAACGTAAAAGACTGTCAGTCGCCACTCCTACCGTTGTCTACGTTTTGTAAAATACCCCAAATAAGTTATTTTTTGCTGAATTTAAATTTGTTTTTATCATTTTAACCTATTTTTTAAGTTTAATTCATCTATTTTGCTTATTTCTAATTTAAAACGTAATTTCTAATTCATTTCTAACAAATATCAAAATATTTTTAAATTTTAAAAAAATTTATTAAGAATCGACCATTTTCGTAGTTTGAAATATATGTTGTGCAAGATTTGATCTATACAATTACAATTTATAAATCTTCAATAAACTAAATTTTTGTTAATAGAATTTTGACTTGAGTTTGGGTAGAGAAAGAGAGTTTTTTTTTTAAGGGTATAAAAGTTTGATATTTACATTTTTGGCTATTAAAAAGTATCAATTTAAAATATAATTAAATAAGTATATTTATAAAATGTGAGTGCTATTTGTGAAAATTTCCCAATTATTTAGGACCTATTGGTTCCTTGCACGAGAAACTCGATTGGATTCGTCAATTCCAAGACATTCTCGACCCAAACCATGAATTGACCCAAAATTGAAATTCAATTTTAAAAAGAAAAGCATGGCAAGTCAACAAAAAAAATTATAAACTTACTTTGACATACTTGATGCAATAAGTTTCATTTTTACATTAGTTACTAACTTATTTACTTGAAATTTTAGTAGTCAACAATTTTTAGTATGGTCCTTCACAAGAAAAATTTGTGTAAGTGTTTATTTTATATTTGAAGTCATGGTCTACCGAATATTGGTCCAGTTTTCGATTGAGATGACAGATAAAATTTGACTTAATTGCTTATAAATACGATGACTAATTATTTCTCATGGAGGTTAATTTTTGTCTATTCTATTTTTACAATTAATAATTTGTTGTGTCATATTTTTACATTAATTTATTAATTTAAAGTGGTGAATTTTGAATAAATTTATAAGAACAAAGTTAGTTATTTTTATTACGAATGTAAATATACATTTAAATAAATCGATACATATTAAATCAATATTGAACAAGAAGTGTATGAGAAAAAACATCACAAGAAGTTTAGAGTGGGAAAAAGTCTAGTATCTCTCATCTATGAGTTTTGAGAAGTATAACTTATGTGCATGTATTGAACGAGAAAAAAATTAAGTTTGATGATAAAAGCGAGAAGTTCATCTTTATTGGATATGACAACAACTCTAAAGGTTATAAGTTGTATAATCTAAGCACCGGTAAGATTGTGATAAATCAAGATTTAGAATTTAATGAAGAAAGCAATTGGGATTAGAGTTTTAATGTAGACAACTACAACTTCTTTCCATACTTAAAAGAAGAAAATGAGCAACCAATGATGGAGCAAGCAAGATATAAATGAGAAGAAGTTTAAGAGGGGTTGAATACTAAACTTGTTTAATGACCCAAATTAATGACCCAAGCCCAAATTCATTCAATGGAATCTTAATTCAACTTATGAAAGTTTCATAAGTTAGGTAATGGATTAATTAATTAAGGGGATACTTATGTAGTTTTAATTAAAAGTGTTTTGTATGGTTTTAATTTAAAAAAGATTAAGTTAGATAAATGGACACTTATGTGGTGTAAATTGATTAAGAGTTAGTATAAACACCCCTTAAATTTTAGCATTGACAACAAGAAGTATAAAGAGTGCAAGAAGTGAGAAAGAGAAATAAATGAAGCAAAGCTTTTAAGAGTGTCTTAAAATAACTTTTAGAGATTCATTTGTACGAGGAAAAAAAAATTTTTGAAAGTGTTTAAGAGTTTTATTTTAAGTGTCCGTTCTCTTGTAATAATTTTTGTGCTAATAATACAAGTTCTTTTTGAGTGAAGTTTAATTCTTCTCCAACAAAAACTTGATCAAGCTGCCACCTTGGCATTATATTTGCACCTTGACGGACGATATCCGGAGCAGCGAAGATCTATAGAGAATAATGAAAGATGTCAAAACAATGGTGTAAGGAGATGCTAAGTTCCTGTAGACAAATTAGTTATTAAAATGACAGTAAACATGACAGAAGTATCTACTAATTCCCGACAAATGTGTGAAAGAGACATCTAATAATCTGAGGGGACTGCTCCATTTAGACTTTGGAAAATTACCGCGAGACCAATGTTGCCAAAAAAACTTAACCTCTGGAGAGGTGGATGACAGAAAACTTCATTTGGGAACTCACCTCGAAGATCAATACAATAAAGAATTAGAGATGTCAAAGAAGCAAACAGGTTCAACAAGGAACCAGGTGCAACTGAAGACATGCCAACCGAGTCCAAAACAAGCACTCTCAATTCTGTTAGGTTATGCAGAGTTTAGTGAAAGTGTCTTGGTCCATTGCCATTCCAGTGTAATATTTATTAGAGATATCAAGTGAAAGAGCTTAGACAAGTGAGAAATTTCTGAAGGGGCTTGACCAGAAAAATAGGGTAAATAAACTTTAAGCTCTGTCAATTTTGTGAACCCACCAAAATTAAGCAGAGATATTGGACACTCTGAAATCACTGCAAGCTACGTTGAGATGCAAGAGATTGTGAAGGTGGCAGAGCCTGCTGTTGTCATAAATAGTGCCTCGGAGCCAACTAGAATTAAGGTCAAGGCCAATCACATGGCCTGTCAACTTATCACAGGTAATTCATCCCATGAGCAGCAATCACTAATTGCCTTCTAGGAATCTGTCTTTGTGTAATTAGGACTGATACAATCGATAGAAGCAAAACTATCTATTAACATGGTGATTTTAAACTAGAGTAAGGTAAAGCTTTCTTTAGAAGAGCAAAGTTTTGCCGATGAAGAAGAAGAGTTTATCAATGGCAATGAACAAATGACTTAAGAGTTGCAAGAATAGAGTAGGCAGAGGACTAAACATTGCCATGATAACCCCAAATCTGTTTGTTTTCATGAAACAGAAGAATAATAGAGATGGGCAACAGAGAAAGCATTTGCAAGGTGTAATTATGATTCTGAATATTGACACCACCAGACCAAAACTGGCACCAATTAATTTATGTCGTTTCCAGTTTGTTAATCATTGGTAATCCACTTTTTACTTTTTTAATCCAACTTTCTTTTATTATTATCATTATCTTTTCATTAAATAATAGGTCTGCCAAGTGTGTGTGTGTATATATATATATATATAGCACTTGCAAATTAAAGAAAAACAAATAGAGATGGTATGAGACAGCCCTGCACTATAAGCATATGCAGTAAGTGGAGAAGATTCTAAGCTCCTATTATATCTTATATTTCTATTTTCTCTTTCTCTTCACCAATTTTTCCGCATAAAGATTAAGCACTTTCTTAAAGAAAAATCTGATGCATTAATTTGTGCACAAGTGTGTGATAAGAACAACCAAATTAAGCTTTTATAAAAACCCCAATAACACCACTAAGCATTAGATATTGATTATCTTCTTATTTCTTTAGTTGAAAGTAGTTCTAAATTGATTCTGCAAAATGGTTGCATTTTCACTTTTAGTATTTTAACAATTGGATAATTTCTTACAATAACAAACTATTTTGGTCTCCCTATTGCAAATGTCATATATTCAATTGACAAGTCAAGCACCAATC
Organism: Ailanthus altissimus; assembly: GCA_946807835.1. Classification (NCBI taxonomy): domain Eukaryota; kingdom Viridiplantae; phylum Streptophyta; class Magnoliopsida; order Sapindales; family Simaroubaceae; genus Ailanthus; species Ailanthus altissimus. Next base: position 20,277,857 of record OX327713.1, on the reverse strand, counting down.
CTTACACATAACCCATCGTAGCAATTTTCCAATTAAAACAGCTTAAAGTAGATCTTCATAGGTAGGTTTTGGTGTCTCATCATTGGTATAGGTCTAAATATTTGCTAATTCTGTAGGAATGTGCCGAACAAGCTTGATTGAAGATAGTTCTAAATGTTCGGGAGCTGTCAAAATTTCTAGTGTTAATGGAATACACCTTACAAAAGTTAAGCACTTCTAGAAAATCAATAGTCATGGAAATATTTAGAATCCTCGCCATCATAAATTTCACTCACATGTTCCACTTAAACTCCACTGTCATCCACATATGCATCTTTGCTTAAAAAATTTATTTGCACGAGATTTGAAATAAATTATAATTAAAAAATTAATGCACTACATATATAAGAAATTTCAAGAATTCAATCTCAAAAGCTTTTAAAATCATCATCATGTTGACAGTTGTTTTCAACAATTGCAATTTCGTCCAGGCAAGGACGGAGCTAATGAAGGACTTGCAGGGAACCTGACCTATAAAAATTACAAGCTGCCCTCGTTGGTTCAATTTTTTTTCCCTTTGCCCTCTTTAAAAATTCGCTGAATAGTTATAATGCATGTATGGATAACTTAAATATTAGAAAAAAATTTGCTAACCCCACTAAATTTTAGCATGATTGCTAATACTCTCTTGGTACTAAGTTTCCATTCAAAAAGTAACCAACTATCCCTTGCAGGGGAATAATGGTGTATTGTAAAAATTTTAGAAGAAAAAGTGGTAATTATTAAAAACATTTGGGTTATTGATATATTTCATATAGAGTAATGTTATGCATTTTAAATTGTATTTCAAATAATAATATGTCAAACACCTATTAAATAGCAAAATTATCCAAAATTTAAAATTATCTACTAATAATTATTTTCATTGAGTTTTCCTTGTAAAATCTCTAGAAAATTAATAAGAGAGGTTAAGATTCATGGATCCACCGTATATGTAAGCAATTGGATGAACTATATAAATGATCTTTATTTTCTACTTTGAATTCTTACTATTTTGCTTGATATACAATTATTTTACTGCATTAATAGGTTAGGGTTTGGAGTTGAACTTGACTAACGTTCTTCGTTTTAACTTAATCTCACGGTGAGCGGAGTGATTCCTCCAACATATCAGATCATTGCCTTCTATAAATGTTTCAGGGATGGTCCCATGGAAGTTGTTCATCCTCATATCAATAACCCAGAGCCCCTGATAGCTTCCAAGACACTAGAATTATTCCACTTAAGTTTTTATTGGACAGGTCAAGATATTGAATAGAGCTCAAATAGCACTATGATAAAGGGATTAATCTAATGAATATATTGTGTAAAATGGAAAAGAATTGCACGTTTGATGGGATTTGCTCAAAACTTGTCAATAAAATGTGAGCAAGATTCTGTTATTTTTAATTGTGCCACAATTCATGTTGAGAGTTCTAATTAAGAACTCTGTTATTAGAATGGTCTAAAGCCATGAAATTTTTGCAGATCTTAAAAAAGCTAGGAATTCTGTTATGTTACAAAAGAGAGGGATACACACATCAGCTTAGGCAAGGTGAAGTTGACAATGTTGCTGTTTGTTCTAGAAAGTAGGCTGTTATGTGATGGATTAACTTGCTAGAGATTTTTAAGCTTTGAGAACATATCTAACTTTGCAATGCTGCTCAAGTTATTTGATAAAATATCAAGGTTAGTAAGAAATGTGTGAAAGAGACGTCCAATAATCTGATGGCATACACTAGTTAGACTTTGGAAAATTATCCGTGAGACTTACATTGTCAAATAAACTTAGCCTCTAAAGAGATGGATGGCGAAAAACATCATTTGAAGTGTCAAAGAAGCAGACAGGTTCAACAAGGAACCAGGTGCAACTAAAGACATGCCAACTAAGTCAAGTCGAAAACAAGCACTTTTTCTTTTAGGCCCTCTCCAAGAGAAAAGTAGGTATCTATCTCCATAAGAGCATTTACATCTAGGTCGTGTTTTAATTTCATTCTCCATTCACATGAATTAAATAAATACAAAATTCATCTTTTTTTCTGCATGCCATTGATTTAATCCAAAAAATGTTAGAAACTCATGCATCGAGTAAGAAGAAGCAATCTCAAAATCAAAAGCAAAAAGGGGAAAACAAGTAACACGCCAACTAAACTATATTTGAGATAGACAGCAAGATCCTTTTATTTTTTATTTTTGGGGAACCTAAATGAGATGACAAAATTTATGATACGAAATACAAAGAGTAGGAGTTACATGAGCCTTACACCGCATAATGAACAAAAAGCTAAAGCAACCTAAAATAAAAAGCCGACAAACCCAAAAACTAGATGAAGAAACCGTACATTAAGTGTGCTACGAAAACAACTTAGTAATTCTGATTGCAGTAGACTTCTCCGCAAATTTTCTCACTTTTCTCCCCTTGAATTTGAAATTCCCATTTTTTTCATAGCCTTTCACCATTCTCCTATGATGACAAATGTTTGTTAGTATATATAAATTGTAAATTTACAAAGAATCGATAAGGGATTAAGAATGAATCTACTTAACAAGAAAATAAATAATTATTCAATTCTCTAGAGCCATTCGAATCCTAATTAATCTTATACTCTCTTTTTACAAATTCTTCTTTAGCTTCTCTCCAATAGATTAAGAAAAAAATTGCTGATTCTTTTATTTATTTTTTTCACAATTAATTAATAAGTCTGCGTAAAGTAATATATTTTTATATATAGCACTTACTATTTTATTTTTTAAAAGATTTGAGATGTTTATTATTCTCATTTTCCTTCCACTTATGAAGGATTTGACCCGACCAATTAATTCATGGATTTTGTCATATTTTATGTTCAAACCCGATACAAACTCAATAACATATTAAGCAATTTTGTAACCTGTCATAACACCTCATGCATAAGCCTAATACAAACTAATTTAATAAAGTGAAATTAATATAAATAATAAATCTGTCATCTACTTTAAAGGAATTATACAGAGCTGTATATAATAACTTCCAAATAGCACAATTTTTCAAAATTCTAAATGACAAACTGATAAGTTATTTTTCATGATAATTAATTAGTAAAGAATTAGAAGACGCACCTTATTAGTGGCAATGCTTGCACATACTAATTTCTTCTTCCTCCACCACCTCCTCTTTTTATCAATCTTTTCACCTTCTTTAATGGCTTCCTTTCAAGCATCCTTATAAACCATATCGGTCTTCCAGTTGCAAACACCATGTATCCCATTGACAAGCCAATCACCAATCCCGATCCGTATCCCATCATAGCCAATTTCCAATCAAACCAGCTTGAATTATCATCTCTTTCTTTGGAAGTCAACACTGTTGACATTGATTCTGGTGTTTCATAATTTCTACATTCTTGTGATAATGGAAATCCACACAACCCAATGTTCCCAATATAGGATTTATAGTCAAATGTATCCAATTGGGATCCTCGAGGTATAAGTCCCTCAAGCTGGTTGAACGACAAATTTAACACCGAAAGAGATGTGAGGCTTGCCAATTGGGTAGGAATCTTCCCAACAAGCTTATTTGAAGAAAGGTCTAATGACTCAAGCTCTCTTAACTTTCCCAATGATGATGGAATACGACCTGTGAGGTTGTTGTGAGAAAGGTTGAGGCCTGAGTAAAATAAGCTTTCCTGCGTCCTCCGGAATTTGTCCTTGCAATTTGTTGCTGATAAATCTATTATTGTAAAAATTGTTAAAACTCTCTCCATCTGCATGTCAATTCCTTTTGTAGTTACCATCACTGAATAATATCCACCATCCTGAGGTTGCGTCAAATATTCCACTGTAAATCCATCTTGATCCCTATGCATCATAGCTTCAAAATTTTCAAAATATTTAGTTGGCAAGACACCACTGAATTCATTATGAGAGAGATCAAGTAATCGCAACTTTGGAAAAGGAAATTTTGTTTTGGAATTACTAATGGGACCATGAAATTTGTTAGATCGCAATATAAGGACCTGCAATTTAGGAAGATTTGCCAGCCAATGTGGAAATGTGTCATTGATTTTGTTATTTCCTACATCAAGAACTTCTAAACTCGTGCAATTAATCATAAACGGTGGTAATGGTCCCTCCAGTTGATTGCCATGAAGGTTGAGACCGGACAAACTACTGCAATTTTTTAAGGTTGAGATTGAGAACGAATTAGAGTTCCCCAGATTTTGTGAAATGTTTCCACTCAAACTATTATTAGACAAGTCAAGGTATTCAATTGAGCTCAAATTGCAAAACCATGAAGGAATCTCTCCAGTAAGTTTATTGTTTGCAACTGAAAAGTATTGGATGAACGATGGAAGAACCAGAAGTGATCCTTGAAGTAAGTTGGAACGAAGATCAAGAAATTCAAGTTTCTTCCACGGAAGCTGCTCTATGCTTGTTAGGAGGTTGTGGGAAAGATTTAGATAACTCAGTGTATCCGTTCCTATGTCCCACATCCAATTGGGAATCCTGCCACGAATGTTGTTATTAGAAAGATCCAAAGCCTCCAATTTATATCGAGTTCTTAATATGTATGGGAACTCAATTAAGTTGCAAGCGGCTAAACCCAACCCACCAAGATTGGGAAATGAAGAGTTGACTTTTAACGTTGTGCTTAATGATAGACCGCTATAAGAAAGATCAAAATATTGAAGCTTTTTGAGTTTTGCTAACATGTAAAACTCGACATTACCACTTAAATTATTTGATGAAAGGTCAAGCACAGTCAAATTCACATTTTCAAAGATTGTACTTGGAATTGATCCAGTTAGTTGGTTGTCACCTAGCAAAATTCGTTCTAATAATGGTAGAGTAAATAGCCAAGATGGAATAATCCCGTTAAGAGAATTATTCCATAAAACAATAAACTCTAGATTTCGAAGCTCACTTAGAGATGAAGGAATTGGACCAGTTAGTTGATTACCTGATAAATATAAGGAGGAGAGTTTCGTTAAGTTGAGAAAAATATTCGGAATTTCACCGATTAAATTGTTGAATGAAAGATCTAAAACCTTGAGATGCTTAAGATCTGAAAGTGACAATGGGATATGACCACTTAAATTGTTTCCACCAAGATTGAGCAGTTGAAGATTTGAAACAAATGATGGGATGTAGCCATTAAAATTGTTAAGTGAAAGATCCAAAGAAGTAAGTTGGGTAAGGTTACCAAGTGATGCAGGAACTGACCCCATGAAATTGCTTGAAGAGAAGTTAAAGAGTTTTAAACTAGTTAATCGACCGAAACCAGAAGAAATATGAGAGTAATTGAAATCATTGAAAGCAAGGTTGAGGTCTTGGAGGTGAGCAAGGAAGAAGGGGGTGGTGTTGGAAGGGAAGTTACCGTAAAGCCAACTACAAGAAAGGTCGAGGGAGATCACGTGACCTGTTGCCATATTACATGTTACTCCATCCCATCTACAACAATCTTCATCCTCTTTCCAATGCTTCATCTTTGGATATGATTGTTGCCAATGGGCACAATCATCAGAATTGCGATTTTCAAAAGAAAAGAGTTGCTTAAACTGGAGCAAAGCAGAACTCTGGTCATGAGAGCACAATTTTGCACAACTCTGAGAGTACAAGAGCAGTAATTGGAGGCAAAAAAATGGACAAGGCCAAGATAAACAACCCATTATTTTAATTTTATGCTGATGAAATGGCAACGTATGCAATTGTATATAGGGGTCAAGCTACGGTCCTTCCGGCTGTGTGGTACAGTCGGAAGTCTCAGCGATTGGATTAGATCAATGGCTCAAATTGAATAATCGGTAACCTGTACAGTGGGTAACAATGAAAAATATCAAAGCCCCGTTACAGTTTTATTAAATACAAAATAAAACCTCAAGGACCAAATAATTAACAAAAACCTCCCTCTTTGAACATAATAAATTAAAGATAATATATTGTGTTAAATATTATAATTTTAATTTAATTTCTAATTTTAGTTACGTAAAATGTTATAATTTTAAATCAATTTTTAATTTCAATTATAGTAAATATTAATTCTATTTTAAATTACGTTAAATGTTATAATTTCAATTCAATTCAGTTACGTTAAATCGAATAATTCAAAATTTTATTTTAATTTCAATTATGTTAAATATTATAACTTCAATTCATCAATTTTAATTTTAATTATGTTAAATATTATAATTCTAATTCTAATTTTTGATTATGTTAAATGTTATAATTCTAATTCTAATTCTTGATTATGTTAAATGTTATAACTCTAATTTCAATTTTAATTTTAATTACATTAAGTATAATAATTTCAATTTTATTTCAATTTTTAATTACGTTAAATATTAAATTTTCAAATCAAATTCTAATTTAAATTTTTAATTAATATAAATATTATAATTTCAAATAAAATTTCAATTTCAATTACGTTAAATGCTATAATTACGTTAAATGCTAAAATTTAAATTCTAATTTCAATTTTAATTACGTAAAATATTACAATTCCAATTCAAAATTTAATAACGTTAAATGTTATAATTCTAATTCTAATTTCGATTACAATTAAATTAAATGTTATAATTCTAAATTTAATTTTAATTATGTTAAATGCTATAATTCCAAATGCAATTTCAATTTCATTTACGTTAAAGGTTATACTTTCAATTCCAATTTTAAATTCAATTTCAATTATGTTAAATGTTATAATTTTAAGTTTAATTTTAATTAAGTTAAATATTATAATTCTAATTTTAATTACGTTAAATATTACAATTCCAATTTTAATCTTAATTATGTTAGCTGTTATAATTTAAAATAATATGTTTTGTTACCTATTTTCTTGCCATAAGTAATGGCCAACGAAGACATCAAGACTAGTATGTATTGTGATATACAAAGTACCATACACTTAAGCAAGCATAAAGTGTGCCACAAGAGGTCTAAACACATTTATGTGTTACTCTATTTCATTAGAGAGAATATTCAAAGTGGCGAGATTAGTCTAATAAATATTGCAACGTCTAAAAATCTCAACTGACATGTTGACTAAGCCATTGCTCTCGGTTGAGTTTATCCTATGCAAGGACTTAATTGAAGTTACTACTATGTGAGAGTGACCAAATATGTGAAAATGAAAGATCTTGATTACTTCATTGATGATTTTGAATCAAAAAGTAGAATTGTGAGAAAATTGATTAAAAATCATCAGGATATGATTTTGGGATTAATCTAAGTGTATGAGAAACATAAGAAAGTGAATTGGACGCAAGAAGGCGTGGAAGAGCTGAATCTCCATAATTCGTAGTGAAGTTGTGGCACTAAGAAAGTGGCACCACGGCCCCAGTAAGTCTGGGCTGTAGCGCCTAGGTAAGAAAAAGTAACGTCGTGGAGCTAGAATGTCATGCCCTAGACTCAAAAGATCTGACACATGACATAACTTATACTGATTCAATAATGTGTACTCATAATTAATATTGTATAAAATTTCAAACTTGAATTCTACATAAAAATCCTTAGTAGGTTGCTAGTAAGCTCAATACAAAGATCAACTCATAACCACACTTGGTGAAACATAAACCAAATACAACCACACCTAATAAAATAATACATAAGTATTTATTCAATAGGGACAAATCAAATATCTTAAATTACGTGTCTAAAAATAAAACACTCAGTAACCTAGCAACTTAGGGAATCTAAGGGACAACAAAAGCCTTGCCAAATCTGCTAAATACACAATTACTTTGTTGACCTGAAATCACCATAAACTATAATGAGTATAAAACTCAGTAAGCATACTAGTTTTTCATATATCAAATTGCAAATACATATATGTACACAATGCATGTGTACGTTATGTTGTGATAAATCAAAATCATAATCTTATCAAATCACATGTTAGGTAAGCACTTATACATTCTTTCAAAATATATAATAGGGATACCATCACTTAACTACTACTTAGTAGGACTTTCATATTACATAATGAGTCAAATGTCACTCGTATGTGACATATCGTATGAGAGGAATAGTACAAGTGAGGTTTAAATTACACATACATAATGCTCATGCCCGAAGGTAAAAGCTAAACCCTCACCCTAATCATCGATGAGTCTTCTCATATGCACCAATATGCCACTACATGAATGTGATGACTCAATCTTCCTTTAGGTATCAATAGGATCCTCCCTACATACGAAACACATAACATATACCAATCCTGATGGAAATGCCACATATAAAGGCTCTACAAATTATATAAAATGCCTACTAAGTTAATAGTGAGTTCAAGCATCCTCAAAACAAAAAATATTTCTCATGGACATATTACACTTCAAAAGCTTTCTTTGTTAAACACATTTCATTTTGAAAGCTCACTTTCAAAAATATATATATGTCATGTATGTCCATGCTCACATTTATAATCACATGTCTTTCATATTTCATATAAAAATATACTTTGACATAATATAAACATATTATAAGGGACATTTATAAATTCATGCATAAACAATGACTATGTTTATTGTGATTTTAGTAAAAGTCTAATATACGTACCTCTTAACACTTTCGAGTACAAGGCTTAATTCTTCTTTACCTATCAATATAGATTAATCGTTTCGTAAGCCTCACCATTCACATAAAACACTTTAAATAGCTTACAAAGTTACACATAATGCACTTATCACATTAAATTGGTCTAAATACTTGGTTTCTCAAAACCTGTCATACTGACTACTTATACTTAACAAATTTTTTTTATACATCAAATGATGTCCAATTACTCTAAAATCGTAATATATAAGTCTTGACTCATATATCCTTCTTATATGAATATTATACCATAATTCCTATACAATTCATTTCATAAATACTATCAAATCCAAACTATTATCTTGATAGGATCAAGATATTTACTGCATAATATTAAATCTCTCAATTTTATAAAATCATATACTAACTCAAAAATTATAAAACTACCATATAATTACTCTTGACATATATCTCAATCTATGATAAATATGTCACTTTAAAATTCCTGTCAAAAGTATTTTAAAAATATTTTATTCCATAACTTTAAAAATCTATTAATCAAATATTACAATAAAGCTGATACGCTTTAGAAAATCATAACAATTTAACCACATTGATCTAAATTCTCAATTTTGAATATATCATATTAGACATATAAATTTATCATCTTCCAAAAATTAGTAATTTTTTAGATCATTCAGCAGATAAAAAATTGTTTGTAACTGTATCATACTGTTAACACATGAAATTTTTAGAATTTCAGGGTCAGTTTGATAAATTCACTAAAAATTCAATTTTTAAAATTTTCAATTAATTCAAAGTCTCAAATGATCCTAAACATGTCTAGTTTTATATTCCCAAAATAAAAAACCATAATCAAAGTACAAAAACTTATAAAATTCTCGGATCAAGAGACTATTAAGTAGAATTTGTGCAAATTCATCATGATTTATCAAGTTATCTATATAATCATCATCAATTCTCAATATTTCTTACAAAATCGACATCAAGTCCTCAATTGTCCATATTTTCAAAAATCAAAACTTAAAGAAATTAACTTAATTAGCATCAATAAATTGAGAAATAGTTATGATATACCTCTTAAAACTCAAATTTTCAATTTCTTTTTCATCTTCTCTTTCTCTTCCCTCTATTTCTCTCTTTTCTCTCTCTAAAGGGGTGGCTCGACCAAAAAATGAGTAAATTATAGTTTAAAATGTGTATTTTTATACTAAAAGACTAACTTATAATATTTATAAATTAACCCCAAAAACTTTTAAAGTATTACAATTTGATCTCTAAAATAAATCTAAGGTCTTGCAAATAAATTCAATACTAATAGTATGTCTTTAATCTATATAAACAATATTAATAATAATACATAAATTAAGTATCATCTACATACAAATAAAATATGAATATTATATATATATGAATATTTATTCTTTTCGGTGTTGGTAAGTGGTTACTACATAGAAAGTTTAGGCCATGGCGCCATTGTGAGTTATGCCCCCCTATGTTATCCTATGTGATTTAGGACTCCCCAAACTTGTTTCCACTCGGTTTAGAGTTTTTCTAAAGCGTTCAAAGCCTATATAAAGACTCTATATTGGCTTATAAACATATCCCAATAATTACAATACAAATACAAGAGAGAAAACTCTTAGTTTACAAGAGAAACTAATTGTGTGTTCTTTACGAGTGCAATTGTAAATTTTCTTTGTGAAACTTGAGTTCTTTTTTATAATATGCATATTTTGTGAGTGATTTATGAATCATTAAAAAAAAAGATCTTGACCCATTATGTAAGTTATTGAACCACATAAATTTTTATGTGTTTTCTTCCACTTTCTTTCTCTTATTTATTCTTAATTGTTTATTACTGCATTATATTATTTAAATTTATTGTTTCCGCTTCAAAATAGATTTTTAAAACTTAGTCTATTTTTCAATAATAATTCATCCAAACATTGTAACATTTAAGTCCGGAGTAGTAATCTCTCTCATCTTTTTAACTACTTGATAACGAAAAGTTTGGAGTTGAGATTTCAATTTTCTAGGAATTGAATAGCTTGATAGATTTTGAATATTTTACGTCTTCAGTTTTGCAAGTGGAACTAATTTTATAAGGATATATTGCGTCTCGTGCTACTGGATATTCTGTAAAAAAAAAAAAAAAATGCCTGTAATCATATAACTAAAAAAAAGCAAAAATTCAAAATTTGAATTTGTAGAAAAACATGGAAATGAAAATGATAAGCAAAATCACGTTCTTATTATCTTTTCTGAACTTCATCTTCAAAATTATTTACAGTTACGAAATTTTAGATTATTGAAATCCCTTGTATCAAATTTCATATGTTTCTGATACGTTGTTTGGCTTCCGAGAAAGTAGAGAGAATTTTAAAGAAATCGAGATAAAATTAGTTAAAATTAGAACTACTCTTATATTATGTCTATACATCCCTAAAATCGTATACTGCAAATTAGGAAAACATATTTCATTGTCTAGTTAATTATGTGCATAGAAGCATATCTATAAATTTAATGATATTTTTCTAAATTAGCAAACGTAACCGAGAGAATTTTGCGATAAAAATATTTAACTTAATTAAAATTAAAATTAGAATTTAAAATATAACATTTAATGTAATTGAAATTAAAATTTGAGTTGAAATTATAATATTTAACGTAAATAAAATTAAAATTTTAAATTATAACAGCTACATAATTAAGATTAAAATTGAAATTATAATATTTAATGTAATTAAAATTGAAATTAGAATTATAATATTTAACTTAATTGAAATTAAACTTAAAATTATAACATTTAACATAATTAAAATTGAATTTAAAATTAGAATTGAAAGTATAACCTTTAACGTAAATGAAATTGAAATTGCATTTGGAATTATAGTATTTAACATAATTAATATTAAATTTAAAATTATAACATTTAATATAATTGTAATCGAAATTAAAATTAGAGTTATAACATTTAACGTTATTAAATTTAGAATTGGAATTGTAATGTTTTACATAATTAAAATTAAAATTATAGCATTTAACGTAATTAAAATTAAAATTATCGTATTTAACGTAATTGAAATTAAAATTTTATTTGGAATTATAATATTTTTATTAATTAAAAATTTAAATTAGAATTTGATTTAATATTTAACGTAATTAAAAATTGAAATTGGAATTAGAATTAGAATTATAACATTTAATAAAATTAAAATTAATGAATTGAAATTATAATATTTAATATAATTGAAATTAAAATAAAATTTTGAATTATAAGATTTAACGTAACTGAATTGAATTGAAATTATAACATTTAACGTATTTTAAAATAGAATTAATATTTATTGTAATTAAAATTAAAATTTAATTTAAAATTATAATATTTAACGTAATTAAAATCAAAATTTTAAAATTTAATGTAAGTAAAATTAAAATTATAATATTTGACACAATATATTATCTTTAATTTATTATTTTCAAAGAGGGAGGTTTTTGTTAATTATTTGATCCCTGAGGTTTTATTTTGTATTTAATAAAACCGTAATAGGGCTTCTGATATTTTTTATTGTTACCAACTGTACAGGTTACCTATTATTCAATTTGAGCCATTGATCTAATCTAATGGCTGGGACTTCCGACTGTACCACACAGCCGGAAGGACCGTAGGTTGACCCCTATATATAATTGCATACGTTGTCATTTCATCAACATAAAATTAAAATAATGGGTTGTTTATCTTGGCCTTGTCCATTTTTTTGCTTTCAGTTACTGCTTTTGTACTCTCAGAGTTTGTGCAAAATTGTGCTCTCATGACCAGAATTCTGCTTTGCTCCAGTTTAAGCAACTCTTTTCTTTTGAAAATCGCAATTCTGATGATTGTGCCCATTGGCAACAATCATATCCAAAGATGAAGCATTGGAAAGAGGATGAAGATTGTTGTAGATGGGATGGAGTAACATGTAATATGGCAACAGGTCACGTGATCTCCCTCGACCTTTCTTGTAGTTGGCTTTACGGTAACTTCCCTTCCAACACCACCCCCTTCTTCCTTCCTCACCTCCAAGACCTCAACCTTGCTTTCAATGATTTCAATTACTCTCATATTTCTTCTGGTTTTGGTCGATTAACTAGTTTAAAACTCTTTAACTTCTCTTCAAGCAATTTCATGGGGTCAGTTCCTGCATCACTTGGTAACCTTACCCAACTTACTTCTTTGGATCTTTCATTTAACAATTTTAATGGCAACATCCCGTTATCTATTACAAATCTTAGACAGCTCAATCATTTACGGCTTGGTTCCTGCAATTTTAGTGGTCATATCCCACCGTTACTTTCAAATCTTAAGCATCTAAATCATTTAGATTTTTCATACAACAATTTCATCGGTGAAATTCCAAATAATTTTCACAATTTAACGAAACTCTCCTTTTTACGGTTATCAAGTAATCAACTAACTGTTGGAAATGAAACACTCACACAAACAATTTTTATTTAAACTCAAACAAATATTACAAGAGCACTCTCACTCAAAAATAAGATACTACAACTCACTCTTTATTAGAGTTTGCTTCTTCACTCACTTAGAAGCTCTTAATTTTTCTTGATGCCTAAACTAAAATGGGGAGGGGTATTTATACTACTTAAGAACAATCCTACACCACACAAATAAACTAATCCAAAATTACAATAACCATACACCTCATTCTTCTTCATTCTTCTCAATCCTTCCAAATTATTCACATGCTTAATTACCACACCCTAGAAGATTCTAGGTAGAAGGTTAGTAGTTTTGGACCTTAATTATGGACTTGGACTCCAATTTGATTGATTTTGGGTTTAGGCTCCCATAATGGATGAAGTTTATGATCCAACACCCCCCCTTAAACTTGATCTTGTGACCCCTAGTAAGTTCCTTAATCTTATGAAGTCTTCGCTTGTCAGTGGTTTGGTAAAAATATCGGCAACTTGATCTTGTGACTTCACATATTCAACTTGCACATCCTTTCTTGCAACACACTCCCTTATATAGTGGTAGCGAATATCGATGTGTTTGCTTCAATCATGGAATACCGGGTTCTTGGCTAAGGCAATGGCTGACTTGTTGTCGACACAAACCTTGGTAGGCTCTTCTTGTATCAAGCCTATCTCCTTCAATAGATTTCTAAGCCAAATTGCATGACAAACGCATGAGGTAGCAGCAACATATTCCGCTTCACAAGTGGACAATGTGACAATCGGTTGTTTCTTTGACATCCATGTGAAAGCAGTATCTCCCATGAAAAATACGAATCCAGTAGTGCTCATTCGATTATCTTTCAGATAGCGAAGAATTCTCTTTGCGGCTTTAAAATGGGTGGTTGTTGGAGATTCCATGTAGCGACTGACCAATCCAACTGCGTGAAGAATATCGGGCCTCATGCAAGTTAGATAGCGTAGACTTCCTACCAAACTTTTGAAGAATGTTAGATCTACACTTTCGCCTTCTTCATATTTGGACATCTTGATTCTGTATTCCATCGGTGTGCTTATCGGCTTACAATTCTCCATCTTGAACTTCTTCAGGATCTCCTTTGCATAGCTTTCTTGTGAAATGAAAATTCCATCCTTTTGTTGCTTAACTTCAATGCCAAGGTAGTACGCCATGAGCCCATGTCTGTCATCTCGAATTCTTTCGTCATCACTTCCTTGAATTCATTGAACATGCTTGGGTTGCTTCCAGTGAAGATCAAATCATCCACGTAGAGGCACACGATCAAAATATCTTCATCTTTGATCTTGATATATAGAGCGTGCTCGTAGGGACATTTGTTGAAGCCATTCTCTTGGAAGTACTTGTCGATTCGGCTATTCCATGCCCTTGGTGCTTGTTTTAGCCCATAAAGAGCCTTCTTCAACTTCAACACCTTGTCTTCGTGGCCTTTGACTTCGTAGCCTGATGGTTGCTGAATGTAGACTTCCTCTTCAAGAACTCCATTTAGGAAGGCAGACTTTACATCCATTTGCTGTATCTTTCACTTGTTTTGAGCTGCCAAAGAAATGATTAGTCTAATAGTCTCCAATCGAGCAACAGGAGCAAATACCTCATTATAGTCAATTCCAGCCTTTTGACTATAGCCTTTAGCAACTAGCCTCGCCTTGTGCCTTTCAATCTCTCCTTTGGCGTTTTGCTTTGTTTTGTACACTCATTTGACACCTATCGCCTTATATCCTTTGGGAAGTGAGGTAAGTTCCCATGTGTCATTCTTCTCGATGGCCTTGATTTCTTCGTCCATCGCATCTCTCCACTTCTTCTCTCGTACTGCTTCTTGAAAGCTCACTGGTTCACAATCGACAAACAGACAAAATAATGTAAGATTATCTTGTCGTTCAGTTACCTCATAGAGATCTCTAAGGCTTCTTGTACGTTGCACAACTCTTTCACTTTGACTCCCACTTGACGATGACGAAGGTGATGAGTCTCTTTGAGTGGTTGATGTTGGTGAAGTGGGTAGAGTTTCAAGTTCTTGTTGAGGTCCTAGTTGCTCCCTCATTGTCTGCTCATCTTCTTCAAACTGAGGAAAGAAATTGAAGCCACCTGCATGAGAGTTAAAATCCCATTCTTCTTCTTCGTTGAAGACCACATCTCGACTAATCACAATCTTCTTATTGTCTGGATTGTACAACTTGTAGCCCTTCGAATTAGCATCATAGCCGATGAAGATAAAACTCTCACTTTTATCATCAAGCTTCGTTCTTCTCTCGTCCAGTACATGAACATGGGCTATACTTCCAAAGATTCTCAGGTGGGAAATGCCAGGCTTTCTTCCACTCCATGCCTCTTGCGGTGTCTTTCCCCATACACTTCTTGTTGGAGATCGGTTTGACAAGTAGACTGCACACGCTACTGCTTCCGCCCAAAATTCCTTGGGTAATTTCTTGCTTTTGAGCATGCTTCGTGCCATGTCGAGGATTGTTCTGTTCTTTCTTTCTGCCACGCCATTTTGTTGGGGGGATCTAGGAACTGTCATTGGTCGACGAATTCCATTTGCTTTACAGAACTCTTGAAACTCCCTGGAAGTAAATTCTCCACCTCGGTCAGATCTCATGGCTTTGATCTTTCTACCGCTTTCTCTCTCCACTGCTGCTTTGAACTTCTTGAAGACTTCGAAAACTTCTGACTTCTGTTTCAAGAAATATACCCAGGTTTTTCTTGAAAAATCATCAATGAAGAGAAGAAAATAGTTACTGTTACCGAGAGAGCTTGGCTTGATCGGTCCACACACATCAGTATGGATGAGCTCGAGTGGTTTCTTGGCTCTTGTCTTTGACTCCTTTGGAAAGCTTTTCCTGAATTGTTTCCCGACTAGACATCCTTCACAAAGCTGGTCAGGATGGTTGATGCGAGGTAGTCCCTTCACCATCTCCTTCTTAGATAGCAGCTCTAGACCTCCAAAATTGAGATGCCCAAATCGAAGATGCCAAAGCCATGATGCATCTTTGTAGCAAGCTTTCAGGAACTTTGCAACATCGTTTTGTATGTTGATCAAGAACATTCTATTCTTTGACATCGGTACTTTAGCAATGAAGTTATTCTTATCATCTTTTATAGAAAGATTATAATCCTTCATATGAATATCATAACCTTTCTCTAACAGTTGCCCTAAACTCAAGATGTTACTTTTCATATTGGGCACATAGTAGACATTGGAAATAAACTGATGTCTCCCATCTTTCAAACGGATAAGGATGTTACCTCTCCCTTTCACTGCTATTGTGGAATCATCTCCAAATGAAACATTTCCGCTTACTGACTCGTCTAGCTCCACGAACATGTCTTTCCTTCCACACATGTGATTGCTTGCACCACTGTCAAGATACCAGGAATTTGGTTGGCCACCATCAGTTTTCTTTCGTGCTAGAAGAAGAGTTTCTTTGCCATCTGTCTTCTCCTCTATGTAGTTGGCCTTCTCCTCAATTTTATTGTTGGGAGCTCTACATTCTGAAGCATAATGCCCAAACTTCTGACAATTATAACATCGAACTTGAGATTTTTCATACCTTGAGTTCAGATTGATTCTTCCACGGCCTCGTGTTGAGCTTTCTCTTTTCTCATAGTTGTTGGAATTGTTGTTGTTGTAATTCCAGCCTCGTCCACGACCGCGACTTCCACCTCGTCCATGGCCTCTACCTCTGCCTCGACCACGTTGGTTTCTATCATTGCTTTGGCTTTCATGCATATCCTTGAGTTGTAGCTTGAGGAGTTGCTCAGTAAACCCATGCTTCTTCTTATGCTTCTCTTCGTATGCTTGCAATGATCCTTGGAGTTGCTTGATCGTCATTTCTTCAAAGTCTTTAGTTTCTTCAATCGTCACGACGATGTGCTCAAATTTGGGATCCAATGAACGGAGTATCTTCTCTATTATCCTCACATCTTCTAACTTTTCACCATTTCTTTTTAATTGATTAGAAACAGCTACTACTCTTGAGAAATAATCCGAAATAGACTCAGATACTTTCATGTGTAAGGATTCGAATTCACCTCTTAATGTTTGGAGACGGACCTTCGTCACTTGCTCAGATCCTTTGTAAGAGGTTTGCAGCTTCTCCCACGCTTCCTTGCTAGAGCTTGCACTCGAAATCTTTTCAAAGCCATCATCATCTAATGCTTGATAGATGAGATAGAGAGCCTTCTTGTCTCTCTTTCTTGAATCCTTCAAAGTTGTTTTTTGATCTGGTGTAAGAGCAACAAAAGCACCATCATCTGCAGGCTCGTTATAGCCTTTCTCTATGATATCCCACACATCTTGTGATCCAAGAAGTGCCTTCATTTTGATACTCCAGTTGTCGTAGTTGTTGTTGTTGAGTGTCGGAACTTGGAATGATGCCATACCATTTGTCATATCTCTCAATATAATGAGAATTTACAAAATTCGACTGCACGGATGAATCCGGAACGCCGAAAAACCTTGGGAGGGACCTGGTCAAAATTCTCAATTTTTCGGTCAACGGTCAAAGTCAACCCTAACCTGGTCAACGGTCAATGATTTTGACGGCTCAGTCAACTCGCTTGGACGGCTCGGTCAAGAGGCTTACGGCTCGGTCAACTCGGCTTGGCAGCTCGGTCAATGCTCCAACTCGGCTCAACTCGATGAGTCAACTCGGTTTTCTGGCAGCAGTCTTCCGGCGGCGCGTGGAGGCGCATTCGAACTCAGATTTGGGAGATTTTGGTGGCGTCGGATTCCTCTCGTCGAGTCCTTCGATTTGATATGCAATAGTGTATACTTTCCAACTCGCTCTGACACCACTTTGTTGGAAATGAAACACTCACACAAACAACTTTTATTTAAACTCAAACAAATATTACAAGAGCACTCTCACTCAAAAATAAGATACTACAACTCACTCTTTATTAGAGTTTGCTTCTTCACTCACTTAGAAGCTCTTAATTTTTCTTGATGCCTAAACTAAAATGGGGAGGGGTATTTATACTACTTAAGAACAATCCTACACCACACAAATAAACTAATCCAAAATTACAATAACCATACACCTCATTCTTCTTCATTCTTCTCAATCCTTCCAAATTATTCACATGCTTAATTACCACATCCTAAAAAATTCTAGGTAGAAGGTTAGTAGTTTTGGACCTTAATTATGGACTTGGACTCCAATTTGATTGATTTTGAGTTTAGGCTCCCATAATGGATCAAGTTTATGATCCAACACTAACTGGTCCAATTCCTTCATCTCTAAGTGAGCTTCGAAATCTAGAGTTTATTATCTTAAGGAATAATTCTGTTAACGGGATTATTCCATCTTGGCTATTTACTCTACCATTATTAGACCAAATTTCGCTAGGTTACAACCAACTAACTAGATCAATTCCAAATACAATCTTTGAAAATGTGAATTTGACTGTCCTTGACATTTCGTCAAACGATTTAAGTGGTAATGTCGAGCTTTACATGTTCGCAAAACTCAAAAACCTTTATGTTCTTTATCTTTCTTATAGCGGTCTATCATTAAGCACAACGTTAAAAGTCAACTCTTCATTTCCCAATCTTGATGTGTTGGGTTTAGCCGCTTGCAACTTAATTGAGTTCCCAGACATATTAAGAACTCAATATAAATTGGAGGCTTTGGAGCTTTCTAGGAACAACATTCGTGGCAGTATCCCCAATTGGATGTGGGACATAGGAAAGGATACACTGCAACGTCTATGTCTTTCCCACAACCTCCTAACAAGCGTAGAGCAGCTTCCGTGGAAGAATCTTGAAGTTCTTGATCTTCGTTCCAACTTGCTTCAAGGATCGCTTATGGTTCTTCCACCTTTCATCCAATACTTTTCAGTTGCAAACAATAAACTTACTGGAGAGATTCCTTCATCATTTTGCAATTTGAGCTCAATTGAATATCTTGACTTGTCTAATAATAGTTTGAGTGGAAACATTTCACAAAATCTAGGGAACTCTAATTCGCTCTCAATCTCTACCTTCACGGCAATCAGCTGGAGGGACCATTACCACCATTTTTGATTAATTGCACAAGTTTAGAAGTTCTTGATGTAGGAAATAACAAGATCAATGATACATTTCCACATTGGCTGTCAAATCTTCCTAAATTGCAGGTCCTTATATTGCGATCTAACAAATGTCATGGTCCCATTGGCAATTCCAATACAAATTTTCCATTTTCAAAGTTGCGAGTACTTGATCTCTCTCATAACGAATTCAGTGGTGTCCTGCCAACTAGATATTTCGAAAATTTTGAAGCTATGATGCATAGGGATCAAGATGGATTTACAGCGGAATATATGATGCAACCTTATATCGGTGAATATTATTCGATTATGTTAACAACAAAAGGAATTGACATTTCGATGGAGAGAATTTTAACAATTTTCACAATAATGGACTTGTCGAGCAACAGATTGCAAGGCCAAATTCCGGAGGGAGCAGGAAAGCTTATTTTACTCAAAGGCCTCAACCTTTCTCACAACAGCCTTACAGGTCTTATTCCATCATCATTGGGAATGTTAAGAGAGCTTGAATCATTAGACTTATCTTCAAACAAGCTTGTTGGCAAGATTCCTACCCAATTGGCAAACCTCACTTATCTTTCGGTGTTAAATCTGTCGTACAACCAGCTTGAGGGACATATACCTCGAGGATCCCAATTGGATACATTTAACAATAAATCCTATATTGGGAACTTTGGGTTGTGTGGATTCCCCTTACCGCAAGATTGTATAAATGATGAAACACTAGCACCAAGGTACACAGTGTTCAGTACCAAAGAAAGCGATGATATTTCAAGCTTGTTTGATTGGAAATTGGCTATGATGGGATACGGATCGGGATTGGTGATTGGCTTGTCAATGGGATACATGGTGTTTACAACAGAAAGACCACTATGGTTTGCAAGGATGCTTGAAAGGAAGCCATTAAAGAAGGTGAAAAGATTGATCGAAATAGGAGGAGGAGGAGGAAGAAGAAATTAGTATGTGCAAGCATTGCCACTAATAAGGTGCGTCTTCTAATTCTTTACTAATAGTTAATTATCATGACAAATAACTTATCAGTTTGTCATTTCGAATTTTGAAAATTTGTGTTATTTGGAGCTTATTATATACAGCTCTGTATAATTCCTTTTAAAGTAGATCACAGATTTATTATTTATATTAATTTCAATTTATTAAATTAGCTTGTATTAAGCATATGCATGAAGTGTTATGACAATTTACAAAATTGCTTAATATGAAAAACCAAATTGACCTTCTCCCTTATCATATTTTTTATTGTGAATTTTGGTGCTATTTAGATCACTGTGGATGGTCAAGTTTTTGGTAGAGGAGTTTCGCCATGTTACAGACATGAAATTCAATATATATATTTTGTAAATATCATCAAATTTGATTATATCAAACTTGTTGACTAGATTTTAATGTTTGTGAAAATTTTCTTTTTTTACTTTTCGAGGAGTTGATCGATGAGCTTTCTTATATTTGTTTAGACTAAAAGATTTAAAAAATATTGTTGAGGGAGAAAATGTCTTTTTTTCTTTTAAAATTATGTTAAAGCGAAAAATTTAAGATTCAGCTTAGAATTTTAATCTTCTTGCGCAACGGAATAACCTGTCAATCAAGTAAAAATAACAAAAATCCAACACAGAAAATAAAAGAGTACAACACAATCTTACGTAGTTTGGCCAATTGCCTACGTCCACGGTGGATCCAAGGATCCTAACCTCTCTTATTATAATTCCCTAGAGATTTTACAAAAAAAACTCAAATGAAGAACCCTTAAAAAGACCTAAACGTTTAGTGAACCCTTACTCTACCACGAACAATGATCACCCAAATAACGGTTCCACCCTAGCTCACACAAACACTTAATGTCTACCCAGTTCATCCCCTCTCTTAGAGTCTCTCTTAATGCTTAATTTAAAATCAAGGGTTTACAAGTGTTTATATAGGGTGTATTTCGTGCCTATTAACCCTATTCTTTGTTAGAGTAAGATTCCACTTGTTTTGGAAGTTCAAAAATTTTTAAAATTAGAAATTTTGAAGAAAAACGAACTTCTGACTCGTATGGCGCCGCGGCGCTCGTCCCTGGACGCTGGCCAAAATCGCGCCCAGTGTTACGACATTGGGTTGCTGTCCTGGGCGCCATGGGTGCCGCGATGCTTAGCCTTGTAGCGCCTAAACTGCATTTTCTTGCTTCTTTCACGTTTTTGAGTCCCGTTTCGTTTCTCTCTTCGTGCTCCACACGTCTTAGACTTCTCTATATTTATCCCACACTTTCTAAACTTCTTGTAACTCTTCACTTTTATATTCATCTCAATTTTTGTCTAATTAAAATCGTTGAATCATCAATTTTTCAACAAATATAAATAAAATATTGATAATAACGTGAGTTATTACATATAAATATAGGAGATTATCTTCGGGTCTCAGAATTTGTTATAATAATTTTCTTGTCGAGGTCCCTTTCATTGGTCGAGGCTATTGAGTTTGTATCGGGTTTGAACATAAAATATGACAAAATCCATATATATAAATGACGATAATAAACATCTCAAATCTCAAAAAAAAAAATAGTAAGTGCTATATATAAAAACATATGTATTACTTTACGCAGACTTATTAATTAATTGTCAAAAAATAAATAAAAGAATCAGCAAATTTGAATGATTCCTAATTCTATACTGCGAACTTTGGGTTGTGTGGATTCCCGTTGTCAGGATGTAGCAATGATGATTCCCCAGAACCTACTAATGAAGAAGGTCATACTTGAAGCTGGTTTGATTGGAATATTGCGATGATGGGTTTTTGTATAAGGATTGGTTCTTGACTTGTCAATGGGAATATATAATATTTGCAACTGGGAGAACGAAATAGTTTGTGAATTATAAGAAATTATGCAATTGTTAGAAAACTAAAAGTGGAATGCAAGCATTTTGCAGAATCAATTTAAATCTACTTTCAACTAAAGAAAGAATAAGATAATCCATAAATAATGCTTAGTGGTATTAGTGGGATTTTTATAAAAGCTTAATTTGGTTGTTCTTATCACACACCTGGGCGTTAATTAGGGCATCAGATTTTCGTCTAAGGAAGTGCTTAACCTTTACGCAAAAAACAAATCAGTGAAAGGAGAGAGATAGAAATGTAAGTTATGACAGGAGCTTAAACTCTTCTCCAGTTACTGCAAATGCTTATAGTGCAGGGTTGCCTCTTACCATCGCCATTTTTTTTCTTTAATCAGCAACTGCTGTAAATATATATACTTGGCAGTTTTATTAGCTTAATGAAAAGATAATAATAATAATTGTTAAAAAATTAGTGATTCAATAATTTTAGTTGGATAAAAATTGAGATAAATACCAAAGTGGAGAGTCACAAGAAGTTTAGAACATGTGAGACACATATGAAAAAGTTTAGGACGTGTGAGACACGAAAGGGGAAGTGAAATGGGACTTGAAGACGTGAAGGAAGCGAAGAAAACGCGAGAGGTGCCACCAGGGCTGAGCGCCGTGGCGCCCAAGATAGCGACCTAGTGCTGTAGCGATAGGAACGATAGGGTGCTGCGGCCCCTAGGGATGAGCTCCGCGGTGCCAAACACGACAAGGAATTCTTTTTTTATCTGGATTTTGAGTTTTAGAAAGTTTTAGACTTCCAAAACAAGTGGACTCTTACTCCAACAAGAAATAGGGTTAGTAGGCATGAAATACACTCTATATAAACATTTGTAAACCCTTTAGTTGAGATTAAACATTAAGAGAGACTCTAAGAGAGGGAAAGAACTGGGTAGACACTAAGTGCTTGTGTGCGCTAGAGTGAAACCGTCATTTGCGTGATCATTGCTCGTGGTAGAGTAAAGGTTCACTAAACGTTAGGTTCTTTTGAGGGTTTTTCAAATTGATTTTTCCTTGTAAAATATCTAGGGAGTTAATAAGAGAGGTTAGGATCCTTGAATCCACCGTGGACGTAGGCAATTGGCCGAACCACGTAAAATTGTGTTGTGCTATTTTATATTCTGCTTTGGATTCTTGCTATTTTGCTTGATTAACAAGTTATTCTGCTGTGCAAGGAGGTTCGGGTTCTAAGTTGAACTTTAGGTTTTCGCTTCAACATAATCTCAAGAGGGAGAAGGGTGTTCCCTCCCTCAATAAACTGGTATTAAAGCAAAAGGTTTGATAATAAACACTTGGGGTATTTAAACCATGGTTGCAATCAAGCAAGAAGTAGAGACGTTCAATGGGATGAATGACTTCAATCGTTGGAGGAAGAAGGGTAGGGCTTTACTATTGAAGGAAAAGCTAGACTTAGCTTTGGAGGAAGCCAACTCCTCAACTAGCGATAAGACGATAACCTTAAAGTCTAGCCAAAAAGATTGGGATATGATTCATAAAAATGCTCACTACACTTTATTCCTGACTTTAAGCGACAAAGTATTAAGGAAAGTTAGTGATGAGGAAACTGCTTTGAGGCTATGGAAGAGACTAGAGGCATTGTATATAAAAAGGTCTCTTGCAAATAGACTTCTTATGAAAAAGAAACTACATAATCATTGAGAGCTCACATTGACGAGTTCAACAAGATCATCATAAGTCTTGAGCAATTGGGCATTAAGACTGAGGATGAAGACAAGGCCATTATCCTGTTAAGTTCGTTGCCAAAGAGCTATGAGAGCTTTGTGGATACACTGTTGTATGATAAGGAGTCTTTAATGATGAATGACGTCAAGGCATTATTGAACTCAAAAGAATTGACAATGAGATCTGAGTCCGAGAGTAGAGCAGCATTGCTTGCACAAGGAATGAAGAGAAACCAATCAAGGAGGAGATCCATTAAGTGTGTCCTTTGTAATAAGGAATGACATTTTGTGAAGGATTATCTGAAATCAAAAAGCTAAAGAGGTTGGCCTTTAATTGGTATTGAGGAAGATACCGAAGTTGTAGACATATTGGTAGCCTCAAGGGAAAAGTACGATGGCAAATAGACACTAGATTCAGGGTGCAGCATTCATATGTATCCCGACAGATCGATGTTTACTAACTACAAAGCCTATAGAGGTAAGGCTCTAATGGGGAATGACATGACTTGTGAGATCATGGGAGTTAGTAACATAAGGCTAAGAATGCAAGGTAGAGAAACTAGGGAGTTACATGGTGTAAGGCATGTTCCTAAACTGAGGAAAATTTGATATCCCTAAGCAAGCTCGATGAGAAAGGGTATTCGATTAAAACAGAAAAAGGAAAACTAAGGGTAAACAAATGACCTACAAGGTTTGAGGGTGAAAAGCACAATAGGGGACTCTATATGCTTACTGGGATGGCCATGAGTGGCCCAACGCGAGGTGTGAGGGTAATGAAAACCACTAGACAACATTCAAACCGTGCTCACCAAGGTGATGAGGTAGAAAATGAGTACAACGCATCCATACCCTACGCAAAGTCCACGAATGCCTTTGGAGACTAAAGTCACTAACCCAGAAAAAGTTAAGTCTTGGTAGAGACTTAACTAGACTCAACTCTAGGTGATAGAGTATTGGTATGGATTGCATCCAGAAGACTTCTTATTTGGAAGATTTTGAATCAATGAAGGGTTTGTTGAAAAATTGGTAATTCAACAATCTTAGTTAGATAAGAATTGAGATAAATACAAAGTGAAGAATCACAAAAAATCTAGAACGTGTGGGACATATATAGAGAAGTCTAGGACGTCTGGGACACGAAGAGGGAAGCAAAACGGGACTCGAAGATGCAAAAAAAATGCAGGAGGTGCCATCAGGGCTGAGTGCCGCGGTGCCCATGGCTGAGTACTACAGTGCCCAGGACAGCAACCCAGCGCCGCAACAGTGGACGTGATAAAGTGAGCGCCACGGCACCCAAGGATAAGTACCGTGGTGCCAGATGGGACAAGGAGTCTATTTGTTATCCGAATTTTGAGTTTTGGAAAGTTTTGGACTTTCAAAATAAGTGGACTCTTACTCCAACAATGAATAGGGTTAGTAGGCACGAAATACACCTTATATAAACACTTGTAAATCCTTTAGTTGAGATTAAGCATTAAGAGAGACTCTAAAAGAAGAGAAAAACTGGGTAGACACTAAGTGCTTGTGTGCGCTAGGGTGGAACCATCATTTGGGTGATCATTGCTCGTGGTAGAGCAAAGGTTCATTAAACATTAGGTCCTTTTGAAGGTTCTTCAAATTGGATTTTCCTTGTAAAATCTTTAGGGAGTTAATAAGAAATGTTAGGACCCTTGGATCCACCGTGGACGTAGGCAATTGGCCGAACCACGTAAGATTATGTTGTGCTCTTTTATATTCTATTTCTTGTTATTTTGTTTGATTAACAGATTATTCCGTTGCGCAATTAGGTTAGGATTCTAGGTTAAACTTGAGGTTCTTCGCTTTAATATAATCTCAAGAGAGAAAAGGGATTTCTATCCCCCAATAATAATAATAATAAAAGAAAACTAAATTAATAAAATAATAAGTGGATTACCAATGATCAACAAAATAGAAACAACATAAATTAATTACTGATAGTTTTGGTCTGGTTATGTCAATAATTAAGGTCATAATTACAACCTTGAAAATGTTTTCCCTGTTTTGCATCTCTGTTATTCTTCTGTTTCATGAAAAGAAAAGGATTTGGGAGTTATCATGGCAATGTTTAGTCCTCTGCCTACTACTCTTGCAACTCCAAGTCATTTGTTCATTGCCATGAATAAACTCTTCTTCTCCATCAACAAAAGTTTGCTCTCCCAAAGAAAGCTTTTCCTTACTCAAGTTTACAAGAACCACGTCAATTGATAGTTTTACTTTTGTTGATTGTATTAGTCCTAGTTACCTAAAGATAGATTTTGTTAAAAATTACAGCACCAAATTACAATACCAAATTAAATTAATCACAACATCAAGCTCAAGATTAAGTTCAAATATTTACAAGCCCAATTTTTTAAGTTTTTAAATTAGGTAAGATATTTTAAAGTTAATAATTAAGGAGATAAGTATTATAAACTTGTGTGGTTAATAAAATTTTATATTATTTTATTTGTATGGTTTTGATTTATTGAAACTAAGTATAAATACCCCCCCCCCCCCCTCAATTTTGTTTCGCAAGCAAGCAAGTTAAAAATAAAGAGTTGATCAAGTATTTGATCAATTATTAAGAGTTTAGTGTGTTAGAGAGTTGAACAAATAATAAGCTCAACAAACAGTGTGTGAGTATTGAATTGTGAGTGTTGTGTTGAAAGTGAGAAAGAGTGAGAGTTTTTAAAATTTGTATTATAAGTTTTGAGTTTGTTGTATTAATAAAAGTGTTCCATTTGTACTTTATTATTCTTAACAGATTTCTAAAATGCAGGTGGTGATTGCTTCTCATGGGATGGAGTTACCTGTGATAAATTGACAGACCATGTGATTGGCCTCGACCTTACTTTTAGTTAGCTCCGATGCATTATTCATGACAATAGCGACCTATTCTACCTTCTCAATCTCTTGCATCTCAACCTAGCTGGCAATGATTTCAGAGAGTCCAATATCTCTTCCAATTTTTGTGGGTTCACATAATTGACAGGGCTTAGCCTTTCTTGATCATTATTCTATAATGGAAATGGACAAGGACACTTTTCAGTATACTCTTGCATAACTTGGTAGAATTAAGAGTGCTTGTTTTCGACTTGACTTAGTTGGCATGTCTTCAGTTGCACCTGGTTCCTTGTTGAACCAATCTGCTTCTTTAACACCTCTAATTCTTCATTGTACTGATCTTCGAGGTGAGTTTTCAAATGATGTTTTCCATCATTCATCTCTTTAGAGGCTAAGTTTATTCAAAATGTAGGTTTCACGAATAATTTTCCAAAGTCTAACTAAAGTAGTCCCATCAGATTATTGGATGTCTCTTTCACAGATTTCTGAAGACAACTTCCTGACACATTCAACATACTTACAATTTGAATTTATTAAATCTATCTCCCTATTATTACAAGTCAATTCCAGTATCTCTTTTTAACATTTCATGTCTTACTTGCTTGGATTTGACATTCATCGGTTTCACTGGTCAAATTTCAGCATCAATACCTAACCATAGGAAATTAACTGATCTAAATTTATCACAAAATAATTTTAGTGGTCTGTTGCCATCATTGGTATTCAACCTTATGCAACTTTCTAATTTGGACTTCTACAATCAACTTGAGGGTAAATTTCCTTTACAGATAAATGGCCTTCCAGCTCTAACTCGACTCAGACTTATCTGACAAGTTTCTAACTGGCAGCATACTAGTTTGATTTTTACTCTGCCATCTTTGCGGGTTTTATATTTTAGGAGCAATAACCTGTATCCATTGAACCATTCCAACAGCCTGGTCCAGCTAGGTACGTTCATCTAAGGAATAATAAGATTCATGGTCCAATCCCATATTCCATATTTAAATTTGGGAACCTCACTGACCTCGATCTTTTATCAAATAACTTGAGCAATATCGCAAAGTCAGAGATGTTCTCAAAGCTTAAAAATCTCTAGCAAGTTAATCTATCACATAATAGCCTACTTTCCATGACAAACTACAACATTGTCAACTTCAAATTAACTGTTTGAAAGAATACTCTCTATATTGTTAAAAAGAAATACAAACTATGAAATAATTCATACAAACGAAGGTCTCCCATTTATATACAAACAGTCCTATACAATTGACCGTTAAGATCTAAATGATCTAATGGTGTACATACAAGATGGAATATGTTAAAAAATTGGTGATTCAACAATCTTGGTTGGACAAGAATTGAGATGAATATCAAAGTGAAGAATTACAAGAAATCTAGAACGTATGGGACGCGTATGGAGAAGTCTAGGACGTGTGGAACACGAAAAGGGAAAGCAAAACGGGACTCAAAGACACGAAGAAAGCAAGAAAACGTCGGAGGAGCTACAGGGCTGAACGCCGCGACGCCAATGGCTGAGCTCCACGGCTCCCAGGACAGTAATCCAGCGCTACAGCGCTGGGTCCTTAGCGCGGCAACACTGGGCCCGATTTTGGCCAGTGCTGCAGCACCCAGGGACGAGCGCTGCAGCACCAGAACTCGTGGAAAAGTCCGTTTTGGTTCGGGACTTCGAGTTTTGAGAAGTTTTAGACTTTCAAAATAAGTGGACTTTTACTTCAACAAGGAATAGGGTTAGTAGGCATGAAATACACCCTATATAAACACTTGTAAACCCTTGATTTCAGATTAAGCATTGAAAGAGACTCTAAGAGAGGGAAGAACTGAGTAGACACTAAGTGCTTGTATGCGCTAGGGTGGAACCGTAGTTTGAGTGATCAT
This sequence comes from Ailanthus altissimus, assembly GCA_946807835.1. Lineage (NCBI taxonomy): Eukaryota > Viridiplantae > Streptophyta > Magnoliopsida > Sapindales > Simaroubaceae > Ailanthus > Ailanthus altissimus. Next base: position 20,249,487 of record OX327713.1, on the reverse strand, counting down.
TGTTCGCGGTAGAGTAAGGGTTCACTAAATGTTTAGGTCCTTTTAAGTGTTCTTCATTGGGTTTTTCTTGTAAAATCTCTAAGGAGATATAATAAGAGAGGTTAGGATCCTTAGATCCACTGTGGACGTAGGCAATTGGCCAAACCACATAAGATTATATTGCGCCCTTTTGTTTTCTTCTTTGGATTCTTGTTGTGTTTGCTTGATTGACAGGTTATTCCGCTGCGCAAAGAAGTTAGAGTTTTAGGTTGAATCTTGAGTTCTTTGTTTCAACATAACCTCGAGAGGGAGAAGGGCGTTACCTCCCTTAACAGAATAATATACTCTAAAATATTCCTAGATACCATCACATATTCTATAGAATATTCATTTCCAAATTAAGGTTAACAACCCTAATAAGTAGCAGGCCCAGCCTGGTTCTTTATCCTAAACAGCGGGTGTTCTAGAAGCTCTGGTCCAAGTTGCGTTTCATGGTCTAAAAAGCCTCCAGCAGTCTTACTCGCGCATCAAATGCTTGAGGAAATGCTTAAGAGCACTTGGGGCGTGACATTCTCCACCACCAAATTCACGCGACGCCCTCGTCGCATCTTTACTGCAACTCGCGCACCTTGTTCTCAAACTGCCACAATGCGTCCTCGGGTTCCCAATTTGCTGTGCTATCGGGCAATCCTTTCTACTTGACGAGATACTCATGACTCGAATGACAGTTCTTCTTCCATACTATTCTCACTTCAAGGATAAGTTCATCCTCCTTGTCGTAAGATGTGGAAACTCCTAATAGTGTCCTGGTTTGTGGCCCACGTTTCGTGTCCTCCGCATCACAATTGAATATTAAAATTAAAATTACAACATTTAATATAATTGAAATTAGAATTATTTGACGTAATTAAAATTAAAAAATTATAATTATAATATTTAACGTAAGTGAAATTGATTCTAAAAAATTAATAGAAATTATAGCATTTAATGTAATTAAAATTGAATTTAGAATTAAAATTATTTATTTAACGTGATTAAAATGAAAATTGTAATTATTTAACGTAATTAAAATTTGAATTGAAATTAAAATTATAATATTTAATATAATTAAAATTGAAATTGAGTTTAAAATTAGAATTGGAATTATAACATTTAATGTAACGAAATTGAATTTAAAATTAGAATTAGAATTATAAAATTTAATATAATTAAAATTAATATTAGAATTATAACATTTAACGTTATTGAAATTAAAATTAGAATTGAAATTGAAATTATTTAAAGTGATTAAAATTGAAACTGAATTTCAAATTGGAATTATTTAATATAATTAAAATTAAAATTAGTTTCAAAATTAAAATTATAGCATTTATTGTAATTGAAAGTCAATTTGAATTTGTAATTATAACATTTAATGTAATTGAATATTTATATAGAGAATTGAAATTAAAATATTTAATATTATTGAAATTAAATTTAAAATTAGAATTAGAATTATAACATTTAATGTAATTAAATTAAAATTAAAATTTGAATCAAAATTATAACTTTTAACGTAATTGAAATTAGATTTAAAATTATAATATTTAACGTTATTATAACTAGATTTTCTTATTTAATCTGCTACTTGTTACATGGCTCCCTAATATGACTCCCACACGTATACGGTAAACTTAGGACGTCCCAAAATTTATATAAAGGCTATCAATTGACTTGTAAACATCTTTTTGTGATTAATGAATAATCTTTGTGATAGGTTAAAAAATCTAAATGATCATCGATAATCTTTGTGAGTGAAAATCCTTAGAGTGTAAGAGATATATTTCTTTGTGATCTTTCTTATAAAAAACATATTTTTGTGAGTGCCTTGTGACTCATAATAAGAGAAGAGTGTGATCTTAATCCACCGTGGACGTAGGCAAGTTGCCGAACTACATAATTTTGTGTGTGTGTTTTTTTACCCCTTCTCTATTTATTTCTTAATTAACTTGTTCTGCATATATTGTTTGAATAATTTTACTTGTTTGTGTACTTCGGCTTTAACAATTATCGTAGCAACAAATTTATCAATTTTTCATATATAGGTCTATACAAATTCCTTTTAAGTTAGATGACACATTGATTATTTATATTAATTTTAATTTATTAAATTATCCTTAATCTTATAATATTTTTTTGTTGTGGATTTTGGTGTTATTTGGATCACTGTAGATGATCAAGTTTTAGACAGAGGAGCATTGCCATATTATATACATGAAACTTAATATAAATTTTGTAAATATTATCAAATTTGATTATATCAAACTTATTGACTAGAATTTGATGCTTATACATGAGAGTTTTTTTTTTTGGTACATTTCAAAGAAATGATCAGTGATTTTTTATTTTGTTTTATGTTTGACATGACTAGGGGTTTAAAAATATATAAATAAAAATTAATAATATGGTGAGTTATTACATATAAATATAGGAAATTTAATTCATTTAAAAATTCAATTTATTTAATTAATTTTTAATTTTATTTTATTTAATTCATTTGAAATTTAATTTATTTAATTCATTTGAAATTTAATTTATTTAATTCATTTTAAAATTTAAATTATTTAATTCATTTGAAAATTAATTAATTTAATTATTTTTAAAATTAATTAATTTATTTATTTTTAAAATTAAATAATTTTATTCATTTTAAATTAAATTTATTTAATTCATTTTAAAATTCAATTTATTTAATTATTGTGCAGGCATGCTCATGCCGACTGTGAAAATCTAGCTTGGATGTGTTCACACAGACTCCGAGGCATCTTTACTGAGACAGAATTGGATCGGCCAGATTTCGACCCAACATTGACTAAAAAAATAAAAAGTCTGAATGATAATATTTTTTCATATTTAAAGTTTTTAGTTTTTACTTTCTTATAGAAAAATTTTATAGCTCTTGTTGTATTTATAAATAATGATAAATATTCAATTAGGTAATTAAAATTAAAATAATTAATTAAATTCAATTTCATATAAATTGTAGGAAAAAAAACCGATGGCTACCTCAGTTGAATTTTATAAGCATTTTTAAGTACCGACGAGAACAAAATTATTTCTAATTATTTAAATTCAAATCCATATGAATTGTTACTAATAAATGATAGAAGTTGCCATCAAATACAAATATAAATATCTTTGGAAATTATTTCGTTCCGGGCAATATATTTATTGTGCATAGCATTGTTGATATAAAATACACATTAAAAGTGGGGATGAAATTTCTCTCTAACCAAAGGTTATACCAATCTCTCTCAAAAAAAAAAAAAATGAGCGAAAAAAAAAAATCAAAATCATCAATAAAATAATGCGAATGGTTATTACGAGAAAGAGCAATATCACAAGCCAAATCCATAAATTGACGATGCTAAATTAATTGAAGTAGTGTAATTAAGTCAATTTGAACCCTGAAAGTTAACAATTGTAATTCCTGAAAGCTTACGGCTTCAACATTTCACACCCATATTATTTTCATTCATTTAGCTGAATATATATAGAATGAATCTCTTTTGAATCTACAGAAGTTTATAATGACCGAGACTTGGGTGCCAAAGATAGTGTACATGGTGTGTTACATGTTTTCCTACACGATCGATGAGCATGTGGAGAAAGTGATAAATGAGAATAAAAGTTTAATTTATGTGAATCAAAGAACTAAATTAAGACAGATATGCTCCGATCATAAGGAAAATACCTCTGTTTTTAATTATTCATTAATGTCACCATTCAAGTCTCTAACGGCTTGAACATTTTTCCTTCATCTTTTTTTTTTCATCTCGATTCTTTTTTTTTTTCTCTCCATATTAACGTGTGATTTTATATTTATTTATTTGAAATACACTCTCAAACACCAATATATCACACTTGAGTTACCATTCAAGATCAAGATACTAGTATGTTTTAAATTCGGTAGTGAGAATTGAGTAATTAATCTTCAAGCCAATTAAATGGAAGAAGTGCATATATAAGTAGAATATTTTTGTCATATTAATCTTATAGTGTCAAAACTAATTGGCTCAAATTATTCAATGACAAATATACTTGTTGATAACTCGAGTCTCTTTTGGTACTTCACATGTCTAGGATGACCAAGACTTGTTTATAAAAAAATTTGAGAACTAAATTAATATATTCAAATGAAATTGGCGCCTCCCCTAATTTTTACTGATCAAATGGTTTTATTAGCCCAAGTGATATTGTGACTGCGAAGAATTTCACTAACCTAAGTCATTGAAACTAACTTTCTAGAATTAAATACAAACAAAAAGAAAAGTTTATTTCCATGACACCATTTATCTTCTATTTATAATTGCCACCAGTTCATGGATTTTGAATATTTTACTTCATGGACTTTCAGTTTTACAAAAATTATGTAAATTTGTAAAATTTTCTTAATACTGAATAGCGCTTGATATATTATATCTCGTTCCACTGAGCATTCTGTAGAAAAAAATTGCCCATGATCACATACCCAAAAAAAAAAAAAAGAGGTAAAGTTAGAAAATGGAAATTTTGAAGACCAACGAGTGTTTATGGAATCTTGTATTGGAACCATTTTCTACGTTCGTCATCTTCTTCCGCACGCAATGTTTATGGACAAGTCAAGTCTCTTTAGGTTAGGGGCGGCTGAATTTTCCTCGGGGCTTCGTGGAACCTGTTCTAAATGAGGTAAATTTTAGATTGCTTTATTTATTTAATTTTTTTTAGGTATGAGACAGATACGAAAAAGTCGATTCATTCTCAAATTTTGGTCGGGGGTAAAGATAGTTTGATTTTTTCAAACCCAACTCAAAATTTTAATTTAATAATAATTTTTATTCTCTTTAAAAAATTAAAAATTATTTTTTATTATTAAAATGAAAATGAGTTCTTCTTCTTTAATGTTGATAAAATATAAATATTCTAATTTTTTTTTATTAAATCAATTTATTTAGTATCATATATGAAATTAAAAGAAGTACAGAGAAAATTATCTAATCGCATTTGATCTCTTACTAACCATTTCACCAAGTTATTTATTTATTAAAAGCTGATTTATTATCACACGAGACTCTAAATCAAAAAATAAAAAGTTTGCTTTGCAGAAGTTTTATGATGTTTGTGGAATTTGTGATCCAAAATCATGTTTATGATGTTGGTAATGTTTGGAACAAATTCGGGAACATGTCAGAATTATTTTGGAGCCAGAAGCATGTGTGGAAGAGGTGGAATTCTAATGGAACAGTTGAAAAAATTGCAGAAGAAAACAGGAAAAAATTCCCAGGTGTGAGCGCCACGGCATTGAAAGCACTGGCGGAAGCATTGGTTCCAGTATGTCAATGCCGCGGCGCTGCACTGTTCACTGGTCAATGCTGCGGCGCTGGATCTCAATGCCGCGGCGCTTCACTGTTCACTGGCCACTGTTCACTGTTCACAATCTGAAAATTCCGAATTTAGGCTTTTCCTTTTTCATTTTTTGGGTATTTTAGACTTCATATAAATACCCCATTATGCCTAGGGTTAGATACATGAGAAACACTTTCAAAACTCTTTACAAAAACCCTAGAGCTCCAAAATTCAATTGTATCATTCCTTGATCTTGTAAGATCAATTCTCTTGTAATCAAACAAAGAATAAGAGAGACTTGGATCCTTGATCCACCGTGGACGTAAGCAATTTGCTGAACCACGTATTTTGTGTCTTGGTATGGTATATTTCTACTTTTCTCTATTATCAATACTTAGCTCTACAATTTAACTTGTTGTTCTTGCTTGGATTGTTTTAAACTACTTCATTGCTTGTATTCTCTACGTATTCCGCTGCGTGTTAATCTCTACAAATTGGTATCAGAGCTGTTATTGGCTGTCTAAGTTTGTTTTTGGTTGAACATGGCACCACATAAGCATGAAGTAGAGAAATTTACAGGGCATAATGATTTCAACTTATGGAAACTTAAGATGATGGCTTTGTTAGAGAGTCAAGGACTAGAATCAGCCCTTGAGGAACCCTCTAGTACTAGTGATAAGTCTTCAACATCTAAGTTAGACATGGATCTTGAAACCATTAATAGAAAAGCCCGGAGTGAAATTATCTTGAGTTTGGGTGATGAAGTTTTGAGGGAAGTGGGTATAGAAAAATCAGCACTTGGTTTGTGGAAAAGACTTGATGAGTTATATATGACTAAGTCTCTTGCAAACCGGTTGTATCTCAAGAAGAATTTGTTTGGGTTGTCTTTGGTTGACGGTGGTTCACTAAATGAACACATTGATTCCTTCAACAAGGCTGTCATTGATTTGGAGACGGTTGATGTCAAAATCAGTGACGAAGACAAAGCAATTCTGTTATTGAGTTCACTTCCTAAAAGCTATGAACATTTTGTTGATACTCTTCTATATGGAAGGGAGTCATTGACAATGAAGGATGTTAGAGCAGCCTTAAACTCAAAAGTGTTAGATAAGAAGTCAGAACAACAACAACAAAATTCTGCAGCTGTACTTGTTGCGAGGGGGAAAGCTGAGAGTAGAGAATCTAAAGTGAGAAATTCTTCAAGATCAAAATCGAGGGGCAGATCCAAGAAGTGTTACTTCTGCAAGAAAGAAGGTCATTTCAGAAGGGATTGTCCGGAAAGGAAAGCTAAGTATCAAGGGAAGAGACCTGAAGCAGATGCAGCTATAGTCTATGAAGAAGATTATGAAGTTGCAGAAACATTAGTTGCCTCGAATGGGCAGAACACCGGTGAGTGGATTCTTGACTCCGGATGTACTTTCCATATGTGTCCTAATAAAGTTTTGTTCACTAGCTATCAGTCCATTAATGGTTGTAAGGTATTAATGGGCAACAATATGGCTTGTCAAGTCATTGGGATGGGTAATATTAGGCTGAAACTACATGATGGGAGTGTGAGGGAGTTGTTAGATGTAAGGCATGTACCTGATCTTAAAAGAAATTTAATTTCTTTAGGCATGCTTGATCAATCCGGTTGCACATTTAAGGGTGAGAGTGATACATTGAAAGTGATTAAAGGTTCAATGGTTGTAATGAGAGGTGAATGTAAACACGGGTTGTATGTGTTGAGTGGAGAGGCTGTCATTGGTTCTGCATCTTTCTCTGTTGATAATGAGAATATGCAAACTAAGTTATGGCATTTGAGGTTAGGGCACTTGGGTGAGAGAGGCCTTAAGGAGTTGTATAATCAATGTGTATTTGGCAAGGGAAAGATTCAGCCAATGGGGTTTTGTGAACATTGTGTACTTGGGAAAGCTCATAGAGTTAAGTTTAACACGGGTGAACACAACACCAAGGGCACTTTGGATTACATACATTCTGACCTTTGGGGACCTGCTCAAGCTGTCACTCATGGTGGTGCACGGTATTTTCTGTCATTCATTGATGATTATTCAAGGAAGTTGTGGGTTTATGTGTTGAAGAGCAAAGAGCAGGTGTTTGAAACATTTCAGAAATGGAAAGCACTTGTGGAGAATCAAACGGGTAAGAAAATCAAAAGACTTAGGACGGATAATGGTCTTGAGTTTTGTAATACTGAGTTTGATAAGTTTTGTGCTAAGTATGGTATTGTAAGGCATAAAACGGTGCGATACACACCACAACAGAATAGACTTGCAAAAAGGATGAACCGAACCTTACTTGAAATGGTAAGGTGCATGCTAACCAATGCCGAATTGTCTAAGGCATTTTGGGGGGAGGCGATAGTAACTGCAGCTTACTTGATAAACCGAAGTCCTTCTTCAGCTATTGGCTTTATGACACCAGAACAGAAATAGTCTGGAGGCACTCCAAAATATGATCACCTGAGGGTATTTGGATGCCCTGCACATCAAGCAAGGCAAACTAGAACCAAGAGCCTTGAAGGGGATATTCATTGGATATTCAGAAGGTGTTAAGGGATACAAGGTGTGGTGTACTGATCTTTATCCGCACAAGAGTATCATTAGTAAGGATGTGACGTTCAATGAATCATACCTGGAAATTGGTGGTGAAACCAAAGAACAAGAGGTTAGTTGGCTGTAAATGGGTTTACAAGGTTAAGGAGGGGGTTCCGGGTGTTGAGCCTACAAAGTTCAAGGCTAGGCTTGTTGCACAGGGCTTCACACAAAAAGAAGGGGTTGATTTCCATGAAATCTTTTCTCCTGTTGTAAAACACTCATCAATTCGTATTTTATTATCCATGTGTGTAAATCTGAATTTACATCTTGAACAAATGGATGTAAAGACAGCTTTCCTTCATGGTGAACTTGAAGAAGAGCTATACATGGCACAACCGAAAGGTTTTGAAGAACCGGGCATAGAAGATTATGCTTGTTTGTTAAAGAAGTCTTTATATAGGCTGAAGCAATCTCCAAGACAATGGTATAGGAGATTTGATAATTTTATGCTGCATTGTGGCTTCACAAGGAGCAAGTATGATGGATGTGTGTACTTCAAAGCATTGAATAACAGTAAGCGTATGTATCTCCTTCTATATGTTGATGATATGTTAATTGCATGTGAAGATATGGAAGAGATACATAAGCTGAAAAATCAGTTGGGTGGTGAGTTTGAAATGAAAGATTTGGGGTCAGCCAAAAGAATTTTGGGTATGGATATAGTGAGAAGCAGTGATGTTATTTTCTTGTCTCAACAACGGTATATACTCAAGGTTCTTGACAGGTTCAGAATGAGGGATGCCAAAGTTGTGTCGACTCCATTGGCAATGCATTTCAAACTGTCGGCATCTCAATCACCACAAATTGAAGAAGAAAAATTGCATATGCTTAAGGTACCATATGCTAGTGCTGTTGGTTCTATAATGTATGCTATGGTTTGCACAAGGCCGGATATAGCACAAGCGGTGAGTGTTGTAAGTAGATACATGGCTAATCCTGGAAAGAAGCATTGGATGGCCGTGAAATGGATACTTAGGTATCTAAAGGGGACGTCACATTATGGTTTGCTATTCAGAAGGGTTGGCACAGGTGATGAAATGGTGAAGGGTTACGTAGACTCAGATTACGCAAGTGACTTGGATAATAGAAAGTCTTTATCTGGGTATATCTTCACGGTGTTTGGATGTAGCGTATGCTGGAAATCAGTATTGCAGCATGTTGTAGCACTATCAACTACCGAAGCCGAGTATATAGCCTTAGGAGAAGCAATTAAGGAGGCTATATGGTTGAAAGGTATATGTGCTGAACTTTTGGCTATGGATGAAGTTAATACTTCAGTACATTGTGATAGCCAAAGTGCCATACATCTAAGCAAACATCAGGTGTTTCATGAAAGATCGAAACACATTGATGTTAGGATGCATTTCATTCGAGATACTGTGCAGAGTGGCATTATTAGTCTGTGTAAAATTCTGACGTCGAAGAATCCTGCTAATTTGTTGACTAAGCCGTTGCCCTCAGTTAAGTTCAAGTTGTGTATGGACTTAACTGGAATCACAACTTATAATTAAGGTTGTGATGTGGAGAATGGATCCTTGTTTGCTCTTTTGGTGTTGTTGGAGTGATTTTGTATCAAGGAGGGGATTTATGGAATTTGTGATCCAAAATCATGTTTATGATGTTAGTAATGTTTGGAACAAATTCGGGAACATGTCAGAATTATTTTGGAGCCGAAAGTATGTGAGGAAGAGGTGGAATTCTAATGGAACAGTTGAAAAAATTGCAAAAGAAAACAGGAAAATATTCCCAGGTGTGAGCGCCACGGCATTGAAAGCGCTGGCGGAAGCATTGGTTCCAGTATGTCAATGCCGCGGCGCTGCACTGTTCACTGGTCAATGCTGCGGCGCTGGATCTCAATGCCGCGGCGCTTCACTGTTCACAATCTGAAAATTCCGAATTTAGGCTTTTCCTTTCTCATTTTTTGGGTATTTTAGACTTCATATAAATACCCCATTATGCCTAGGGTTAGATACATGAGAAACACTTTCAAAACTCTTTACAAAAATCCTAGAGCTCCAAAATTCAATTGTATCATTCCTTGATCTTGTAAGATCAATTCTCTTGTAATCAAACAAAGAATAAGAGAGACTTGGATCCTTGATCCACCGTGGACGTAAGCAATTTGCTGAACCACGTATTTTGTGTCTTAGTATGGTATATTTCTACTTTTCTCTATTGTCAATACTTAGCTCTACAATTTAACTTGTTTTTCTTGCTTGGATTGTTTTAAACTACTTCATTACTTGTATTCTCTACGTATTCCGCTGCGTGTTAATCTCTACAATGTTAGTATTATATTTTATAAACTTTTTTAGTTATCAAAATTTAAAGTTTGTGGAAAGAACTTCGAATTTCAAAATAATTTATTTAGGATATGTTTTTTGGTATATTATGATTATACAGATGAAAGATTATTTTATAAAATTAAATTAATATAAGTTAAAGGATATTTTAAAATATTAATTAAAAAAATTAAGTATATAATACCTATGGAGATCCCCATCTCATTTGGAGAATCTTCACCCCAAACCTAAATTACATAAATTAAGTGTGAAAAATCTAATCTCATGCGAGTACGAGCATGGGGCTGAGCCCCTCAAGGTCTCACATCCCCACCTGGGTTCGACCCCCCCTCCCCCCCAGGTGGTGCGAAAATGATGATAAATATTGTAATCCCCCCTTTAAACAAAAAAAAAAGAGGATGAGAAATACGATCTCTACCCCTACTCACCCCATTGCCAGCCCCACTTTCGATCTATACTCAAAGTTTAAATTAGATATTTGATGACAAACACAAGACCAAGATATTATTTCTATTAATGACAAATACTTGAATTAAGGTTTTTAAGTACAAAAATAAATATATTATAAAAATTTATAATTTATAGCTAATCACAAGCCAAATTAAGATATATATAGGTATAAACAGAGATGGAGTTATTATTTTTTTTTTTATAATTTTTACTTTTTTAAATAAGTATTTTTGTTATTTAACTTCTCAAAATTTTAAATTTAATATTAAAATTATAATATAATTAAATTTTAATTCAATGTAATTTTTAACTTTAATATTTGAGTCCTTTACCTTAAATTCTGATTTCACACCTACTTATAAATTGAGAATTTTGTGCTAAATTATTGGAGTAGCGTGAAATAATTTATAGCAGTATAATTAAGTCAAATTGAGCCCAGAAAATTGACAATCGTAGTTCCTAGAAACTTACGGCGTCAACATTTCCATTTTCTCTTCTATTTATAATCGTCACTAGTTCTTGTGAGTATTTCTGCCTCAAATAAATTACTGCTCTTTATTAGAATCTTGAGAGGGGGCTCACTATTTACATATTTTCACACAATAATGAATAATTTTTCCACCACGTTTTGCATGAGGAGAAATATAATTCTAATTCATGTGACATGTCTCTTCATATCCGATATGTCACTATTGGCCCTTGAGAAAACCCCACATCCGTGGACTTGTTGTGTTCTAACAAGACTTGAAAAATTATTTCAATACTGCATTGGAAAAAATTATTGACAACAATAAGCGATCATGGAATACTGTATTGAAACCATTTTCTACGTTGGTCATCTTCTTTCCACACGCAATATATTTGGCTGGATTTACAATTAATGTTACAGAATCTCCATTGTTCCTAGCTATTTTTCGCTGACATTTTCTTCCTTAATTTGATTCATTTATCAAATCAAGTAATCCCTTACTTGAGATGTACTTTTGAAAACAATTTTTTTTTTCAAGTACCTTTTAAAACAAATTTTAAGATGTCTAATATTACAATTGATAATAAATTATGATTGGTGACATTAAGAAATCTCTTTGTTCAATTTAATTGTCACTGAATTGAAGATAATTAATATTATTGCTTAATAGTGTGAGTAAAAGAATTTGGAAAACTAGCTCAAAAATAAAAATAAAAGATTAGGAAAATCATTCGTCATTGAAAGAGATTTGCACATAGTGCTCATTATTGACTCTAGCGTGGCTGACCAATATTTTAATAAAAATTAGGAATTAAATTTGATATATTTAAATAAAATTATGGATAAAATTGATGTTCACCTAATTTTTGTTGATCAAATGGTCTATGCAACCCAAGTTATGTATGCTGACCGGGAGGAATTTCACTAACGTACGTCGTTGAATATTTCGAATAGTCCAATTGACCATTTCTAGCTCTTATTACTGTACCTTATTATTTTAATTATTTTTTAAAAAAATTACATTAATAATTTATAAACAAAATACTAATGTAAAGATAAAGTAATAAAAAAAATAATAAAAGTTAAAGAATTAAAAACTAATTGAATCAAATCTGTTTTGTGTATGAGAAATCTGAAAAATAAACTTTCACTTTCCAAGAAAATGCAGCCAAACAAAAGCTTCGAGAGAAAGATTGAAAATAGAAAAAATTAAGTATTTTATTGATTTTCACTCTAACTGAATTATATTTACATCTCTTCACTATTTATACTAACAAGAGAATAAGATTAAAGAGTGAATGATAATAGAGCTGATTTTCGCTGGAAACAAGTTTGTTGTAACTAACTTGCACAAATTCCAGAACTAATTTCTACTGATGTAGCTTTTTAACTGCTGAGTTGGCAATAGCTTATAGTTGGATGTCATTCATTATTCTTTTCATCTCCCCTCAAGCTCAAATGTTGATTTGTGATAGTGAGCTCACTAGCCAGGACCTGAAACTGTGTAATGGGCAAGGCATTTGTAAATATGTCTGCTACTTGTGAAGCTGATGGGATGTATCTGATATCCACCTCTTTATTAAGCTCTTTATCTTTAAAAAAATGGATATTCACTTCAATATGTTTTATTTTACTATAATAAACAGGATTAGCTATTAATGCTGCAACTCTCTGATTATCACACCAAATTATTGGTATTACTGTCTGCTGTATATGAGTTTCAATAAAAAATGAATCCAAGCAAGTTTGGTTGTTACTTAAGCCAAAGACCTATACTCGGACTCTGTACTTGATTTGGACATTGCCCTCTGCTTCCTAGAACTCTAATACACTAAATTGCTAGTAAAGAAAACACAATAACCATCATAAGATTTCCTATCATCTGTGTCACAAGCCCATTCAGCATCTATGAAGGCTATAAGACTTAGAGATGCTCCTAGTTTAAACAACAGTCCATTTCCTTTGGTTCCTTGCAGATATCTTAGTATTCGGTTGCAGCATTACCAGTGTACAATTGTTGGTGATGTAAAGTATTGACTTAGCTTATTAACAGAAAATGATATCTCTAGCCTTGTTAAAGTTACATATTACAAGGCTCATATTACACTCCTATAGAGTGTTATATTTGAGGATGGTTTGCCACCTTTTTTATTAAGACCTATACTCATTGGCATTATAGTACTTTTTGCCTGTGCCATGTTAGTCTTTTTTAGTAAATCAGTGACATATTTTGTCTGGGATGAATGAATAACTGATCCAAGCCTTGTTACTTCTATTCCCAGGAAATAATTAAAGTTTCCTAACTCTTTTAAGGCAAAATTATTGCTAAGTTGTTGAATCAATTCCTTTATTGGCTTGTTGTTGCTTCCTATCACAATTATGTCATCAACATATACTAGCATCAACAGAATATCTTCACCATAGTATCTGACTTTTTATTAGTGAATCCCCATTTGATAAATGCATGCTTAAGTTTATCATACCAGGCTTTTGGTGCTTGTTTAAGCCCATATAATGCTTTTTGCAGCTTGCAAACATACCATAATTTGCCTTTAACTTCAAACCCCTTAGGTTGTGTCATGAACATTGTTTTTGCGAGATCCCCATTTAGGATGCCATTGTTCACATCTATTTGCTTTAACTCTCATCTTCTTGTTACAGCAAGGCTCAGAACTATTTGTACTTGATTTTACCACTTGACTAAATGTTTTATAAAATTCCACACCTAGAGTTTAATGATATCCATTTGCAACTAATATAGCATTGTATCTAAATATAGTTCCACTAGGATTCTTTTTTATTCTGAACACCTACTTGTTTCCCACAACTTTGTAATCTAACTTGCAAGGAACCAATGTCCATCTATTATTATTCATCAAAGCTTTATACTCATCTTTCATGGCCTTCTTCCAATGTTTCTATTTAAGAGCTTCTGTAGCAGTACAAGGTCTATAAATATCTTCTATTGAGGTGTTAGCAAGCAAAATTTTAGGTTTGTATATTCCATTCTTTGATCTTATGATCATTGGATGGATGTTTATATTAGATATTTCATTTGCATTTGGCATTATACAAGCTGGTTGGTTGAAACTTTGTGTTGTATCTATTTGTGTTGGTGTTTCTATAGGTTCATGTGTCGCATAATAAGGTTTAGTGTTTGGTTATGGTTGTAGATCTGAAATTTCTGAATTATAAATTGGTGATCCTCAAAGTATGTTTCATATAAATTAAGACTTGTATCAACTCTTGGCAATTTAACAATAGACTTTGGACAGGTTACTAACATACTGTGTGATGAACAATTGTAACCATTTTTATTATCAACATAAGAACTGGGAATATTATCATCAGCAAATGATTTCTTAGTATTGAAAAAAGTCTTCTTCATCAAAATTCACATGCCTAGCCACATAAATTCTCCTCTTAGCACTTAGACACTTGTACCCTTTATGTTGAGAGCTATACCCTAAGAACACACACTTCTCAGTGTGAAATGTAAACCTATGTTTAGAGTATGGCCTTAAGCAAAGGTAAGAAATACACTCAAAGACTTTCGCAAAGCTATAATTTGGTTTTAGTTTGAAAAGAAGCTGAAACGGTGATTTATACCCCAAGATAGCTAAAGGCATTATGTTTATAAGAAATATAGCTATTGAGAAAGCTTCACACCAGAACTTAAAAGGCTTGTTACTTTGTACTAAAAGGGTTAGACCAATTTCCACCAAATGCCTATGTTTCCTTTTCACTTTATCATTTTGGTGATGTGTGTATGGGCGTAAAAATCTATGGTGTATGCCTTTCTGTGTTAATAAGTTCGAAAAAGACCTGAACTCTACAACAAAATCAGACTAAACTATAATTTTCTTATCCAGCAGTTTTTCTATATGGTTCATAAATTTTCAAAAGTTTTAATACATCTGACTTTTGTTGAAGTGGATACACCTAAGTAAATATAGTATAATTATCCATATAACTAATATAGTATCTATACCCATCTTCTGAAAGTAATGGGGATGGACCTCACATATCTATGTGAACAATTTCTAAGGGTTATGTGGTCTTTGTTTCTGAACTTCTAAAATGGAGCTTATAGTTCTTTCCCATTTGACATTTAGAACAAAAGTAATTGCTTTTATTTCCTTTCATTGAGTTGTACACAATAGTACTTGATACAATTTTATCTAGTACATCAATATTGGGATGCCTATACCTTTTATGTAACAATTTATATAAGCTTTTGCTTTTATAAGACAGTGAACTTTCATGGCTGATTACATTAGATTTTCTTGCTAAATTTGAATTATTTATCTTATAATCACTTGGCAATGACATCTAGGCTATCTTACAAGGTTTAGTGACCAAATTTACAGAACGCACATTATGATAAGAAGTTAATAGGATGGAAAGTTGATACAGACTATCTCTAGATGTTCCTTTGAGTATAACATTCCCCTTCACATCCTTTATAAGACATAGAGTTTTGGTGAATTCAACAATAAGGTTATTGTCATTAGTAAGCTTAGATATACTTATGAGATTTTTGGTCATTGAAGGCACATGCAAAACATTTCTCAGTGTTAATGTGTAGGAATGATAAGTTTTTAAATGTAGTTTACCAATATGCAAAATCTGTAATTTGTTGTCATTACTTCTATACTCACTGCTTGAAGCCAAATTGTTATGATTGCTGGTTATGTGATTGGTAGAACCTCTATATCTTCATTTGCTCATGCTGCTTGCTGAGACATATATGCTGCTGGTTGAGCTTGGTTATGCTCCTGAGTTGCTATTGCAACTTGAGCTCGAGGAATTTGTGGTTCAAAATCCTCATTAAATATATTCCAACACTTGGATGCACTTTGTCCAGCTTTAAAGCAAATCTGGCAAATCACCTTGGAATTATTCCTACTTTGATTGCCATAGTTCTGTCTTCCCTTGCCTCTGCCTTTATAGTTTCCTTGAAAGCCTTGAGTATTCTGATTAGCATTCACATTATAACCTTATCCATTACCACCTCCTTTTATTTCCAAATCCACCTCTAAACTTATTCTTTGAGCTTCCACTAGCCATATTTGCTGACATATGAACATTAAATGAATTGTTCAATAACTCTGTTCTTCCTTCTTGACTTAGAAGAATAGAGTAAATTTCAACCATTGATATCACATCAAACCTTATTGAAACATACAAAGCCACTGAATCATATTCAGGACCAAGTCCAGCCAGTAAGTACGAAATTAAATCTTGATCTGTGACTGGTTTGCCAGCCATTGCTAGACTATCAACTAAAGTTTTAACCTTCATATAATAATCATTCATGCTCAGGTTTCCCTTCCTTATAGTTTGGAGCTGAGATCTCAACTGTGTAAGCCTAGTTAAAGATTGACTACCAAACATTTTTTTTCCAAACAAGTCTAGATTTCAAATGAATACTTACACTACACAATAAAACTCAACACAAACTCTCTCATAGTCGAAAATAGCGAATTCATAAATAGTGAGTCTTGTCTTTTTTACTCTTGAAACAATGAATTAATAATATTAGATGAACTGTTCAATAACTCTATTCTTCCTTCTTGAATTAGAAAAATAGAGTAAATTTCAACTATTGACATCACATCAAACCTTATTGAAACATACAAAGCCACTGAATCATATTCAAGACCAAGTCCATCCAGAGAGTACGAAATTAAATCTTAATCTGTGATTAGTTTGCCAGTCATTACTAGACTATCAACTAAAGTTTTAACCTTCATATAATAATCATCCATGCTCAAGTTTCACTTCCTTATAGTTTAGAGCTGAGATCTCAGCTGTGTAAGCCTAACCAAAGATTAACTACCAAACATTTTTTTCCAAACAAGTGTAGATTTCAAATGAAGACTTACACTACACAATAGAACTCACACACAGACTCTCTCATAGTCAAAAATAGCGAATTCATAAGCAATGAGTCTTGTCTTTTCCACTCTTGAAACAATGAATTAATAACAGGTGCTGCTTCAGAGCCTTCCTTGACAACAAGGATGAATCGATTTGGACAAATTCTTTCTCCAATCAACAAATCATCAAGTTAATTTCCTCTGACACAAGCTAAGACTTATGATTTTCAGAAAAGAAAATTGTTACAATCTAGCTTTACTGGACTTTAGAAAGTATTCACAGACAAAGAATTCATTTGTGAATTGAGAGAGGAAGTGTGAGAGCGATTTGTGTTTGAGCTGTAATGTTGGCTCTGATACCAAAAAAATAAAAACTAATCGAATCAAATCTACTTTGTGTATGAGAAATTTGAAAAATGAACTTTCACTTTCCAAGAAAATGCAGTCAAACAGAAGCTTCGAGAGAAAAACTAAAAATAGAAAAAACCAAGCATTTTATTGATTTTCACTCGAATTACATTTACATCTCTTCACTATTTATTCTAACAAAAGAATACGATTAAAGAGTGAATGATAACAGAGTTGATTTTAGCTGGAAAAAAGTTTGTTATAACTAACTTGCACAAATTCCGAAACTAATTTCTACTGATGTAGCTTTTAACTGCTGAGCTGGCAATAGCTTATATTGGATTTCATTAATTATTTTTTTTAGTATTTAATAGTCTTTGTAACAGTAATAGTTTTTTTTTTTTTTTTATGTAATTGCTTTTTATATTGATCGAATGTCTTATTAGCCCAATTAATTATATTGCCTACGAAGAATTTTACTAACGAACGTCATTAAATATTTCAAATAGTCCTATCGACTTTTTCTGCCTCCAATTACTGCTCCTTATTAGAATCTTGAGAGGCTCCACTATTTACATATTTCACACAATAATGAATAATTTTTCCAACCTAATAAATTAAAGCAACTTATTAAAGATAATTAATATTAATATTTAATGGTGTAAGTAAAAGAATCAGGACAACTATCTCAAAAAATAAAATAAAATAAAAGTTAGGAAATCCATTTGTCAATGAAAGAGACTTTTGTAGAGTGCTCATTATTGACGGTAATGTCCTTTCTGGATTTTCACATGCATAAATTAAGTTCACACTTCGCTTCTCTTCTATATAAATATATATATATATATATAATGGCATATGATGTCATTTCATCAAGATAAAAATAAAATGGGTTGTTTATCTTGGCCTCGTCAAGTTTTTTGCCTTCAGTTACTGCTCTTGTACTCTCAGAGTTGTGCAAAACTGTGCTCTCATGACCAGAGTTCTGCCTTGCTCCAGTTTAAGCAGCTCTTTTCTTTTGAAAACCGCAGTGCCTGTGGGGAACAATCATATCCAAAGATGAAGCATTGGAAAGAGGATAAAGATTGTTGTAGATGGGATGGAGTAACATGTGATATGGCAACAGGTCACGTGATCGCCCTCGACCTTTCTTGTAGTTGGCTTTACGGAAACTTCCCTTCCAACACCACCCTCTTCTTCCTTCCTCACCTTCAAAGGCTCGACCTTTCTTTCAATGATTTCAATTACTCTCATATTTCTTCTGGTTTTGGTCGATCGACTAACTTAACACTCGTTGACTTCTCTTCAAGCAATTTCATGGGGTCGATTCCTGCATCACTTGGTAACCTTACTCAACTTACCTATTTGGACCTTTCATTTAACAATTTTGGTAGCCAAATCCCATCTTCTATTTCAAATCTTAAGCAGCTCAATTATTTATATCTTGTTGGCAATAATTTTAGCGGTCATATCCCATCTTCACTTTCAGATCTTAAGCATCTATATTATTTAGGTCTTTCACACAACAATTTCATTGGTGAAATTCCAAATATTTTTCTCAACCTAACGAAACTCAGTTTTTTACTTTTAAATAATAATCACCTAATTGGTTCAATTCCTTCATCTGTAAATGAGAGTCAAAATTTAATCCAACTTGATTTAGCTTGTAACTCTCTCAATGGGTTTATTCCATCTTGGCAATTTACTCTACCATTATTTGTATTTAGTCTAAGGGAAAACCAACTAACTGGATCAATTCCAAGTTCAACCTTTGACCATATGAATTTGAATTTTCTTGACCTTTCTTACAACAATTTAAGTGGTAATGTAGAGCTTTACATGTTCGCAAAACTCAAAAACCTTCAAGTCCTTGGTCTTTCTTATAGCGGTCTATCATTAAGCACAACGTTAAAAGTCAACTCTTCATTTCCCAATCTTAGTGTCTTGAGTTTAGCCGCTTGCAACATTCATGACAGGATTCCCCACTGGATGTGGGACATAGGAAAGGATACATTGCATCATCTAAATCTTTCCCACAACCTCCTAACAAGCATAGAGCAGCTTCCGTGGAAGAAACTTGAACTTCTTGATCTTCGTTCCAACTTGCTTCAAGGATCACTTATGGTTCTTCCACCTTTCATGAGGTACTTTTCAGTTGCAAACAATAAACTTACTGGCGAGATTCCTTCATCATTTTGCAATTTGAGCTCAATTGAATATCTTGACTTGTCTAATAATAGTTTAAGTGGAAACATTTCCCAAAATCTAGGAAACTCTAATTCGCTCTCAATCTCAACCTTAACAAATTGCAGTAGTTTGTCCGGTCTCAACCTTCATGGAAATAAACTAGAGGGACCATTACCACCATTTTTGATCAATTGCACAAGTTTAGAAGTTCTTGATGTAGGAAATAACAAGATCAATGATACATTTCCACATTGGCTGGCAAATCTTCCTAAATTGCAGGTCCTTATATTGCGATCTAACAAATTTCATGGTCCTATTGGCAATTCCAATCCAAATATTCAATTTTCAAAGTTGCGAGTACTTGATCTCTCACATAATGAATTCAGTGGTGTCCTGCCAACTAAATATTTTGAAAATTTTGAAGCTATGATGCATAGGGATCAAGATGGATTGAGTGTGGAATATTTAATGCAACCTTATGGTGGTGGATATTATTCAGTGATGGTAACTACAAAAGGAAATGACATGCCGATGGAGAGAATTTAAACAATTTTTACAATAATAGATTTGTCGAGTAACAAATTGCAAGGACAAATTCCGGAGGATGCAGGAAAGCTTATTTTACTCAAAGGCCTCAACCTTTCTCACAACAACCTCACAGGTCGTATTCCATCATCATTGGGAAAGTTAAGAGAGCTTGAGTCATTAGACCTTTCTTCAAATAAGCTTGTTGGGAAGATTCCTACCCAATTGGCAAGCTTTACATCTCTATCAGTGTTAAATTTGTCGTACAACCAGCTTGAGGGACTTATACCTCGAGGATCCCAATTGGATACATTTGACAATAAATCCTATATTGGGAACCTTGAGTTGTGTGGATTCCCCTTGTCACAAGAATGTAGAAATGAGGATACACCAGAACCAAAGTCAACGGTGTTCAGTACCAAAGAAAGCGATGATATTCCAAGCTGGTTTGATTGGAAATTAGCTGTGATGGGATACGGATCGGGATTGGTGATTGGCTTGTCAATAGGGTACATGGTGTTTGCAACAGGAAGACCACTATGGTTTATAAGGATGCTTGAAAGGAAACCATTAAAAAAGGTGAAAAGATTGATCAAAAGAGGAGGAGGTAGAAGAAGAAGAAATTAGTATGTGCAAGCATTGCCACTAATCAGGTGAGTTTTCTAATTCTTGACTAATTAATTATCATGACAAATAACTTATCAATTTGTCTTCTAGAATTTTGAAAATTTGTGCTACTTGGAGCTTATTATATGCAGCTCTGTACAATTCCTTTTAAAGTAGATTACAGATTGATTATTTATATTAATTTCAATTCTTAACCTATTGGAGAGAGTTTCAAAACAAAAACAAAAATCTATTGGAGAGAAGGTAAAGAAGAATTTGTAAAAAGAGAGTATAAGATTAATTAGGATTCGAATTGCTCTAAGATTTTGAATAATTATTTATTCTTCTTTAAAGTAAATTTATTTTTAATCCCTTGTCGATTCTTTGTAAATTTAAAATTTATATATACTAACAAACATTTGTCATCATAGGAGAATGGTGAGACAAAGAGTAGTTTTCCGGCCATGAAAAAATGGGAATTCCAAATTCAAGGGGAGAAAAGTGAGAATTTGATGGAGAAGCCTACTACAATCAGAATTGCTAAGTTGTGTTTATAGCACACTTATAGTGATCATTTTTATCATTTCAGTTAAATTTATTGTCGTCCTTCTAGTTTCTTCATCTTTCATTTTTGGTTTTGTTAGCATTATTTTAGGTTTCTTTAGCTTTTTTTTCATTATGCGGGGTAACGCTTATGTGATTCCTAATCTTTGTATTCCGTATTATTTTCATTAATTTTCTCATCCCATTCAGGTTCGCCAAAAATAAAAAACAAAAAGGTCTTGATGCATATCTCAAAGATAGTTTAGTTGGCGTGTTACTTATTTTCCCCTTTTTGCTTTTGATTTTGAGATTGCTTCTTCTTACTCGATGCATGAGTTGTAATATTTTTTGGATTAAATCAACGGCATGCGGAAAAAAGATGAAAATAAAATTTATTTAATTCATGTGAATAAATTAAAACACAACCTAGATATAAATGCTCTTATGGAGGATACCTACATTTCTCTTGGAGAGGGCCAAAAAGAAAAAGTCCGATAATGTTTAATATATTTACCTCTTTTTCTATTAAACTTTTCAATATATACCATTATTTATTGTAAGAGAAGTGAGATCTTAATCTACCATAAAGATATACAAATTATAGAACTAAGTAAATTCTTATGTGCTTTTTCTTATCTTTTTTTTTAAAGTTATTTCTTAATTATTTGTTAACTGTATTATATTTCTTAGATTTATTGCTTCAGCTTCAACAGTATAAAAACTTCTAGTAAAATATTGTTAAGGTTTTCATACAAACAAATAAATTTCTCTTTTAGGGCTTACAACCCCATATCAACTAAATTAACTGGCGTGCTACTTGTTTTCCCCATTTTTATCTTTTGATTTGGAGATTGCTTCTTCTTATCTGGAGCATGAGCTGTATTATCTTTTGGATTAAATAATGGCATGCAGAAAAAAAAATTTAAAAATGAAAATAAAAGTTTAATTCATGTGAATGGAGAATGAAATTAAAACACAGCCTAGATATAAATGCTCTTGTGGAGGAGTCCTATATTTTTCTTGGAGAGGGCAAAAAGAAAAAGTCCGATAATAAAATGTAATATAAGAAAAAAATCAAGAACTCGAATGTTTTTAATAATTACCACCTTTTCTTTTAAACTTTTCAAAAATATACAATTATTACCCTACATAGGATAATTGGTTACTTATTAAATGGAAAATTAGTTACCAAGAGAGTATTAGTAATCTCACTAAAATTTTGGAGCATAACTAGCAAGTTTTTTAAAATTTCAATTATTCATAGATGCATTATTACTGTTAAGGGAATTGTTGAAGATGGCGTAGGGAAAAAAAATTTTGAACGAATCGGGGCAACTAGTAGTTTTTAAGGATTAAGTTCTCTGCAGGTCCTTCATTAGCTCCATTCCTACCTATCAATTTATTATGTTTTAACTGGTAATTTAACTTGCTTCTATTTCTATTCTAAGTATCTACTTAATTATCTCCCAATATCCTCAATTAATTTATTGTTTCTTTTTTGGTCTTTTTAATCACTTTTATATATACAGATATTAAGGTGAAAAGATAATGTCAACACATCATTTTTTTGTATCATTAGATTGCATGAAATTTATGGTTCAAAATCAGTGTCAAATTTATAAACTTACATTATTATAAAAATAGTTTTCACTAGTATTAATGAAGAAAAATATCCGTGTATTATTAATATCATGATATCAGAATAATTAAGTATTAATAAATTTTTGATATTATAATATTAAAAACATAAAATGTTAATAAATTAAAATATTTTTTATAAAATTTTTCATGACAAAAACTAACAGGGAGAAATATAAATATTCTAACTCATGTGACATGAAATTAGAATCTGCCTCTTTCTTTTCTTGTTTCTTTAACTATGCTCATAGGTCCACCAATTGGGTGGCTCACGAATCTGACACTAAGTGTAACTTTTGAAACTATTTGATTTGAGAATGTTCCGTAATTGAGGATATTCCCTCACTTTAAGATCTTAATAAAAATATAATTCATTATCAAAAAAAAAAAAAAAACTCATGTGACATGTCTCTTCATGTGTCACTATTGGCCTTGAGGAAACCCACATCCATAGACTTGTGGTGTTGCATGACCTAAGACTTGGAAAATTATTTCAATAGCATTGGAAAATTATTGACAACAATAATCGTTCATGGAATCTTGTATTGAAATTAACCATTTGCTACGTTGGTCATCTTCTTCCATACGCAATATATTTGGCTGGATTTACAATTAATGTTACAGAATCTCCTTTGTTCCTAGCTATTCTTCGCTGACATTTTCTTTCTTAATTTGATTCATTTATCAAATCAAAATTTTTAAAACAATTTTTTTTTAAGTACCTTTTTAAAACAAATTTTAAGATGTTTAATACTACACTGGTAATAAATTATGATTGATGACATTAAGAAAATTCTTTGTTCAATTTAATTGTCACTGAATTGAAGATAATTAATATTAATGCTTAATGGTGTGAGTAAAATAATTTGGAAAGCTTTCTCAAAAAAAAAAGATAAAGATTAGGAAAATCATTCACTGGAAGAGATTTGTACAGAGTGCTCATTATTTACTCTGCGTGGCTGACCAAGATTTGTACACTTTCGCCCATTAGTTGGCTAAGCAAGCATTGTACTCCCAGGGAATCAAGTTTTGGCTTGATAATTTGATGCAGGACAAGCATTGATAGGTCGTAATTTTATTCACGAAGATGAAAGGTGTTGATATCGTTCAACAAAAAATGCAAATTAAAATTGATAAAATACTAATTCAAAAGTAAAGTTGCTTAATACTTGAGTTTTTTTAAAATTACCAAGCTTCAATTGCTTTTCTCCTTATCTCTCATATATTTATAGAAACTTATTGAAATTTTTAGCATTTATTACAACAATTAATGACAACTTGCAACTACTAACTATCAACCATTACTAACAACTAAGATATTTAGATACCAGCATTTATTACAATACAATTAATGAAAACTACCAACAACTACCAATACTGAATTTTACTTTAAGATAAATTGTACAACTATTAAACATACCAATAAATATAGTTGACGACTCTTGGAAGTTTCTCATCACATGGGCTGCTGCTAGCAATTTGAATTACTAACAATACAATGTCCATTAATGAAATATCTATTATGTTCCCCATCATTTTCCTCAACTTATAGAGAACTCGTCTTCGAGTGACTGTACAAGTTCTCTCCAAATTTGCAAATGTCTTGTCATACTCCACATGACCACTTAAGTTACCTAAATTCATTTCTCGGTTAAACTTGTTGATTGCACGAATGTCCTCACATATCCGTCAACTCCCATCCTTCTTTGGTGTAAATAGAGCAGAAACAGCACTGGAACTGATACTCTCTATTATGTGTCTCTTCCTAAATAACTCTCCTACCTTTTCTCTTAGAACATCATGTTCTTGAGTTATAATTTGATAATCTGGCAGATTTGGTAAGTTGCTTGGATAATGTGGCAGATTCGATAAGTTGCCAAAAATGAAATCAATACTGTGAATATTCTGCATTGGTGAAAATGTAGCAGGTTTGGTCATCAAGTCTGGAAGTTTAGTCACTAATTCTTGGACTTCATTCGGCAATGATTATTTTGACAGTTCTTCTCCTTTCACTACCAATATGGTATATGTGAGCTTCTCCTTCACTTCTTCTACAAATTTATCCTCTTTGTGGATCTTTGAAAATAAAATTTTCTCATCCACTTTAGTGATTGTCTTCTCGGGTTGACTTGGTACCATCACTATCCGTTTTTCATTCCAAGTAAAGAAATAAGTATTATCTTTTTCATTGTGTACAACATCAATATCGTATTGCCAAGCTCTGCCTAACAATACATGACATGCTTCCATTTCAACAACATTACATAAAACTTCCACCTTATAACTCTTACCGATTGATAGAGGTAATCGGCATTGTTTGGTAATTTTCACACAAGATCCCTTTTTAATCCAATTGTTATTGTATAGTGAGGGATGTGGTTCAGTGTAAAGATTATGGTGATTAACTAATCTTTGAGACGCTAGGTTTTCACCACTACAACCATCAATAATTATTTTACATACCTTATTAGTAACTGAACATTTTCCTGCAAAGATCTTCTTTCGTCGGGTCTCTTTAACTTTTGTATCATCTGAATTCAGCTTAACTTCTTCTCTTAAATCATCCACTAGAAAGGCAAAATGATTATGCCATCTTCGTGCAAAATCAGTTGTTTTTCTTGCTTGCGGCCTGAATGTAACTTCTTCTTCGACTTTCTCCTCCAGGTTGAAATTGAAGGGTGCAGAATGTGATTTTTTGTGTGATAATCTCCTTGTCACTATTGGTTCTTGTGGCAATGGGTTATGAGTTCTCAAACCCATAAGATGTTTGGTCATTGCTTCCATATTTTTCTTCACTTCTGTCATATGAGTTTCTATTTTTTGCTCGAACGTATACAAACGTTCTCTATTGAAGTAATTACGGCCTGCCATCTCAAGACGAGGCTCTGATACCACCTGACGCAGGATAAGCGTTGATGGGTCGTGATTTCGTTCACGAAGACGAAAGGTGTTGATATTGTTCAACAAAAAACACAAATTAAAATTGGTAGAATACCAATTCAAAAGTAAAGTTGCTTAATACTTGAGTTTGTTTTAAAATTACCAAGCTTCAATTGCTTTTCCCCTAATCTCTTATGTATTTATAGAAACCTATTGGGATTTCTAGCAATTATTACAACAATTAATGACAACTTGTAACTACTAACTATCAACCACTACCAACAACTAAGGTATTTAGATACCAGCATTTATTATAATACAATTAATGAAAACTATCAACAACTACCAATACTGAATTTTACATTAAAATAAATTGTAAAACTATTAACCACACCAATTAATATAATTGAGGGCTCTTGGAAGTTTTTTATCACATGGGCTGCTGTTGGCAATTTAAATTGTTAACAATGCAATATCTATTAATAAAATATCTATTATGTTCTCCATCGTGATTTCCCTTTTCCATGTTTGTTATAAATTACCAGTTCTGTTTCCAAAAAAAAAAATTGATATAGTTAAATAAAATTAAGGATAAAACTGATGTTCACCTAATTTTTATTGATGAAATGGTCTATTTAGCCTAAGTTAGATGTACTTGACGGGGAAGAATTTCACTAACGCACGTCATTGAATATTTCAAATGGTCCTATCGACTTTTTCTGCCTTCAATTACTATTTTTTATTAGAATCTTGAGAGACTCCACTATTTACATATTTTATACAATAATGAATAATTTTTCCAACCTAATAACGCAACAAATGGCCCTATCGACTTTTTTTTGCAAACATATTTTTAATATTTTATTAAAAAGTTATCATATCTCTAATTATTTATATTTCTACAATTATAATATTTTTATAAAAATTTATTAAACTTTTTATTGACTATTTTATTTTTTTAAATGAAAAAAAGTATTATTTTATTTTCAATTTTATACCAACAATAATTTATATTAATTTATTAATTATTATGTATTAACTTTATTTGATTTTTGTGTTTTAAGAAACTAAAATTGAGAAAATATATGATAAATTTAAATTTATATATAAAAAAATATTGAATTATTTAGAATTTGAATATAAACTTTATTAAGTGTCATTTTTTATAATAATAGATAAATATTTTTTAACAATGTATAATCAAACGATTTAATACATTAAAAAATTTTTTTTTTAATTAATAACTAAACGATTAATAATTATTTTTAAAAATTTTATTTTTAAAAATTCTATTTTAAAATATTCTACATTCAAAAATTTTATTTAAAAAACTTAACTAAACGAGCTTAAAATATTGTTCTACATATATAATAGCATATAAAGTTCACACACTTCGCTTCTCTTCGATATATATATATATATATATAATAGCACATGTTGATGTTGTCATTTCATCAAGATAAAATTAAAATAATGGGTTGTTTATCTTGACCTCGTCAACCTTTTTTGCCTTCAGTTACTGCTCTTGTACTCTCAGAGTTGTGCAAAATTGTGCTCTCATGACCAGAGTTCTGCTTTGCTCCAGTTTAAGCAACTCTTTTCTTTTGAAAACCGCAGTTCTGATGATTGTGCCCATTGGCAACAATCATATCCAAAGATGAAGCATTGGAAAGAGGATAAAGATTGTTGTAGATGGGATGGAGTAACATGTGATATGGCAACAGGTCACGTGATCGCCCTCGACCTTTCTTGTAGTTGGCTTTACGGTAACTTCCCTTCCAACACCACCCTCTTCTTCCTTCCTCACCTCCAAGACCTCAACCTTGCTTTCAATGATTTCAATTACTCGCATATTTCTTCTGGTTTTGGTCGATTAACTAGTTTAAAACTCTTTAATTTCTCTTCAAGCAATTTCATGGGGTCAGTTCCTGCATCACTTGGTAACCTTACCCAACTTACTTCTTTGGATCTTTCATTTAATAATTTTAATGGCAACATCCCGTTATCTATTACAAATCTTAGAAGCTCAATCATTTACGGCTTGGTTCCTGCAATTTTAGTGGTCATATCCCACCGTCACTTTCAAATCTTAAGCATCTAAATCATTTAGATCTTTCATACAACAATTTCATCGGTGAAATTCCAAATAATTTTCACAATTTAACGAAACTCTCCTTTTTACGGTTATCAAATAATCAACTAACTGGTCCAATTCCTTCATCTCTAAGTGAGCTTCGAAATCTAGAGTTTATTATGTTAAGGAATAATTCTCTTAACGGGATTATTCCATCTTGGCTATTTACTCTACCATTATTAAAGAAATTTTGTTAGGTGAAAACCAACTAACTGGATGAATTCCAAGTACAATCTTTGAAAATGTGAGTTTGATTGGGCTTGACATTTCTTCAAACAATTTAAGGGGTAATGTGGAAAACCTTGAAGATCTTGTTCTTTCTTATGGCGGTCTATCATTAAGCGCAACGTTAAAAGTCAACTCTTCATTACATGTTTGCAAAACTCAAAAACCTTGAAGATCTTGTTCTTTCTTATGGCGGTCTATCATTAAGCGCAACGTTAAAAGTCAACTCTTCATTTTTCAATCTTCAAAGGTTGAATTTAGCCTCTTGCATCTTAATTGAGTTCCCAGACATATCGAAAACTATAATTCAATTGTGGTTCTTGGATCTTTCTAAGAACAACATTCATGGCAAAACGTCCAATTACTTAGAAGAAAGGAAGTCTCTTATTTTAACAGAAAAATTAAAGGTAAATTCTTCTTTAATAAGATTCGGAGAATTATATTTTATACTTTTATTTATTATATATGACAAGAGCGCAACTAAATAATTTTTCAACAGAAACTCTCCATACGAATAAAATATTTTATAGTAACCCTTCTGATTGCTAAGTTGTGTTCATAGCACATTTATATTGATCCTTCTGATTGATTTTAAGTTGCTTTAGCTTTTTGTTTATTACGCGGGGTAAGGCTTATATAACCCGTAATCTTTGTATTTCGTATCATTTCAATAATTTATTAACTACAACTTATTTCAAGTCTGGAGCAAATATTTTATGTGAAATGCTACATTTTCTAATTTTGTCCTCAATAGTTTTCACATCTAATGATTTGTCAAACTTTCACCAGATGGGTAATAAATAATTAATATAATAGCTCTATGGAGCCATAGTTTACTTCGATTTAAGTGCCTAACCTAATTCTCTTATTTAGCATTGGTTCGAACATCGAAATTTAGCTACTGTTGGTGATACATATCTCATAGTGATGAAGTGAGAATTGAAACACGCGTTTTAAAGAGTTGACTAGTTAAGATTATGACTTAAATGAGAAGGAGCTTATTCGATCCCTTGATGAAATCCAACGTCTTTTTCATATTCGATTTTTTAAAGATTTTGATTGCAAAGAAACTTCTAGTAGAACATTGTTGAGATTTTCATACGAGGACAAACAAATCTCTCTCGTAAGGGCTAAAACCTCATATCAACTAAATTAACATTTTGGAAGTCAAATAAAAATGTTTAAAATTAGTGACTTAAAATTATGTTTGAGTGTAATTTTGAGTTAAAGATTAATGATAAGACAATAAAAAGTCAAAAATACGATAGATGAAAGAGAAGTAGAGTGAAATGGAGAGTTGAAACGAAAGAGGGGTTGGGTAGCACGATGGGAGCATTTTTAAACCTTAGAGTGGCAGCCTCAATTGGACAGCAGCTAGGCATCATGGCACTGAAGCCTGAGCCATGATGGCACTGCGGCACCAAGTTTTGTTTTTTTTTTTAAAAGCTTTTTAATGGTGATTTGTCTTGTTTGATGGGTTTTGAATTTTTTTACACGTGAACTCCTATTCTAAAAAGATATAGGATTTTTAGGAATAGTTTAAGAACCTATAAAAACTCTTGTAAAACCATTAAGGTGGCAATCAATTGAGAGTATCAACAAGAGAAATAATAGAGTTTAGGGAGTACTTAAGTGTTGAGTATGCGAGAGAGTACTGTATAGACTCTTGGAGAGCTCATTCTATTGTGTATTCCTTGTAATTTCTTGAGTGATATTTGTTTTTTTTAAGTAGTTTGTAGGTAATCACTGTTAATAAAAGAAGTCACTATCCTGTAATCTATTGTGGAAGTAGATAATTATCAAATCACGTAAATTTTTTTGTTTGTATATGATTGATTATTTTCTCCGATCATTGTGTAATTTTTTGCTATTCTTGAATACTTATTATGAACGAACTGACATGTTATCAACATGGAAATGAGAAATATTAGGAGAAAAGTCTCCTGGTTCTAATGATATTTTCTGAACTTTATCTTCAAAATTCTAACTAAATTATTGGTTTATAAATGAAAATAATAAATGGTTCCAAGGGCGCTATAAAAGTTTCTGGCAAAGAATGGGATAACCAAGACTTGGTGCTAAATTATTGGTTTAGAAATCAAAATAATATTTGAATTTAATCATTGGATAAATAGGAATTCCACTATACTATTTACAATACAATAACAACTTTTGCATAGGCTTGAATTTTAAATAAACTACAATGGATGCATATAAAAGTCAATAATATTGATTATTATAATCTTAAGTTAATTAGTAGATTCACGATTGTGGAATAATATATATGCGTGTGTGTGTGTCATATGCTCAAACGCAATAAATGAAGTGCAAAGCATGTGTTTAAAATTAAGGAGTTCTTTGGAAATTTTGTACAAAATTGGGTGTAATGTCGAAAGAATTAGTGGAGGTATTTTTTTTTTCTAGGTTGGTGATATTAACTAACTTTGGGGAGTGTATCTAAAAATTGTTCTGGAAATGTTCTTCAGAATTTCTATACACCTTGTCTTAAAAATGTAAAAATTTCTATTCAGTTGTAAATCTCAGAAGGCTTAGAATTGGGATTTGAGTGTTGCTTTTCAGTTGGATTTTAGCTTTATGAGTGTTCTGAATTGTTAAAATTTCTGGTGGAAATTTGGCAGACATGTTATTATAGACCCTATGCTATGCCTAATTTTAAACTTATTTAAGTATTTCTTTTTTTGTTAAGTAGACTCTACTATCCGCATATTAAGTTTTAGAATGTATGACACTGGGAATTTTGGCCTTTCATCTAGAAAATCAGGCATGCTTCTTGAATATTTATAATCTATGTAATTGATTTTGTACAATGTTATCGATTACTTGTTTCTGAATATGCTTTTTAATTAGAAGTGTTGTGATTACATTGAAAGAAACGGGGAAACAAAAATAGAAAGGCTATGCCTGGTATTAAAAGAAACTAGCTGCCATTCGCCAGGTCAGTGTTATTTTTTAAGGTTTTAAATAAGATACCAACACGAAGTTTGACATGTAATCTTCTATGCTATTGTTTTCTTACCCACCAATTGAAATGCTGAATTATTTTGTAAGGAAGGTTTGTTTGTGCAGACTTCTTACTGTTACTGATATTTGAATGTGGTTTGGCTCCATGAGTTCTTTCCGTCGTTTGCATCCTATGTAATTTGAAATTCTCCGTAAGATTGTATTTTCTTTGTCCTCGTTTCATGTGTGCTAGAGGGGCTAGTATGCTTTCTATAGACTATTTAACTGTTGCATCTTCAAATTTTCATTTGCAGAAAGGAATTGATGAGAACTGGGCATCTGCTCTGAACATAACCCTGAAGCTTTTGCAAGAGTGGTACGTATGCGTGCCAACCTTTTGCTCCGCCTTTTCAGATTCATTTGGTTTTTGGCTCAGCTTTAATGTTTCTTATTTAACTCTTCAGGTTATGTTGTATGTTGACACAGAGGTTAATGGTAAAAAGGACAGGAAAAGGTTTAGTTGGTGCTCACATTGCATTATATCATTTTTCTTTTCATTTGGGTTAGCATGGTATTGGATGACTAAAGCTTATACTGTTTGCTGTCTTCTTATTGTTAGCTTCTATTGTATTCCTAGATCATCTTAAGTCCTTGGACTGCTCTTGGTTTCTTTCTTCACATCTCAATGACATCTGTTGCAGTTAATAATAGACTTATATGAGATTATCTTCTCATTTGTACTATATGCGCCTTGTTATCAAGCCTTAGGAAAGCTAAAAACTTACGCACATGTACATGGTCTCTTTTAGGCATTTGTAGATAATGGTGCACAGACAACAATAATATAAAAAAGCTGAGAGATGTGGGTACGTGGTATGTGTCTTTTATCATTTTCTTGATGTGTTACTGCTGTTGCATTTCTGAAGAATCCCTTTGCTGTGCAAGTTATTGTTGTACATGACTGAGTTAATTGAGAACAGTAAAGCTTGAACTTGAGGACAATACAAATCTAGTACTTATCCAGGCTATGAACGGATGACATGCTTCTGAATATCGCTTGTTATTGTTGTACAAAATATAAATACCATAAAATCCACCATTGTTGTTTGGCAGTTTTTGCATGATCTGTTAGATATAATAGTCAAATTCTCTACTTGAGATAAATGGCTATAGATTGTTGGAGAAGAATTAGACTTCACACTAAAAGAACTTGTATTATTAGCACAAAAAATATTACAAGAGATGGAATATTCAAAATATAATTTTTAACACTCTCAATTTTTTTTCTCGCTCAAAGCTCTATAAGCTATTTTAAACACTCTTGGAAGTTTTATTTCTTTTATTTCTTTTACTCGCTTCTTGCACCCTTCACATTTTACTTGTTGTGAATGCTAAAACTTAAGGTGTATTTATCCTAACTCTTAATCAATCAACACTAAATAAAGTTGTACACATCACTTTAATCTACCCCACATAAGTGTCTATTTACCTAACTTAATCTATTTAAATTAAAACCATATAAAACACTTTTAATGAAAATCATAAAAAGTGTCCTTTTAATCAATTAATCTTTTACCTAACTTAAGAAGCTTCTTTAGGTTGGATTAGAAAATTTGGATTGGATTTTAGGCTTGTCTTTGGGTCATTAAAATAAGTTTAGTTGTCAACACCCCTCCTTAAACTTGTTTTATGACACCAAGTGAATTTTTTAGCCTCACAAAATCTTTTTGTTTAAGCGGCTTATTGAATATATCAGCAACTTGATCCTGAGACTTCATATACTCCACTTGTACATCTTTCTTTTTGATACACTCCCTTATGTAGTGATAACGTGTATCGATATGCTTTCTTCAATCATGAAAAACAAGATTCTTTGCTAAAGCCATAGCTGACTTGTTGTCGACATAAATCTTTGTTGGTTCTTTTGTGGCAATCCCAACTCCTTCAATAAATGTCTCAGCTAAATTGCATGACAAACAGATGAAGTAGCAGTTACATACTCAGCTTCACAAATAGAAAGTGTAACAATTGGTTGCTTCTTTGACATCCATGTGAATGCAGTATCTCTTATAAAGAATACAAATTCAGTAGTACTTTTTCTATCATCCAAATCTCCAGCCCAATCGCTGTCGCTATATCTAACTAACTTATAGTTATTAGAAGTAGAATAAAATATGCCAAAGTCAATTGTACCTTTGATATAGCGAAGGATTCTCTTAGCAAACTTGAAATGAGTGGTTGTTGGATTCTCTATATAATGAATCACAAGTCCAGTGACATGATGAATGTCCAGTGACATGAAGAATGTCAGGTCTTGTGTATGTCAAATATCTCAAGATTTCAATTAAGCTCTTGAAGAGTGTCAAATCCACATGTCCTTCCAGATCATTCTTGGATAATTTAAGTCCGCACTCTACTAATGTACTTATGGGTTTGCAATTCTCCATCTTGAACTTCTTGAGAATCTCTTTTAAATAGCTTCCTTGAGAGATAAAGATTGCATATTCCCATTGTTTTACTTCAAGCCTAAGGTAGAATGACATTAGTCCAATATCAGTCATCTCAAATTCTTTGGCCATTTTTTTAAACTTTTTAAACGTACTTGGATTGTTTCTTGAAAGATTAAATCACCCACGTACAAGTATATGATCAAGATATCCCCATTTTTTATCTTGATATAAAGAGCATGCTCATGAGGGCAATTGGTGAAGCCATTCTCTAGGAAGTACTTGTCGATTCGACTATTCCATGCTCTTGGTGCTTGCTTTAATCCATAAATGGCCTTCTTTAACTTTAAGACTTTGTCTTCTTGTCCTTTAACCTCATATCCTAATTTTTGTTGGATATAGACTTCTTCTTCATGAAATCCATTTAAAAATGCAGACTTGACATTTATTTGATGAATCTTCCACTTGTTTTATGCTGCCAAAGAAATAATCAATCTTATAGTTTCCATGCGAGTAACAGAAGAAAATAACTCATTGTAGTCAATACCAACTCTTTGACTATATCCTTTTGCTACTAGTCGTACCTTGTACCTTTCAATTTCTCCATTAGAATTCTTCTTTATTTTATATACCCATTTGACACCAATAGCCTTGTGGTCTTTAAGAAGAGCAGCAAGTTCCCATGTGTCATTCTTCATGATGGCTTTGATTTCTTCATCCATCGCATCTCTTCACTTCTTATTTTGTATAGCTTCTTGAAAGTTCACTGGTTCACAATCGGTAAAAAGGCAAAAGAGAGTATGATTTTCTAGCCTTTCAGTTACCTCATAAAGTTCATGTATGCTCCTTATGTGTGGCACAACTCTTTCATTTAAACTCCAAGGTGTTAATGATGAGTCTTCATCAGTTCTTGTTGTGGGTGAAGTAGGTGGGGTAATAGCTTGTTCTTGTTCTTCTCTTGCTTGCTCCATCACTGATTGTACATTTTCTTCTTCAAAGTGAGGAAAGAAGTTGAAGTTATCTGCATTAGAACTCCAATCCAAACTACTTTCTTAATCAAATTTCACATAACGACTTATCACGATCTTACTAGTGTTTGGATTGTACAGCTTATAACCTTTGGAGTTGTTGTCATATCCAGTAAATATGGACTAATTAAACTATCAATATTAAAATAGATTTGAAATTACAACATTTAATATAATTGAAATTGAAATTGGATTTAAAATTATATTTAATGTAATTAAAATTGAAATTGAAATTATAACATTTAACGTAATTGAAATTAGAATTGGACTTGAAATTATAACATTCAATGTAGTTGAAATTAAAATTTAATTTGAATTATAACATTCAAGGTAATTAAAATTATAATATTTAACATAGTTGAAATTGAAATTGGATTTGCGATATGGAATTATAGCATTTAATGAATTGAAATTAGAATTGAAATCAAAATTATATTATTTAACATAGTTTGAATTAAAATTGGAATCAAAATTATAACATTTAATATAATTGAAATTGAAATTACGATTTGGAATTATAATATTTAACATAATAGAATTTGAATTTGGATTTTAAATTATAATATTTAACGTAGTTGAAATTAAAATTGGATTTGGATTATAACATTTAATGTGATTAAAATTAGAAGTAGAATTAAAATTATAACACTTATCGTAATTGAAATTAGAATTGGATTTTAAATTATAATATTTAACGTAGTTAAAATTAATTTTCAAATAAAATATTGTGTTGTATATTTTCTTTCAATTTCTCATTGCTATTTTAAATTAAAATAGTGGTTCAACCTTTAAATTCTCTATAAAAAGTGGGATCAGAACTTCAGGACTTTCAGGTGAAGGTATATCGTTCACATGTATTATTCACAATGTATAATTGTTCATGTATACGATACTATTTATACATACAGTACTATTCAAGCTATTACATATAAATATTGGAGATTATCTTTAGATCTTAGTGTGTTATAATAATTTTATTGCCAAGGTCCTTGCTTTTGCTCTATGCTATATAACTAAATCCGTGTACCAAATTAATAGGTCGGATCAATAAATAACAGTAAGTGCAATATATATTAATTAAGGCGGACTTATTAATTAGTTTTGAAAAAATAAATAAATAAAGTTGAATTAATGAAGGGATAGGCGGAATATTACCAACTATTGAAACGAAAGCACACAAACAAGCAATATCACCCAAGCAAATAATGTAGAATAAACAATTAAGAGAATAAAAAGAGAAATGGTAGAAGAAGAACACACACAAAATTACGTGGTTCGGCAACTTGCCTACGTTCATGGCGGATCAAGATCACACTTTTTCTTATTATTAATCATAAGACACTCACAAAGTATGCCTTTTATAAGAAAGATCACAAAGAAAATTCTCTCTTGTACTCTAAGGATTTTCTCTCATAAAGAACCACAAAGATTTGTTACTTGATCACTTAGATCTCTTGGTTTATCATAAAGATGTGTTTACAAGCCAATTGAGATCCTTTATATAGGCTTTAGGATGCCCTAGGTTTACCCTAAACATATGGGAGTCATATTAGGGAGTCTTGAAGTAAGTGGAAGATGAAATAAAGAAGTCTCAAAACGGAAAACTGATTCCCGCACCCAGTGCCCCCCTGGCCACCGCGGCGCTGACCACCTGGTGCTGCAATGTTCACGTTCTGGTTTGAGCCCCACGGCGCTCACTCCTGATCGCTGCGGCGCTGGCGCCTATTACTCTCATCTTCTCTTTTTGCCTCCTTCCGCCTTCGTCTTCGATTCTCGAGCACTTTACGCACTTGGCTTGATTTTTTAATCATATCCCGATGATTTTCAATCAATATTCTCACACCAATAATTATTAAAATAATTTTTAATCTATTGGAGAGAAGGTAAGCAAGAATTTGAAAAAACAAGAGCATAAAATTAATTACGAATAAATTGTTCTAGGATTTTGATTAATTAAAGAGTTAATAATTATTTTTATACGTGAATTTATTCTTAATCCTTTATTAGGGTATGGCTCATGCAACTCCTAATATTTGTATTTCGTATCATTTTAATAAATTAGTAAGTGCACAAATTTCTTTGTTGGTCGATTGTTCAACGTTTTCACCAAAGTAAGAGTTATTTCATTGTCTTTGTAATTGTAAGAATTTATGCAATTCTTATTCTGGATTATAGAGTTCTTTACGTGATGAATGGCACATATGCTGATATTTTGATAATCTAGCTAGGGTTGCCTTTTACTTTGAAATAAATAATTACCTTGTCTTTTTGAATTTTTGCAAGGAATTATCAATCTAAGATATTGTAATTTTTTTAAAGCAGGTAGGTTGATTGATGTATATCATTCCCACCAGAAAAACCTGTTGCCCTCTTACTTGCTATTGCTTAAAAATTAAAAAAATAAATGTTTACACTATTTTGTTTTGATACTACTCAGTGTAACCGTGTTCAACTTCTACACAATGAAGGACCTCTAGCTATCAAACACATTCATCTGCTTTCGATCGGTTTATCGACACGGCATATTAGAAGACTAAAAGTGGAAATGCAACTGTTTAGCATAATTTATTGAAGCGGAAGCACACAAATAAGTTAAACAATTCACTCAAGTAATATAATAATGTAGAACAAGTTATTAAAAAATAAAAGAGAGAACGGGGTAAAAAAAGAATACACAAAGAATTACATAGTTCGCCAACTTACCTACGTCCACGGCAGATCAAGATCACACTCTTCTCTTATTATGAATCACAAGGCAACCACAAAATATGCCTATTACAAGAAAGATCACAAAGAAAACTCTATCTTGCCCTCTGAGAATTTTCTCTCATAAATAACCACTAATAATTATCACTAAGATTACAAAGATCACTCTTGATCACAAAGATATGTTTACAAGCTAATTGATAGCCTATATATAGGCCTTGGGACGTCCTAGGTTTTCCCTATACATGTAGGAGTCGTATTAGGGAGTCCTGGAGCAAGTGGGAGACGAAATTAGGAAGTTTCCTAATTTTGGGATATTGTTCCTGCATCCAGCGTTGCGGCGTTGGGATCTCGTCGCTCCAGCGCTGGCTTCCTGGCGCCGCAGCACTCAGGTTCTATTCTAGGCGCTGCGGCGCTGGCGCCTAGTGCCTCCTTCTTCGTATTTCGCCTCTTTTCGCGTCCGTCTTCGATCCGTGTGCACCCTACGCACTTGGCTTGATCCTCAAATCATATTCCAATGATTTTTAATCAATATTCTCACAAATCCCCTCTTTGATTCAAAATCATTCATAAAGTAACTCGATCTCTCATTTCCACATCTTCGGTCACCCTCACAAAGTAGTGACTTCGGTTAAGTCCTTGCATAGGACGAACTTAACCAAGGGCAGTGGATTAGTCAACATATCAGCAGGGTTTTTAGATGACGCTATCTTTGTTAGACTAACTTCACCACTTTGGATAATCTCACGAATGTAATGGAGCCTTACATCAATGTGTTTCGACCTTTCATGGAACACTTGATGCTTGCTTAGGTGTATAGCACTCTGACTGCCACAGTATACACCGGTGTTTACATCTCTACAAGCCAATATCTCCGCGCATATGCCTTTTAACCACACGGCCTCCTTTATAGCTTCACTAACAGCTATGTACTCTGCCTCTGTGGTAGAAAGTGCAACCACATATTGTAGAACTGATCTCCAACACACACTACACCCAAACACTGTGAATACGTAGCCCGTCAACGATCTTCTCTTATCAAGATCACCTGCATAATCTGAGTCTATGTACCCTCTTACCATTTCATTGTTGTCCTCGTCCTTCTTATAAATCAACCCGTGATTCGACGCCTTAAGATATCTCAGAATCCACTTTACTGCAAGCCAGTGATCTTTACCCGGATTCGCCATGTATCTACTCACCATACTCACAGCCTGTGCTATGTCTGGTCTTATGCAAACCATTGTATACATGATGCTCCCCACAGCGCTTGCATACGGTACTTTGCTCATCTGTAGTTTCTCATCCTCGGATGTCGGCGACTGTGCTGCTGACAGTCTGAAATGCATGGCCAGAGGAGTAGAGATAGCCTTACGTTTGACATACCAAACTTCTCCAGAATTTTGACTATATATTACTGTTGGGATAAGAAGATAAAATCTCTTCTTTCCCTCACAATGTCCATACCCAAAATTCTCTTTGCTGCTCCCAAATCCTTCATTTCAAACTTACCACTTAACTGCTTCTTGAGCTTCTGTATTTCTTCCATATTCTTGCATGCGATCAATATATCATCGACGTATAGAAGCAAATACATCATCCCACAACTCATGTTCTCGAAGTACACGCATCCATCATACTTGCTCCTACTAAAGCCACAAGCCATCATAAATTCATCAAATCTCCTATATCACTGTCTAGGTGATTGCTTTAACTCGTACAATGACTTCTTTAGCAAACAAGCATGATCTTCTTTACCGGGCTCCTCGAACCCTTGCGGCTGTGCTATGTATATTATTTCTTCAAGCTCTCCATGTAGAAAAGCTATCTTTAAATCCATCTGCTCTAGATGTAAATCAAGGTTTGCACACATAGCTAACAAAATTCTAATAGATGTATGCTTGACAACTGGAGAGAATATCTCATGAAAATCGACTTCCTCTCTCTGAGTAAAACCTTGCGCTACTAACCTAGCCTTAAATCTCGTAGGCTCAATCCCCGGTATCCCCCCCTTCACCTTATACACCCACTTACACCCGACTAGCTTCTTTTGAGGTCTCTCCACCAATTTCCAGGTATTGTTCTTCCTAAGAGAACAAATTTCTTCTTCTATGGCCCGCTGTCATTCTTTCTTGTTTTTACTCTTCATAGCCTCACCATATGTTCTAAGCTCATCATACTCAAGAGTGTAAACAGAATTAAAAACATGAGCAACTAAGTCTGCTTGTGCATACTTGACTGGTGGGTTAATCGTTCTCCTTAGCCTGTCTCTAGCAAGCTAATACTCTTCAAGTTCCAACTCAAGAGTTCTAGTCTTCTTTTGGGTGAACTTGGAGGAATTTGCCGGTGTTCTTGGTTCATCTTCAAGGATCTCTTCGTTGAAGTGTTGATCTGGGGGTATATCAGATCAATGTTCAGGCTCTACTTCAACTTCTATTGACTCTGGTGCTGAGTCTTCCTTGGGCACATGTTCTTCTTTCTCATCTTCTTGGGAGGTTTTCAGCATCGTCATCTTATCGAACGTCACGTCACGGCTTATGATACTCCTTGGTGGTGTCAAGTTTTTACACCACACCTTGTATCCTTTTACTCCTTTGGGATATCCTATGAATACCCCTTTGATAGCTCTAGGTTCTAACTTTCCCTCCTTAACATGTACAAAGGCAGGGCAACCAAATATTCTAAGATGGTCATACTTCAGAGGATTGCCAAACTATTTCTCTTCGGCGTATTGAAATCAATTGCTGAGGAGGGACTTCTGTTTATCAAGTAAGCAGCAGTCACTACAGCTTCTCCCCAGAATGTCTTGGACATCTTCGCATTGGTAAGCATGCATCTAACCCTTTTAAGTAGGGTCCTGTTCATCCTCTCAGCTACCCCATTCTACTGTGGTGTTGATCTTACTATTCTATGCCTTGCAATCCCATGCTTGGCACAAAACTCATCAAACTCTTTGTTGCAAAACTCGAGGCCGTTGTCAGTCCTAAGCCTCTTTACCCTTTTGCCAGTCTAATTTTCAACAAGAACCTTCCAAGTCTTGAATACTTCAAAGGCTTGATCCTT
This sequence comes from Ailanthus altissimus, assembly GCA_946807835.1. Lineage (NCBI taxonomy): Eukaryota > Viridiplantae > Streptophyta > Magnoliopsida > Sapindales > Simaroubaceae > Ailanthus > Ailanthus altissimus. The sequence continues at coordinate 20,209,152 of OX327713.1, read as the reverse complement.
TCTTTTCAACACATAGACCCACAGCTTCCTCAAATAGTCATCAATCAAGTTGAGAAAATACCTGGCACCATCACGAGTAGCTGTCTGAGCTGGTCCCCAAAAATTCGAGTGTATGTAGTCAATAGTCCCCTTAGTCTTGTGCTCGCCGGTACTGAACCTCACTCTATGTGCTTTCCCTAGCACACAATGCTTACAAAACTCTAAGGGCTGGAACTTAACCTCTCCAAAGGCCTTTTGGCTATATAACTCCTTTAGGTTTCTCTCGCCTAGGTGTACCAGTCTAAGATGCCACAACTTGGTTTGCATACTCTCATCATCTACAGATAATAGTACAGAACCACTCACGACTTCACCTTTAAGGACATAAATACCTTTGTGCTTCTCTCCTCTCATCACTACCATGGAACCTCTCAATCCTCTTAAAATCCCTCCGTCGATCCTGATGGAACGCCCATTCTGGTCTAAAGTCCCTAGTGAGATCAAGTTTCTCTTCAAGTCAGGAACATACCTAACATCTGTCAACTCTCTCACTCGCCCATCATGTACCCTAAGTTTAACACTACCAATTTCCATCATCTGACATGTAACGTCATTACCCATTAAGACCTTACCACCACTAATGGGCTGGAAATTTGTAAACCAGGACTTGTACAGGCACATGTGAAAAGTGCAACCAGAATCAAGACCCATTGGTCAGAGTTCTTACCATCAGTAGCGACGAGTGTCTTTGCACTGTCATAGCTATCATCATAGGCAAGCGCAGCATCCGCTTTCTTCTTATCCTGTGCTTTCTTCTCAGGATAGTCCTTTATGAAGTGCCCCTCTTTCTTACAGCAATAGCATTTCCTAGGAGTCCTAGACTTCGACCTTGAGCCTTTTTTCTTCCCATCTTTATATGAGGGCTTTCCTCTTACAGATAAACTTTCTGCATTGCCCTCAGCCTGCTTTCCTAACAACTTTGAGTTTAATGATGATTTCACATCACTCATCGTTAAACTCTCTCTGCCGTAGAGTAACGTATCAACAAAACTCTCATAGCTCTTGGGGAGTGAACTCAGCAGGATAATTGCTCTATCTTCATCTTCTATCTTGATGTTGATAGACTCAAGATCAAGGATGATCTTATTGAAGGCATCTATATGATCTTTCATCGGCGTCCCCTCTGACATGGACAGCTGATATAACTTCTTCTTTATATGTAGTCTGTTGGCCAACGATTTTCTCATATAAAGAGAGTCAAGCTTCTTCCAAAGATCTATTGCCGTCGTCTCACCTGCTACTTCCCTTAGTACTTCATCGCTCAATGACAGAACGATTGTGCTATGAGGTCTTTCTTGAATGTCCCTTCTTTTTACTTCTGCTCTAGATGACTCTGACGTCTTCTCTTCATCACTAGATGGAGCTGCAGTCTTCTCTAATGCCAAACCAAGCCTTTGGCTCACCAATAACGCCTTAACCTTCATCTTCCACAGATTGAAGTCATTTATACCTTTGAATTTCTCTACCTCATACTTGGGTGTGGCCATGTCTGCTTAGAACCAAAACTCTGATACTAGTTTGTTGAAGCGGAAGCACACAAATAAGCTAAACAATTCACCCAAGTAATATAATAATGCAGAACAAGTTATTAAGAAATAAAAGAGAGAAAGGGGTAGAAGAAGAACACACAAAGAATTACGTGGTTCGGCAACTTGCCTACGTTCACGGCGGATCAAGATCACATTATTCTCTTATTATGAATCACAAGGAAACCACAAAGTATGCCTATTACAAGAAAAATCACAAAGAAAACTCTCTCTTACACTCTAGGGATTTTCTCTCACAAAGAACCACTAAGAATTATCACTGAGATCACAACGATCACTCTTGATCACAAAAGATATGTTTACAAGCTAATTGATAGCCTTTATATAGGCCTTGAGACGTCCTAGGTTTTTTCTATACGTGTGGGAGTCGTATTAGGGAGTCCTGGAGTAAGTGGGAGACGAAATTAAGAAGTTTCCTAATTTCGGGATACTGTTCCCGCATCCAGCACTGCGGCACTGGGATCTCGTCGCTCCAGCATTAGCGCGCTTCTGCTGAGCGCTGCGACGCTGGTTTCCTGGCGCCGCGGCCCTCAAGTTCTGTTCTGGGCCCTGCAGTGCCCACGCCTGGTCGTTGCGGCGCTGGTGCCTGGTGCGCTCTTCTTTGTTTTTCGTCTCCTTTCGCGTCCGTCTTCGATCCATGCACACACTACGCACTTAATTTGATCCTCAAATTATATTTTAATAATTTTTAATCAATATTCTCACAGAATTAATTTAGATCTACTCTTAACTAAAGAAAGAAGAAGATAATCAATATCTAATGCTTAGTGGTGTTATTAGGATTCTTTTAAAATCTTGATTTGGTTGTTCTTATTACACATCTGTGCATAAATTAATGCATCAAATTTTCCTCCAAGAAAGTGCTTAACCTTTATGCTTAATAAAATCAATGAAAAGAGAGAGAAAGTAGAAATAATATAAAGTTATAATAGGAGCTTAGACTCTTCTCCACATACTGCATATGCTTATAGTTCAGGGTTGCCTCATACCCATCAAGACATTAAAGACAACCTAAAAAAGCAACTTATTAATAACCTACACTTTAGTGGTAAATTGTTAACGGAGTTGTCTGTTTTGCTTGACCAAGACTTCGGAGAAAATACATTTTCCTCTTTTACTGTAAAAACTAAAAAAAAAGAACATACTCTTTTTTTCAATTTTACTCATCAATGTCACACTTGAGTCATCATTCAAAATCTTGGGAGGCTCCACCATTAACATATTTCTCACAATAAAGTTTCCAACCCAATAAAGCAACTTATTTATGACCTAGACTTTGGTGGTAGACTATCGATGGAGTTGTCCGTTTTGCTTTTGCTTGACCAAGACTTGGGAAAATAATTTCATTGCATAATTTTCTCTTTTGCGTTATCATTTTCTTTCTTTTTATCTCACTCGTTTCTGTTCCTTTTCCAGTTAAGGATTGACAACAACATTTCTGTCACCAGATTCTTAGGACTTGGTGTATTTACCAATAGTTATTCATCCAACATTGTAACATTTAAGCCAGGAGTAGTGACCTCTCATCTTTCTAAATTCTTGACACCAAAAGTATTTGAATGGCTTGATAGATTTTGAATATTTTACTTCGGAATTTCAGTTTTACAAATTATAAAACTGAAATTCCGAAGTAAAATATTCAAAACTGAAATTCCGAAGTAGAAATTTGAATATTTCACTTCGGAATTTCAGTTTTACAAATTATAGAAATTTGTAAATTTTTCCCAGTACTGAGTTGGTAGAACTAATTTTATAAGGATGTATTCTGTCTAGTTCCATTGGACATTCTGTAGAAAAAAAAAAGCAAAATTTCAAATTTTAAATTGGAATTGAAATTATAACATTTAACATAATTGAAATTAAAATTAGATTTAGAATTATAACATTTAACATATTAAATTTCAAATTAAAATTAGTTTTAGAATTATAAAATTTAAGATAATTAAAATTGAATTTAAATTGGAATTAGAATTATAATATTTAACGTAATTAAAATTAAAATTAAAATTTGATTTAAAATTATAATATTTTACGTAATTAAAGTTAAAATTGAAATTAAAATTATAATATTTAACATAATTGAATATAAATTAAATTTAAAATTATAATATTTAATACAATTAAAATTAAAAAAAATTAGTATGTATTTATTGGAATAATATTTAATTTATATTTCTGATATGGCAATAGGTCACGTAATCGCCCTCGACCTTTATTGTAGTTGGCTTTACGGAAACTTCCCTTCCAACACCAGTCTCTTCTTCCTTCCTCACCTCCAAGAGCTCGACCTTTCTTACAATGATTTCAATTACTCTCGTATTTCTTCTGGTTTTGATAGATTGACCAGCTTAACACTTGTTGCCTTCTCTTCATGAAATTTCATGGGGTCGATTCCTACATCACTTGGTAATCTTACACAACTTACTGCTTTGGATCTCTCATATAACAATTTTAGTGGCCACATCCCATCGTCGCTTCCAGGTCATATGAGCTGCTTAAGCAGTTAATTTTTTGAGTTCTAATTTCTAAAATATATAAAAAAATCAAAAAATTTATTTTTAAATTATAATATTTAATGTAATTAAAATTAGAATTAGAATTCAAATTCTATTATAACATTTAATGTAATTAAAATTATAATTATATAATTTAATATAATTAAAATTAAAATTGAATTGGAATTGAAATTGAAATTATAATATTTAACGTAATTGCAATTAAAATTGGATAAATAATTATAATATTTAATGTAATTGAAATCAAAATTGAAATTAAAATTATAATATTTAATGTAATTGAAATCAAAATTGAAATTAAAATTATAATATTTAATGTAATTAAAATTGACACAGTAATTAAATATAATATTTAATGTAAATAAAATTACAATTAGATTTAGATTTGTAATATTTAACGTAATTAAAATTGATATTGAAACTATAACATTTAACATAATTGAAATTAAAATTATAATATTTAATATAATTAAAATTGTAACATTTAACGTAATTAAAATTTAAATTAGAATTAGAATTAAAACATTTAACGTAATTAAAATTGAATTTAAATTTGAAATTGAAATTATAATATTTAATGTAACTGAAATTAAAATTAAAATTTGTATTATAACATTTAACGTAATTAAAAGTTTAATTTGGTTTAGAATTGAAATTACTTAATGTAGTTAAAATAGAAATTAGAATTATTTAATGTAATTAATTTTTTTAATAGAATTGGAATTGCAACATCAAACATATTTGAAATTGAATTTAAAATTATAATATGAATTATAAAATTTAACATAAGTGAAATTGAATTTGAATATTAAAATTAAAATTACAACATTTAACATAATTAAAAATTAGAATTATTTGACGTAATTATAATTATAATTATAATTATAATATTTAAAGTAAGTGAAATTGATTCTAAAAAGTTAATATGAATTATAACATTTAATGTAATTAAAATTGAAATAGAATTTAGAATTAAAATTATTTATTTAACGTGATTAAAATGAAAATTGTAATTATTTAACGTAATTAAAATTTGAATTGAATTAGAATTATAATATTTAATATAATTAAATTTGAATTTAAATTTAAAAATAGAATTGAAATTATAACATTTAATGTAACTAAATTGAATTTAAAATTAGAATTAGAATTATAAAATTTAATATAATTAAAATTGAAACGTTATTGAAATTGAAATTATTTAAAGTAATTAAAATTGAAACTGAATTTTGAATTAGAATTATTTAATATAATTTAAATTAAAACTAGTTTCAAAATTAAAATTATAGCATTTAATGTAATTGAAAGTGAATTAGAATTTGTCATGATAACATTTAACGTAATTAGATATTTGTATAGAGAATTGAAATTAAAATATTTAATATTATTGAAATTGAATTTAAAATTAAAATTAGAATGATAACATTTAATGTAATTAAATTGAAATTAAAATTTGAATCGAAATTATAACTTTTAACGTAATTGAAATTAGATTTGAAATTATAATATTTAACGTTATTGTAACTAGATTTGAAATTATAATATTTAACGTAATTGAGATTGAACTTAGATTTTGTATTATAACATTTAACATAATTGACATTGAGATTGAATTTTGAATTATAATATTTAACGCAACTAAATTTTAAAATAGAATTAAAATTGTAATATTTAACATAATTAAAATTAAAATTAGAATTATAGAATTTAATGTAATTACAATTAAAATTAGAATATAAACTTTAACGTAACTGAGAATTAAAATGAAAATTATAGCATTTAACATAATATAAATTAAAATCATATTTAAAATTGAAATGAATTAAACTTATAACATTTAATGATATTGAAATTAGATTTGAAAATGAAATTATTTAATGTAATTAAAATTGAAATTAGAATTTAAAATATAACATTTTGTAATGCCTAGTTCTCATGAATAGTCAGATACTTAGAATTTCGGTAATTGACAATTAGGGAGCTGTAGAAGTTTTAGATTTTGACCCTTCTTGAAACATTTTTTTAAGTGTTTACGTGAGCCGTAATAGACCCAATTGGGTAATTTCATAGTCAATTTTGGCGTTGGGTGCTCACCGAATATTTTTAAATTTTTTCGATTGACTAAGTAGTGAAAATTCAATATTTGTACCAATAATTTTTTGTGTAAGCATCACACCCTAAGTAAGCTATTTTTGTTGGATAAGTAGGTGTATTTTAAGACATATGGACCAATCAAATTGGGACAATTGCATATATTAGTCTATTATATTATATTTTATTAGTTATTAATAATATTTATTAAATTATTGGCCACCAATCAAATACTTTTTAATTGGAGGACTAAATGGCAATTAGGCATGTCTTGGAGAGCCATTATGCAATTTTTTGGTTTATATATAAAGGCCAAGTGTTTTATTTCAAGAATTGTTAAGAAAAAAGAAAAAAAAAAGAAGAAAGAGAGAGAGAGAGGATTGCAAAAATGAAGATGGGAATGAGATGAAGAGTGATACCCATGAAATTTCTAAGCCAAATCAAGGAATCCACACCAAATACAAATTGTTTTCAAGTGCCTAAGCAAGATTCAATGGTGGATTAAGGGTAAATTTGCTTTAAAATGTGAGAATTCCAAACCCTAGAATAGTAAATTAGGGTTTTTGTATAATTGGACTTCAGTTGAATACATTTGGCACATTAGAATGAATTTAGGGAGTAGATAAAACCATAGGTAAGAAGAAATTTGAAAAATGGTAAAAATCTCATTTGGGTCATTTTGGCCATTTTGGAGTTTTTAGTGGTACAAGTGCAATTAGCAAAAATTAGGAGTTAAAAATGAATTTTAGGACCCTTAAGATGACTTTTGATAGGTGGAAATCAAAGTTAGGATATGGGATATAATGGTCATTTATGACAAAGATTAGGGGTAATTATGTCCAAAGAAAATTATAAGGGATTATGGACCCCTTTGACAAAAAATGATAGTTTGTGCATAAATTGAGATTATTGGGAGAAGAATTATAAATTTTGAAAGGAATTTTGGGTGGTGGCCGAAAATGTGCACTAGGGGTATTTTGGTAATTTTGCCATTTTAAGGGAGGCTAAAGCGTAGTTGTAGGTGCCGAAGGTCGAAACCAGTGAAAGGACAAGCCAAGAAAAGAAACTTTAGCGAATGATAGTCGGTGAGTGGGAAAGCGATTAAAAAAAATTAAATGCAATTTATTTTAAATTATTAGTATTTATGTGCTTTCTAATTTAAATGTTGCAGTTTCAGGTAATTTACTCAAGTTACGTGATTTTTAAGAATTAAGGAAAGTATAGTGATATTTTATTTGATATTTTTGAAATAATGAAAATTAAATATTTATCATTTGAAAATATCGCAAAATTTTAGAATTACAATTCAGTATTTCCTATAATTTAGAGATTTATTTTTCAACAGTAAGAAATAGTTTTTAGAATATTATCAGTTTTCAAATGCCAGTAGTACCCCATTTATTAGTTATCAGCTATCGGATTCAGATCCCAGTAAGGATAGTATAGACCCGGCCGGTACACCCTGTACGCGTAGGCAGGTCAATCAGTTGGGTTAAGTACTGCTTACTCCGGGAAGTCGGGGTGTCGAGTCTGTGAGTCGCTTATGCTACAAGGTGTTGTCTCACTATATGTCTGCGATGTATATTCCGCCACATAGACAGTGAGATGTCTCAGATTTATCAGTTTATCAGATTGGTCATAGTGGTTGTTGTTAGCGGAGACCGCCCTGTGACCGACTCATTTTGTCGGCTACGTCGACGAGTGGGTCCAGTGTTAGGGTAGCCATTGGTGCTTTTTTTTTTCAGACAAACTAGAACCGAGTGGAAGTTTTAGACAATTGTATGAGATATATAATTTTTCCAGTAAATAAAATGTTTGGTAATAATATTTATAGATTTCAGCAGCAGCCTATTAAGTTTTAAAATTTTAAATAAAGAAAATTGCTCGATAGAGTTTTACCAGTATTCGAGATTTAGAAACGATTAAGAACAATTTTCAGTATTTTTTTGAATTTTCAGTATGTTTGCACAATTATTCAGATTTCACACTCACTCGTTGAATTTATCAACTCACCCTTTATTTTTGGTGTTTTTATTTTTCTCCCAGGTACAGCCAGCAGCGTTCCACATACAGTTTCTCCTGTAGATTAATAGTGGGACAACCCTATGATGATCTCCTGTGCATGTACAGAGTTATATATATACATTTAGTGCATATACATGTATCATATTTAGTTTTGCATTGTATAGCATGCATAACAGATTTTGGAACTAAGATACATATTTATGCCTTTTTGAAATGGTTGGTTGTCCTGTTATGAATGTTTGTTGGAATATAATCAAGAATGCATGTGTTGATTGATTTGGGTAGGGACGGGAGGTCCCATTTACAACTAAGAGATGTGAGAGAATATTTGAAGTGTATTTACTACAGGTTTATGAAATATAGATTTTTAGAAAAACAGGGAAAACTTTATCCGTTTTAATCCAAAACTTTTAAGAAAAATTTAAATTTTTTTCGTGTTTACGAGAATATACCTAAAAGAAATTAAGAGAAATTTTAAGGTTCGCCTCATGAAATTTTTCAGGGTTGATAGCGAACTTTGGGAAGCGTTCTGTTGGGGTCCTCGGTAGGGCCTACCTAGGTCCACGTTATAGAATTTTGGGTCGCGTTCTGTCACATTTAATGTAATTGAAATCGAAATTTAAGTTGAAATTATAATATTTAACGTAAATAAAATTAAAATTAAAATTATAAATTATAACAGCTAACAAAATTAAGATTAAAATTGAAATTATAATATTTAACGTAATTAAAATTGAAATTAAAATTATAATTATAATATTTAACTTAATTGAAATTAAACTTAAAATTATAACATTTAACATAATTAAAATTAAATTTAAAATTGAAATTGAAAGTATAATCTTTAATGTAAATGAAAATGAAATTACATTTGGAATTATAGTATTTAACATAATTAAAATTAAATTTAAAATTAAATTTAGAGTTATAACATTTAATATAATTGTAATCGAAATTAGAATTAGAATTATAACATTTAACGTTATTAAATTTGGAATTGGAATTGTAATATCGTACGTAATTAAAATTGAAATTAGAATTGAAATGATAGCATTTAAGGTAATTAAAGTTAAAATTATAGCATTTAACGTAATTGAAATTAAAATTTTATTTGGAATTATAATATTTATATTAATTGAAATTTTAAATTAGAATTTGATTTGAAAATTTAATATTTAACGTAATTAAAAATTCAAATGAAATTAAAATTGAAATTATTATATTTAACGTAATTAAAATTGGAATTAGAATTAGAATTATAACATTTAACATAATTGAAATTAAAATTGATGAATTAAAGTTATAATATTTAATATAATTGAAATTAAAATAAAATTTTGAATTAAAAGATTTAACGTAACTGAATTGAAATTATAACATTTAACGTAATTTAAAATAGAATTAATATTTATTGTAATTGAAATTAAAAATTGATTTAAAATTATAACATTTAACGTAATTAAAATCAAAATTATTAAATTTAATGTAAGTAAAATTGAAATTAAAATTAGAATTATAATATTTTACGTAACTGAAATTAAAAATTAAATCGAAATTATAATATTTAACATAATATATTATCTTTAATTTATTACTTTCAAAGAGGGAGGTTTTTGTTAATTACTTGGTCCTTGAGGTTTTATTTTGTATTTAATAAAACCGTAATGGGGCTTTTGATATTTTTCATTGTTACCTACTGTACAGGTTACCGATTATTCAATTTGAGCCATTGATCTAATCTAATCGCTGAGACTTCCGACTGTACCACACAGCCGGAAGGACCGTAGCTTGACCCCTATATATAATTGCATACGTTTTCATTTCATCAACATAAAATTAAAATAATGGGTTGTTTATCTTGGCCTTGTCCACTTTTTTGCCTCCGATTAATGCTCTTGTACTTTCAGAGTTGTGCAAAATTGTGCTCTCATGACCAGAGTTCTGCTTTGCTCCAGTTTAAGCAACTCTTTTCTTTTGATAACCGCAATTCTGATATTTGTGACGATGAGCAACAATCATATCCAAAGATGAAGCATTGGAAAGAGGATAAAGATTGCTGCACATGGGATGGAGTAACATGTGATATGGCAACAGGTCACGTGATCGCCCTCAACCTTTCTTGTAGTTGGCTTTACGGTAACTTCCCTTCCAACACCAGTCTCTTCTTCCTTCCTCACCTCCAAGAGCTCCGCCTTTCTTACAATGATTTCAACTACTCACGTATTTCTTCTGGTTTTGGTCGATTGACCAGCTTAACACTGGTTGACTTCACTTCAAGCAATTTAATGGGGTCAATTCCTGCATCACTTGGTAACCTTACCCAACTTATTTCTTTCCATCTTTCATTTAATAATTTTAATGGCTACATCCCATCATTTGTTTCAAATCTTCAAATGCTCAATTTTCGTGAAAACAATTTTAGTGGTCATATCCTACTGTGAGAATATTAATTAAAAATTATTGAAATATAATTTGGAGATCAAGTCAAGTGTGTAGGGTACGCATGGATTGAAGACGAACATAAAAGGAGGCAAAAAACGAAGAAGGGCGCACCAGGCGCCAGCGCTGCAGCGACCAGGCATGGGCGTTGCGGCGCAAATTCCAGTATGTTAGCGTCGCGGCGCCAGGAAGCCAGCGCCGCAGCGCTCAGCAGAAGCGCGCCAGTGCTGGACGCGGGAACAGTATCCCGAAATTAGGAAACTTCCTAATTTCATCTCCCACTTATTTTAGGACTCCCTAATACGACTCCCACACGTATAGGGAAAACCTAGGACGTCCCAAGGCCTATATAAAGGCTATTAACTGGCTTATAAACACATCTTGACAATCTTTGTGATCAAGTTAATGAGATCTTTGTGATCTAGAGAGATCTTGGTGATCAACAATAATCTTAGTGATAATTCTTAGTGGTTCTTTGTGAGAGAAAATTCCTAGAGGGTAAGAGAGAGTTTTCTTTGTGATCTTTCTTATAATAAGCATACTTTGTGGTTGCCTTGTGATTCATAATAAGAGAAGAGTGTGATCTTAATCCGCCGTAGACGTAGGCAAGTTGCCGAACCACGTAATTCTTTGTGTGTTCTTCTTTTACCCATTTCTCTCTTTTATTTCTTAATAATTTATTCTGCATTATTATATTACTTGAATGAATTGTTTAACTTTGTTTATGTGCTTCCGCTTCAACACCCACCGTCACTTTCAAATCTTAAGCATCTAAATGATTTAGATCTTTCATGCAACAATTTCATCGATGAAATTCCAAATAATTTTCACAATTTAACGAAACTCTCCTTTTTACATTTAGAAAATAATCAACTAACTGGTACAATTCCTGTATCACTTGGTAACCTTGCCCAACTTATTTCTTTGGATCTTTCATTTAATAATTTTAATGGTCATATCCCATCATTTGTTTCAAATCTTCAAAAGCTCAATCTTCGTGGTAACAATTTTAGTGGTCATATCCCACCGTCACTTTCACATCTTAAGCATCTAAATGATTTAGATCTTTCATACAACAATTTCATCGGTGAAATTCCACATATTTTTCACAATTTAACGAAACTCTCCTCTTTAGATTTATCAAGTAATCAACTAACTGGTCCAATTCCTTCCTCTCTAAGTGAGCTTCGAAATATAGAGTTTATTGTTTTAAGGGATAATTTGTTAAAATTACAACACCAAATTAAATTTAATTAATTACAACATCAAGTTCAAGATTAAGCCCAAATATTTATAAGTCCAATTCTTGAAATTTCTAGATTAAGTAAGACATTTTGAGTTAATAATTAAGGAGATAAGTATTATAAATTTGTGTGGTTAATAAATTTTTACATTATTTTATTTGTGTGGTTTTAGTTTGTTGAAACTAAGTATAAATACCCTCCTCTCTCATTTAGTTTTGCAAGCAAGCAAGTTGAGAATAAAGAGTTGATCAAGTATTTGATCAATTGTTGAGAGTTTAAAGTATTAGAGAGTTGAGCAAATAATAAGCTCAACAAAGAGTGTGTGAGAATTGAGTTGTGAGTGTTGTGTTATAAGTGAGAAAGAGTGAGAGTTTTTAAATTTTGTGTTGTAAATTTTGTATTAATAAAAATATTCCATTTGTACTCCATTATTCTCTACATAATTCTCTTAACGAGATTATTCCATCTTAGCTATTTACTCTACTATTATTAAAACGAATTTTGCTAAGTGACAACCAACTAACTGGATCAATTCCAAGTACAATCTTTGAACATGTGAATTTGACTTGGCTTGACCTTTCTTCAAACAATTTAAGTGGTATTGTCGAGCTTTACATGTTCGCAAAACTCAAAAAGCTTCAATTGCTTTATCTTTCTTATAGCGGTCTATCATTAAGTACAAACGTTAAAAGTCAACTCTTCATTTTCCAATCTTGAAATATTAGAGTTAGCCTCTTGCAACTTAATTGAGTTCCCAGACATATTTAAAACTGCAAATAAATTGTTGTTATTGGATCTTTCTAATAACAACATTCATGGCAAGATTCCCAACTGGATGCGCGACATGGGAAAGGATACACTGCAATATCTAAATCTTTCCCACAACCTCTTAACAAGCATAGACCAGCTTCTGTGGAAGAAACTTGAACTTCTGGATCTTCGTTCCAACTTGCTTCGAGGATCACTTATGGTTCTTCCACCTTTCATGAGATACTTTTCAATTGCAAACAATAAATTTACCGGAAATATTCCTTCATCATTTTGCAATTTGTGCTCTATTGAATATCTTGACCTATCTAATAACAGCTTGAGGGGAAACATGGCACAAAATCTAGGGAACTCTAATTCGCTCTCAATCTAATCCATAACAAATTGCAGTAGTTTGTCCGGTCTCAACCTTCACGGCAATCAGCTGGAGGGACCATTACCACCATTTTTGATTAATTGCACGAGTTTAGAAGTTCTTGATGTAGGAAATAACAAAATCAATGATACATTTCCACATTGGCTGGCAAATCTTCCTAAATTGCAGGTCCTTATATTGCGATCTAACAAATTTCATGGTCCCATTAGTAATTCCAATCCAAATATTCCATTTTCAAAGTTGCGAGTACTTGATCTCTCACATAACGAATTCAGTGGTGTCCTGCCAACTAAATATTTTGAAAATTTTGAAGCTATGATGCATAAGGATCAAGATGGATTTATAGTGAAATATTTGATGCAACCTTATGGTGGTGGATATTATTCAGTGATGGTTACTACAAAAGGAATTGACATGGCGATGGAGAGAGTTTTAACAAGTTTTACAATAATAGATTTGTCGAGCAACAAATTGCAAGGACAAATTCCGGAGGACGCAGGAAAGCTTAGTTTACTCAAAGGCCTCAACCTTTCTCACAACAACCTCACAGGTAGTATTCCATCATCATTGGGAAAGTTAAGAGAGCTTGAGTCATTAGACCTTTCTTCAAATAAGCTTGTTGGTAAGATTCCTACCCAATTGGCAAGCCTCAATCTCTTTCGGTGTTAAATTTGTCGTACAACCAGCTTGAGGGACTTATACCTCGAGGACCCCAATTGGATACATTTGACAATAAATCCTATATTGGGAACATTGGGTTGTGTGGATTTCCATTGTCGCAAGAATGTAGAAATGATGAAACACCAGAACCTACTAAAGAAAGCGATGACATTTCAAGCTGGTTTAATTGGAAATTGGCTATGATGGGATACGGATCGGGATTGGTGATTGGGGTGTCTATGGGATACATGGTGTTTGCAACTGGAAGACCACAATGGTTTATAAGGACGCTTAAAAGGAAGCCATTAAAAAAGGTGAATAGATTGATCAAAAGAGGTGAAGGAAGAAGAATCTAGTATGTGCACGCATTGCCACTAATCAGGTGAGTCGTCTAATTTTTTACTAATTAATTATATTAATTTTAATTTATTAAATTGGTTTGTACTAGACTTAGGCATGAAGTATTATGACAAATTATAAAATTGCTAAATATGGAGAAAAAAAAAATTGGACCTTCTCCCTTATAATATTTTTTATTATGGATTTTGGTATTAGTTGGATCACTGTAGATGGTCGAGTTTTTGATGGAGGAGTTTTGGCATATTATGGACATGAAATGTAATATGTGTTTTGTAAATATCATGAAATTTGATGTTATCAAACTTGTTGACTAGAATTTGTATTTATATAGGATTCGAATTTTAAATAATTATTTATTTTGCTTTTAAGTAAGTTTATTCTTAATCCTTTATCGGTTATCTGTAAGTTCACAATCTACATATATTTACTCACAAACATCTTTCATCACAGGGGAACAGTGAGACTAAAGCATAGTTGACAGCCATGAAAAAATTGGAAACTCAATTTCCAAAGGAAAAAAGTGGGAAAACTTGATGGAGAAGTTTATTGCAACCAGAATTGCTAAGTTGTGTTCATATCACACTTATGGTCATCCTTCTTATTAATTCAGTTATCTTTATTGTCATCAGTCTAGTTTCTTCAACTTTTGGTTCATGTAAACCCCCTAATCTTTGTATTTCTTATCATTCTAATAAAAAGGTCTCGTTGCATGTCTCAAAGATAATTTTATTGGTGTGTTACTTGTTTTCCCCCTTTTGCTCTCGATTTTGAGATTATTTCTTCCGGTGCATGAGTTGTATCATCTTTTCTATTAAATCAATGGTATGCAGACAAAAGTTAAAAAAAAAAAATGAAAGTTTGCTTCATGTGAATGGAGAATGAAATTAAAAACACAGCCTCGATATAAGTGCTTTGCAGAGTAGCCTATATTTTCTTGGAGAGAGCAAAACGAAAAAATTTAATAAAAAATTATAAAAAAAAATAATATTAAACATTTTAAATTATATTTAAGTTGTATGTATCAAATAATTATTAGTAGATAATTTTAAAATTTGAACAATTTCACCGGGTGCATGACATATTATTACTTAAGATACAACTTAAAATATATAGTATTATTCTATATGAAAAATATCAATAACCCAAATGTTGTTAATAATTACCACCTTTTCTTCTAAAATTTTTACAATACACCATTATTCCCCTCCAAGGGATAGTTGGTTACTTTTTGAATAGAAACTTAGTACCAAGAGAGTATTAGTAATCATGCTAAAATTTAGTGGGGTTAGCAAATTTTTTTCTAATATTTAAGTTATCCATACATGCATTATAACTATTCAGCGAATTTTTAAAGAGGGCAAAGGGAAAAAAAAATTGAACCAATGAGGGCAGCTTGTAATTTTTATAGGTCAGGTTCCCTGCAAGTCCTTCATTAGCTCCGTCCTTGCCTGGACGAAATTGCAATTGTTGAAAACAACTGTCAACATGATGATGATTTTAAAAGCTTATGAGATTGAATTGTTGAAATTTCTTATATACGTGCATTAATTTTTGAAGGATAGTTTATTTCAAATCTCAAGCAAATTAAATTTTTAAGCAAAGATGCATATGTGGATGACAATGGTGTTTAAGTGCAACATGTGAGTGAAATTTATGATGGAGAGGATTCTAAATATTTCCATGACTAATGATTTTCTAGAAGTGCTTAACTTTTGTAAGGTGTATTCCATTAACACTAGAAATTTTGACAGCTCCCGAACCTTTAGACTTATCTTCAATCAAGCTTATTCGGCACATTCCTACAGAATTAGCAAATATTTAGACCTATACCAATGATGAGACACCAAAACCTGCCTATGAAGATCTACTTTAAGCTGTTTTAATTGGAAAATTGCTACGATGGGTTATGTGTAAGGATTGGTGCTTGACTTGTCAATTGAATAGATGACATTTGCAATAGGGAGACCAAAATAGTTTGTTATTGTAAGGAATTATCCAATTGTTAAAATACTAAAAGTGAAAATGCAACCATTTTGCAGAATCAATTTAGATCTACTTTCAACTAAAGAAATAAGAAGATAATCAATATCTAATGCTTAGTGGTGTTATTGGGGTTTTTATAAAAGCTTAATTTGGTTGTTCTTATCACACACTTGTGCACAAATTAATACATCAGATTTTTCTTTAAGAAAGTGCTTAATCTTTATGCGGAAAAATTGGGGAAGAGAAAGAGAAAATAGAAATATTAGATATAATAGAGCTTAGAATCTTCTCCACTTACTGCGTATGCTTATAGTGCAGGACTTACTGCATATGCTTAAATTGCAGGACTGCCTCATACCATCTCTATTTGTTTTTCTTTAATTTGCAAGTGCTATATATATATATATATACATATATATATATATATATGTACACTCACACACTTGGCAGACCTATTATTTAATGAAAAGATAATGATAATAATAAAAGAAAGTTGATTAAAAAGTAAAAAGTGGATTACCAACGATCAACAAACTGGAAACGACATAAATTAATTGGTGATAGTTTTGGTCTGGTGGTGTCAATATTCAGAATCATAATTACACCTTGCAAATGCTTTCTCTGTTGCCCATCTCTATTATTCTTCTGTTTCATGAAAACAAACCGAATTGGGGTTATCATGGCAATGTTTAGTCCTCTGCCTACTCTATTCTTGCAACTCTTAAGTCATTTGTTCATTGCCATTGATAAACTCTTCTTCTTCATCAGCAAAACTTTGCTCTTCTAAAGAAAGCTTTACCTTACTCTAGTTTAAAATCACCATGTTAATTGATAGTTTTACTTCTATCGATTGTATCAGTCCTAATTACACAAAGACAGATTCCTAGAAGGCAATTAGTGATTGCTGCTCATGGGATGAATTACCTGTGATAAGTTGACAGGCCATGTGATTGGCCTTGACCTTAATTCTAGTTGGCTCCGAGGCACTATTTATGACAACAGCAGGCTCTGCCACCTTCACAATCTCTTGCATCTCAACGTAGCTTGCAGTGATTTCAGAGTGTCCAATATCTCTGCTTAATTTTGGTGGGTTCACAAAATTGACAGAGCTTAAAGTTTATTTACCCTATTTTTCTGGTCAAGCCCCTTCAGAAATTTCTCACTTGTCTAAGCTCTTTCACTTGATATCTCTAATAAATATTACACTGGAATGGCAATGGACCAAGACACTTTCACTAAACTCTGCATAACCTAACAGAATTGAGAGTGCTTGTTTTGGACTCGGTTGGCAAGTCTTCAGTTGCACCTGGTTCCTTGTTGAACCTGTTTGCTTCTTTGACATCTCTAATTCTTTATTGTATTGATCTTCGAGGTGAGTTCCCAAATGAAGTTTTCTGTCATCCACCTCTCCAGAGGTTAAGTTTTTTTGGCAACATTGGTCTCGCGGTAATTTTCCAAAGTCTAAATGGAGCAGTCCCCTCAGATTATTAGATGTCTCTTTCACACATTTGTCGGGAATTAGTAGATACTTCTGTCATGTTTACTGTCATTTTAATAACTAATTTGTCTACAGGAACTTAGCATCTCCTTACACCATTGTTTTGACATCTTTCATTATTCTCTATAGATCTTCGCTGCTCCGGATATCGTCCGTCAAGGTGCAAATATAATGCCAAGGTGGCAGCTTGATCAAGTTTTTGTTGGAGAAGAATTAAACTTCACGCAAAAAGAACTTGTATTATTAGTACAAAAATTATTACAAGAGAACGGACATTTAAAATAAAACTCTTAAACACTCTCAAATTTTTTTTTTCCCTCATACAAATGAATCTCTAAAAGTTATTTTTAGACACTCTTAAAAGCTTTACTTCATTTATTTCTCTTTCTCACTTCTTACGCTCTTTATACTTCTTGTTGTCAATGCTAAAACTTAAGGGGTGTTTATACTAACTCTTAATCAATTTACACCACACAAGTGTCCATTTACCTAACTTAATCTTTTTAAATTAAAACCATACAAAATACTTTTAATTAAAACTACACAAGTGTCCCCTTAATTAATTAATCAATTACCTAACTTATGAAACTTTCATAAGTTGGATTAAGATTCCATAGAATGAATTTGGGCTTGGGTCATTAAACAAGTTTAGTATTCAACCCCCCTTAAACTTCTTCTCATTCATATCTTGCTTGCTTCATCATTGATTGCTCATTTTCTTCTTTAAAGTATGGAAAGAAGTTGTAGTTGCTACATTAAAACTCTAATCCCAATTGCTTTCTTCATTAAATTTCAAATCTTGATTTATCATGATCTTACCGGTACTTAGATTATACAACTTATAATCTTTAGAGTTGTTGTCATATCCAATGAAGATGAACTTCTCGCTTTTATCATCAAACTTAATTCTTTTCTCGTTCGATACATGCACATAAACTATACTTCTCAAAACTCATAGATGAGAGATACTAGACTTTTTTCTACTCTAAACTTTTTACGGTGTTTTTTTTCATACACTTCTTGTTCAAGATTGATTTAATATGTATTGATTTATTTAAATATATATTTACATTCGTAATAAAAATAACTAACTTTGTTCTTATAAATTTATTCAAAATTCACCGCTTTAAATTAATAAATTAATGTAAAAATATGACACAACAAATTATTAATTGTAAAAATAGAATAGACAAAAATTAACCTCCATGAGAAATAATTAGTCATCGTATTTATAAGCAATTAAGTCAAATTTTATCTGTCATCTCAATCGAAAACTGGACCAATATTCGGTAGACCATGACTTCAAATATAAAATAAACACTTACACAAATTTTGCTTGTGATGGACCATACTAAAAATTGTTGACTACTAAAATTTCAAGTAAATAAGTTAGTAACTAATGTAAAAATGAAACCTATTGCATCAAGTATGTCAAAGTAAGTTTATAATTTTTTTTGTTGACTTGCCATGCTTATCTTTTTAAAATTGAATTTCAATTTTGGGTCAATTCATGGTTTTGGTCGAGAATGTCTTGGAATTGACGAATCCAATCGAGTTTCTCGTGCAAGGAACCAATAGGTCCTAAATAATTGGGAAATTTTTACAAATCGCAGTCACATTTTATAAATATACTTATTTAATCATATTTTAAATTGATACTTTTTAATAGCCAAAAATGTAAATATCAAATTTTTATATCCTTAAAAAAAAAATTCTCTTTCTCTACCCAAACTCAAGTCAAAATTCTATTAACAAAAATTTAGTTTATTGAAGATTTATAAATTGTAATTGTATAGATCAAATCTTGCACGACATATATTTCAAACTATGAAAATGGCAACTTCGTAGTAAGTTTTTCTAAATTTTAAAAATATTTTGATATTTGTTAAAAATGAATTAGAAATTACGTTTTAAATTAAAAATAAGCAAAATAGATGAATTAAACGTGAAAAATAGGTTAAAATGATAAAAATAAATTTAAATTCAACAAAAAATAACTTATTTGGGGTATTTTACAAAACCTAAACAGCGGTGGGAGTGGCGACCGACAATCGTTTAGGTTCAGCACATCTCGGGCCTGAATTTGTAATACACGTGTTTGTATTTTAAATTGATTGGTGGCAGAATTAAAAAAAAAAGAGCAAGCGGTGGCCGTTATACATAAGTATAATTGTTTTGTTTTGCTTCATTTAAGAAGAAGCAAATAGAAAAAAGAGAAGAAGAAGCAAAAATCGGAAGAGAAAAGAGAAAAGAAAAAGAAAAGAAAGGGAAAAAAAGGGAAAGGAAGAAACCGAGAAGAAAAAGAGGAAGAGAAAGAAAAAAAAGATAAGAAGAAAAAAAAACAACCGAGAGAAACAAATAGGAAATTTTTGAAAATTAATTTGGGTAATAAGATTTATACCCAGTGATTTAAAAAACAAATAGTTTTACAATATTAAAATATTTATAATACATATCGGTACTAATGATGTATTTTTACACCCTATGATATAAAAGGTGTGTCGATAGCGGGAAGATCTCAGAACCTAGCTCAGGATTAGCGTACTTTGGTGAGTGGATAACTATATATACTTTATATGTTTTTAATATAGCCATTTATGATTAAATTACGCATTATTAGTTTTAGGCATGATTTATTTTAGACAGATAAATATTTATGCTATTTAGTATATCTAGAAATATTTTAGAATTTATTATAGTATAGTTTATGATTATGTTCAGTACAGAAATAATTATTTTAGAACAATTATGCTTTCATGATATTATATAGTAATAGTCTTTGAACCACCACATGCGTACCCTCCCATTTAGTGTAGTTGCTCTGCGCATGCATTAGACCAGTTTAGTTTGCTCTACCCGAGCAATGCAGCATTCCGTCGGGTTAGACCAGCTTAGATCCCCCGCTCTGCCTGTGCGTGAGTTACTCTGTCAGGTTAGACCAAATTTTTTCGGGTACAAGCTTGATGTGGTTTTTAATATATATATATATATAGTACATGTTTCCAAAATAATGTTACATATATTCAGCCTGATAATAGATTTTATGATAATTTATGCTTCCATATTTTCAAATCCCTAGTATTATGTTATGACTTTAGTTTTAGCACAGAATTTTATGACAACTTATTTTATTGACTACCCAGCATACAGTTTCATGATTATTTTATCCTACAGATTTATATGTGTACAATACATATAATGTATATAATATTTTCTAATTATATCCATTTACTAAGCCACAAGCTCACCCTTTTTTTTTCTATTTTTTCTATGTTTCTCAGGTTTTTACAGGAATTCGTGCAATGTGATACAGTCATCACATTTTGAGGTTGGCCTATGACACGCATAGCTGCATAAGTGTCTCAGTTTGTGTATTTGTATATGTTTTTGTATATTGGAGTACATGTGTACACCTTTTGTTGAGACAGATAGCCTCATTGTATCATATGTGTGAGTAAAGAGTATGCTAGTCCCACGTCATCACAGGATCTGCCTTGATTGTCGAAGCAGGCTCGGGTCGGGTCGGGTCTTGTCAAAAATGGCAACTGAGATGGTCTTAGATTCTGTAGACTAGTACAAGATACATGCATGTTAGAGATGTCATTAATAATTTATTACATTTTATAGATTTTCATCATGCGTCCACGTGGCCACCTCGCACAAAATTTGTGGTTGAACTGAGAGCTCCCTCTGTATTAGATAGAAGGGAGGAATCTACTAGAGAGAAAATAGTTGAGTCAGTTCCCCTTGTACCCATACCTCAAATCCAGCCTATTCCTATTGTAGAGGAGATATGCCTTTAGCCAGTGCCACAACCTGTGATACAGCCTATACAGGGATAGTCTGATAGACTTGCCTTAGAGCAATCCATAGATAGACTGACTTAGTTAGTTACAGTTGCAGTAGAAAGATAAGCACAAGGACAACCCAAGAGAGAGAACACAATAGAGCGTGTTCGTAGTTTGGGGGCAGAGAAGTTTTTAGGCACTATAGAGCCAGCTGATGCAGAGTCATGGTTGACCAGAGTAGAACGAATATTTGATGTTATGAGATGTACTGATGATGAGAAGGTTTCCTTTGCTACATTTTTACTTGAGGGTAGGGCATATCACTGGTGGAGATCAGTATCACGTAGATATAAAGGGGTGATTAGTTGAGTTAATTTTTGAAAAAAATTTAATGTTAAATTCTTTCATATGGTTTACTAATACATCCAGGCTAGTAAGTTTTTTGAGCTAGAACATGGATTGATGACAGTAAAGGAATACGAGAATCGATTTATAGAGTTATCGAGATTCGTTTCATATGCAATACATAATAAAATAGATAAATGTAAGAGATTTAAACAGGGCCTTAGAGGTAATATTAGGATAGTAATTACAGCCATAGGGCACAATAATTTTAGTGAGTTAGTAAGGGCTGCAATGAGAGTTGAAAGAAGCCTAGTAGAGGCACGCAGAGCCCAGTCATTTAAGCAGAGTCCAGGCCATGGTTGGTCAGTTAATAGATCAAGTAGTAGTAGAGCACCTGGAGGAGAGACATCTTCTAGAGGGTATTCTGGTAGAAAACGGTATGGTCAGAGCTTTATGCTATCAAGAGGACAGAGACAGAGTTCTAGTCAGAGTTTTGTGCCTCCATCTGTTGGAAGCAACATAAAGAATCAGAGGCCCTAAGTTAGTAGCCAGATAAGTAGTAGTGCTAGCATGAGAAGGTACCCTCAGTGTTCTATTTGTGGTAGGAGTCATGAGGGACAGTGTCTGAAAGGTTTTAGAGGTTGCTACCATTGCGGACAAGCTGGACATTTGAGGAGAGATTGCCTTTATCTGCTTCGGAGTAATAGCTTAATATAGAGTACAGCTTCTCAGGGTTTTCAAGATGGCAGTGGCAATATTCAAAGACATGGAGGATCTCAGAAAGGAGAGCTTATTGCTAGTACTGGTGTACAACCAGAGCTTTAGGAGCTAGTAGAGATCCACAGAAGGGTCAGCCAGGTCAACCTCGTAGCTAGGCACATGTATTATTTTTTACTCGACAAAAGACATAAGCTACCCCATATGTTGTTACAGGTATGCTGACTATTTTTGTCCAAAAGGCCCATATTTTAATTGATCTGGGCTCTACGCATTCTTTTATTTCCCATATATTTACTGTGCATCCCTAGATTGTAGCTTAGTGGTAGCCACATCGGTTGGAGAATCATTATTGGCTGAGAATGTATTTCGGGGTTGTGTTATCAAAGTGGGTAATAGTGAGATAGTAGCAGATTTAATTCCTCTTGATATACACGATTTTGATGAAATACTTGGGATGGACTGGTTAGCTAATCATCATGCTACTGTAGACTATTTTCAAAAGGAGGTTATATTCAAAGGACATGGAGAGCCTAATATTATTTTGTGTAGAGAGTGACGAGTTCTTTCATTCTATGTAATATCTGCTATGACAGCTAAACGATTGCTTAGAAAATAATGTCCAGCCTATTTGGCACATGTTATTGATACCAGAGTCAATTGGGCTACCTTAGAAGATATTTTGGTGATCAGAGATTTTCCAGATGTATTTTCTGAAGATCTTCCAGGCTTACCACCAGATAAAGAGATTGATTTTGGTATTGATTTGGTTCTAGACACAACTTATATCTCCAAAGCACTATACAGAATGGCTCCTTCAGAGTTAAAAGAATTGAAGACTCAATTACAAGAATTGGTAGATAAGGGTTTCATCAGACCTAGTGTATCACCATAGGGAGCACTGGTATTATTTGTTAAAAAGAAGGATTTGAGGCTATGTATTGATTATTAGGAGCTAAATAAAGTCATCATACGCAACAAGTACCCACGTCCTTGTATTGATGATTTATTTGATCAGTTACAGGGTACAAAGGTTTTCTCAAAGATCGATCTACAATCAAGGTATCATCGATTAAAGATCAAATATATTGATGTGGCTAAGACTGCCTTCAGAACTCGATATGGGCATTATGAGTTTTTAGTAATGCCATTTGGGTTGATTAATGCTTCAGCTGCATTCATGGACCTTATAAATAGGGTATTTCGTCCATATCTTGATCGATTTGTTATAGTTTTTATTGATGATATTCTTGTATATTCACGGAGTATAGAGGAACATGCAGAGCATTTGAGGATAGTGTTATAGATTTTGAGAAATAAACAGTTATATGCTAAGTTCAACAAATGTCAATTCTGGCTAGATAAAGTTACATTTCTAGGCCATGTGATCTCAGCAAATGGAATTTATATGGATCCTTAGAAAATTATAGTTGTGGTAAATTAGAAGCGACCAGCTAGTGTGACAAAAATTAGAAATTTTCTCGGCTTAGCAGGTTATTATCAGAGATTTGTTAAGGACTTTTCTAAGATTACTGCACCACTTACAAAGTTGACTAGAAAAAATGTTAAGTTTGTGTGGACTGATGAATGTGAATGTAGTTTCAAAAAACTTAAAAAGAGATTAACTTTAACCCCTATTCTTACTCTTCCATCTGGCACCAAAGGATTTATAATTTACAGTGATGCTTCTAGATAGGTATTAGGTTGTGTATTGATACAGCATGGTAAGGTGATAGCTTATACTTCTATGCAGCTTAATAAGTATGAGTTAAATTATCAAACCCATGATTTAGAATTAGCAACAGTTGTATTCGCCTTGAAGATTTGGAGACATTATTTATATGGTGTTACATGTCAAATCTTCACTAATCACAAAATTTTGAAGTATTTGTTCAAGCAGAAAGATCTGAAACTAAAACAACAGAGATGGTTAGAGCTAATAAAATATTATGATTGTAGGATTGATTTTCATCCAGGTAAGGTGAATATGGTAGCAGATACACTCAGCAGGAAGTCTTCTATCTTTATAGCTTATTTGAGAGTGACTTATCTTTCATTGTTAGTTGAATTAAGATCTATGGGGTTGAATTATTTGTAGATGAGTCTGAAGTCCTTTTAACACATTTTTAAGTTAGGCCTATATTAATTAATCAGATTCGAGAGATGCAAGATTAGGATCCTAATTTAGTTAAACTTAAGCAAGAAGTAAAGAATCGAATGCGAACTGATTTAACGTTGAAAGCTGATGGGACATTAGTTATGAGTAACAAGCTTTGTGTTCCGAATAATTCAGAGTTAAAGAAGCAGATTTTAGAAGAAGCCCACAACTCAGCTTATGCTATACATCCTAGTAACACTAATGTCACGCCCCAGACCCAAAAGATCCAACATACGACATCACTTACATTCATTCAATAATGTGCACTCATAAATACTATTGCACAAAAATTTAAAACTTTAATTCAACACTAAAATTTAACCTATGATCTAACATATACACATAAACTTCTATTGAACATATTTAAATATTCATTTCAATTTCTTTTAGAATTATAGCAATTGAATTATAACTAGGATAATTATTAAACTAGAGATACGCAGAGTTTTTTCAAAGATTAACACTCTACTATGTCACCAGTAGCAACTTTGTTACCGGAAGCCCTGAATATATTCATTGCAAAATCTTACTTAAAATCAATCTATAACCACACTTGGTAAAACTTAAACTAAATCCAACCACACAATCAAATATCTTATCCCATGTGTCCCTAATTAAAACACTCAGCAACTTAGTAACTTAGGGAACCCAAGGAACAGCAGAAATCTTGCCAAATCCGCTAAGCATATATGTACCTTATTTACCTGAAATCAGCATAAACTATAATGAGTATAAAACTCAGTAAGCATACTAGTTTTTCATATATCAAATACAAATACATATATGTACACAATGTATGTGTATGATATGCTGTGATAAATCAAAATCAAAATCTTATCAAATCACATGTCATGTAAGCGCTTACATATTCTTTCAAAACATATTATAGGAATACCATCACTCAACTACTACTTAGTAGGACTTACACATCACATATCACATAATGAGCCAAATGTCACTCGTAGGTGACATACCGTATGAGAGGAATAGTACAAGTGAGGTTTAAATTACACATATTTAATGCTCAAGCCCAAAGGGAAGAGCCAAACCCTCACCCTGATCATCGGTGAGTCCTCTCACATGCACCAATACGCCACCACACGAATGTGATGACTCAATCTTTCTTTAGGTACCAATAGGATCCTCCCAATATACGAAACACATAACATATACCAATCCCGAAGGAAAGGCTACACATAAAGGCTCCATAAATCACATAAGATGCCTACTAAGTCAACAGTGAGTTCAAACATCCTAAAAAACATAAAATATTTCTCATGGACATATTACATTTCACAGCTTTCTTTGTTAAACACATTTTATTTTGAAAGCTCGCTTTCAAAAACACATGTATATCCATGCTCAATGTCAATGCTCACACTCATAAACATATGTCTTTCACATTTCATCAAATATACTTTGACATAACATAAACATATTTCTAGCCACATTTACAAAATCATACATAACAATTACTGTGTTTATTGTGATTTCAGTAAAAAGTCTAGTATACTTACCTCTTAGCACTTTCAGCTCCAAGGCTTAAATCTCCTTAACCTATCAATAGGGATTAATCCTTTCATAAGCCTTACAATTCACACAAAATACTTTAAATTAGCTTACAAAATTATACACAATGAATTATCACATCAAATTGGTCTAAATATTTGATTTCTCAAAACCTATCATTTTGACTACTTACATTTAATAAAATTTTCTAATATCTCAAATGTTGTCCTATTATTCCAAAATCAGAATATATAATTCTTGACTCATATATCCTTCTTATATATTAATATTATATCATAATTCATACACAATCCATTCCATACACACCATTGAATCCAAACTACTAACCTGACAGAATCAAGATATTTACTGAACAGTATTCAATCTCCCAATTTTATAAAATCATATACTAACTCAAAAATTATAAACCTATATAAAATTACTCTTAACACATATCTCAATTTATGATAAATATTTCACTTCAAAATCACTGCCAAAAGTATTTTAAAACTATTTTATTCCATAGCTTTAAAAATCTGTTAATTAAATACTGCAATGAGCTGACACTCTTTAGAAAATTATAAAAATTTAACCACATTGATATAAATTCTCAATTTTTATTATATCATATTAGACATATAAAAGTATCATATTCCACAAATTCGTAATTTTTGAAGATCATTAAGTAGGTCAAAAATTATTTTCCACTGTATTATACTATTTACACAGGAAATTTCTAGAATTTCAGGGTCATTTTGGTAAATTCACAAAAAATCCAATTTCTCGAATTTTTAATCGATTTAAAGTCTCAGATGATCCTAAACATGTCTAATTTCATATAATTAAAATTCAAAATCATAATCGAATCACAACAATTTATAAACTTCTTGGATTAAGAGACTATCAAGTAGAAATTCTACAATTCACCATGATTTATCAAGCTATCTACATAGATCATCATCAATTCTCACAAGATCATACGAAATATACATCAAATCCTCAATTATACATACTTCTAGAAATTAAAACTTAAAGGAATTAACTTAATTAACACCAATAAATTGAAAAATAGTTGTGATATACCTCTTAAAATCCAAAATTCTAATTTCTTCTTCTTTTTTTTCTTCTTCTTCTCTTTCTCTCCCCTTTATTTCTCTCTTTTCTCACTCTAAAAGAGGTAGCTCAACCAAAATGAGAGAATTAGGATTTCAAAAGTCTATTTTTATACTAAGGGGTTAATTTTTAGTATTTACGAATTTGCCCCCAAAACTTTTAAAGTATTACAATTTGGTCCCTAAAATAAATCTAAAGTCTTGCAAATAAACCCAATACTAATAGTATGTCCTTAATCTATACAAATACTACTAGTAACAATTCATAAATCAAGTATCACCCACATACAAATGAAATACGTGTATTTATATATATATATACATACTTATTCTTACCGGTTCTGGATACTGATTACTACAACTAAAATGTATTATACTCTGAGAGAACATTACTGGTGGAAATGTATGAAAAGAGAGATTACAGAGTTTGTATCTTACTGCCTAATTTGTCAACAGGTTAAGGCAAAACATCAGAGGCCAGCAAGATTATCTCAACCACTTCCAGTTCTTGAATGGAAATAGGAACATATCACTATGGAATTTGTTGTTGGGCTTCTGCGTACTCAGAGTGGTCACGATAGTATTTGGGTGATTGTTGATCAACTCACAAAGTCTGCTCATTTCATGCCTTATAAGATTTCCTACTCATTAGATAGGCTGGCTCATTTGTATGTGAGTGAGATTATACGGTTACATGGGGCTTCGGTGTCCATTGTATCAGATAGAGACCCTCGATTCACTTTTAGATTTTAGCATAGCTTACAGAAGGCCTTAGGCACTAAGCTAAACTTTAGTACAGTTTTTCATCCTCAAACAGATGGGCAGTCGAAGAGAACTATACATATATTAGAGGATATGCTCAGAGCTTGTATGTTGCAGCTTAAGGGTAATTGAGATGATTATTTACCATTGATAGAGTTTACATATAATAATAGTTATCAGTCTAGCATTCAGATGGCGTCGTATGAGGCTTTATATGGAAGAAAATGCAGAACTCCAATTTGTTGGGATAAGGTTGGAGAAAGAAAATTGTTGGGTCCAGAGATTATCCAGGCCACTAGTGAGAAGATCAGTATTATCAGCGATAGACTCAAGGCAGCTTAAGACAGACAGAAGAATTATGCAGATATACGCCGTAAATAACTTGAGTTTGCAGTAAAAGACAGAGTCTTCTTACGGATCTCACCATGGAAGGGTGTACTTCATTTTGAAAAACAGAAAAAATTAAGTCTTAGATATATCGGGCTATATGAGATTTTAGAAAGGGTTGGTGTGGTTGCATATCGCTTTGCATTTCCACCTGAGTTGTCACGCATTCATGATGTGTTTCATGTTTCTATGTTGCGGAAGTATATACTTGACCCTTCTCATACTCTAGATACTCTGCCAGTTCAGTTGAGGATAGACTTGACTTATGACGAGGAACCTGTTCAGATAGTGGACTATCGCCAGCAAGTACTACGTAATAAGACTATTATGCTGGTTAAAGTCCTATGGAGAATCATACAGTAGAAGAGGCTATATGGGAGCGAGAGGATCAGATCAGAGTTCAGTATCCTCATTTGTTTCAGAGAGGTACACAAATTTTGAGGATGAAATTTTTATAAAAGGGGAGTAATTGTAATACACGTGTATGCGTTTTAAATTGATTGGTGGCAGAATAAAAAAAAGTAAGTGGTGGCCGTTATATATAAAGTATAATTGTTTTGTTTTGCTTTGTTTAAGAAGAAGCAAATAGAAAAAAGTGAAGAAGAAGCAAAAACCGGAAGAGAAAAGAGAGAAAATAGAGAAAAAAAAAGAAAAAAAAAAGAAAAAAAAAAGGGAAAAAAAAGGAAAGTAAGAAACCGAGAAGAAAAAGAGGAAGTGAAAGAAAAAAAAACAACAACCGAGAGAAATAAATAGGAAATTTTAGGAAATTATTTTGAGTAGTTATATTTATACCCAGTGATTTAGCGAGTAATAGTCTTACGAAATTAGAATATTTATAATACATATCGGTACTAATGATGTATTTTTTACACCCTATGATATAAGAGGTGTGCCGATAGCGGGTAGATCTCAGAACCTAGCTCAGGATTAGCGTACTTTAGTGAGTGGATAACTATATATACTTTATATGTTTTTAATACAGCCATTTATGATTAAATTACGTGTTATTAGATTTAGTCATGATTTATTTTAGACAGATAAATATTTATGCTATTCAGTATATCTAGAAATATTGTAGAATTTATTATAGTATAGTTTATGATTATGTTCAGTACAAAAATAATTATTTTAGAACAATTATGCTTTCATGATATTATATAGTAATAGTCTTTGAACCACCACATGCATACCTTCCCCTTTAGTGTAGTTACTCTGCGCATGCATTAGACCAGTTTAGTTTGCTCTACTCGAGCGATGCAACATTCCACCGGGTTAGACCAACTCAGATCCCCCGCTTTGCCTGTGCGTGAGTTACTCTGCCAGGTTAGACCAAATTTTTTGGTATAAGTTTGATGTAGTTTTTAATATATATATATATATATATATATATGTAGTACATGTTTCCAAAACAATGTTACATATATTCAGCCTGACAATAGATTTTATAATAATTTATGCTTTCATATTTTCAGATCCCCAGTATTATGTTATGACTTTAGTTTTAGCACTGAATTTTATGACAACTTATATTTCAGTACAAGTTTATTGACTACCCAGTATATAGTTTCATGATTATTTTATCCTATATATTTATACGTGTACAATATATATAAAGTATATAATATTTTCTAATTATGTTTACTCACTGAGCTACAAGCTCACCCTTTTCCCCTATTTTTCTCAGGTTATCCTAAAAATTCGTGCAATGTGATACAGTTATCACATTTTGAGGTTGGCCTACGACACGCATAGCTACATAAGTGTCTCAGTTTGTGTATTTGTATATTAGAGTACACGTGTACACCTTTTGTTGAAACAGGTAACCTCATTATATCATATGTATGAGTAAGGAGTATGCTAGTGCTACGTCTTCACAGGATCTACTTTGATAGTCGAAGCGGGCTTGAATTAGGTCCTATCAGAAATGGCAACTGAGATGCACCTATAAGACATGAAACAAAAAAAATTATTAAAAAATCATCCCGAAAATTCAAAAATCATAATTTAGAAAAACTCTACAAAATTATAATACTTGAGATGCGAGACACTTGAACGTACAGAAGGCCATGTCTCGACATGTGACACAAGGCCGAGATGCCATAATCGCATTGAGATGCGGCAGAGATGCATTCGTGGCATCTTGGCCAACAATCTCAGGGTTCAATCTTGACCCTTCAATTGTTGGCCAAGATGCAATTGTTTTATCTTGGCCCTGCATCATGGGTATAGTCTCACGAAGCAACTTCAAGTCATTTTTAATTTTTTTTTACATCTCATTTTTTTCTCATTCAACCTTATTTCTCTTCTAAACTTCACTATTATATACTATAATTTCATTTTCATAAATATTCAATTGAAAATAACCACAAATCTAACACTATAATATATATGACAGAAAATACATAACACAAAAAAAATATTTCTTACCTAAGAAGGTTTTACAACTTCAAATTTACTTATCTCAAATTTTGAATATTGAAATATATTTTTGAAAATGAATCAGCTCAAATCAAGTTTATATTTATTAAATTTAGACTTAAATATTTTATTTAATACTATATTATACAAATAGTTTAAAATTGTCAATTTACAGTTAATTTAGCTAATAAAGAATTGAAAAATGGTTAAAAAAAGTATATTTATAAAATATTAGGACTATTTTTAAAAAAAATTCCAAGTAATTTCTATTTCCAAAACAAGTTCAAGAACGGAAATTTCGCCCACTCTAAAAAAACAAAAAAAAAAACTTTTTATACTATTTCATTTATATGTTCATGTATGAAAAAGAAAACAATTCTTTAAAAATTGAACTCTCGCAAACATATTATTAATCAATGGCACATGGCAAAATGAGAAACAAGAGCAAAAGACAGCAATGGTCTCCAATAATAAACGTAATTACATTTAATTAAGTTGCGTACTTTTAATGCATTGAACTATTATCACTAAATCTTTAAGCAAATCAATTACTGCCAGAATAAAACTATTTCAAATTAAAAATTTTATATATATGATCTAGATTGCGTGTGTCCCATGTGTTTTCTCTTTAAATATCATATCAATTAACATCTGATAAATATTTCAGTTAATCTTAAAGCTTTACAGATAAAAGCTCCTCAAATTTACATACCAATAGGTGAATATTTGGGTGTGAATTTTTGCAAAATTTTACGGAAACCCTGAGGTTTTTGGTCATTAATTAGCTGGAATAATACAACATCATCTACAATTCTTTTCTTTTTAAGAGTATGTCATAAAATCTCATGGAGACCATCCTACGACAATATTAAATGAATAAGAATATGTCAATTTGTTTTTTTTTTTTTTTGAATAGATAGGTTCATTTCCACTTTATATAGGATAATATTTCCACAATGAGAATTGGTGCATGATTAAAGACCCGTTGAGATTATATTATCTTGAAGTCAAAAGTAATATTGCACATCTCAAAGATGCATGGTCACGGCGTGTGACTTGCTTTCCCTTTTGCTTTTGACAATGATTTGTACACGGTGCATTAGCTACATCTGCTTTTAGACTTAATTAATGGCATGTTGTGGAAAGAAGAAACAAGAAGAAAAGTTTATTTTATCATTGAATGCTATTTGAATTATTGAATTCACACTACACAAATGGAAAAATAAAAAAGCTAATTCGGCATGCAAGTATGCTCATATTGATGAAAATTCTTCCTTCTCTAAAACTTCTCTCTAAAAAATATTATCTCAGTTTTAATTTTTAAGAATAAAAAAGTTTAGTTCGTTTTTAATTTGGTTTATTTCGGTTTCAAAACACTACTACAAAAATAAATTAAATTTTTAATAAGAATTGAGAATCGAACTATTTCAATTCTATTTCGTTCAATTCTACTAAAGGATATGTTTCGATTAAGTTTTTATTCAAATCAATTTTATACCATTCCTATCAGAAATCAAAAGTACCCCACCCTATTAGTTAGAGCATTAACCAACTCTATTCTAGTTACCTCTCTTGGTGTGCTAGGAAAGTGAATTTTTAGTAATATAAGATCCATTTTCACTTACTAAAAACCGTATATGGGATAATATTTTCACATTGAGAATTGTTTCACTATTAAAGTCCCATTAAGGTTATATATCTTGAAATCAAAAGTCATATTGCACATCTCAAAGATGCATGGTCATGGCGTGTTACTTGCTTTCCCTTTTGCTTTTGACAATGATTTGTACACGGTGCATTAGCTACATCTGCTTTTAGACTTAATTAATGGCATGTTGTGGAAAGAAGAAACAAGAAGAAAAGTTCATTTTATCATTGAATGCTATTTGAATTATTGAATTCACACTACACAAATGGAAAAATAAAAAAGCTAATTCGGCATGCAAGTATGCTCATATTGATGAAAATTCTTCCTTCTCTAAAACTTCTCTCTAAAAAATATTATCTCAGTTTTAATTTTTAAGAATAAAAAAGTTTAGTTCGTTTTTAATTTGGTTTATTTCGGTTTCAAAACACTACTACAAAAATAAATTAAATTTTTAATAAGAATTGAGAATCGAACTATTTCAATTCTATTTCGTTCAATTCTACTAAAGAATATGTTTCGAATAATTTTTTATTCAAATCAATTTTATACCATTCCTATCAGAAATCAAAAGTACCCCACCCTATTAGCTAGAGCATTAACCAACTCTATTCTAGTTACCTCTCTTGGTGTGCTAGGAAAGTGAATTTTTAGTAATATAAGATCCATTTTCACTTACTAAAAACCGTATATGGGATAATATTTTCACATTGAGAATTGTTTCACTATTAAAGTCCCATTAAGGTTATATATCTTGAAATCAAAAGTCATATTGCACATCTCAAAGATGCATGGTCATGGCGTGTTACTTGCTTTCCCTTTTGCTTTTGACAATGATTTGTACACGGTGCATTAGCTACATCTGCTTTTAGACTTAATTAATGGGATGTTGTGGAAAGAAAAAACAAGAAGAAAATTTATTTTATCATTGAATTCTATTTGAATTATTGAATTCACACTACACAAATGAAAAAAATACTAATTCGGCATGCAAGTATGCTCACATTTAGGGGTGGGCAAAAAACCGGTGAATTGAATCAACCAGTTTAATTCGGATTTTTCTTCAGTTGGTTTGCTACTCAATTTTTTAATTCAAAATTTTGAAAAATTCGATTCAGTTTTTGGTTCATAAGGCCAAACCAAAAAATTGAATTTTTAACAAATAATTTTAAAAAAAATTAAAAAAAAACAAACCTATAAACCAAACCGAAACGAATCGGTTTGCTTTGGTTCATTATATGTTCGGTTTTGTTTTTCAAAAACTGACCTACTTCGTTTAGTTTTCAGTTCACACCAAAAACTGACTCGCTTGGTTCAATTTTCAGTTCATACTGGAAAGAATCGAAAACCGACCTGCCTGATTTGGTTTTCGGTTCACATCGGAAACCAAACCGAACCGAGTTTGCCCACCTCTACTCATATTGATTAAAATTCTTCATTCTCTAATCTCTCTTTAAAAAATATTATTTCACTTTTTGGTAACTATTATTTTATCACTCAACCTAAAAAGAGAAGCTCATAGGTGAATACTTAATATTAATATTAAAGAAAAATTTTTAATAGTTCATCTCACGTGAAATATAAATTCTAATAAGTCTGAAATAAGTGGATCCTTCTGTCTCGCAAATAGAAAACCAAGAAACCAACTAAGTGAATCTCCCTGTCTTATGGATTTAAATCTAAGAAACCAAGAAATTAACCCGTCTTGAAAATCAATAAACCAAAAAATTAACTTAAAACAAAGATATGGGGGCTTGAACTCAAGACTTCGACTTTGATACTTTATTAGTTTACTACTCAACTCAAAACTTTAAGTTGATATGTAAAAGTTTAATATTAATATTAATATTAAAGATAAATTTTTAATAACAATAATGTCATATAATAATATAAATAATTACATTTAATTAATCAATGATTGAATTGAGTTGTAGCTTGCCCTTTAAATAATGTAAATCTTGCTAACTTTTCGTGCATTGCACCATTTTCATTTAATCTTTATTATCCGTAACTCTCATTAATCTTGAAAAATATCAAGAAAAATTGTAAATTAATCCCTTTTGTTAAGCTTTTTTATCAATTTCTTCCTTGATTTTGCAATAAGTAGCATTATCCTAATTTTAGAGATTTTTCAATATACACGTAGCAAGAATTTAGTAGAGGGATGCATTGCACATGAATTTATTTAAACTACATGTCTTTTATGCCATTATATTATGGGAAAACCACCATTATTTCTCTAAATATTTTTAAAGAGTGTTTGATTATCTTTTAATACAATTTTTTCCCTTAAAAACTTCTGTAATAAAAAAGGAGATAATCATTAGTCTAAAAAAATTCAAGAATAGAACATGGTTTAGTTTTATTATTTTAGTATTGTTTATTGATGAAAGTTCCCTTCTTATTTGATAAATTAATTCCCATTCATTTATTCATTTACAATATAAATTTTCCTCGTCAGATTCACAATTTATACTCTCAAACAACTGTAATTATAGGAAAAATTGAAATCTCAATGGATACACGAGAAATTAGATGTGTTAATGACTTTTTTTTTAAAATAAATTAATAACCCGTGTCAATGAAATTTCAGTCGTCTACAATATAAATTTTGATTTAAAAATAGCTTAACTTTTCACATTTGGCTCCCATCATTCCAAATTACTACATTTATGCACTATTATGATTACAAGGTCAGCTATTTATACTTAAAAAACAAACACACACACGACACTTGAATATTAAACTTGTTTGATGACCCAAATTAATAACCAAGCTCAAATCTATTCCATGGAGCCTTAATCCAACCCATGGAAGTTTCTTAAGTTAGGTAAAGATTTGTTTGATATTTATGGTTATGATTAGGTTAGGTAAAGAGGACACTAGTGTAATTTTAATTTTAAGAGGTTAAATTAGGTAAATAGACACTAGTGTGATGTAGATTAAAGTGATGTGTACCACTTTATATGTCTTAAACTAATTAAGCACAAAGGCTTTATATTTGCATGTAAATATATCACAACAACTACAACACAAACACAAAAGAGAAACTCTTATTTTACAAGAGAGATTAATTGTGTATTCTTTATAAGTGAAATTGTGAATGTTCTTTGTGAAGCTTAAGTTCTTTCTTGTAAAAGACATACTTAGTGAGTGCCTTTTGAATTATTGAGAAGAGAAGTGAGATCTTGGTCTATTGTGGACATAAGTAAGTTACCAAACCACATAAATTCTTGTGCGATTCTCCCACTTTATTTCTCTTGTTTATTCTTAATTACTTGTTCCTGCATTATAAGACTTGAGTTTATTGTTTCCTCTGTAACAAATTGGTATTAGAGCTTGGTTCTTAGCAGATATGGCCACACCTAAATATGAAGTAGAGAAGTTCAACGGGTCAAATAATTTTAATCTGTGAAAAATAAAGGTGTCAGCATTACCGATGAGCCAACGGTTAGGTTTAGCACAAGAGGAGATTGTGGCTCAATCTAGGGAGGACGAAAAGACACTAGAGTCATTTAAGGTTGAAGAAAAAAAATGATATTCAGAAAATGGCTCACAGTATAATCATTCTGTCATTAAACGATAAAGTATTGAGGGCAGTAGTAGATGAGAAAATGGTGACTGGTCTTTGGAAGAAACTTGACTCACTTTATATGTGAAAGTCATTAGCCAACAGACTGCATATAAAGAAGAAGTTATGGGGCACTGATAAAAGACTATATAGACACTTTCAACGAGATTATCATTGATCTTAAGGCTATCAACATAAATATAGAGGATGAAACAAGGTGATCATCTTGCTAAGTTCACTTCTTAGAAGCTATAAGCATTTTATTAATGTTACTTTACAGTTGAAAAAGTTTAATAATAAGTGGTATGAAATCTTCATTAAACTTAAACCAATTGCGAAGATAGATAAGGGCTAAAGTAGAAGGCTTATCTATAAAGGAAAGAACCTCAAATAGAGATGAAAAGAAGAAAGGCTTGAAATCAAAGTCCAAAGTCGCTCCTAGAAAGTACTATTACCGCTAAAAAGAGAAGCATTTCATAAAGGACTATCATAGTAAGAAAGCCAAATATAAGAAAACAGATGCTCTGGTTACGTATGATGAAAGTTACGATCGAGTAGAAACTCCAGTCATTACTAATGGTAAGAGTATTAAATAATAGGTTTTAGATTCTAATTGTACTTTTTACCTGTGCCTACATAAGTTTTGGTTTGTCAATATTTAGCCCATTAGTAGTAGTAAGGCATTAATGGATAATGACATAGTGTGTCAGGTGATGAGAATGTGGAGTATTAGACTTAGGTTGCATAATGGGTGACTGAGAAAATTGTTAAAATTTTTAGGTATGTTCTTGACCTCTATAAGAATGTAATCTCATTGGATATGTTAGACCAAAATAGTGTTCCATCAAGATTGACGAAAAGGTGTTGAGAGTGTTGAAGAGTTCCATGTTTGTCATGAGAGGTAAGAAGCAAAAAATAGAATATGTGCTAAATGGAGAGGTTGTGAGTGGTTCTATATCATTCTTTATGGTTGATGAGAATATGCAAACTAAGTTATGGCATCTTAGATTAGCATACCTAGGTAAAAGAAACCTAAATGAGTTATTTAGTCAAATGGCATTTTGTGAGAATAAGTTCCAGCCACTTAAATTTTGTGAGTATTATATGCTAGAAAAGCATATAGAGTGGGATTTAATATCGAGAAGCATAGAATTAAGAGGACTCTTAACTACATATACTCAGATCTTTGGGAACTTATGCAAATAATAACCTACTGTAGGGTTAGAGATTTCGTCACCTTCATAAATGAATATGTGAGGAAACTGTGAATTTATGTATTAAAGAACAAGGGGTAAGTGTTTGATACGTTTAACATTCAGAAGGCCCTTGTTGAGAATTAGATTAACAAAAGGGTTAAGAGTTTAAGAATTGACAATAGTCTCAAATTTTGTAATAGAGAATTGATGAGTTTTGTGCTAAATATGAGATTTCAAGGCATAGAACTAGGAGATCAATACCATAGCAAAATAGTATAGCTGAGATGATGAATAGGACCTTTAATAAGTGCATTTTATACATTATATTATATCTCTTCTAAACTTGATAATTGCTTAATTAAAATAAGAATATATGACATTTTATGTGTATTAATTTTATTTTGTAGGTTTCAAGTTAATTGAGCTATTTAGGATGAAAATTCAAAGAAAACGAGCAAAAAATCATATATGCTATAGTTCCTATAAACAGTGTTACAATAACCCTGTTATGAATAGTAAAAGTGTTACAATAACCTCGCTACAGTGCTCAGTGCCCAAACACCAAATTACCCAGGTGTCATAATATGTTTTGTTACCTATTTTCTTGCCATAAGTAATGGCCAACGAAGACATCAAGACTAGTATGTATTATGATGTACAAAGTACCATACACCTAAGCAAGCATAAAGTGTGCCACAAGAGGTCTAAACACATTTATGTGTGACTCTATTTCATTAGAGAGAATATTCAAAGTGGTGAGATTAGTCTAACAAATATTGCAACGTCTAAAAATCTCAACTGACATATTGACTAAGCCACTGCTCTCGGTTGAGTTTATCCTATGCAAGGACTTAATTGAAGTTACTACTATGTGAGAGTGACCAAAGATGTGAAAATGAAAGATCTAGATTACTTCGTTGATGATTTTGAATCAAAAAGTAGAATTATGAGAAAATTGATTAAAAATCATCAGGATATGATTTTGAGATCAATCCAAGTGTATGAGAAACATAAGAAAGTGAATTGGACGCAAGAAGGTGTGGAAGAGCTGAATCTCCATAGTTCGTAGTGAAGTTGTGGCACTAAGAAAGTGGCACCACGGCATCAGTAAGTCTGGGCTGTAGCGCCTAGGCAAGAAGAAGTAACGTCGTGGTGCTAGAATGTCACGCTCTAAACTCAAAAGATCTGACATATGACATAACTTATACTGATTCAATAATGTGTACTCATAATTAATATTGTATAAAATTTCAAACTTGAAATCTACATAGGAATTTGTAGTAGGTTGCTAGTAAGCTCAACACAAAGATCAACCCATAACCACACTTGTTGAAACATAAACCAAATATAATCACACCTAATAAAATAATACATAAGTATTTATTTAATATGGACAAATCAAATATCTTAAACTACGTGTCTAAAAATAAAACACTCAGTAACCTAGCAACTTAGGGAACTTAAGGGACAACAAAAGCCTTGCTAAATCTGCTAAATATACAATTACCTTATTGACCTGAAATCACTATAAACTATAATGAGTATAAAACTCAGTAAGCATACTAGTTTTTCATATATCAAATTGCAAATACATATATGTACACAATGCATGTGTACGTTATGTTGTGATAAATCAAAATCATAATCTTATCAAATCACATGTCAGGTAAGCACTTATACATTCTTTCAAAATATATAATAGGGATACCATCACTTAACTACTACTTAGTAAGACTTTCATATTACATAATGAGCCAAATGTCACTCGTAGGTGACATATCGTATGAGAAGAATAGTACAAGTGAGGTTTAAATTACACATATATAATGCTCATGCCCGAAGGTAAAAGCTAAACCCTCACCCTAATCATCGGTGAGTCTTCTCATATGCACCAATATGCCACCACATAAATGTGATGACTCAATCTTCCTTTAGGTATAGATAGCCCTACATACGAAACATATAATATATACCAATCCTGATGGAAATGCCACACATAAAGGCTCTCTAAATTACATAAAATGCCTACTAAGTTAATAGTGAGTTCAAGCATCCTCAAAACAAAAAATATTTCTCATGGACATATTACACTTCAAAAGCTTTCTTTATTAAACACATTTTATTTTGAAAGCTCACTTTCAAAAACATATATATGTCATGTATGTCCATGCTCACATTCATAATCACATATCTTTCACATTTCATATAAAAATATACTTTGACATAATATAAACATATTATAAGAGACATTTACAAATTCATGCATAAACAATGACTATGTTTATTGTGATTTTAGTAAAAGTCTAATATACTTAT
This sequence comes from Ailanthus altissimus, assembly GCA_946807835.1. Taxonomy (NCBI): domain Eukaryota; kingdom Viridiplantae; phylum Streptophyta; class Magnoliopsida; order Sapindales; family Simaroubaceae; genus Ailanthus; species Ailanthus altissimus. The sequence continues at coordinate 20,169,682 of OX327713.1, read as the reverse complement.
CTCTTAACACTTTCGAGTACAAGGCTTAATTTTTCTTAACCTATCAATATAGATTAATCGTTTCATAAGCCTCACCATTCACATAAAACACTTTAAATAGCTTACAAAGTTACACATAATGCACTTATCACATCAAATTGGTCTAAATACTTGGTTTCTCAAAACCTGTCATACTGACCACTTATACTTAACAAATTTTTTTTATACATCAAATGATGTCCAATTACTCTAAAATCATAATATATAAGTCTTGACTCATATATACTTCTTATATGAATATTATACCATAATTCCTATATAATTCATTTCATAAATACCATCAAATCCACACTATTATCCTGATAGGATCAAGATATTTACTGAACAATATTAAATCTCCCAATTTTATAAAATTATATACTAACTCAAAAATTATAAAACTACCATATAATTACTCTTGACATATATCTCAATCTATAATAAATATGTCACTTCAAAATCCCTGTCAAAAATATTTTAAAAATATTTTATTCTATAACTTTAAAAATCTATTAATCAAATATTACAATAAGCTGATACGCTTTAGAAAATCATAACAATTTAACCACATTGATCTAAATTATCAATTTTGAATATATCATATTAGACATATAAATTTATCATCTTTCAGAAATTAATAATTTTTTAGATCATTCAGCAGATCAAAAATTGTTTGTAACTGTATCATACTGTTAACACATGAAATTTTTAGAATTTCAAGGTCAGTTTGGTAACTAAAAATTCAATTTTTAGAATTTTTAATTAATTCAAAGTTTCAAATGATTCTAGACATGTCTAATTTCATATTCCCAAAATAAAAAACCATAATCAAAGTACAAAAACTTATAAAATTCTCGAATCAAGAGACTATTAAGTAGAATTTGTGCAAATTCATCATGATTTATCAAGTTATCTACATAATTATCATCAATTCTCAATATTTCTTACAAAATCGACATCAAGTCCTCAATTGTACATATTTTCAAAAATCAAAACTTAAAAAAATTAACTTAATTAGCATCAATAAATTGAAAAATAGTTATGATATACCTCTTAAAACTCAAATTTTCAATTTCAATTTCTTCTTCATCTTCTCTTTCTCTCCCCTCTATTTCTCTCTTTTCTCTCTCTAAAGGGGTGGCTCAACCAAAAAATGAGTAAATTATAGTTTAAAATGTGTATTTTTATACTAAAAGACTAACTTATAATATTTATAAATTAACCCCAAAAACTTTTAAAGTATTATAATTTGATCCCTAAAATAAATCTAAGGTCTTGCAAATAAATCCAATACTAGTAGTATATCCTTAATCTATATAAACAATACTAATAACAATACATAAATTAAGTATCATCTACATACAAATAAAATATGAATATTATATATATATGAATATTTATTCTTTTCGGTGTTGGATAAGTGGTTACTACATAGAAAGTTTAGGCCACGGCGCCATTGTGAGTTATGTCCCCTTATGTTATCCTATGTGATTTAGGACTCCCCAAACTTGTTTCCACTCGGTTTAGAGTTTTTTTAAAGCGTTCAAAGCCTATATAAAGACTCTATATTAGCTTATAAACATATCCCAACAATTACAATACAAATACAAGAGAGAAAACTCTTAGTTTACAAGAGAAATTAATTGTGTGTTCTTTACGAGTGCAATTGTAAGTTTTTTTTGTAAAACTTGAGTTTTTTTTTATAATATGCATATTTTGTGAGTGTCTTATGAATCATTAAAAAAAAAGATCTTGACCCACTATGTAAGTTGTTGAACCACATAAATTTTTATGTGTTTTCTTCCACTTTCTTTCTCTTGTTTATTCTTAATTACTTATTACTGTATTATATTATTTGAATTTATTGTTTCCGCTTCAAAATAGATTTTTAAGACTTAGTCTATTTTTCAATAATAATTCATCCAAACATTGTAACATTTAAGTCCGGAGTAGTAATCTCTCTCATCTTTTCAACTACTTGATAACGAAAAGTTTGGAGTTGAGATTTCAATTTTCTAGGAATTGAATAGCTTGATAGATTTTGAATATTTTACTTCTTCAGTTTTGCAAGTGGAACTAATTTTATAAGGATATATTGCGTCTCGTGCTACTGGACATGCTGTAAAAAAAAAAAAATGCCTGTAATCATATAACTAAAAAAAAGCAAAAATTCAAATTTTGAATTTGTAGAAAAACATGGAAATGAAAATGATAAGCAAAATCACGTTTTTATTATCTTTTCTGAACTTCATCTTCAAAATTATTTACAGTTACGAAATTTTAGATTATTGAAATCCCTTGTATTAAATTTCATATGTTTCTGATACGTTGTTTGGCTTCCGAGAAAGTAGAGAGAATTTTAAAGAAATCGAGATAAAATTAGTTAAAATTAGAACTACTCTTATATTATGTCTATACATCCCTAAAATCGTATACTGCAAATTAGGAAAACATATTTCATTGTCTAGTTAATTATGTGCATAGAAGCATATCTATAAATTTAATGATATTTTTCTAAATTAGCAAACGTAACCGAGAGAATTTTGCGATCAAAACTTAACCCTAAATTATTGACGAGGCAATCTAAAATGGAATTCTAAACTTGCTGAGAATTGGTCAAGAACTCATGTCTCTTCATGACCATGTTTTGACTTGTGGTGTTATAACAAGTCCTTTTTGCATGACCAAGACTTGAAAAATTATTTTAATACTGCATTGGAAAATTATTGACAACAATAATCGTTCATGGAATCTTGTATTGGAACCATTCTCTACGTTGGCTGGATTTACAATTAATGTTACAAAATCACCTTTGTTCCTAGCTATTCTTCGCTGACATTTTCTTCTTTGATTCATTTATCAAATTAAGTAATCCTTTACTTGAGATGTACTTTTTAACACAATATTTTGTTTTTGAAGTATTTTTTTAGAACAAATTTTAAGATGTCTTATATTACATATGGAAATAAACTATGATTGGTGACATTAAGAAAATTCTATTTTCAATTTAATTGGCAATGAATTGAAGATAATTAATATTAATGCTTAATGGTGTGAGTAAAAGAATTTCGAAAACTATCTCAAAAATAAAAAGAAAAGATTAGAAAAATCATTCGTTACCGATAGAGATTTGTATACTCTGCTTACTACTGACTCTAATAAAAATTAGGAAGTAAATTGAAAATTTTAAATAAAATTAGTGATAAAATTGATGTTCAACTAATTTTTATTGATCAAATGGTGTATATTTAGCGCAATAATATTATTTTCTTTTTTCAATTTTATTTTTTAAACTTAATTAATTTTAAATTTGTAATTATATTTTTATGCATTAATTTTTTAACAAAAAATTATTTTTTATAAAAATTAAAATAATCGGTAATTATCTTCTATTGCCAATCATTTTAGCTAATATAAAAATTTAATTAGATGGACTGCAATGTATCATAATTATTAATTTAATTACATGTCCCTTCTCGTTTTTCACATGTATAAAGTTCACACTTCGCTTCCCTTCTATATATTTATATAATAGCATATGTCATTTGGTCAAAGAGAAAAAAAAGAGAAAAAAAATTTAAAATAATGAGTTGTTTATCTTGGCCTTGTCAACTTTTTTGCTTTCAGTTACTGCTCTTGTACTCTCAGAGTTGTGCAAAACTGTGCTCTCATGACCAGAGTTCTGCTTTGCTCCAGTTTAAGCAACTCTTTTCTTTTGAAAACCACAATTCTGATAATTGTGCCCATTGGCAACAATCATATCCAAAGATGAAGCATTGGAAAGAGGATAAAGATTGTTGTAGATGGGATGGAGTAACATGTGATATGGCAACAGGTCACGTGATCTCCCTCGACCTTTCTTGTAGTTGGCTTTACGGCAACTTCCCTTCCAACACCACCCTCTTCTTCCTTCCTCACCTCCAAGATCTAAACCTTGCTTTCAATGATTTCAATTACTCTCATATTTCTTCTGGTTTCGGTCGATTAACTAGTTTAAAACTCTTTAACTTCTCTTCAAGCAATTTCATGGGGTCAGTTCCTGCATCACTTGGTAACCTTACCCAACTTACTTCTTTGGATCTTTCACTTAACAATTTTAGTGGTCATATCCCATCGTCGCTTTCAGATCTTAAGCATCTAGATTGGTTAGATCTTTCATCCAACAATTTCATCGGTGAAATTCCAAATATTTTTCTCAACTTAACGAAACTCTCCTCTTTATTGTTATCAAGTAATCAACTAACCGGTCCAATTCCTTCTTCTCTAAGTGAGCTTCGAAATCTAGAGTTTATTATGTTAAGGAATAATTCTCTTAACGGGATTATTCCATCTTGGCTATTTACTCTACCATTATTAGACCAAATTTCGCTAGGTGAAAACCAACTAACTGGATCAATTCCAAGTACAATCTTTGAACATGTGAATTTGACTCGGCTTGACCTTTCATCAAACCATTTAAGTGGTAATGTACAGCTTTACATGTTTGCAAAACTAAAAAACCTTCAAATTCTTCTTCTTTCTTCTAGCGGTCTATCATTAAGGACAACATTAAAAGTTAACTCTTCACTTCCCAATCTTGTTTATTTGCGTTTAGCCGCGTGCAACTTAATCGAGTTTCCAGACATATTAAAAACTCAACATCAGTTGTATGAGTTGGATCTTTCTAATAACAACATTCATGGCAGGATTCCCAACTGGATGTGGGACGTAGGAAAGGATACATTGCAACGTCTAGGGAACTCTAATTCGCTCTCAATCTAATCCATAACAAATTGCAGTAGTTTGTCCGGTCTCAACCTTCACGGCAATCAACTAGGGGGACCATTACCACCATTTTTGATTAATTGCACAAGTTTAGAAGTTCTTGATGTAGGAAATAACAAGATCAATGATACATTTCCACATTGGCTGGCAAATCTTCCTAAATTGCAGGTCCTTATATTGCGATCTAACAAATTTCATGGTCCCATTAGCAATTCCAATCCAAATATTCAATTTTCAAAGTTGCGAGTACTTGATCTCTCACATAATGAATTCAGTGGTGTCCTGCCAACTAAATATTTTGAAAATTTTGAAGCTATGATGCATAAGGATCAAGATGGATTTATAGTGAAATATTTGATGCAACCTTATGGTGGTGGATATTATTCAGTGATGGTTACTACAAAAGGAATTGACATGGCGATGGAGAGAGTTTTAACAAGTTTTACAATAATAGATTTGTCGAGCAACAAATTGCAAGGACAAATTCCGGAGGACGCAGGAAAGCTTAGTTTACTCAAAGGCCTCAACCTTTCTCACAACAACCTCACAGGTAGTATTCCATCATCATTGGGAAAGTTAAGAGAGCTTGAGTCATTAGACCTTTCTTCAAATAAGCTTGTTGGTAAGATTCCTACCCAATTGGCAAGCCTCAATCTCTTTCGGTGTTAAATTTGTCGTACAACCAGCTTGAGGGACTTATACCTCGAGGACCCCAATTGGATACATTTGACAATAAATCCTATATTGGGAACATTGGGTTGTGTGGATTTCCATTGTCGCAAGAATGTAGAAATGATGAAACACCAGAACCTACTAAAGAAAGCGATGACATTTCAAGCTGGTTTAATTGGAAATTGGCTATGATGGGATACGGATCGGGATTGGTGATTGGGGTGTCTATGGGATACATGGTGTTTGCAACTGGAAGACCACAATGGTTTATAAGGACGCTTAAAAGGAAGCCATTAAAAAAGGTGAATAGATTGATCAAAAGAGGTGAAGGAAGAAGAATCTAGTATGTGCACGCATTGCCACTAATCAGGTGAGTCGTCTAATTTTTTACTAATTAATTATATTAATTTTAATTTATTAAATTGGTTTGTACTAGACTTAGGCATGAAGTATTATGACAAATTATAAAATTGCTAAATATGGAGAAAAAAAAAATTGGACCTTCTCCCTTATAATATTTTTTATTATGGATTTTGGTATTAGTTGGATCACTGTAGATGGTCGAGTTTTTGATGGAGGAGTTTTGGCATATTATGGACATGAAATGTAATATGTGTTTTGTAAATATCATGAAATTTGATGTTATCAAACTTGTTGACTAGAATTTGTATTTATATAGGATTCGAATTTTAAATAATTATTTATTTTGCTTTTAAGTAAGTTTATTCTTAATCCTTTATCGGTTATCTGTAAGTTCACAATCTACATATATTTACTCACAAACATCTTTCATCACAGGGGAACAGTGAGACTAAAGCATAGTTGACAGCCATGAAAAAATTGGAAACTCAATTTCCAAAGGAAAAAAGTGGGAAAACTTGATGGAGAAGTTTATTGCAACCAGAATTGCTAAGTTGTGTTCATATCACACTTATGGTCATCCTTCTTATTAATTCAGTTATCTTTATTGTCATCAGTCTAGTTTCTTCAACTTTTGGTTCATGTAAACCCCCTAATCTTTGTATTTCTTATCATTCTAATAAAAAGGTCTCGTTGCATGTCTCAAAGATAATTTTATTGGTGTGTTACTTGTTTTCCCCCTTTTGCTCTCGATTTTGAGATTATTTCTTCCGGTGCATGAGTTGTATCATCTTTTCTATTAAATCAATGGTATGCAGACAAAAGTTAAAAAAAAAAAATGAAAGTTTGCTTCATGTGAATGGAGAATGAAATTAAAAACACAGCCTCGATATAAGTGCTTTGCAGAGTAGCCTATATTTTCTTGGAGAGAGTAAAACGAAAAAATTTAATAAAAAATTATAAAAAAAAATAATATTAAACATTTTAAATTATATTTAAGTTGTATGTATCAAATAATTATTAGTAGATAATTTTAAAATTTGAACAATTTCACCGGGTGCATGACATATTATTACTTAAGATACAACTTAAAATATATAGTATTATTCTATATGAAAAATATCAATAACCCAAATGTTGTTAATAATTACCACCTTTTCTTCTAAAATTTTTACAATACACCATTATTCCCCTCCAAGGGATAGTTGGTTACTTTTTGAATAGAAACTTAGTACCAAGAGAGTATTAGTAATCATGCTAAAATTTAGTGGGGTTAGCAAATTTTTTTCTAATATTTAAGTTATCCATACATGCATTATAACTATTCAGCGAATTTTTAAAGAGGGCAAAGGGAAAAAAAAATTGAACCAATGAGGGCAGCTTGTAATTTTTATAGGTCAGGTTCCCTGCAAGTCCTTCATTAGCTCCGTCCTTGCCTGGACGAAATTGCAATTGTTGAAAACAACTGTCAACATGATGATGATTTTAAAAGCTTATGAGATTGAATTGTTGAAATTTCTTATATACGTGCATTAATTTTTGAAGGATAGTTTATTTCAAATCTCAAGCAAATTAAATTTTTAAGCAAAGATGCATATGTGGATGACAATGGTGTTTAAGTGCAACATGTGAGTGAAATTTATGATGGAGAGGATTCTAAATATTTCCATGACTAATGATTTTCTAGAAGTGCTTAACTTTTGTAAGGTGTATTCCATTAACACTAGAAATTTTGACAGCTCCCGAACCTTTAGACTTATCTTCAATCAAGCTTATTCGGCACATTCCTACAGAATTAGCAAATATTTAGACCTATACCAATGATGAGACACCAAAACCTGCCTATGAAGATCTACTTTAAGCTGTTTTAATTGGAAAATTGCTACGATGGGTTATGTGTAAGGATTGGTGCTTGACTTGTCAATTGAATAGATGACATTTGCAATAGGGAGACCAAAATAGTTTGTTATTGTAAGGAATTATCCAATTGTTAAAATACTAAAAGTGAAAATGCAACCATTTTGCAGAATCAATTTAGATCTACTTTCAACTAAAGAAATAAGAAGATAATCAATATCTAATGCTTAGTGGTGTTATTGGGGTTTTTATAAAAGCTTAATTTGGTTGTTCTTATCACACACTTGTGCACAAATTAATACATCAGATTTTTCTTTAAGAAAGTGCTTAATCTTTATGCGGAAAAATTGGGGAAGAGAAAGAGAAAATAGAAATATTAGATATAATAGAGCTTAGAATCTTCTCCACTTACTGCGTATGCTTATAGTGCAGGACTTACTGCATATGCTTAAATTGCAGGACTGCCTCATACCATCTCTATTTGTTTTTCTTTAATTTGCAAGTGCTATATATATATATATATACATATATATATATATATATGTACACTCACACACTTGGCAGACCTATTATTTAATGAAAAGATAATGATAATAATAAAAGAAAGTTGATTAAAAAGTAAAAAGTGGATTACCAACGATCAACAAACTGGAAACGACATAAATTAATTGGTGATAGTTTTGGTCTGGTGGTGTCAATATTCAGAATCATAATTACACCTTGCAAATGCTTTCTCTGTTGCCCATCTCTATTATTCTTCTGTTTCATGAAAACAAACCGAATTGGGGTTATCATGGCAATGTTTAGTCCTCTGCCTACTCTATTCTTGCAACTCTTAAGTCATTTGTTCATTGCCATTGATAAACTCTTCTTCTTCATCAGCAAAACTTTGCTCTTCTAAAGAAAGCTTTACCTTACTCTAGTTTAAAATCACCATGTTAATTGATAGTTTTACTTCTATCGATTGTATCAGTCCTAATTACACAAAGACAGATTCCTAGAAGGCAATTAGTGATTGCTGCTCATGGGATGAATTACCTGTGATAAGTTGACAGGCCATGTGATTGGCCTTGACCTTAATTCTAGTTGGCTCCGAGGCACTATTTATGACAACAGCAGGCTCTGCCACCTTCACAATCTCTTGCATCTCAACGTAGCTTGCAGTGATTTCAGAGTGTCCAATATCTCTGCTTAATTTTGGTGGGTTCACAAAATTGACAGAGCTTAAAGTTTATTTACCCTATTTTTCTGGTCAAGCCCCTTCAGAAATTTCTCACTTGTCTAAGCTCTTTCACTTGATATCTCTAATAAATATTACACTGGAATGGCAATGGACCAAGACACTTTCACTAAACTCTGCATAACCTAACAGAATTGAGAGTGCTTGTTTTGGACTCGGTTGGCAAGTCTTCAGTTGCACCTGGTTCCTTGTTGAACCTGTTTGCTTCTTTGACATCTCTAATTCTTTATTGTATTGATCTTCGAGGTGAGTTCCCAAATGAAGTTTTCTGTCATCCACCTCTCCAGAGGTTAAGTTTTTTTGGCAACATTGGTCTCGCGGTAATTTTCCAAAGTCTAAATGGAGCAGTCCCCTCAGATTATTAGATGTCTCTTTCACACATTTGTCGGGAATTAGTAGATACTTCTGTCATGTTTACTGTCATTTTAATAACTAATTTGTCTACAGGAACTTAGCATCTCCTTACACCATTGTTTTGACATCTTTCATTATTCTCTATAGATCTTCGCTGCTCCGGATATCGTCCGTCAAGGTGCAAATATAATGCCAAGGTGGCAGCTTGATCAAGTTTTTGTTGGAGAAGAATTAAACTTCACGCAAAAAGAACTTGTATTATTAGTACAAAAATTATTACAAGAGAACGGACATTTAAAATAAAACTCTTAAACACTCTCAAATTTTTTTTTCCCTCATACAAATGAATCTCTAAAAGTTATTTTTAGACACTCTTAAAAGCTTTACTTCATTTATTTCTCTTTCTCACTTCTTACGCTCTTTATACTTCTTGTTGTCAATGCTAAAACTTAAGGGGTGTTTATACTAACTCTTAATCAATTTACACCACACAAGTGTCCATTTACCTAACTTAATCTTTTTAAATTAAAACCATACAAAATACTTTTAATTAAAACTACACAAGTGTCCCCTTAATTAATTAATCAATTACCTAACTTATGAAACTTTCATAAGTTGGATTAAGATTCCATAGAATGAATTTGGGCTTGGGTCATTAAACAAGTTTAGTATTCAACCCCCCTTAAACTTCTTCTCATTCATATCTTGCTTGCTTCATCATTGATTGCTCATTTTCTTCTTTAAAGTATGGAAAGAAGTTGTAGTTGCTACATTAAAACTCTAATCCCAATTGCTTTCTTCATTAAATTTCAAATCTTGATTTATCATGATCTTACCGGTACTTAGATTATACAACTTATAATCTTTAGAGTTGTTGTCATATCCAATGAAGATGAACTTCTCGCTTTTATCATCAAACTTAATTCTTTTCTCGTTCGATACATGCACATAAACTATACTTCTCAAAACTCATAGATGAGAGATACTAGACTTTTTTCTACTCTAAACTTTTTACGGTGTTTTTTTTCATACACTTCTTGTTCAAGATTGATTTAATATGTATTGATTTATTTAAATATATATTTACATTCGTAATAAAAATAACTAACTTTGTTCTTATAAATTTATTCAAAATTCACCGCTTTAAATTAATAAATTAATGTAAAAATATGACACAACAAATTATTAATTGTAAAAATAGAATAGACAAAAATTAACCTCCATGAGAAATAATTAGTCATCGTATTTATAAGCAATTAAGTCAAATTTTATCTGTCATCTCAATCGAAAACTGGACCAATATTCGGTAGACCATGACTTCAAATATAAAATAAACACTTACACAAATTTTGCTTGTGATGGACCATACTAAAAATTGTTGACTACTAAAATTTCAAGTAAATAAGTTAGTAACTAATGTAAAAATGAAACCTATTGCATCAAGTATGTCAAAGTAAGTTTATAATTTTTTTTGTTGACTTGCCATGCTTATCTTTTTAAAATTGAATTTCAATTTTGGGTCAATTCATGGTTTTGGTCGAGAATGTCTTGGAATTGACGAATCCAATCGAGTTTCTCGTGCAAGGAACCAATAGGTCCTAAATAATTGGGAAATTTTTACAAATCGCAGTCACATTTTATAAATATACTTATTTAATCATATTTTAAATTGATACTTTTTAATAGCCAAAAATGTAAATATCAAATTTTTATATCCTTAAAAAAAAAATTCTCTTTCTCTACCCAAACTCAAGTCAAAATTCTATTAACAAAAATTTAGTTTATTGAAGATTTATAAATTGTAATTGTATAGATCAAATCTTGCACGACATATATTTCAAACTATGAAAATGGCAACTTCGTAGTAAGTTTTTCTAAATTTTAAAAATATTTTGATATTTGTTAAAAATGAATTAGAAATTACGTTTTAAATTAAAAATAAGCAAAATAGATGAATTAAACGTGAAAAATAGGTTAAAATGATAAAAATAAATTTAAATTCAACAAAAAATAACTTATTTGGGGTATTTTACAAAACCTAAACAGCGGTGGGAGTGGCGACCGACAATCGTTTAGGTTCAGCACATCTCGGGCCTGAATTTGTAATACACGTGTTTGTATTTTAAATTGATTGGTGGCAGAATTAAAAAAAAAAGAGCAAGCGGTGGCCGTTATACATAAGTATAATTGTTTTGTTTTGCTTCATTTAAGAAGAAGCAAATAGAAAAAAGAGAAGAAGAAGCAAAAATCGGAAGAGAAAAGAGAAAAGAAAAAGAAAAGAAAGGGAAAAAAAGGGAAAGGAAGAAACCGAGAAGAAAAAGAGGAAGAGAAAGAAAAAAAAGATAAGAAGAAAAAAAAACAACCGAGAGAAACAAATAGGAAATTTTTGAAAATTAATTTGGGTAATAAGATTTATACCCAGTGATTTAAAAAACAAATAGTTTTACAATATTAAAATATTTATAATACATATCGGTACTAATGATGTATTTTTACACCCTATGATATAAAAGGTGTGTCGATAGCGGGAAGATCTCAGAACCTAGCTCAGGATTAGCGTACTTTGGTGAGTGGATAACTATATATACTTTATATGTTTTTAATATAGCCATTTATGATTAAATTACGCATTATTAGTTTTAGGCATGATTTATTTTAGACAGATAAATATTTATGCTATTTAGTATATCTAGAAATATTTTAGAATTTATTATAGTATAGTTTATGATTATGTTCAGTACAGAAATAATTATTTTAGAACAATTATGCTTTCATGATATTATATAGTAATAGTCTTTGAACCACCACATGCGTACCCTCCCATTTAGTGTAGTTGCTCTGCGCATGCATTAGACCAGTTTAGTTTGCTCTACCCGAGCAATGCAGCATTCCGTCGGGTTAGACCAGCTTAGATCCCCCGCTCTGCCTGTGCGTGAGTTACTCTGTCAGGTTAGACCAAATTTTTTCGGGTACAAGCTTGATGTGGTTTTTAATATATATATATATATAGTACATGTTTCCAAAATAATGTTACATATATTCAGCCTGATAATAGATTTTATGATAATTTATGCTTCCATATTTTCAAATCCCTAGTATTATGTTATGACTTTAGTTTTAGCACAGAATTTTATGACAACTTATTTTATTGACTACCCAGCATACAGTTTCATGATTATTTTATCCTACAGATTTATATGTGTACAATACATATAATGTATATAATATTTTCTAATTATATCCATTTACTAAGCCACAAGCTCACCCTTTTTTTTTCTATTTTTTCTATGTTTCTCAGGTTTTTACAGGAATTCGTGCAATGTGATACAGTCATCACATTTTGAGGTTGGCCTATGACACGCATAGCTGCATAAGTGTCTCAGTTTGTGTATTTGTATATGTTTTTGTATATTGGAGTACATGTGTACACCTTTTGTTGAGACAGATAGCCTCATTGTATCATATGTGTGAGTAAAGAGTATGCTAGTCCCACGTCATCACAGGATCTGCCTTGATTGTCGAAGCAGGCTCGGGTCGGGTCGGGTCTTGTCAAAAATGGCAACTGAGATGGTCTTAGATTCTGTAGACTAGTACAAGATACATGCATGTTAGAGATGTCATTAATAATTTATTACATTTTATAGATTTTCATCATGCGTCCACGTGGCCACCTCGCACAAAATTTGTGGTTGAACTGAGAGCTCCCTCTGTATTAGATAGAAGGGAGGAATCTACTAGAGAGAAAATAGTTGAGTCAGTTCCCCTTGTACCCATACCTCAAATCCAGCCTATTCCTATTGTAGAGGAGATATGCCTTTAGCCAGTGCCACAACCTGTGATACAGCCTATACAGGGATAGTCTGATAGACTTGCCTTAGAGCAATCCATAGATAGACTGACTTAGTTAGTTACAGTTGCAGTAGAAAGATAAGCACAAGGACAACCCAAGAGAGAGAACACAATAGAGCGTGTTCGTAGTTTGGGGGCAGAGAAGTTTTTAGGCACTATAGAGCCAGCTGATGCAGAGTCATGGTTGACCAGAGTAGAACGAATATTTGATGTTATGAGATGTACTGATGATGAGAAGGTTTCCTTTGCTACATTTTTACTTGAGGGTAGGGCATATCACTGGTGGAGATCAGTATCACGTAGATATAAAGGGGTGATTAGTTGAGTTAATTTTTGAAAAAAATTTAATGTTAAATTCTTTCATATGGTTTACTAATACATCCAGGCTAGTAAGTTTTTTGAGCTAGAACATGGATTGATGACAGTAAAGGAATACGAGAATCGATTTATAGAGTTATCGAGATTCGTTTCATATGCAATACATAATAAAATAGATAAATGTAAGAGATTTAAACAGGGCCTTAGAGGTAATATTAGGATAGTAATTACAGCCATAGGGCACAATAATTTTAGTGAGTTAGTAAGGGCTGCAATGAGAGTTGAAAGAAGCCTAGTAGAGGCACGCAGAGCCCAGTCATTTAAGCAGAGTCCAGGCCATGGTTGGTCAGTTAATAGATCAAGTAGTAGTAGAGCACCTGGAGGAGAGACATCCTCTAGAGGGTATTCTGGTAGAAAACGGTATGGTCAGAGCTTTATGCTATCAAGAGGACAGAGACAGAGTTCTAGTCAGAGTTTTGTGCCTCCATCTGTTGGAAGCAACATAAAGAATCAGAGGCCCTAAGTTGGTAGCCAGATAAGTAGTAGTGCTAGCATGAGAAGGTACCCTCAGTGTTCTATTTGTGGTAGGAGTCATGAGGGACAGTGTCTGAAAGGTTTTAGAGGTTGCTACCATTGCGGACAAGCTGGACATTTGAGGAGAGATTGCCTTTATCTGCTTCGGAGTAATAGCTTAATATAGAGTACAGCTTCTCAGGGTTTTCAAGATGGCAGTGGCAATATTCAAAGACATGGAGGATCTCAGAAAGGAGAGCTTATTGCTAGTACTGGTGTACAACCAGAGCTTTAGGAGCTAGTAGAGATCCACAGAAGGGTCAGCCAGGTCAACCTCGTAGCTAGGCACATGTATTGTTTTTTACTCGACAAAAGACATAAGCTACCCCATATGTTGTTACAGGTATGCTGACTATTTTTGTCCAAAAGGCCCATATTTTAATTGATCTGGGCTCTACGCATTCTTTTATTTCCCATATATTTACTGTGCATCCCTAGATTGTAGCTTAGTGGTAGCCACATCGGTTGGAGAATCATTATTGGCTGAGAATGTATTTCGGGGTTGTGTTATCAAAGTGGGTAATAGTGAGATAGTAGCAGATTTAATTCCTCTTGATATACACGATTTTGATGAAATACTTGGGATGGACTGGTTAGCTAATCATCATGCTACTGTAGACTATTTTCAAAAGGAGGTTATATTCAAAGGACATGGAGAGCCTAATATTATTTTGTGTAGAGAGTGACGAGTTCTTTCATTCTATGTAATATCTGCTATGACAGCTAAACGATTGCTTAGAAAATAATGTCCAGCCTATTTGGCACATGTTATTGATACCAGAGTCAATTGGGCTACCTTAGAAGATATTTTGGTGATCAGAGATTTTCCAGATGTATTTTCTGAAGATCTTCCAGGCTTACCACCAGATAAAGAGATTGATTTTGGTATTGATTTGGTTCTAGACACAACTTATATCTCCAAAGCACTATACAGAATGGCTCCTTCAGAGTTAAAAGAATTGAAGACTCAATTACAAGAATTGGTAGATAAGGGTTTCATCAGACCTAGTGTATCACCATAGGGAGCACTGGTATTATTTGTTAAAAAGAAGGATTTGAGGCTATGTATTGATTATTAGGAGCTAAATAAAGTCATCATACGCAACAAGTACCCACGTCCTTGTATTAATGATTTATTTGATCAGTTACAGGGTACAAAGGTTTTCTCAAAGATCGATCTACAATCAAGGTATCATCGATTAAAGATCAAATATATTGATGTGGCTAAGACTGCCTTCAGAACTCGATATGGGCATTATGAGTTTTTAGTAATGCCATTTGGGTTGATTAATGCTTCAGCTGCATTCATGGACCTTATAAATAGGGTATTTCGTCCATATCTTGATCGATTTGTTATAGTTTTTATTGATGATATTCTTGTATATTCACGGAGTATAGAGGAACATGCAGAGCATTTGAGGATAGTGTTATAGATTTTGAGAAATAAACAGTTATATGCTAAGTTCAACAAATGTCAATTCTGGCTAGATAAAGTTACATTTCTAGGCCATGTGATCTCAGCAAATGGAATTTATATGGATCCTTAGAAAATTATAGTTGTGGTAAATTAGAAGCGACCAGCTAGTGTGACAAAAATTAGAAATTTTCTCGGCTTAGCAGGTTATTATCAGAGATTTGTTAAGGACTTTTCTAAGATTACTGCACCACTTACAAAGTTGACCAGAAAAAATGTTAAGTTTGTGTGGACTGATGAATGTGAATGTAGTTTCAAAAAACTTAAAAAGAGATTAACTTTAACCCCTATTCTTACTCTTCCATCTGGCACCAAAGGATTTATAATTTACAGTGATGCTTCTAGATAGGTATTAGGTTGTGTATTGATACAGCATGGTAAGGTGATAGCTTATACTTCTATGCAGCTTAATAAGTATGAGTTAAATTATCAAACCCATGATTTAGAATTAGCAACAGTTGTATTCGCCTTGAAGATTTGGAGACATTATTTATATGGTGTTACATGTCAAATCTTCACTAATCACAAAATTTTGAAGTATTTGTTCAAGCAGAAAGATCTGAAACTAAAACAACAGAGATGGTTAGAGCTAATAAAATATTATGATTGTAGGATTGATTTTCATCCAGGTAAGGTGAATATGGTAGCAGATACACTCAGCAGGAAGTCTTCTATCTTTATAGCTTATTTGAGAGTGACTTATCTTTCATTGTTAGTTGAATTAAGATCTATGGGGTTGAATTATTTGTAGATGAGTCTGAAGTCCTTTTAACACATTTTTAAGTTAGGCCTATATTAATTAATCAGATTCGAGAGATGCAAGATTAGGATCCTAATTTAGTTAAACTTAAGCAAGAAGTAAAGAATCGAATGCGAACTGATTTAACGTTGAAAGCTGATGGGACATTAGTTATGAGTAACAAGCTTTGTGTTCCGAATAATTCAGAGTTAAAGAAGCAGATTTTAGAAGAAGCCCACAACTCAGCTTATGCTATACATCCTAGTAACACTAATGTCACGCCCCAGACCCAAAAGATCCAACATACGACATCACTTACATTCATTCAATAATGTGCACTCATAAATACTATTGCACAAAAATTTAAAACTTTAATTCAACACTAAAATTTAACCTATGATCTAACATATACACATAAACTTCTATTGAACATATTTAAATATTCATTTCAATTTCTTTTAGAATTATAGCAATTGAATTATAACTAGGATAATTATTAAACTAGAGATACGCAGAGTTTTTTCAAAGATTAACACTCTACTATGTCACCAGTAGCAACTTTGTTACCGGAAGCCCTGAATATATTCATTGCAAAATCTTACTTAAAATCAATCTATAACCACACTTGGTAAAACTTAAACTAAATCCAACCACACAATCAAATATCTTATCCCATGTGTCCCTAATTAAAACACTCAGCAACTTAGTAACTTAGGGAACCCAAGGAACAGCAGAAATCTTGCCAAATCCGCTAAGCATATATGTACCTTATTTACCTGAAATCAGCATAAACTATAATGAGTATAAAACTCAGTAAGCATACTAGTTTTTCATATATCAAATACAAATACATATATGTACACAATGTATGTGTATGATATGCTGTGATAAATCAAAATCAAAATCTTATCAAATCACATGTCATGTAAGCGCTTACATATTCTTTCAAAACATATTATAGGAATACCATCACTCAACTACTACTTAGTAGGACTTACACATCACATATCACATAATGAGCCAAATGTCACTCGTAGGTGACATACCGTATGAGAGGAATAGTACAAGTGAGGTTTAAATTACACATATTTAATGCTCAAGCCCAAAGGGAAGAGCCAAACCCTCACCCTGATCATCGGTGAGTCCTCTCACATGCACCAATACGCCACCACACGAATGTGATGACTCAATCTTTCTTTAGGTACCAATAGGATCCTCCCAATATACGAAACACATAACATATACCAATCCCGAAGGAAAGGCTACACATAAAGGCTCCATAAATCACATAAGATGCCTACTAAGTCAACAGTGAGTTCAAACATCCTAAAAAACATAAAATATTTCTCATGGACATATTACATTTCACAGCTTTCTTTGTTAAACACATTTTATTTTGAA
Organism: Ailanthus altissimus; assembly: GCA_946807835.1. Taxonomy (NCBI): domain Eukaryota; kingdom Viridiplantae; phylum Streptophyta; class Magnoliopsida; order Sapindales; family Simaroubaceae; genus Ailanthus; species Ailanthus altissimus. The sequence continues at coordinate 20,152,063 of OX327713.1, read as the reverse complement.
AGCTCGCTTTCAAAAACACATGTATATCCATGCTCAATGTCAATGCTCACACTCATAAACATATGTCTTTCACATTTCATCAAATATACTTTGACATAACATAAACATATTTCTAGCCACATTTACAAAATCATACATAACAATTACTGTGTTTATTGTGATTTCAGTAAAAAGTCTAGTATACTTACCTCTTAGCACTTTCAGCTCCAAGGCTTAAATCTCCTTAACCTATCAATAGGGATTAATCCTTTCATAAGCCTTACAATTCACACAAAATACTTTAAAGTAGCTTACAAAATTATACACAATGAATTATCACATCAAATTGGTCTAAATATTTGATTTCTCAAAACCTATCATTTTGACTACTTACATTTAATAAAATTTTCTAATATCTCAAATGTTGTCCTATTATTCCAAAATCAGAATATATAATTCTTGACTCATATATCCTTCTTATATATTAATATTATATCATAATTCATACACAATCCATTCCATACACACCATTGAATCCAAACTACTAACCTGACAGAATCAAGATATTTACTGAACAGTATTCAATCTCCCAATTTTATAAAATCATATACTAACTCAAAAATTATAAACCTATATAAAATTACTCTTAACACATATCTCAATTTATGATAAATATTTCACTTCAAAATCACTGCCAAAAGTATTTTAAAACTATTTTATTCCATAGCTTTAAAAATCTGTTAATTAAATACTGCAATGAGCTGACACTCTTTAGAAAATTATAAAAATTTAACCACATTGATATAAATTCTCAATTTTTATTATATCATATTAGACATATAAAAGTATCATATTCCACAAATTCGTAATTTTTGAAGATCATTAAGTAGGTCAAAAATTATTTTCCACTGTATTATACTATTTACACAGGAAATTTCTAGAATTTCAGGGTCATTTTGGTAAATTCACAAAAAATCCAATTTCTCGAATTTTTAATCGATTTAAAGTCTCAGATGATCCTAAACATGTCTAATTTCATATAATTAAAATTCAAAATCATAATCGAATCACAACAATTTATAAACTTCTTGGATTAAGAGACTATCAAGTAGAAATTCTACAATTCACCATGATTTATCAAGCTATCTACATAGATCATCATCAATTCTCACAAGATCATACGAAATATACATCAAATCCTCAATTATACATACTTCTAGAAATTAAAACTTAAAGGAATTAACTTAATTAACACCAATAAATTGAAAAATAGTTGTGATATACCTCTTAAAATCCAAAATTCTAATTTCTTCTTCTTTTTTTTCTTCTTCTTCTCTTTCTCTCCCCTTTATTTCTCTCTTTTCTCACTCTAAAAGAGGTAGCTCAACCAAAATGAGAGAATTAGGATTTCAAAAGTCTATTTTTATACTAAGGGGTTAATTTTTAGTATTTACGAATTTGCCCCCAAAACTTTTAAAGTATTACAATTTGGTCCCTAAAATAAATCTAAAGTCTTGCAAATAAACCCAATACTAATAGTATGTCCTTAATCTATACAAATACTACTAGTAACAATTCATAAATCAAGTATCACCCACATACAAATGAAATACGTGTATTTATATATATATATACATACTTATTCTTACCGGTTCTGGATACTGATTACTACAACTAAAATGTATTATACTCTGAGAGAACATTACTGGTGGAAATGTATGAAAAGAGAGATTACAGAGTTTGTATCTTACTGCCTAATTTGTCAACAGGTTAAGGCAAAACATCAGAGGCCAGCAAGATTATCTCAACCACTTCCAGTTCTTGAATGGAAATAGGAACATATCACTATGGAATTTGTTGTTGGGCTTCTGCGTACTCAGAGTGGTCACGATAGTATTTGGGTGATTGTTGATCAACTCACAAAGTCTGCTCATTTCATGCCTTATAAGATTTCCTACTCATTAGATAGGCTGGCTCATTTGTATGTGAGTGAGATTATACGGTTACATGGGGCTTCGGTGTCCATTGTATCAGATAGAGACCCTCGATTCACTTTTAGATTTTAGCATAGCTTACAGAAGGCCTTAGGCACTAAGCTAAACTTTAGTACAGTTTTTCATCCTCAAACAGATGGGCAGTCGAAGAGAACTATACATATATTAGAGGATATGCTCAGAGCTTGTATGTTGCAGCTTAAGGGTAATTGAGATGATTATTTACCATTGATAGAGTTTACATATAATAATAGTTATCAGTCTAGCATTCAGATGGCGTCGTATGAGGCTTTATATGGAAGAAAATGCAGAACTCCAATTTGTTGGGATAAGGTTGGAGAAAGAAAATTGTTGGGTCCAGAGATTATCCAGGCCACTAGTGAGAAGATCAGTATTATCAGCGATAGACTCAAGGCAGCTTAAGACAGACAGAAGAATTATGCAGATATACGCCGTAAATAACTTGAGTTTGCAGTAAAAGACAGAGTCTTCTTACGGATCTCACCATGGAAGGGTGTACTTCATTTTGAAAAACAGAAAAAATTAAGTCTTAGATATATCGGGCTATATGAGATTTTAGAAAGGGTTGGTGTGGTTGCATATCGCTTTGCATTTCCACCTGAGTTGTCACGCATTCATGATGTGTTTCATGTTTCTATGTTGCGGAAGTATATACTTGACCCTTCTCATACTCTAGATACTCTGCCAGTTCAGTTGAGGATAGACTTGACTTATGACGAGGAACCTGTTCAGATAGTGGACTATCGCCAGCAAGTACTACGTAATAAGACTATTATGCTGGTTAAAGTCCTATGGAGAATCATACAGTAGAAGAGGCTATATGGGAGCGAGAGGATCAGATCAGAGTTCAGTATCCTCATTTGTTTCAGAGAGGTACACAAATTTTGAGGATGAAATTTTTATAAAAGGGGAGTAATTGTAATACACGTGTATGCGTTTTAAATTGATTGGTGGCAGAATAAAAAAAAGTAAGTGGTGGCCGTTATATATAAAGTATAATTGTTTTGTTTTGCTTTGTTTAAGAAGAAGCAAATAGAAAAAAGTGAAGAAGAAGCAAAAACCGGAAGAGAAAAGAGAGAAAATAGAGAAAAAAAAAGAAAAAAAAAAGAAAAAAAAAAGGGAAAAAAAAGGAAAGTAAGAAACCGAGAAGAAAAAGAGGAAGTGAAAGAAAAAAAAACAACAACCGAGAGAAATAAATAGGAAATTTTAGGAAATTATTTTGAGTAGTTATATTTATACCCAGTGATTTAGCGAGTAATAGTCTTACGAAATTAGAATATTTATAATACATATCGGTACTAATGATGTATTTTTTACACCCTATGATATAAGAGGTGTGCCGATAGCGGGTAGATCTCAGAACCTAGCTCAGGATTAGCGTACTTTAGTGAGTGGATAACTATATATACTTTATATGTTTTTAATACAGCCATTTATGATTAAATTACGTGTTATTAGATTTAGTCATGATTTATTTTAGACAGATAAATATTTATGCTATTCAGTATATCTAGAAATATTGTAGAATTTATTATAGTATAGTTTATGATTATGTTCAGTACAAAAATAATTATTTTAGAACAATTATGCTTTCATGATATTATATAGTAATAGTCTTTGAACCACCACATGCATACCTTCCCCTTTAGTGTAGTTACTCTGCGCATGCATTAGACCAGTTTAGTTTGCTCTACTCGAGCGATGCAACATTCCACCGGGTTAGACCAACTCAGATCCCCCGCTTTGCCTGTGCGTGAGTTACTCTGCCAGGTTAGACCAAATTTTTTGGTATAAGTTTGATGTAGTTTTTAATATATATATATATATATATGTAGTACATGTTTCCAAAACAATGTTACATATATTCAGCCTGACAATAGATTTTATAATAATTTATGCTTTCATATTTTCAGATCCCCAGTATTATGTTATGACTTTAGTTTTAGCACTGAATTTTATGACAACTTATATTTCAGTACAAGTTTATTGACTACCCAGTATATAGTTTCATGATTATTTTATCCTATATATTTATACGTGTACAATATATATAAAGTATATAATATTTTCTAATTATGTTTACTCACTGAGCTACAAGCTCACCCTTTTCCCCTATTTTTCTCAGGTTATCCTAAAAATTCGTGCAATGTGATACAGTTATCACATTTTGAGGTTGGCCTACGACACGCATAGCTACATAAGTGTCTCAGTTTGTGTATTTGTATATTAGAGTACACGTGTACACCTTTTGTTGAAACAGGTAACCTCATTATATCATATGTATGAGTAAGGAGTATGCTAGTGCTACGTCTTCACAGGATCTACTTTGATAGTCGAAGCGGGCTTGAATTAGGTCCTATCAGAAATGGCAACTGAGATGCACCTATAAGACATGAAACAAAAAAAATTATTAAAAAATCATCCCGAAAATTCAAAAATCATAATTTAGAAAAACTCTACAAAATTATAATACTTGAGATGCGAGACACTTGAACGTACAGAAGGCCATGTCTCGACATGTGACACAAGGCCGAGATGCCATAATCGCATTGAGATGCGGCAGAGATGCATTCGTGGCATCTTGGCCAACAATCTCAGGGTTCAATCTTGACCCTTCAATTGTTGGCCAAGATGCAATTGTTTTATCTTGGCCCTGCATCATGGGTATAGTCTCACGAAGCAACTTCAAGTCATTTTTAATTTTTTTTTACATCTCATTTTTTTCTCATTCAACCTTATTTCTCTTCTAAACTTCACTATTATATACTATAATTTCATTTTCATAAATATTCAATTGAAAATAACCACAAATCTAACACTATAATATATATGACAGAAAATACATAACACAAAAAAAATATTTCTTACCTAAGAAGGTTTTACAACTTCAAATTTACTTATCTCAAATTTTGAATATTGAAATATATTTTTGAAAATGAATCAGCTCAAATCAAGTTTATATTTATTAAATTTAGACTTAAATATTTTATTTAATACTATATTATACAAATAGTTTAAAATTGTCAATTTACAGTTAATTTAGCTAATAAAGAATTGAAAAATGGTTAAAAAAAGTATATTTATAAAATATTAGGACTATTTTTAAAAAAAATTCCAAGTAATTTCTATTTCCAAAACAAGTTCAAGAACGGAAATTTCGCCCACTCTAAAAAAACAAAAAAAAAAACTTTTTATACTATTTCATTTATATGTTCATGTATGAAAAAGAAAACAATTCTTTAAAAATTGAACTCTCGCAAACATATTATTAATCAATGGCACATGGCAAAATGAGAAACAAGAGCAAAAGACAGCAATGGTCTCCAATAATAAACGTAATTACATTTAATTAAGTTGCGTACTTTTAATGCATTGAACTATTATCACTAAATCTTTAAGCAAATCAATTACTGCCAGAATAAAACTATTTCAAATTAAAAATTTTATATATATGATCTAGATTGCGTGTGTCCCATGTGTTTTCTCTTTAAATATCATATCAATTAACATCTGATAAATATTTCAGTTAATCTTAAAGCTTTACAGATAAAAGCTCCTCAAATTTACATACCAATAGGTGAATATTTGGGTGTGAATTTTTGCAAAATTTTACGGAAACCCTGAGGTTTTTGGTCATTAATTAGCTGGAATAATACAACATCATCTACAATTCTTTTCTTTTTAAGAGTATGTCATAAAATCTCATGGAGACCATCCTACGACAATATTAAATGAATAAGAATATGTCAATTTGTTTTTTTTTTTTTTTGAATAGATAGGTTCATTTCCACTTTATATAGGATAATATTTCCACAATGAGAATTGGTGCATGATTAAAGACCCGTTGAGATTATATTATCTTGAAGTCAAAAGTAATATTGCACATCTCAAAGATGCATGGTCACGGCGTGTGACTTGCTTTCCCTTTTGCTTTTGACAATGATTTGTACACGGTGCATTAGCTACATCTGCTTTTAGACTTAATTAATGGCATGTTGTGGAAAGAAGAAACAAGAAGAAAAGTTTATTTTATCATTGAATGCTATTTGAATTATTGAATTCACACTACACAAATGGAAAAATAAAAAAGCTAATTCGGCATGCAAGTATGCTCATATTGATGAAAATTCTTCCTTCTCTAAAACTTCTCTCTAAAAAATATTATCTCAGTTTTAATTTTTAAGAATAAAAAAGTTTAGTTCGTTTTTAATTTGGTTTATTTCGGTTTCAAAACACTACTACAAAAATAAATTAAATTTTTAATAAGAATTGAGAATCGAACTATTTCAATTCTATTTCGTTCAATTCTACTAAAGGATATGTTTCGATTAAGTTTTTATTCAAATCAATTTTATACCATTCCTATCAGAAATCAAAAGTACCCCACCCTATTAGTTAGAGCATTAACCAACTCTATTCTAGTTACCTCTCTTGGTGTGCTAGGAAAGTGAATTTTTAGTAATATAAGATCCATTTTCACTTACTAAAAACCGTATATGGGATAATATTTTCACATTGAGAATTGTTTCACTATTAAAGTCCCATTAAGGTTATATATCTTGAAATCAAAAGTCATATTGCACATCTCAAAGATGCATGGTCATGGCGTGTTACTTGCTTTCCCTTTTGCTTTTGACAATGATTTGTACACGGTGCATTAGCTACATCTGCTTTTAGACTTAATTAATGGCATGTTGTGGAAAGAAGAAACAAGAAGAAAAGTTCATTTTATCATTGAATGCTATTTGAATTATTGAATTCACACTACACAAATGGAAAAATAAAAAAGCTAATTCGGCATGCAAGTATGCTCATATTGATGAAAATTCTTCCTTCTCTAAAACTTCTCTCTAAAAAATATTATCTCAGTTTTAATTTTTAAGAATAAAAAAGTTTAGTTCGTTTTTAATTTGGTTTATTTCGGTTTCAAAACACTACTACAAAAATAAATTAAATTTTTAATAAGAATTGAGAATCGAACTATTTCAATTCTATTTCGTTCAATTCTACTAAAGAATATGTTTCGAATAATTTTTTATTCAAATCAATTTTATACCATTCCTATCAGAAATCAAAAGTACCCCACCCTATTAGCTAGAGCATTAACCAACTCTATTCTAGTTACCTCTCTTGGTGTGCTAGGAAAGTGAATTTTTAGTAATATAAGATCCATTTTCACTTACTAAAAACCGTATATGGGATAATATTTTCACATTGAGAATTGTTTCACTATTAAAGTCCCATTAAGGTTATATATCTTGAAATCAAAAGTCATATTGCACATCTCAAAGATGCATGGTCATGGCGTGTTACTTGCTTTCCCTTTTGCTTTTGACAATGATTTGTACACGGTGCATTAGCTACATCTGCTTTTAGACTTAATTAATGGGATGTTGTGGAAAGAAAAAACAAGAAGAAAATTTATTTTATCATTGAATTCTATTTGAATTATTGAATTCACACTACACAAATGAAAAAAATACTAATTCGGCATGCAAGTATGCTCACATTTAGGGGTGGGCAAAAAACCGGTGAATTGAATCAACCAGTTTAATTCGGATTTTTCTTCAGTTGGTTTGCTACTCAATTTTTTAATTCAAAATTTTGAAAAATTCGATTCAGTTTTTGGTTCATAAGGCCAAACCAAAAAATTGAATTTTTAACAAATAATTTTAAAAAAAATTAAAAAAAAACAAACCTATAAACCAAACCGAAACGAATCGGTTTGCTTTGGTTCATTATATGTTCGGTTTTGTTTTTCAAAAACTGACCTACTTCGTTTAGTTTTCAGTTCACACCAAAAACTGACTCGCTTGGTTCAATTTTCAGTTCATACTGGAAAGAATCGAAAACCGACCTGCCTGATTTGGTTTTCGGTTCACATCGGAAACCAAACCGAACCGAGTTTGCCCACCTCTACTCATATTGATTAAAATTCTTCATTCTCTAATCTCTCTTTAAAAAATATTATTTCACTTTTTGGTAACTATTATTTTATCACTCAACCTAAAAAGAGAAGCTCATAGGTGAATACTTAATATTAATATTAAAGAAAAATTTTTAATAGTTCATCTCACGTGAAATATAAATTCTAATAAGTCTGAAATAAGTGGATCCTTCTGTCTCGCAAATAGAAAACCAAGAAACCAACTAAGTGAATCTCCCTGTCTTATGGATTTAAATCTAAGAAACCAAGAAATTAACCCGTCTTGAAAATCAATAAACCAAAAAATTAACTTAAAACAAAGATATGGGGGCTTGAACTCAAGACTTCGACTTTGATACTTTATTAGTTTACTACTCAACTCAAAACTTTAAGTTGATATGTAAAAGTTTAATATTAATATTAATATTAAAGATAAATTTTTAATAACAATAATGTCATATAATAATATAAATAATTACATTTAATTAATCAATGATTGAATTGAGTTGTAGCTTGCCCTTTAAATAATGTAAATCTTGCTAACTTTTCGTGCATTGCACCATTTTCATTTAATCTTTATTATCCGTAACTCTCATTAATCTTGAAAAATATCAAGAAAAATTGTAAATTAATCCCTTTTGTTAAGCTTTTTTATCAATTTCTTCCTTGATTTTGCAATAAGTAGCATTATCCTAATTTTAGAGATTTTTCAATATACACGTAGCAAGAATTTAGTAGAGGGATGCATTGCACATGAATTTATTTAAACTACATGTCTTTTATGCCATTATATTATGGGAAAACCACCATTATTTCTCTAAATATTTTTAAAGAGTGTTTGATTATCTTTTAATACAATTTTTTCCCTTAAAAACTTCTGTAATAAAAAAGGAGATAATCATTAGTCTAAAAAAATTCAAGAATAGAACATGGTTTAGTTTTATTATTTTAGTATTGTTTATTGATGAAAGTTCCCTTCTTATTTGATAAATTAATTCCCATTCATTTATTCATTTACAATATAAATTTTCCTCGTCAGATTCACAATTTATACTCTCAAACAACTGTAATTATAGGAAAAATTGAAATCTCAATGGATACACGAGAAATTAGATGTGTTAATGACTTTTTTTTTAAAATAAATTAATAACCCGTGTCAATGAAATTTCAGTCGTCTACAATATAAATTTTGATTTAAAAATAGCTTAACTTTTCACATTTGGCTCCCATCATTCCAAATTACTACATTTATGCACTATTATGATTACAAGGTCAGCTATTTATACTTAAAAAACAAACACACACACGACACTTGAATATTAAACTTGTTTGATGACCCAAATTAATAACCAAGCTCAAATCTATTCCATGGAGCCTTAATCCAACCCATGGAAGTTTCTTAAGTTAGGTAAAGATTTGTTTGATATTTATGGTTATGATTAGGTTAGGTAAAGAGGACACTAGTGTAATTTTAATTTTAAGAGGTTAAATTAGGTAAATAGACACTAGTGTGATGTAGATTAAAGTGATGTGTACCACTTTATATGTCTTAAACTAATTAAGCACAAAGGCTTTATATTTGCATGTAAATATATCACAACAACTACAACACAAACACAAAAGAGAAACTCTTATTTTACAAGAGAGATTAATTGTGTATTCTTTATAAGTGAAATTGTGAATGTTCTTTGTGAAGCTTAAGTTCTTTCTTGTAAAAGACATACTTAGTGAGTGCCTTTTGAATTATTGAGAAGAGAAGTGAGATCTTGGTCTATTGTGGACATAAGTAAGTTACCAAACCACATAAATTCTTGTGCGATTCTCCCACTTTATTTCTCTTGTTTATTCTTAATTACTTGTTCCTGCATTATAAGACTTGAGTTTATTGTTTCCTCTGTAACAAATTGGTATTAGAGCTTGGTTCTTAGCAGATATGGCCACACCTAAATATGAAGTAGAGAAGTTCAACGGGTCAAATAATTTTAATCTGTGAAAAATAAAGGTGTCAGCATTACCGATGAGCCAACGGTTAGGTTTAGCACAAGAGGAGATTGTGGCTCAATCTAGGGAGGACGAAAAGACACTAGAGTCATTTAAGGTTGAAGAAAAAAAATGATATTCAGAAAATGGCTCACAGTATAATCATTCTGTCATTAAACGATAAAGTATTGAGGGCAGTAGTAGATGAGAAAATGGTGACTGGTCTTTGGAAGAAACTTGACTCACTTTATATGTGAAAGTCATTAGCCAACAGACTGCATATAAAGAAGAAGTTATGGGGCACTGATAAAAGACTATATAGACACTTTCAACGAGATTATCATTGATCTTAAGGCTATCAACATAAATATAGAGGATGAAACAAGGTGATCATCTTGCTAAGTTCACTTCTTAGAAGCTATAAGCATTTTATTAATGTTACTTTACAGTTGAAAAAGTTTAATAATAAGTGGTATGAAATCTTCATTAAACTTAAACCAATTGCGAAGATAGATAAGGGCTAAAGTAGAAGGCTTATCTATAAAGGAAAGAACCTCAAATAGAGATGAAAAGAAGAAAGGCTTGAAATCAAAGTCCAAAGTCGCTCCTAGAAAGTACTATTACCGCTAAAAAGAGAAGCATTTCATAAAGGACTATCATAGTAAGAAAGCCAAATATAAGAAAACAGATGCTCTGGTTACGTATGATGAAAGTTACGATCGAGTAGAAACTCCAGTCATTACTAATGGTAAGAGTATTAAATAATAGGTTTTAGATTCTAATTGTACTTTTTACCTGTGCCTACATAAGTTTTGGTTTGTCAATATTTAGCCCATTAGTAGTAGTAAGGCATTAATGGATAATGACATAGTGTGTCAGGTGATGAGAATGTGGAGTATTAGACTTAGGTTGCATAATGGGTGACTGAGAAAATTGTTAAAATTTTTAGGTATGTTCTTGACCTCTATAAGAATGTAATCTCATTGGATATGTTAGACCAAAATAGTGTTCCATCAAGATTGACGAAAAGGTGTTGAGAGTGTTGAAGAGTTCCATGTTTGTCATGAGAGGTAAGAAGCAAAAAATAGAATATGTGCTAAATGGAGAGGTTGTGAGTGGTTCTATATCATTCTTTATGGTTGATGAGAATATGCAAACTAAGTTATGGCATCTTAGATTAGCATACCTAGGTAAAAGAAACCTAAATGAGTTATTTAGTCAAATGGCATTTTGTGAGAATAAGTTCCAGCCACTTAAATTTTGTGAGTATTATATGCTAGAAAAGCATATAGAGTGGGATTTAATATCGAGAAGCATAGAATTAAGAGGACTCTTAACTACATATACTCAGATCTTTGGGAACTTATGCAAATAATAACCTACTGTAGGGTTAGAGATTTCGTCACCTTCATAAATGAATATGTGAGGAAACTGTGAATTTATGTATTAAAGAACAAGGGGTAAGTGTTTGATACGTTTAACATTCAGAAGGCCCTTGTTGAGAATTAGATTAACAAAAGGGTTAAGAGTTTAAGAATTGACAATAGTCTCAAATTTTGTAATAGAGAATTGATGAGTTTTGTGCTAAATATGAGATTTCAAGGCATAGAACTAGGAGATCAATACCATAGCAAAATAGTATAGCTGAGATGATGAATAGGACCTTTAATAAGTGCATTTTATACATTATATTATATCTCTTCTAAACTTGATAATTGCTTAATTAAAATAAGAATATATGACATTTTATGTGTATTAATTTTATTTTGTAGGTTTCAAGTTAATTGAGCTATTTAGGATGAAAATTCAAAGAAAACGAGCAAAAAATCATATATGCTATAGTACCTATAAACAGTGTTACAATAACCCTGTTATGAATAGTAAAAGTGTTACAATAACCTCGCTACAGTGCTCAGTGCCCAAACACCAAATTACCCAGGTGTCATAATATGTTTTGTTACCTATTTTCTTGCCATAAGTAATGGCCAACGAAGACATCAAGACTAGTATGTATTATGATGTACAAAGTACCATACACCTAAGCAAGCATAAAGTGTGCCACAAGAGGTCTAAACACATTTATGTGTGACTCTATTTCATTAGAGAGAATATTCAAAGTGGTGAGATTAGTCTAACAAATATTGCAACGTCTAAAAATCTCAACTGACATATTGACTAAGCCACTGCTCTCGGTTGAGTTTATCCTATGCAAGGACTTAATTGAAGTTACTACTATGTGAGAGTGACCAAAGATGTGAAAATGAAAGATCTAGATTACTTCGTTGATGATTTTGAATCAAAAAGTAGAATTATGAGAAAATTGATTAAAAATCATCAGGATATGATTTTGAGATCAATCCAAGTGTATGAGAAACATAAGAAAGTGAATTGGACGCAAGAAGGTGTGGAAGAGCTGAATCTCCATAGTTCGTAGTGAAGTTGTGGCACTAAGAAAGTGGCACCACGGCATCAGTAAGTCTGGGCTGTAGCGCCTAGGCAAGAAGAAGTAACGTCGTGGTGCTAGAATGTCACGCTCTAAACTCAAAAGATCTGACACATGACATAACTTATACTGATTCAATAATGTGTACTCATAATTAATATTGTATAAAATTTCAAACTTGAAATCTACATAGGAATTTGTAGTAGGTTGCTAGTAAGCTCAACACAAAGATCAACCCATAACCACACTTGGTGAAACATAAACCAAATATAATCACACCTAATAAAATAATACATAAGTATTTATTTAATATGGACAAATCAAATATCTTAAACTACGTGTCTAAAAATAAAACACTCAGTAACCTAGCAACTTAGGGAACTTAAGGGACAACAAAAGCCTTGCTAAATCTGCTAAATATACAATTACCTTATTGACCTGAAATCACTATAAACTATAATGAGTATAAAACTCAGTAAGCATACTAGTTTTTCATATATCAAATTGCAAATACATATATGTACACAATGCATGTGTACGTTATGTTGTGATAAATCAAAATCATAATCTTATCAAATCACATGTCAGGTAAGCACTTATACATTCTTTCAAAATATATAATAGGGATACCATCACTTAACTACTACTTAGTAAGACTTTCATATTACATAATGAGCCAAATGTCACTCGTAGGTGACATATCGTATGAGAAGAATAGTACAAGTGAGGTTTAAATTACACATATATAATGCTCATGCCCGAAGGTAAAAGCTAAACCCTCACCCTAATCATTGGTGAGTCTTCTCATATGCACCAATATGCCACCACATAAATGTGATGACTCAATCTTCCTTTAGGTATAGATAGCCCTACATACGAAACATATAATATATACCAATCCTGATGGAAATGCCACACATAAAGGCTCTCTAAATTACATAAAATGCCTACTAAGTTAATAGTGAGTTCAAGCATCCTCAAAACAAAAAATATTTCTCATGGACATATTACACTTCAAAAGCTTTCTTTATTAAACACATTTTATTTTGAAAGCTCACTTTCAAAAACATATATATGTCATGTATGTCCATGCTCACATTCATAATCACATATCTTTCACATTTCATATAAAAATATACTTTGACATAATATAAACATATTATAAGAGACATTTACAAATTCATGCATAAACAATGACTATGTTTATTGTGATTTTAGTAAAAGTCTAATATACTTATCTCTTAACACTTTCGAGTACAAGGCTTAATTTTTCTTAACCTATCAATATAGATTAATCGTTTCATAAGCCTCACCATTCACATAAAACACTTTAAATAGCTTACAAAGTTACACATAATGCACTTATCACATCAAATTGGTCTAAATACTTGGTTTCTCAAAACCTGTCATACTGACCACTTATACTTAACAAAATTTTTTTATACATCAAATGATGTCCAATTACTCTAAAATCATAATATATAAGTCTTGACTCATATATACTTCTTATATGAATATTATACCATAATTCCTATATAATTCATTTCATAAATACCATCAAATCCACACTATTATCCTGATAGGATCAAGATATTTACTGAACAATATTAAATCTCCCAATTTTATAAAATTATATACTAACTCAAAAATTATAAAACTACCATATAATTACTCTTGACATATATCTCAATCTATAATAAATATGTCACTTCAAAATCCCTGTCAAAAATATTTTAAAAATATTTTATTCTATAACTTTAAAAATCTATTAATCAAATATTACAATAAGCTGATACGCTTTAGAAAATCATAACAATTTAACCACATTGATCTAAATTATCAATTTTGAATATATCATATTAGACATATAAATTTATCATCTTTCAGAAATTAATAATTTTTTAGATCATTCAGCAGATCAAAAATTGTTTGTAACTGTATCATACTGTTAACACATGAAATTTTTAGAATTTCAAGGTCAGTTTGGTAACTAAAAATTCAATTTTTAGAATTTTTAATTAATTCAAAGTTTCAAATGATTCTAGACATGTCTAATTTCATATTCCCAAAATAAAAAACCATAATCAAAGTACAAAAACTTATAAAATTCTCGAATCAAGAGACTATTAAGTAGAATTTGTGCAAATTCATCATGATTTATCAAGTTATCTACATAATTATCATCAATTCTCAATATTTCTTACAAAATCGACATCAAGTCCTCAATTGTACATATTTTCAAAAATCAAAACTTAAAAAAATTAACTTAATTAGCATCAATAAATTGAAAAATAGTTATGATATACCTCTTAAAACTCAAATTTTCAATTTCAATTTCTTCTTCATCTTCTCTTTCTCTCCCCTCTATTTCTCTCTTTTCTCTCTCTAAAGGGGTGGCTCAACCAAAAAATGAGTAAATTATAGTTTAAAATGTGTATTTTTATACTAAAAGACTAACTTATAATATTTATAAATTAACCCCAAAAACTTTTAAAGTATTATAATTTGATCCCTAAAATAAATCTAAGGTCTTGCAAATAAATCCAATACTAGTAGTATATCCTTAATCTATATAAACAATACTAATAACAATACATAAATTAAGTATCATCTACATACAAATAAAATATGAATATTATATATATATGAATATTTATTCTTTTCGGTGTTGGATAAGTGGTTACTACATAGAAAGTTTAGGCCACGGCGCCATTGTGAGTTATGTCCCCTTATGTTATCCTATGTGATTTAGGACTCCCCAAACTTGTTTCCACTCGGTTTAGAGTTTTTTTAAAGCGTTCAAAGCCTATATAAAGACTCTATATTAGCTTATAAACATATCCCAACAATTACAATACAAATACAAGAGAGAAAACTCTTAGTTTACAAGAGAAATTAATTGTGTGTTCTTTACGAGTGCAATTGTAAGTTTTTTTTGTAAAACTTGAGTTTTTTTTTATAATATGCATATTTTGTGAGTGTCTTATGAATCATTAAAAAAAAAGATCTTGACCCACTATGTAAGTTGTTGAACCACATAAATTTTTATGTGTTTTCTTCCACTTTCTTTCTCTTGTTTATTCTTAATTACTTATTACTGTATTATATTATTTGAATTTATTGTTTCCGCTTCAAAATAGATTTTTAAGACTTAGTCTATTTTTCAATAATAATTCATCCAAACATTGTAACATTTAAGTCCGGAGTAGTAATCTCTCTCATCTTTTCAACTACTTGATAACGAAAAGTTTGGAGTTGAGATTTCAATTTTCTAGGAATTGAATAGCTTGATAGATTTTGAATATTTTACTTCTTCAGTTTTGCAAGTGGAACTAATTTTATAAGGATATATTGCGTCTCGTGCTACTGGACATGCTGTAAAAAAAAAAAAATGCCTGTAATCATATAACTAAAAAAAAGCAAAAATTCAAATTTTGAATTTGTAGAAAAACATGGAAATGAAAATGATAAGCAAAATCACGTTTTTATTATCTTTTCTGAACTTCATCTTCAAAATTATTTACAGTTACGAAATTTTAGATTATTGAAATCCCTTGTATTAAATTTCATATGTTTCTGATACGTTGTTTGGCTTCCGAGAAAGTAGAGAGAATTTTAAAGAAATCGAGATAAAATTAGTTAAAATTAGAACTACTCTTATATTATGTCTATACATCCCTAAAATCGTATACTGCAAATTAGGAAAACATATTTCATTGTCTAGTTAATTATGTGCATAGAAGCATATCTATAAATTTAATGATATTTTTCTAAATTAGCAAACGTAACCGAGAGAATTTTGCGATCAAAACTTAACCCTAAATTATTGACGAGGCAATCTAAAATGGAATTCTAAACTTGCTGAGAATTGGTCAAGAACTCATGTCTCTTCATGACCATGTTTTGACTTGTGGTGTTATAACAAGTCCTTTTTGCATGACCAAGACTTGAAAAATTATTTTAATACTGCATTGGAAAATTATTGACAACAATAATCGTTCATGGAATCTTGTATTGGAACCATTCTCTACGTTGGCTGGATTTACAATTAATGTTACAAAATCACCTTTGTTCCTAGCTATTCTTCGCTGACATTTTCTTCTTTGATTCATTTATCAAATTAAGTAATCCTTTACTTGAGATGTACTTTTTAACACAATATTTTGTTTTTGAAGTATTTTTTTAGAACAAATTTTAAGATGTCTTATATTACATATGGAAATAAACTATGATTGGTGACATTAAGAAAATTCTATTTTCAATTTAATTGGCAATGAATTGAAGATAATTAATATTAATGCTTAATGGTGTGAGTAAAAGAATTTCGAAAACTATCTCAAAAATAAAAAGAAAAGATTAGAAAAATCATTCGTTACCGATAGAGATTTGTATACTCTGCTTACTACTGACTCTAATAAAAATTAGGAAGTAAATTGAAAATTTTAAATAAAATTAGTGATAAAATTGATGTTCAACTAATTTTTATTGATCAAATGGTGTATATTTAGCGCAATAATATTATTTTCTTTTTTCAATTTTATTTTTTAAACTTAATTAATTTTAAATTTGTAATTATATTTTTATGCATTAATTTTTTAACAAAAAATTATTTTTTATAAAAATTAAAATAATCGGTAATTATCTTCTATTGCCAATCATTTTAGCTAATATAAAAATTTAATTAGATGGACTGCAATGTATCATAATTATTAATTTAATTACATGTCCCTTCTCGTTTTTCACATGTATAAAGTTCACACTTCGCTTCCCTTCTATATATTTATATAATAGCATATGTCATTTGGTCAAAGAGAAAAAAAAGAGAAAAAAAATTTAAAATAATGAGTTGTTTATCTTGGCCTTGTCAACTTTTTTGCTTTCAGTTACTGCTCTTGTACTCTCAGAGTTGTGCAAAACTGTGCTCTCATGACCAGAGTTCTGCTTTGCTCCAGTTTAAGCAACTCTTTTCTTTTGAAAACCACAATTCTGATAATTGTGCCCATTGGCAACAATCATATCCAAAGATGAAGCATTGGAAAGAGGATAAAGATTGTTGTAGATGGGATGGAGTAACATGTGATATGGCAACAGGTCACGTGATCTCCCTCGACCTTTCTTGTAGTTGGCTTTACGGCAACTTCCCTTCCAACACCACCCTCTTCTTCCTTCCTCACCTCCAAGATCTAAACCTTGCTTTCAATGATTTCAATTACTCTCATATTTCTTCTGGTTTCGGTCGATTAACTAGTTTAAAACTCTTTAACTTCTCTTCAAGCAATTTCATGGGGTCAGTTCCTGCATCACTTGGTAACCTTACCCAACTTACTTCTTTGGATCTTTCACTTAACAATTTTAGTGGTCATATCCCATCGTCGCTTTCAGATCTTAAGCATCTAGATTGGTTAGATCTTTCATCCAACAATTTCATCGGTGAAATTCCAAATATTTTTCTCAACTTAACGAAACTCTCCTCTTTATTGTTATCAAGTAATCAACTAACCGGTCCAATTCCTTCTTCTCTAAGTGAGCTTCGAAATCTAGAGTTTATTATGTTAAGGAATAATTCTCTTAACGGGATTATTCCATCTTGGCTATTTACTCTACCATTATTAGACCAAATTTCGCTAGGTGAAAACCAACTAACTGGATCAATTCCAAGTACAATCTTTGAACATGTGAATTTGACTCGGCTTGACCTTTCATCAAACCATTTAAGTGGTAATGTAGAGCTTTACATGTTTGCAAAACTAAAAAACCTTCAAATTCTTCTTCTTTCTTCTAGCGGTCTATCATTAAGGACAACATTAAAAGTTAACTCTTCACTTCCCAATCTTGTTTATTTGCGTTTAGCCGCGTGCAACTTAATCGAGTTTCCAGACATATTAAAAACTCAACATCAGTTGTATGAGTTGGATCTTTCTAATAACAACATTCATGGCAGGATTCCCAACTGGATGTGGGACGTAGGAAAGGATACATTGCAACGTCTATATCTTTCCCACAACCTCCTAACAAGCGTAGAGCAGCTTCCGTGGAAGAATCTTGAACTTCTTGATCTTCGTTCCAACTTGCTTCAAGGATCACTCATGCTTCTTCCACCTTTCATTAGGTACTTTTCAGTCGCAAACAATAAACTTACCGGAGAGATTCCTTCATCATTTTGCAATTTGAGCTCAATTGAATATCTTGACTTGTCTAATAACAGTTTGAGCGGAAACATTTCACAAATTTTAGGGAACTCTAATTCGCTCTCAATCTCAACCTTAGCAAATTGTAGTAGTTTGTCCGGTCTCAACCTTCACGGCAATCAACTAGGGGGACCATTACCACCATTTTTGATTAATTGCACAAGTTTAGAAGTTCTTGATGTAGGAAATAACAAGATCAATGATACATTTCCACATTGGCTGGCAAATCTTCCTAAATTGCAGGTCCTTATATTGCGATCTAACAAATTTCATGGTCCCATTAGCAATTCCAATCCAAATATTCAATTTTCAAAGTTGCGAGTACTTGATCTCTCACATAATGAATTCAGTGGTGTCCTGCCAACTAAATATTTTGAAAATTTTGAAGCTATGATGCAAAAGGATCAAGATGGATTGAGTGTTGACTATTTGAGGCAACCTGTTTTTGGTGGATATTATTCGGTGATTATAACTACAAAAGGAATTGACATGTCGATGGAGAGAATTTTAACAATTTTCACAATAATGGATTTGTCAAGCAACAAATTGCAAGGACAAATTCCGGAAGATGCAGGAAAGCTTATTTTACTCAAAGGTCTCAACCTTTCTCACAACAACCTCACTGGTCATATTCCATCATCATTGGGAAAGTTAATAGAGCTTGAGTCATTAGACCTTTCTTCAAATAAACTTGTTGGGAAGATTCCTACCCAGTTGGCAAACCTCACATCTCTATCAGTGTTAAATTTGTCATACAACCAGCTTGAGGGACTTATACCTCGAGGATCCCAATTGGATACATTTGACAATAAATCCTATATTGGGAACCTTGAGTTGTGTGGATTTCCATTATCACAAGAATGTAGAAATGATGAAACACTAGAACAAAGGTCAACGGTGTTCAGTACCAAAGAAAGCGATGATAATTCAAGCTTGTTTGATTGGAAATTGGCTATGATGGGATACGAATCGGGATTGGTGATTGGCTTGTCTGTGGGATACATGGTGTTTGCAACTGGAAGACCACTATGGTTTGTAAGGATGCTTAGAAGGAAGCCATTAAAAAAGTTGAAAAGATTTATCAAAAGAGGTGAAGGAAAAAGAAATTAGTATGTGCAAGCATTGCCACTAATCAGGTGAGTCTTCTAATTTTTTACTAATTAATTATCTTGACAAAAAACTCATTAGTTTGTCTTTTTCAACATTAATCATTTGTGCTATCTGTACAGGTCTGTACAATTTAGAGTAGATGACACACTGATTATTTATATTAATTTTAATTTTTTTAAATTGGTTTGTACTAGACTTAGGCATGAAGTATTATGACAAATTATAAAATTGCTAAATATGGAGAAAAAAAAATTTTGACCTTCTCCCTTATAATATTTTTTATTATGGATTTTGGTATTAGTTGGATCACTGTAGATGGTCGAGTTTTAATTTGATGGAGGAGTTTCGCCATATTATGGACATGAAATTTAATATATGTGTTTTGTAAATATCATGAAATTTGATGTTATCAAACTTGTTGACTAGAATTTTGTATTTATATAGGATTCGAATTTTAAATAATTATTTATTTTGCTTTTAAGTAAATTTATTCTTAATCCTTTATCGGTTATTTGTAAGTTCACAATCTATATATATTTACTCACAAACATCTTTCATCATAATAGGGGAACACTGAGACTAAAGCATAGTTGACAGCCATGGAAAATTGGGAAACTCAATTTCCAAACGAAAAAAGTGGGAAAACTTGATAGAGAAGTTTATTGCAACCAGAATTACTAAGTTGTGTTCATATCACACTTACGGTGATCCTTCTTATTAATTCAGTTATCTTTATTGTCATCAGTCTAGTTTCTTCAACTTTATTTTTTTGCTTTTTTTAACTTTATTTTAAATTGTTTTAGCTTTTTGTTTATTATGCGGGGTAAGGTTCATGTAAACCCCCTAATCTTTGTATTTCTTATCATTCTAATAAAAAGGTCTTGTTGCATGTCTCAAAGATAATTTCATTGGTATGTTACTTGTTTTTCCCCTTTTAGCTTTTGATTTTAAGATTACTTCTTCTTACCTGGTGCATGAGTTGTATCATCTTTTCGATTAAATCAATGGTATGCAGACAAAAGTTTAACAAAAAAAAAAAAATGAAAGTTTAATTCATGTGAATAGAGAATGAAATTGAAAACACAACCTCAATATAAATGCCTTGCGGAGGAGCCTATATTTATCTTGGAGAGGGCAAAACGAAAAAGTCTGATAAGAAAATGCAATATAGAAAATGAATAATGCTACATAACTCAAGTTTATTTTAAATTATATTTAAGTTATATGTGTTAAGTAATTATTGGTGTAATGAGTGATTTTAAAATTTAAATTATTTCATCATCTAATAGTTATTTAATATATAATTACTTGATATACAATTTAAAATGTGTAACATTACTCTATAAAAAATATATCAACAACCCAAATGTTCTAATAATTACCACCTTTTCTGCTAAAATTTTCACAATACACCATTATTCCCCCGACAATTGATAGTTGGTTACTTTTTGAATGGAAACTTGGTACCAAGAGAGTAAGTAATCATGCTAGAATCTAGTGGGGGTCACAAATTTTTTTCTAATATTTAAGTTATCCATACATGCATTATAACAATTCAGGGAATTTTTAAAGAGGGCAAAGGGAAAAAATTGAACTAATGAGGGCAGCTAGTAATTTTTTATAGGTCAGGTTCCCTGCAGGTCCTTCATTAGCTCCGTCCTTGCCTGGACGAAATTGCAATATATGGAGGAGACATACTGTCAACATACTACGATGATGATTTTATAACCTTTTGAGATTCAATTGTTGAAAAATGTTATATAAGTAGTGCATTAATTTATTAAGTGCAATTTATTTCAAATCTCAAGCAAATAAAATTTGTAATCGTATGTGGATGACAGTGGTGTTTAAATGGAACATGTGAGTGAAATTTATGATGGAGAGGATTCTAAATATTTCCATGACTATTGATTTTCTAGAAGTGCTTAACTTTTGTAAGGTGGTATTCCATTAACACTAGAATTTTTGGCAGCTCCCGAACCAAAGACTTATCTTCAATCAAGCTTGTTCGGCGCATTCCTACAGAATTAGCAAATATTTAGACCTATACCAATGATGAGGCACCAAAACCTACCTATGAAGAAGGCGATACTTCAAGCTGTTTTAATTGCTATGATGGGTTTTGTGTAAGGATTGGTGCTTGACTTGTCAAATGAATAGATGACATTTGCAATAGGGAGACCAAAATAGTGAGTTATTGTAAGAAATTATGCAATCGTTAGAATACTAAAAGTGAAAATGCAACCATTTTGCAGAATCAATTTAGATCTACTTTCAACTAAAGAAATAAGAAGATAATCAATATCCAATGCTTAGTGGTGTTATTGGGATTTTTATAAAAGCTTAATTTGGTTGTTCTTATCACACACTTGTGCACTGTGAGAAAATATAAAAAAAAAAAGAAAAACATAAATAATAAAAAAAAAATTAAAAAATTTTAAAGACTACATTGTTACTGTAATTCTGTATATAAAAAATGTTACATAGATGGTCTTTATATAAACTTTAGATTAATATAAATAAAGAATATAAATATTAAATATAACCTATTAATTATAAAATATATATGGTAAGAATCAATTGTCTTAATTTCTTTATATTTTTAACATTCTCCCTCAAACTCAAAATAGTAGAAGTTTGAGTTTGAAAAAAAAAAATTATTAATTGTAATGGTGCATGTTGAGATACAACTGTTGTCGGATATGCTTATATAGAAGGTCTGCCTCTTACCATCTCAATTTTTTTTTCTTCAATTAGCAAGTGCTATAAATGTAACTGCTTAGGCAGACTTATTAGTTTAATGAAAAGATAAAGATGGTAATTAAAGAAAGCTGGATTAACAAAGTAATAAGTGGATTACCAATAATCAACAAACTGGAGACGATATAAATTAATTGGTGATAGTTTTGGTCTGGTGGTGTCAATATTCAGAATCATAATTACCCCTTGCAAATGCTTTCTGTGTTTCCATCTCTGTTATTCTTCTGTTTCATGAACACAAACAGATTTGTGGGTTATCATGGCAATGTTTAGGTCTTTGCCTACTATTCTTGCAACTCCGAGTCATTTGTTCATTGCCATTGATAAACTCTTCTTCTCCATCAGCAAAACTTGGCTCTCCTGAAGAAAACTTTACCTTACTCTAGTTTAAAATCACCATGTCAATTGATAGTTTTGCTTCTGTTAATTGTATCAGTCCTGGTTGCCAAAAGACAGATTCTTGGAAGGCGGATAGTGATTGTTGCTCATGGGATGGAGTTACCTGTGATAAGTTGACAGGCCATGTGATTAGCCTTGACCTTACTTCTAGTTTTCTCCCAGGCACTATTCATGACAACAGCAGACTCTGCTACCTTCACAATCTCTTGCATCTCAACCTAGCTTGCAGTGATTTTCGCTAGTCCAATATCTTTTCCAATTTTGGTGGGTTTACAAAATTGACACAGGTTAACCGTTCTTCATCCTATTTTTTGGGCCAAGTTCCTTCAGAAATTTCTCACTTGTCTAAGCTGGTTTCACTTGATATCTCTAATAAATATTACACTGGAATTGTAATGGACAAAGACACTTTCAGTAAACTCTTGCATAACCTAACAGAATTAAGAGGTCTTGTTTCTGCTTTTTTGACGTCTCTAATTCTTCATCGTACTGATCTTCGAGGTGAGTTCTCAAATGATGTTTTCCACCATCCATCTCTCCAGAGGCTAAGTTTATTCGGCAATGGATATCTCATAGGTAATTTTCCAAAGTCTAGCTGGAGCAGTACCCTCAGATGATTGGATGTCTCTTTCACACATTTCTCAGGACAACTTCCTGACACATTCAGCAACCTTACAAGCTTGAATGTGTTGAATCTATCTCGCTGCTATTACGAGGGGTCAACAATTCCAGCATCAATATCTAACCCCAGGAAAGTAACTGATCGACATTTCTCACAAAATGATTTTGGTAGTGGTCTGCTGCCATCATCAGTATTCAACCTTACCAATTTTCTAATTTGGACTTCACCTACAATCGACGTGAGGGTCATTTTCCTTCATAGATAAGGAGCCTTCCAGATCTAAGTCAGCTCGACTTATTTGACAATTTTCTAACTGGCAGAATACCAGCTTGGTTTTTACTCTTGCCATCTTTGAAGTTTTTGGTTCTTAGGAACAACTTTACAGGACCCTTTAAACCATTCTAGTAGCCTGGTCCAGTTAGGTACGTTTATCTAGGGAATAATAAATTCATGGTCCAATTCCAAATTGAATATTTGAACTTGGGAACCTCACTGACCTTGATCTTTCATCAAAAAACTTGAGCAACATTACGAAGTAAGAGATGTTCTCAATGCTTAAAAGTCTCCAACGAGTTTATTGACAAGTTTTTAGCAAACCCCATTAAACGTTCAGTTCTTTTCCATTTCACACAACAAATTCACTGGAGTAATCCCTTCATTATATAGCAATTTGAGCTCTATTCCCGACCGGCCCTATAACAACTTGAGTGGAATAATTCCAGTGTCTTGGAAGATGTCAGGAGCTCTGGGTCATTGATCTAGGATAAACAACTTCTATGGTACCATCCCCTAAACATTTGCAGTAGGCAATGGTCAGATAACCTCAACATCAATAAGTTGGATGGGCCATACTGCAGGAATGATTTTAAAAAATTTATTATGTTTATTTTAGTTTGGTAATAAGAGGCCATGAATATTTTTTATTAACACCAACAAATTTTTTATGTTGTATTTTTTGTATGAATGAGTTGATAAATTGTAAAATATCTAATATTTTGTATTCTTAATTTTTTTCTTAAAAAATTTAGTCAAAAAAAATACACTAATGAAGAATACATAAAATTGATTTTAATAATATTTTTATAGTGCAAAAATTCTTATTTTATTTAAACTCTTAATCCTAATAAAATTAGGATAAAATAATATCTTTATATTATTTTAATTTAAATAATTAAAGAATAAATAATCAAATTAAACTTGAGCCAATAATATTTTAGATCTAATAATTAATCCAATAGTTTATTTTAGTATTTATGGAGCCAACATGAGAATTTGGTGGACTTACAAAATTAAGCTATAATAAATTAAATTATTTAATTAAACTCTTTAATCAATATTATTTTATTTATTAATTTTATATTATTTCTCTAAAAATATAAAGTTGAACTTTTAATTTTGTAAATAAATTATAAAACAAAAAACTGTCTTCTGTCAATTTAATAATCATTTTATATATATCAATTATCTGCAAATATTCATAATTAAAGTTATGTCGAGTATCCATTAACCTCTCTAATTACATCTTTATCTTTAATCCACATTAATCTTGTTTTGAACATTTAATTTATGAAATTTATAAATTTATTATTTTCTTTAACTCTTAAAGAAAGCTTAACATTCATTATATTCAAGACCAGAATCAATTATTAAGGGAACAACTTATTTAACTTTTTTACAGAAGATGTGGATTCCATATTTGTGAGAAATATTTTCAGCTATCTATTTTGTTATATTTATAAAATACGTAATAATTGACTGAATATATTTTACAATATTTTTCTTGTAAACTAATAAATATAACTTATTGAATAAGAGTCCATTAATCACTCAGGATTAAAATTAGTTCATATATGATTATATTGTGATAAAATAAATTTTTCTTTACTAATAGATATTAACAGAGAATTAATTTTATCGTAATTCAGTCCTATATAATCAACATTATACAAAGCTCATCCATTTTCTATGTCAACACATAGAGTGATTCGGATAAGACTATTATAAATAATATACAAATTGACCACACTTATAGTCTATCAAATAAAGTTTTCGTTTTCATTTAACTAAGGACTAATTTAGATTATTATATTTAAACTTAATCCTCTCGTATATAACTATTATATACTAATCTCAATTTCAATTACATTAAATATTATATTCAATTTTAATTATAATTATAATCATTAATCTATTTGAACTAATTTTATTTATGTTTTATTGAACGGTATAAGTTACGTCAAACTAAATTTAATCTTTTTGATGTGGGCTAATGATAAATACAAAAAAATTATTTCATATTTTATTTTTTTTTAAATTTATTTTAAAAATATAATATGTACGAATATCCATTGTGAATATTTTTAAATTTTTCACAAAATTTATATTCATATTAAATTTGTTGTGAATTTTAATTTTTAAATTTTTCACAAAATTTATATTCATATTAAATTTGTTGTGAATTTTAATTTTACATAATAAAATCGTATTAAATCTACTTTAAATCTTTTTAAATACAAACGAAGTAAATTTTATCAAATTTATGAGTAATTTTATTGATCTTATATCATGTTCAAGTGTTGCAATTCTAAACTCCACAACTCAGAACCGATTTGATTTATTAAAGCGTGATTAATGCTAATTACACAATGCGATCATGGGATTAACCAAAAAAAAAAAAAGATAAAATAAGGTAATAGAATTCCCCCGAGTTGACCTTTTGAAAAGAATTTGTTTTCAAAAGATCTAAATAAATAATAATTCAAAGGGGATAGAGTTGTCATTGAAGGGCAATTCTGGTCATTTCATTGTAGGGTTCCCACTTGCCATGGCAAATCTTTCCCTTAACCACCTAAAACTCCTCACTAGAAGCCCTTCTTTTGAATTCCAATGTTGATTTTTGAAGATGAAGAGACTTCAATTTCACTTATCCCTTCAACTATAACTCCAAATTTAATCCCTCATTTACTCTTACAAACCCTAAATCCCTAACATATCCCCCACCAACTTTGACCCTTTAACAATCCAATCCCAAAACATCAAATTACATGTACATTCCGCAATTTGCCTCTCATCTATTTTCCGGCTAAAATTCCCATTAATTCTCTACTTCTAGTTTCTGGGTTTAATTTTTGAACCGGGGTTTCTAAGTTTTTTTTAATAAAAACCTTATTTTTTTACTTAATTTTTTTTTATGGATTTTGCACTTCAATCGTCGATTTTCAAACGACCTATGTTCACTCGAGGCTTAAAAACTTCGTTTTTGATTCCACAAAACCCGAGTTCTAATTTTTCTATCAGGGTTTCGCCCAAAATTGGTCATTGCCCAAGAATTTTCAGTTCAAGATTGATAACAAACAGTCTTAATATTAAAGCCCTTGTAAAACCACTAAACAAAGTGAGTGATGGCCTGGGCAGTGAACAAAATGAAATTTTGGGTTCAAATTTAGAGAAAGTTAAGATTTTGATGAAACGGGGAATCATTTTGGGTGCAGTGGTGTGTGTGGTATTGATAATCGGGTGCCGGAAAGTGTTTGCTGTGGAGAGTTCTGTGAATGCCGGATATGGACTGCTGGGGCAGAGGATATTGTTGTTAAAGAATGCTTGGCCTAAGCTTTCACAAGTTTTGAGAGTGTTAAAAGATCAAGGTTTGATTTTGGCTGCGCTTTTGGGGTTGTCTGCTTTCTTTTCAATGGCTGAGACTTCAATCACCACGCTTTGGCCGTGGAAGGTATGATGTTTCTTGATCTCTTATGGGTTAATTTCATATTTATCAAATGTTAAATTGTAATTCTATGGTCAGAAATCATTCATATTAGTGCCGCAGTTAAAATAACTAAGTAGAAATAGAATATAAAGGACTGACCTCTCTGTTGGACTAATTTTGCCTATATAAGTATCACCTTGCTGTCGAGTCCAATGCAGCATTTTATGGTCAGACATTGTAATTTTTTTTTGTTGTGCAGAGCAAACTTCTTGATTTTATTTAATCTAATTTTGTTTACCATTTGTAATTTTGGGGTCTGATAAGAGTGTGGAGGTTAAATAACTCATGTATTTTTCTGGGAATCATGTTCAATTGTTCTTTTTGGTCATTCAATGTTACTTTGTTTCAGGTGCGTGAGTTAGCAGAAAAGGAGCCTGAGAATGGTGTTTTCAAAATGCTTCGCAGTGATGTTACTCGGTTTTTGACAACCATTCTCATTGGCACAACGTACTGCCCTATTCCTTGCTGTTGCTGCGAGTGGTTTATCTTTCAGATTGAGTTGTAATGATTTCTTATTGTAGATTCTTTGTGTACTCAGTGTGGTAAATATTGGAGCAACTGCATTAGTTACAGAGGCTGCAACAGCAATATTTGGTGAGGCTGGTGTCAGTGCAGCAACTGGAGTAATGACTGTATGTATTAATTTTCATTTTCTTTCTTGTCATGTAAAGAATATGAAGCGGCATGAACATGTATTGAAATTCAAAGCATTGCTTATGGTGGAGGATATTATATTGGGTTGTCATTTAATTAATTATGTTTTCTCCTTGATGAAACAAGTTTGTGCTCAATCAATGAAACTCATACTCACATAAAGGTTTGTACATAGTCTCACTGGAATTTTGTTATTAATTATTGCTTCCTTAATGCTATTAGGTTGCAATATTGCTTCTCACGGAAATAACTCCAAAAAGTATTGCCGTTCATAATGCTACAGAGGTCGCTAGGGTCGTGGTAAGTTGAGAAATTAAATTTGTTTTTTCCCTACAGTTTGGAGGATAATTTATTTCAGTACTTAATTGAAGTGCTCTCCCCTTGTTTCTCCCTCTTTTTTTTTTTTTCTTCTTTCTTTTTCAACATCATGCTTTATGTAGCATCATAGCTGTATCTGCTTAGCTAATATTACTACCATACTACGACCTGCATCTGACTAATGTTCTTTGCCATGCCTCTAGGTTAGGCCAGTGGCATGGCTTTCCTTGATATTATACCCTGTGGGAAGAGTTGTCACATATCTATCAATGGGGATGCTGAAAGCTCTCGGTTTAAAAGGAAGAAGGTGCAGTAGAATCATGCTATTCTTTATTATTTTTTTGGTGAAAAAGTAAATTATGGCTATATAGCATCTCTTAGTAACAACCATGCCATGCTTAAGTAATTATCATTATTTCTTTCCACCAAATCGTTGCCTTTCCTGGATATTCTTTGATTTGACATCTCATGTAAATGAGCTTAAGATCATTTTGTCACAATCAAGGAAAACAATGTCAGAAGGGTCAAGCAATGAGACAAAGTTACACAAACTTTTGTGATCAGTGAAGATGATCTAATTAATTGATATATGAACTATTAAAATAATGAAAATAGCAATTATAAAAATGAACTTTTTTTTTCTATCCCAATTATTCAATAATTGCGTGAGAAACATCATTCTATCATATTGTGTTATAAAGATTGTGTGATATAGAAACTAGTTATGCATTGGTCTTGTTGTAGTGCAAAATTTAATGACATATCTTTCTTTTTTTCTGATACGAAGATGTATTGACATAGTAGGTTGTCATATCAATTTTCTTTTTCAAAACTAAATCTTCCTCGTTCTTCTTGGCTTTCAATATTTTCTCTATCAGTGAGCCATATGTTACTGAAGATGAGCTGAAGCTAATGTTACGGGGGGCAGAGTTGAGTGGGGCAATAGAGGAGGAAGAACAGGTAATTAAATTAACTAATTGTGGTTTTCCTGCATATTTGTTCTTCTAGCTGTGATGTTAATATGAATTATTTGATGCAATCTCTGAGCGGTAGCAGCTAAAGAAATCCACCAAAAGTTTTTTGTATTCTACCTTATGCATGATATAGTCTTTCACTTTGCCCATTCTTTTTGCAGAATATGGTGTTGACTATCTATAGCAATTGATACGCGTCATTTTTTAATTACCTTTAGCAATTACATTAGAATGTCCAAAAAATTTCCTGTTTGTTTTGTGGCTAAAATAATCTTTTCTTACTTTGCAGGACATGATTGAAAATGTGTTAGAGATTAAGGATACACATGTTAGAGAGGTGATGACACCTCTTGTTGATGTTGTCGCAATTGATGCCAGTGCCTCTCTTGTTGATTTCCACAATTTGTGGGTGACTCATCAATATTCAAGGTAAATTAATTCCTAGCAGTTAATGGCTCAGCAATTCAATGGTGCCATGCTAAGAAAATAAGATAATATGTTTCTAGGGTGCCCGTTTTTGAGCAACGTATTGACAATATAGTGGGTATTGTATATGCAATGGATCTGCTAGATTATGTTCAGAAGGTCAGGGAATTTCTTGTCCTGTTCCTCCCCCTTTGAACTTAATATTACTTTGTTTATTAATTGTATTCAACATTCTTGTAGTCTGCAGAATAATGATCTTTCTATTTTGAAGGGTGACCTACTAGAAAATACTAAAGTGGGAGACATGGCCCACAAGCCTGCTTACTTTGTTCCTGGTAATCTTAATGCCAATTCAGTTAATGTGTGTTGCCAAATGATTCACCTAGATTACTTCCCCTTTTTTTGCTTTTTGAAATATTTCTTGATGTTTGCCTCTTGACCAAAAAGTTGATTTCGTCTTTTGTGTGAATGTCTTGTTTCCATTATTTGTTTGACTGAATAAGACCATCTGATTTGTTTCAGATTCAATGTCAGTCTGGAATCTTCTTAGAGAGTTTCGTATTAGGAAGGTTCACATGGCTGTTGTCCTTAATGAATATGGTGGAACTGTGGGGGTATGTACACACCATCAAATCTGAACCTAACTAACCACTAATTCATCTAATTCAATATTTTCTTTTCGTGGATGAAACAGTTGGTGACCCTTGAAGATGTGGTTGAGGAAATTGTTGGTGAAATCTTCGATGAAAATGACTCAAAAGTAAGTTTTATGTCTTTCTACAGATATAGTGTATGATGATGCGCATA
Source organism: Ailanthus altissimus (assembly GCA_946807835.1). Lineage (NCBI taxonomy): Eukaryota > Viridiplantae > Streptophyta > Magnoliopsida > Sapindales > Simaroubaceae > Ailanthus > Ailanthus altissimus. The sequence continues at coordinate 20,121,699 of OX327713.1, read as the reverse complement.
AAGTCTTAAAATGTATTTATTTGCATTATCAGCAAATTATTACTTTGAAATTTATTGATAATTCTTTAAGTGTTTGTAGTAATCTAATAAAATAGCATTTTAGGTAACTTGTGTGATTGTTTTAATTAGTTATTCCAGGGTCTTTTAGGAATGGTACTTATGGTGGGATGTAATGATAAAAATGAGATTAATAGATATTTGTGTGCATACACAACTACTATTCTGTTATGATCTAATGACAAAAATGCAGAAACTCTGTTCCTATTTTATACTGGATGCTTAATCAGTTTTTTCCCCCTTCTACTATGTGTAATTAAAGTGTTTTTCTTTCTTCTGAATATCTTTCTTAATGACTTCATTACGAGGTCAATATAGTTGCATTGGAGATGAAAGGTATTAGTAAAGGTAGTTGTTAATAATATGTCGATACTTAGATTTTGTGGATTTTTATTTCTGCAATTTTGTATCGAGATATTGTTTTATATGATAGGAGGAGATCCAGAAGAAAACTGGCTACATTGTTATGCGAGCAGAGGGGATATATGATGTGGATGCTAATACATCTATTGATCAGCTCTCTGAAGATCTAAATATCAAGATGCCAGAGGTGTGTCTCTGCAGATTACATTAAAATAATCACTGGTATTGATATTTAATATACGTGGTGTTCATGTGGAGCACTAACTGCTGCAGGGTTACTTTCTCACTGTTCTACAATTGTGGGGAACAGTCAATACCCTTAATTAATAGAAATCTGTGTTTGCAGTAATTTGGAAGTGATGTTTCTTAAGGCTCTTACTCATAGAAATATTTCATTATGACTGAAATACTGGATTCTTTGATATTCTTAGGCATTTTAATACCAAATGACAAATCAAGAAAAGCACTTCTTATTTATCATCATGGTAATAACCTGCATTGTTGCATTACTCTAGTTGCACTGCTGTCATGCATAAAAGTGTATCCTATAGTTAAGACAAACCTTTTACAGGATCAGTATTCCTTGTATATAGGTTTTCCAGTTTAATTCTGCCACAGATGAAGATAAAACTGGATAATATATAATTAAGTGTACATGATTGCGTAATTCCAGAGTTCCAATTCCTTCATTCTTTTCCCCTGTTGTTTACAGGGTCATCAGTACGAAACAGTTTCTGGCTTCATATGTGAAGCATTTGGATACATCCCAAGGACTGGTGAGAGCATCAAAGTGGTCCTTGAAAAGGAAAACCAGGAGGAGAATGATGAACATACTGAAAATGGATCCGATCGTCAAGATTCTAAAGAAAAGCATCTAATTTACAAACTTGAGGTATGGTTTGCATAGTTTATGGTAGCTCTGTTACATTAAGCAGTGGTGGCAAATTCATTCTTCTGAAGCCTTCTTCTCTAACCTGTAATAAGATTGAATCCTTATCTTCTCCCAAGCAGTCTGACGATACATAAATGCTTAATACAAGGGAATACATCTTGATTAGTTGTTTTAGCAGTTACAGTTGATATGTCTGATTACTTGTCTTCACTGCAGATATTAGCTGGAAATGCCAGAAAGGTTAGTGCTGTTCGGTTTGAACGCATAAATAATGGTGAAGCGAAGTTAGAGGCAAAAGAAGTGACTCGCTTGGTTCCTAAAATCATGAAGAGGAAATGGAGCAGTGATGATGAATCCGATAGTGTTGATTATGATGAAGTTACATATTCAAGGAGACCACAAGATGATACTTCCGATTCCTCTGTAATTTCTGAACATGGAGACCATCATAACAGCTAATAATTAGTTACATTGCTATTTTTTCCTTCATTCTTACAGCACCATCAACGAGGTAAAACATTGAGAACATAATAAAGAAAATGCAAGTGAGTGATGAACTAACATTGTACCACTTTCTGTGAGTGAATTTTGTAAAAAACATTTATAGATGAAGAGAAGTATCAACATCTGAATCATGGTAGTTTGTCTTCTGCATGATAGTATCATCTGAATGTAAATTTACCAAAAGTGGCGTCTCATTGACCTGGATATCAGAATGTTTCCTCTGTATGTTAGGTTGGCAGTAGAGAGAACCTTGGAGAGGTGGCCCAGCTGTAGGAATATGTTCAGAGTGGAAAAAAAAGCTGGATGGTTCGGAGGTTGAGTTTGCATGAAGCTCGTAAGAGCTCTCTTTTCTGTCTTATCTCCTTTGCTCTCTGCAGCTGTCTAAACCTCTCTTGCAGGAAGGCAATGGAGTGAATAGTAGGTATCTTGCTTTGCCTGTCCATTGGAGGATGAACTATATTGTTAATGAGATTGATGGGAGAGTTTGCATTTCTTTATTCCTATATATAGGACATTAAGTATGGCTCCAAATAATTGATATTTTAAAAATTAGCCCCCTTTAGATTCTGAATGGTGTTAAACAAAAAGTAGAATCAACAGCCGAACAGGAAAGTCCAACAAGTCAAAGGTATGTGACTATACTATAGAGATTGAATTGGTGAATGTGAAGAGGCAAAAGTACTTCAGGAGTAGAGGGTAGGAAATAAAAGCCGAAGTAAAATGGAAGGTAGTTCATTGGAAGGATTTTGCGCAATGCTTTGTCTGCTTTCTCCGAGAGCTACAATGGCCTTGGAGAAGATGTTGCTACTTTTTGGTGGCACCTTATTATTTTAAGCTTATGAACATTCTCTCTTTTCATATTTGTGTATAGTAGAAAAGTAGAGGTAAATATGTGGAGACAAGAACATAGTAGGAAATTGGAAAATGGGGAATGATTTTAGAAGTTGATGTTTTGAGTGATTTAGTTTATTTTATGGAGAGAAGAGAAAGTGAGCCCATTTAAAAAAGGCAAAATCCAAGTCTCACTCAATGCCCCCCACTAAGAGTGGCTTAGCCTATAAAGCTCTCTCTCTTATCTTTTTATTTTCTCTTGAATTATTGGATGGATATGCAATGAAAGAAGAAGAGCCTCTAGATATTGGATATTTCCATGTAACTTATTGGATTGATTTATTTTCTATTACATTAATATAAATCAAACTACTTGCAGTGTGCACAATAGTTAAAACCTTAGATTTTTTGTTTCAATTTATGAGGTTTTACCAATTGAACCAATTAATACCCGCTATCAGATAGCTTGAACTTATTATTACAAAAGGACATAATTCTCTTACTCTGAAATTTACATTAATGTAAATCAAATGTGATTAATAAATGATTAGATATGATAATTAATAATAATAATGTACATGAAATCGTTCAAAGATTTGAACTAGAAAGGCATTTAAATCTCTTTCAATGTGTGCTCTTTTTTTTTTTTTTAAAATTGGTATCATATCATTGCATATTATCAAGACATTACAATAAAGACCTTTGATGCAAAAGATCAAAGGATTACAAGATAATAATAGAATACATCTTAAGACCACTTGAGAACTCTTCCGTAGAAGAGTACAAATTATACTTATATTGGTACGGATAATTTAACACTGACCTTTTCAAAGAAAGGGATAATCAAATCTCGCGAATCAAAAATACTAACCTTTTTAAAAAAAAGAGAAGCAAATCTCTCAAGCGAAAGAAATATAAATTCCTAAAAAGGGAGAAATTATTAATCCAGTTTCTTCAAGAACAAACAAGACTCAGCCACAAACACCCAAATAAAAATCGACAATGAAAATCAGAAAAACCCAAGACCCCAAAGGGTGTCATTACCGGCGGTGGGGGCTGAGAGAGCACAAGGGAAATGAAAGGGACAGCAACCGGCAGATTTCGGCAAAGGTCCGGTGAAAACTGACCGGAAAAACGGCCAAGGGAGCAAAAGGCCGAAGGAGGCGCGGCTGGTGTCGACCAGGACTAGTGAGGCCCCATAGGAAGCGGAGGAAGCCGAAGGGGGGGGGGGCGGCGCATGAGGTTTGGCAGCAGCACCGGTGCCGTGGTGCAGAAGTCCAGGAACGCAGCACAAGGTCGCCGAGATCCCGCCGGAAGCAACCACAACCGAAGACACAGTCGGTTTGACGAGACCAAGGAACCCAAACTGGAGGTTGGAGGGAGACGATGGACTGACAGCAGCCGGAAGCACCGTCCGAATGCCAGCAGAGGTGCCATGGAGATCAGAAAACCCATGGGCCAATGAAGAAGGTAGTGGTGTCCGGCGAGGGGAGTAAACAGACAAGTCATTTAAGCAGAGCCGGTATAAAGCATAACCTGTCACCGGAACTAGAACGAGCCCACCGGAGAGATGAAGAGCATCAGAGTACCGTCCGAACACCAGTAAATGTGGCTTGAAGATCGGCAGTGGTGTCCGGCGAGTAGCAGACACGCAAATGAAACTGAGTCGGAAAGCATGCTGGTTGTTGTAGACTCGGCTGGATCTGTAGAGCCTCCGATGGTTGACACAACACGGCGGCAAGCAGCTAAAATAGTCGAAACACGACCATGCAGCAGGGCACTACAGCATTAAAGCGTCGACCGGTCACCGGAAACCAGATGGAGCCGTAACTGGAGATGGAGAGCTGGCAGAAAATGAAAAAAAAGAGAGGAAATCTGGTGTAGAAACTGAAGCTGGAGTGGTTGTGTCCACCGGAGAGGGGGCCTAGGCCCCCTCTCCGATGGGTATTTGTTGAAAGGGCGGCGGCTGTGAACTGGGCGAGTTAATGTGTGCTCATTTTTAGTCACTTGTTATTTGCAAAGCCTTAAATAGAAGGGCATGAAAGTACAAATTTGTCCCTAAAATATCTGAATTTTATTTATTCCAGGGTTGGGTCTATATGTTGCAGTTAATCTTTAGGTATATATAGTCATACTCAGATCACATGTCCCAAAAAATAATAAACATTTAAATTTAAAATAAAATATATACTTTTTAAATAATATTTTAATATTTTTTTTATTTAAATGATGTGTAAATATTTTTTAAACTGTAATTTGTAACTTTTTAAAATTATATAATTACATTATTTTATTACCTAATAAATTTTAAAAAGATATTATTTTTAATAAAAAATATTATAATACTATTTGAGTATCACTCTGTGAAATATACAATACTACTAACTGAAATCTTATTTGGGAAACTGCCATGAATATACTATTGACATTACAGTTCTTGACATTAAGAGAAAAGTGAATTCTAACTTTCTGTAGTCAAATTTTGTCTTTGAACAACGACGCGTTTAATGGCATTGGCACGTAAAAATTTTCAATCAATTTATAGTGGTTTCTTGGAAACGCATGCAGTGTCTAAATCAAATATATTTGAGGGTAAAAGACAACTGTACATCTAAAGATTTATTGAAAGTGACATTTTAGTCACTCTAATTTCGAAAATACACAATTATATTTTTTTAATTAATTTTTTTTGCATTTAATTAAATAGTAATTATTATAATACTTTTGACCAATAGTTTGAGTTTATTAGTATTTATTGACGTTGACTAGAGTTATCAATATGATTAATTGTTGATTGATGTTGACCGATCATTATTGACACCGAAATAAATTATTGTGAACAATGTCAAACTTTAATTTTTATGATTTATACAATGATAAAATTATTTTTATTAATGAAATTTTATAAGACTTTAAAATTAGTAAAAAAAGAAAAAGTAATGGCCGCAATATTTTTTTATACTAATTTTGGTATTTTTTTATGTTTTATTAGTAAAAATAATCTCATTATTATATAGATCACAAAATTTTAACTTCGACGATGTTCACGATTAATCATTTCAGTGCCGATTAACAATCGATCAATGTTTATCAACGTCAATCAACTCGTCACATTGTGCTACATATTTTTTATAATTAAAAAATTATATTATCCTTATACAGTTAAACTAACAAAAAAAAGTTAATAAAGGGGGGATACTTGTTATTTTCGAAATCAATGTGACTAAAAGTGTTACTTTATAAAAAATAAAAAAAAAACCTCAAGGACTAGTTGTCCTTTACCCTATATTTGACGAGTATGAAAAACTATGACATGATAAGAAAGTTCAGAGAGAATTATAAGGAAGACGAAGCAAAGCCTACCTCCTTTTCTATTCAATTTTTGTACTTAAAATTGATGTTAGTGTCTTTGCCAAGACAATATTTTAAGAACAAAAAAAAGTAGCTTCATGGTCTTTGATGTAAACCAAAACTTCCTGCAGCTTAAGAAAATTTCTTAAAGTTAAATTAATTGGGAAATGAAGATTGAGAAGAAAAATCTAGTCTTCCAAAACACTCTCAACAAAGTCTTCAGCCGCCGCCTACTACCTCCCTTTTTCACCGAAGAGGGGCCGTTTTTTGTCCCCTCTCCTGTGGATGCCAGCCCCTTTGTTTCTTTTTTGCTGTTTTTCAGAGTTAGTGTAGACTTTGTTTTCATTTTTCTGTGTCTTTCTCTTTTCTTGTGAAGTGTTGTCAGCCGATGATCCTTTGTGCAGCATCAGAAAAGCTCCTCACCTGCTGCCGTTCCTCGGCCTGTGCTGACCCTCGGTAGTTTTTTCACTTTTCCAACAATCGTCGAATGCTCCCTAGTAGTTTTTTTTTTTTTTTGGGCTAGGTTCCAATTATTTTGAGACGACGACCGCCTGATAAGAAGTTGTGTCACGACTTGATTCATATTTCAGAGATCTTGTCGCCACCAGACCTGTTCGATCTAGCCTCACCACCTGAGACGTGTGCACTCTTCTGGCTATCTCTCTGAACCGGCAGCCGAGCTGACCACCCCTGGTCATTCAGCCTCTACACCCGAGCAACTACCGTACTCCCGTCCGATCTGGTGCAAAGCAAACACCAACAATCCTCAAACAACTCGTAGAATAACTTGTGCTCTTGGATATATTATTATGTTGTTATATTATGGATGTAATGAGTGAATAGTGGGTGATTGAAAGGGTTATCGATTTGTAATTAAGGAGGATGTATATGTAAATGGTAGTTTGTATATACCCCTCCTGCGTGAGGGAGGTTCTTTTGTCCTGTGTTTGGTCCCTCTTTGTGAGAATATTTTGTCCTTTTTGTCGTTAGGGCAGTCGGTTCTCATTCATGGTGGTTTATGTGTATACCCCTCCTCCTGTCTGAGGGTGGTTCTTTGTCTCTATTTTATGAGGTTCTTTGTCTCTATTTTATGAGGGTGTTTTGTCTCTTTTTTATAAGAATATTTTGTTTTTTTCGTCGTGAGGGTAGTCAGTCCCCCTTCATGAGGAAAGAACTTCCGCCTTGATAGTTTGGGCAGTTGTCCCTGATCTTAGGGATGGTCTTTACCTTTGGCGTTATTGTATATTTTTTATTAGAGAAAATTTTAGGTCTAAGTATTTGTCAATAAGTTTATATTGTATTATCTCAATAATTTCTATGCTAATGTAGTAATATACCTTGTAATATTTTAATTTAGTAATAGTATTAAACGTAAAAAAAAAAGAAGAAAATGTCTTACAAATTCCAATTGTTGATGTAAAGCCTGCAGCTGGCTTTGAATGCGGAGATTTCGTTATATAGGAGGCCGAGAAAATTTTGACCACTTTTAATGTATGTCTTATTTTGATTAGTTTTTTTTTTTTTCTTTTGTTATGTGTCTATCAATCAATTATAAAAATCCTTATACACATAATATGATTTAACAAAGAAATTTCTGTCAATTATTTATTATTGTTTATTTTTTATTAATTTCTCTTTAATTTTATATTAAGTATCGTGATTAATCACTTTTAAGCTCAGAGCTTCTAATAATCAAGAAGAAACTGTTACAAAAACATATCGACTCATAATCAGAACAAACTTTAATTCCCAATTAACTGAAAAAGCACCCTCTACTACAAAGGAAACTGATGATGAATAAAAGGTGACAATTAAATTACTCGAAAACTTTATCTATAAGAAATGTAAGATCTGGATGGTGGTGAAATTTGAGCTTACATCACATGTAACTTTTTTTAAAATGATGTTTGGTAAGTGGGAAAGCTTATATTTTCGGGCAAGGCATGCCTTAAAACATCTTCATTTATATAATATTAGATATCGAACTGCTGAAAATAATGTAAAACTTTCAACACCATACTCTTTTTGGAACTTTGTTTTTCATAAATATGCACACATTATATAAAAATTAATGAATGAAGGCAAGGTTCAATCATGCCCTTTGCAAAAAAATTTATAAATATTATCATAACATTAAATATTCATCACAACAGAAATGTGAAGGTCCAAATCACTGCCCTTTTCGGAAATTCTTTAAAATGCCCTTTCCCAAATTTTATTATGCACAATTTTGTATGTTGATTGTTGAGTGACAGCAAAAGGTATAAAATAAGACTTAAAACACTGCCCTTCCCTAAATTTCTTTAAACGTATATAGAATTTTTCAGAAGGCAACCCTTATAATGAGATACTTGTAACAGATCCTGTCAGTGATCAATTTTCTTGATCAGCAAACTAACTTTTAAGAACCATCCTCCAATTGAAAAAAGCCCGTAGTAATTTCGCGTCAAAAAAATGCATGGTAATAGAAATTAAAGAAGATAAGATCATTATTGATCTTAAATTTATGAACATCAAGATAAAAGATGAAGATAAAGTGATTATCCTATTGAGTTCACTTTTTAAGAGTTGTGAGAGATTTATTGATACATTACTGTATGATAGAGAAAGTTTAACGATGAGTGATGTAAAATTATCATTAAACTCAAAACTATTTTCCCTATGAAGTCAAGGACTCCTATGAAGTGCTATTACTATAAAAAAAAAAAGGCACTTCATAAAGAACTCTTCAAAGAAGAAAGCGCAAGACAAAAAGAAAGCGGATACTACATTTGTCTATGATGATAGATATAACATCATAAAAACTTTAGTTGCTACTGATAGTAAGAGTACTAAACAATGGGTTTTTAATTCTGATTTTAGTTTTCACATGTACCCACACAAGTCTTGATTTATAAATTTTCATCCCATTAGTGGTGGTAAAATGTTAATGGGTAATGATATTACTTGTCAAAATATAAGAATTTATAGTATTAAACTTATGTTGCATGATGGACAAGTAAGAGAGTTGATAGAAGTTATGGATATTCTTAACCTTAAAAAGAACTTGATCTTATTAGAGACTTTATACTAAAATGGGTGTTTCATTAAGATCGACAAATAGGTTTTAAGAGTATTAAAGAGTTCTATAGTAGTAATGAGAAATGAGAAACATAAGGGTGTTTATGTGTTGAAAGGAGAGGTTGTAAGTAACTCTATATTATTCTTTGTGGATGATGAGAATATGTAAACTAAGTTATGACATCTTAGATTAGCACACATATGTAAAGGAAACCTAAATGAGTTATTTAGTGAAAAGACATTTGGTGAGGATAGGTTCCAGCGATTGAAGTTTTGTGAGCTTTATGTGCTTGAAAAAACACATAGAGTGAGGTTTAGTACTGATGAGCACAAGACTAAGGAAACTCTTGACTATATACATTCAGATATTTTGAGACTAGCTCAGACAGTTACTCATGGTAGGGCTAGATATTTTCTTAGTTTTATTGATGACTATTCAATGAAGCTGTGAGTCTATCTGTTAAAAAACAAGGATAAAGTGTTTGATACGTTCAAGACTTAAAATGCTTTTATTAAGAATCGGGCTGACAAAAGAGTTAAAAGGCTAATAATTGACAATGGCCTCGAGTTTTGCAATAGAGAGTTTGATGGGATAAATACACAGTAGCAAAATAGTGTAACTAAGAGAATGAATATGATCCTACTCGAAAAGGTTAGATGCATGCTTACCAATGCAAAGATGTCCAATGTATTCTGGGAAGAAGTAGTGGTGACTGCAGCTTATTTAATTAATAGAAGTCCTTCCTCAGCGATAAACTTCAAGATTCCAGAAGAGAAATAGTCTAGCAACTCTCCTAAGTATGACCACTTCAGAATGTTTGGTTGCTTCACCTTTATTTATGTTAAAGAGGGAAAATTATAACCTAGAGCTATAAAATAGGTATTCATAGGTTATCCTAAAGGTGTTAAAGGAAATAAGGTGTAATATAGAGAGTTGACACCACCAAAAAGTATCATAAGCCATGACGTAACGATCGATGAGTCGATAATATTGAAAGCCTCCCAAGAAGATGAGAAAGAAGAACCTGTGTTCAAGGAAGACTCAGTACCTGAATCAATAGAAGTTGAAATAGAGTGTGGTGTAGATCTGACATGCGAGTCAATAAGGTATCCCAAAAGAGATCCTTAAAGATGAGCCAAGAACTCCAGTGAGTTCCTCTAAGTCCATCCAAAGAAAAAATAGGACTTCAGAGATGGAACTTGAAAAGTACTAACTAACCAGATGCGAGATAAAGAGAACGATTAACCTACCAATCAAGTATGCACAAGCAGATTTAGTTACTCATGCCTTTAACTCTACCTACAATCTTGAATTTGATGAACCTAGAACATATTGTAAAGCTATGAAAAGTGAAAATAAGTATGAATGGCAATAAGTCATAGAAGAAGAGATTAGTTTTCTTAGGAATAATAATATCTAGAAGCTGATGGAAAGACCTTAAAAGAAACTAGTAGGGTACAAGTGGTTGTATAAAGTCAAAGAGGGGATACTAGGGGTAGAGCTTACAAGATTCAATGTTAACCTAGTTGCACAAAGTTTTACTGAAAAAATAGGAGTTGACTTTCATAAGATATCTCTCTAATCGTCAAGTATACATCTATTAGGATTTTATTAGTCACATGTGCAAACCTTCATTTACATTTAGAGCAGATGAATGTAAAGACAACTTTTTTGTATGGAGAGCTTGAAGAGACAATTTACATGGCATAGCCGCAAAGGTTTGTAGAGTCCGAAAAAGAGGATCATGGTTGTTTACTGAAAAAATCATTATATGGGTTGAAGTAATCATCTAAACAGTGGTATAAAAGATTTGATGAGTTTATGATGACTTATGGATTTAGTAGAAGCAAGTATGACGGATGCTTATACTTTAAAATCTTGAGCAATGGGATGATGTATTTTCTTCTATACGTTGATGATATGTTGATCACATGTAAGAACATAAAAGAAATACAAAAATTCAAGAAACAATTAAGCTGCGAGTTTAAGATGAAGGATTTTAGAGCAGTAAAGAAGATATTGGGTATAGATATTATGAGAGAAAAAAGAGATGGTATCTTCTTGACACAATAACGATATATACTCAAAATCTTAGAGAGGTTTGGTTGTCTAATGCAAAGCCTGTCTTTACTCCTTTGGCTATGCATTTTAAACTTTTAGCAGCATAATCATCGATATCTGAAAAGGAGAAACTACAAATGAGTAAAGTATCATATGTAAGCACTATGAAGAGCATTATATATGTAATGTTTGCACAAGACCAGACATAGCATAGACTTTGATTGTGGTAAGCAGATACATGGCGAATTTGAGAAAAGATCACTAGCTTACAGTGAAGTAGATATTGAGATATCTCAATAGGATGTTGAATCATGAATTGATGTATAAAAGGGATGAAGATAACAATATAATGGTAAGAAGATATATAGACTTAAATTATACGGGTGATCCAGACAGAAAAAGATCGTTAACGGATTACGTATTTATAGTGTTTAGGTGTAGTGTGTGTTAGAGATCAGTTTTACAATATACGGTTGTATTATCTACCACAGAGGTAAAGTACATAGCTGTTAGAGAAACTATCAAGGAGGCCATGTGGTTAAAAGACATATGTGCGGAGGTAATGGCTACTAAACATGTGAACACCAGTGTATATTGTGATAGCCAGAGTGTCATACACTTACACAAGCATCATATGTTTCACGAAATATCAAACACACATTGATATGCGGCTCTATTATAATCGAGAAATTGTCTAAAGTGGTAAAGTTAGCCTAACGAAGATAGCATAATTTGAAACTCCTACTGATATGTTGGCTAAGTTATTGCCCTCAATTAAGTTCATCCGATGTAAGGACTTAATCAGAGTTACTACTATATAAGGGTGACTGAAGATGCAGATATGAAAAATCGTGAATACTTTGTAAATGATTTAGAATCAATGATGAAATTTGTGAGGAAATTGATTCAAAATCATTGTAATATAATTTGATAAACGAGCCAAGTACGTTGGATGCAAGGGAAAGCTAAACGGACATGAAAAGAGATAAATGAAGAATGCACAACTGCCCAAGCCTAGGCACCACATCCCCAGGATTCAATGCCACAGTGTTCGTAAGCAGAGACTATAGCCCCACAACGCTGAGTATGATACAAGTCAGCGTCGCAACGCTGGTGGGAGAAAACTATTTTTCCATTTTGAACAATCTACTAAATCCACCCAGACTCCCTAAAACTACTTTTACACATTTATGGTTTAATTAGGTCATCTTAAAGCCTATATAAAGGGCCTCTATTAGCTTATAAATATATCTAAGTGATCTTAGTATAGGCATGAATTAAAATGGATAGCAAAAGGAGAATCATTATAAAATCGAAAATGCGTTGGACGCATAAGAAAAAAGTAAGACAAGATTTGAAAGTAAAGGAGAAAGCAAAAAATGCGAGGAGGCAAACTACAAACTGCATTGCCATGGCATCAAAAGTTTAGTGCCAAGCATTGAAAGCTAAAAGGTAGTGCCGCAGCCTTGATGGTTCAGTGTCATGGCACTAAAATCTGAAACTCAATGCTGCAGCATTCAACTTTGGAAATTTTGTTTTTTTGCTCGATTTTGACATCTTTTATGGGGTTTTGGACGCTTAAATGCTTGAAATCTTATTTCAACTAAATTTAATATTTTTATGGACATTTTACTCACTATATATACTATTCTAAATACATAGAGTTAGCCAAGTATCTAAAGTATCAATATGTAAACATAAAAGAGAATAGAGAAGCTAGGTAGGCACTAAGTGTGGGATGCACCATAGATCCCTTTGAGATATGCTCAGACTATTCTTGTGTTCCTTAAATAAAATCTCTTACGGGGTAGAAGATACTAAAAGGTCTTATAAAGATTATAGTGATCTACAGAGATACTTAGCCTATAATAAGAGATACTAAGAGAACTCGTAAGATCATGGTGAGGTGAGGTGATACTTAGTGATCCGATCAATAAAAGAAGTTTGATCATGGATCCCACATGGACGTAGGCATTTTGGCCAAACCACGTATATCCGATTTCTTGTGGTTTATTTCTTTATCTTTATTGGTGTGTTAATCTTATATGTTCTTGATTATTTGTGAGTTATGTCTTTCGCACACGTAAGGGTTTCTTTAGAGAGCATGTGAAAGGAAATCCTACTAAACGTGTATCAGGACAAAGGCTAAATTATTAAGAGATTAGTGCTAAGATTGATTTTTCCTCAACAAAATGGTTATCAGAGCTGTAGTTTAGTTGATGCCAAAGTAGTGTTAAATTGAATAGCATAGCTTAATACTATAAAAAACTAATGTCAGCTCTTAAGTTAAAATCCAGATTACAAAACATAAGCGCTAGATTTTGATTAGAGAGCAAAGATTGTCAACCATAGGAACTCATAAATACAAAAGAAGAACAATAGAGAAGATGGTTATCTAAAAGAGGAAAAGATGATGGCCTCATTTGGGTTTTCTGTTAGAGACCACTCTTGAATAGACTACCAAGAAGACGGTATCATCTAGTTTTAAGTTAAAAGAATCATTTAGATTGGATACAAAAAAAAAAAAAATTTGAACAATCAAGATTGAATAATAGGTCCAAAAAGGTGCTCAGGGCATTTAATAAAAGAATAGTCAAAAGAGACATACCAAAATAGACGGAAGGTGAATTTACAAGTCTGTAAGATGACTAGACAAAGACTTTGATAGCATAAGAGCTTTTAGAGAAACTATGTGTGATGAATGAGCTATTTTGGTTTTAGGGCATTGTTTTTATATGAGCCATGGAGAATCGTTATTTACTAATGGTAGATCCATTAAGAGATGAGATATGACTTTTACTAAGTCATAGGGGGATTGGTAGAATAAGATTGAGACTATAAGGTAGAAAGACAAGAGAATGACTAAGTATGAGATTTTGTTCCTAATCTCATAAAAGCTCAATAGACTTAGGACTGCTAAAACAAGTAAGGATATTCATGGAAGGCAAAAGAAAGAATACTAAAAGGGAATGCAAAAGGATCGAGAGGTGAGAAGCACAAAATGAGGCTATGTGTTTGAAAAAAGTGCTTATATAGGTCCAACATAGGGTTATTGATATGATACAGACTATAAAGTAGCTTTTAAATTATCTCACATTATGGCAGGGGTCGAAAAAGAATATGTGGAAATGATAGTAATGGCAAGAATAAGTTTTCATCCATAAAGGAATTGTAATCATAGCGTCTTCGGGGTATGGGAGATTGCAACATTAGGACTACTCTAGAATTCAATATTCAGGAATCTTTAGAGACTGTAGTCACAAGCCTTAGTTAAGTCTTAAACTTGACTAGAGACAATGGTAGAGAGTATTGGTCAAGGAGATGATAATGTTAATTAGCTCTATAAAGAGAGATTTGTTTAAAATTGATGATTCAACAATTATTTATGGGCATGAATTGAGATGAATACCAATAAAAAGTCATCATGAAGTCGAGAATATGTTGGATGTATAAGTGAAGAGTAAGACAAGATTTGGAAGTAAGGAAGAACACAAAAAATGCGAGGAGGCAAACTGCATAACATAGTGCCATAGCATTAGAACTTTAGTGCCGCGACACTAAAAGCTAAAATATAATGTCGTGCCTTGGTGCTTTAGTGTCACAGCACTAAAACAAAAAATTTAATGGTGCATCACAAAAAGGCAACTTTGTGAAATGTATTTTATACTTGGTTTTGACTTCTTTTTTAGAGGGTTTTGGACTCCTAAATGCTTAGAATCTTATTCCAACTAGATTTAAAGTCCCTAAGAATATTTTACTCACTATAAACCTTCTAAACAAATAGAGATAGCCAAAATTATAAAGTATTAAGATATAAATATATGAGAGAATAGAGAAGCCAGGTGACACTAAGTACAGGATGTACTTAGGTGTAACTTTTGAGGGTGCCTTTGTTCTTGAGTGAACAAAAAGAGCACCATAGGTTCTTTTGAGAAATACTCAGACTATTCTTGTATTCTTTAGGTAAAATCTCTTATGGGGTGGGAGATACTGAGAAATCTTGTAAAGATCATAGTAATCTAAAGAGATACTTAGAGGTCTACAATAGAAGATACTAAGAGGTCTCATAAGATCATGGTGATATAAGGTGATACTTAGTAATCTGATTAATAAAAGAAGTTGGATCATGGATCCCTCGTAGACATAGGCATTTTAGCTGAACCAAGTATATCTTATATCTTGTGGTTTATTTTTTTTTATCTTTATTACTTATTCATATGTTAATTTTGTATGTTCTTAATTATTTATGATTTATGTCTTTAGTATGCGCAAAGGATTTCTTTGGAGAGCACACGAACGAAAATCCTAATAAAAGGGTATTAGCGTAAAAGCTAATCTCATTGAGAGATTAGTGTTGTTTACGCTTAAAATATAACGTGGTTATCGCAGTATAGATTGAGGTGTTGATCCTACGAGGAAGCTCTTGACAAAATAGGTTGGTGAAGTAAAATATTAAAGAGGTAGTAAAAGATAAAATTAATTGATGAGATAGAATTATCTATGAATTGAGAAAAATATCTTATGATAATTTAAGTAAGGCTTTGAGAATCACAATTATGCTTTATAAATCTACTCTAAACTTTGATTCAATGTTTATAACTTAATTGAAAGTTTCACATCCCAAACAATCAATCGGAAGATATGTAAAATATAGCATATTTAATAATACATGTATTTGGTGTGACTAAACTTTTTTGCAAATATTAACACAAATCATGTTCATATATACAAGTTATCTAAGATCGACAATATATCATTTTGACAATATTGCAGTAAAAGATCAACTTGAATATCAAACATTTATTGTCTTTATATGCTATCCAATATTGACAATATATCAATCGATAATATTGCAGTAAAAGATTAATATATAAAATAATTTAACCAATAACAATTATAATTCAACAAGAATCACATAAGAAAAGCATGACTGAACATATATGAGACATGAGAATTATAACCTCTGGATTATAGAAAATAAAACAGATAAGAGTTTAATCAAAATCAAACTTATAAATATTTGTAGCTCTCGACAACGAATCAAAGTATAGAAGTAGATTTATTACACATGAAAGTTAATCTCTTAGCCTTGTCAAGAACTCAAGTCTAAATTACAATACATGTTAATGAGAAGAAAAGAAGAAAGAATTATCTAATGTTGAAAACGTCTTTAGAGTGTCCTTATATAAGCAATGAATGGAAATGTGTCATGTATGACATCAATCTTCAATAATTTTAGGCCAACAACGTTCACCCACTTGCAGTACATTTTTAATAATATAAATGACCAATGTAGCCTCTATGCCCAACATAAAAGTTGTATAAGTTTTTCTCTTCTTTCCATAGGCACTAATTTCATGTAAATTAGATGAGTATCCAATGAGATATGAGTTAAATTTCAAAGATACATCAGAATTCGGCTAAGAACCCTTTTACCCACTTACAATGCAATTTGGTCCATGATAACGACTGATTTGGATTTTACCATCAACATAAGAGTTGTTGATAATTAAGTCAGTATTTCACAAATTCAAGAATTATATCAATTGAGTACGTATTTTGTGAGATACGGTCCAAATATATGAGTTGGGTCAAGCTGAGCTGAAGTTGTAGCCCGATTCTATTGTATCTCAATTTTTTGCCCATAACATGTTGGATTTGGCTTTTCAACTACTCTTCAAGTTTGTGTAAGATTGAGTTATGTTGCACCAAGTTTAAGAATTTCTTCATTTTAATTTCTACATTGAGAGTTATGTCTATTTTACCTAAACCTGTGCAAATAACATTTATTAATCATAATTTAAGGAGAACACTTTATTTCAAGGTAAAATACAAGAAAATGCTAAACTTAGTGACATTAAATAGTGACTGAATCTCTTAATAAATATGCATTTTTATGTGCTTATCAAGTGCTAAAACTGATTTTCTCTCAATAAACTAGTACTAAAACTGTGGCTTACTTGATGCCGAAATAGTATCAAATTGAATAGTATAGCTTGATATTGCAACAAAATAGCTTCAGGCTTCATATGTAAAGCATTTGTATACATCCCAAGGACTGGCAAGAGTATCAAAGTGGTCCTTGAAAAGGAAAACTATGAGGAGAATAATGAACATACTAAAAATGGATCCGACCATTAAGATTCTAAAGAAAAGCATCTAATTTTCAAACTTGAGGTATAGTTTGCATTTTTTATCGCATCTTTGTCACATTAAGCAATGATGGAAAATAAATTCTTTTGAAGCCTTCTTCTCCAACCTATCATAAGTTGCATCCTTATCTTCTCCTAAGCAGTTTGATGATACATAAATGCTTAATACAGGGGAATATATCTTGATTAGTTGTTTAAAGAGTTAGATATGTATGATTACTTGTCCTCACTGCAGATATTAGCTGGAAATGCCAAAAAGGTTTGGAACACAAATATAATGATGAAAGAAAGATAAAGGCAAAAGATTATATATGTGTTTGGAACACATATATAATGATGAAGGAAAGATAAAGGCAAAAGAAGTGACTCACTTGGTTCCTAAAATCGTGAATAGGGAATGGAGCAATCATGTTGAAACAGATAATGTTGATTATTATAAAGATGTATATTTAAGAAAACCGCATGATACTTTTAATTCTTTAGTAATTTCTGAACATAAAGACCATCATAACAGTTTAGGCTATAAGGACAAAATTCTCTTACTCTAAGTTTTTAAATTAATATAAGAGATAATGACATTTTTACCTTAAGAGATTGGGCTAATACTCAAATTTATCCCAATTGTTTCAAAATAGATAGGTTTGTCTTAGTCCATTAGTTAATTTGACAGTGAAGAAATCAAAATTTAACTCAAAATTTAAAGTATATTGATAGAGTAAGACACGTGTCAATCTCTAACTGGCTAATAATAAAAATAAAAAATAAAAAAGGCACGTAACATATTCTTATAAGGTTCAAAGAAGACAAGTTGGTGATTAGCGGCAGGCCACTGGTAACCGCCAGACTCTGATAATAAAAAGATTAAATTTTATATTATTGAATTTTATTTTTCATGATCTACACAATGGTAGAATAATTTTTGAAAAAAAGATGACATGATGATGGTCAAAAAGGTAGAGAGGGGTGACTTGCACTGCCCCCCATTTGACTTTGGTTAATGGTGGCCACCGCTCTGCCTCCACCTTTTTGGCCATTTGTTTACCATCTTCTAGTTCTCTTTTGACAAAAATAATTTTACTATTGTGTAGATCATGAAAAATGGAATTCAATAATATAAAATTTGATTATTTTCACGACCTTCACCATCACTAAAAAAGGGCAACTGGTGGTAGGTCACTGGATATATTATTTGTATATTTACAATTTATAAAATCAATTTTTAAACCTATCATAAAATGATACGTGTTTTTATTTGTCCCTCTACTTAAATCACTATCTACAACTAATTTACCAAATAGGGGCAAAGATATTGTGTTGTTAAAAGTGATTTTTTTGTCTAAACTAGCGGAAATTGATTAATTGATTAAGACAAAATTGTCTATTTTAAAATAATCAAAATAAAATTAGATATTAATTAAAACTCTTAAGATAAAAGTATCATTATCCCTTAATATAATCAAAGTATGATAATAAATAATAATTATGCACACAAATCGTTCGATAAATTTGGATTAGAAGAGCGTACAATTCTCCTTCAAAGTGTGCTATTTTTTTGTCAATGGCTATTCGCTAAGCCTGGATAGAAGAGCATGAAAGTACAAATTGCCTCTAAAATATTTGAATTTTAATTATTCCAGGTTTGAATCTATATACTGCAGTTAATCTTTAGGTATATATAGTCATGCTCAAATAACATGCCCCAGAAAATAATATATATATGATATTTTAATATATGTTTTGTCATTTTAAACGATACGTCTAAAAGAGTACATTTTTGTAATTTTTTAAAATTATATAATTATATTATTTATCATCTAATAATTATTTAATATATAAAAAATATTATAATCCTATATGAGAATTATAGTCTCACTCAATAAAATATACAATAATCCCAAATGAAATCTTATATTGGAAACTGCCCTGAATTATGCATCAGTTTTTTCTTATATAGTATAAATATTGCAATTCATGACATTAAAAGTGAATTCCAACCTTCAGCATAGAAAATCCAGTCAAATTTTGTCTTTGGACTGGTTTAATGGCGTTGGCACCGAAAAACTTTCAATCAATTTAAAGTAGTTTCTTGGAACACGATGGTGCATGCAATGTCTAAATCAAATATATTTGACGGTGGGCAAAAACTATCACATGATAAGAAAGTTCAACGGAAATTATAAGGAAGAAGAAGCAAACTCTGCCTGCTTTTCTATTCAATTTTCGTACTTAAAATTGATGTTTGTGTTTTTGCCAGGACAAGATTTAAAGAACAAAAAAGCAGCTTTTTCTAGGAGGAGTTTCGTGGTCTTTGATGTGACCAAAATTTCCCACTAGCTTAAGAAAATGTCTTACAAATTCGAATTGCGGATGCAAAGCATGCAGCAGGCTTTGAATATGGAGATTTTTTTATTTTTTTTAAATTTATTCTCTAAGACTTAACGTTCAGTTTGTAGTCTTATTAATTTACTGTATTTAAACACCATTTCGTTATGTAGAAGGCCGAGAAAATCTTGACTGCTGATGTATCTTTCTTATTTTGATTTTTTTTTTGTTATGTGTCTATCAAACAATTATAGAAATATTAATACACACATGATATGATTTAACAAAGAATTTTTGTCAATTATTTATTGTTGTTTGATTTTTTAATTAATTTCTTTTTTTAGTAAGTATCGCAATTAATCACTTTCAAACAAATAATAATATATTATTACTATTTTTAAAAATAAGAAAAAAATTGATAAAATTTAACCCTATATTTAAGAATAGAGCTTTTAATAATCAGAAGAAACTATTAGAAACATACATAACTCCAAACAAATTTTAATTCCCAATTAACTAAAAAAAACCACCCTCTATGCACAAATGATGAATAAATGATGACAAATAATTAAATTACTCGAAGACTTTATCTATAAGAAATGTAAGATATGAATGGTGGAGAAATTTGAGCTTACATCATTTGATAACATTTTTAAAGATGATGTTTGGTAAGTGCGAAAGCTTATATTTTTCGGGCAAGGCATGCATTAAAACATCTTCATTTACATAATATTAGATATCAAACTGCTGAAAATAATGGAAAAGTTTCAACACCATCCCTTCCCAGAACTTTTTTTTAAAAATAAATATGCACATATTATATCAGCGTTAATGAAAGAAGGCAAGCTTCAACCATGCCCTTTGCCAAAGTTTTTATAAATATTCATCACAACAGAAACAAGAAGGTCCAAAGCAGTGCCCTTTTCAGAAATTCTTGAAATGCTTACCAACTACATTTAATCTAAAGTAAAGGGTAAGATTCAACATGATGCACCTTTCCGAAATTTTATTATGCACATTTTTGCATGTTGTGTGACAGCAAAAGGTATAAGATAAGACTCAAAACCCTGCCCTTCCCCAAATTTCTTTAAACTTATATAAAAGTTTTGAAAAGGCAGCCCTTATAAAATACTTACAATTGATCCTGTGCCTGCCTGCAGTGATCAATATTCTTGATAAGCAAACTAACTTCTTAAGAACCATCCTCCAATTGCAAAAAGCCCGTAGTAATCTCTTATCAAGAACATGGTAATAGAAATTAAAGAGGATAATGATCTAGAAGTAAATGGAACCATGATAATAACCTTCAAGTAAATGGTCCAAAAATAGTGATCTTTAAGTAAATGGAACCAATATGTAGACCTTGAAGTAAATGGAACCAAGGTAATGACCTTCAAGTAAATAAGCCAAGATAATGGCCTTAAAGTAAATGGAACCAACAAGTAGACGTTGAAGTAAATGGAGCCAAGATAATGACCTTACATTAATTGCAACCAAGATATAGACCTTGAAGTAAATGGAGCTAAGGTAATGACCTTAAAGACAATTAATCAGATAACCAACCTTTATCGCTAAATACCAAATATAGAAGAAGCATCAGTAAGTTTCATGGTATCTTCCTATTAAAAAACCCTTGAAAGATTTTCATCATCTAAGAGGGAAAAAAAAGAAAAGAAAAAGAAAGCCTCAAATACTAGTCATTTCAGCATTAATATATATAAATCAAAGGCAACAACATTGGCCACTTCTTTCTCAACTAATGTTTCCAGTCTTTCTGTCTCCATAATCTTTTTTTTGGTCCTCTACTTAACTGACCAAGAACCATCAAAATGAAACTATTGAAGTGATCACCTCATGTCTCACATTTAATGATCACCTATATTTCGTCAGAATTTTATTCTTGATTCTTAGAATTTGAAAAGCTAACCCCCATTCATCGACCATTCATTTCTCTTACCCTCAACTATTCTCTCCCTCTCTCACTCAATATTATTGTTAAACAGTTATATATTTTTTTCCTTCTAGTTTCCTTTGTTCATATTATATGCATCTAAGTGTTTACTTCCTTTCTAATGTCATCTAACAAATCTCAATATCATGGAAGATGAAACCATCAATACTTCTTCCCAATCCCGAATTCCACAAGAAACTTCTGAGAATCATAATATCAATCTTAATCTCACTACCACTTCCTTATCCACTTTGAATCACGAGCAGCAGCATGCCGAGGTTCCCAGTTTTTCAATTGACCAAGAAATACTCACAAATCTAGTTGCAGATAACAGCTTTACAACCCTTCATCAAGCAGGCGGAATTCACGGCATTGCAGCTGCTTTAGAAACTAATCTTGATTCGGGAATAAGTGGTCAAGAGGAGGATCTTCGTCGTCGTCGTAAAGCTTTTGGCTCAAATCTAAATGTAGAAGTGAATAACTCTTTGCTCACCAAGAAAGGACACTTTCATCGACTAGTTGTTGATGCCATCAAGGACACCACAGTTATGCTCCTTTTATGTTGTGCAACACTTTCTCTTGTGCTAGGGATCAAGAGGAATGGATTTGAAGAGGGAATTCTTGATGGGGTTTTTGTATTTCTTGTAATCTCCAGTGTTGTGTCTCTCAGTATAACAATCAAGTTCTTCAAGAATCAAAGAAATGAAAAGCTTTCAAGAAAGAGAAAAGCGGTGAGGGTCTTGAGAGATGGGAGACTGAAAGAAGTAGCATTCTCTGAAGTTGTGGTAGGTGATATTGTCTGTTTACAGCCTGACGATCAAGTTCCAGCTGACGGGCTCTTTGTTCAAGGCAAAGGCCGAAAGCTTGACGATGCTGATGGCGATGAACAAGATGATTCATTAAATTACTGTTTTCACCGCTATGAGTTCCCCTTTATGTTCAGAGGTGCAAAGGTGCTGAGTGGAGAGTGTTGCATGCTTGTGACAGCAGTTGGCGAGCACACGGAAACTAGCAAGATGATGAAACTATCAAAAGGTAATCATCAAAAGAAGGAATCCAAGTTGCAAATGGCAGTTGATAAGATGAACTCTCGATTGGAAAGGATTTGCTTGAGCCTCTCCTTGCTGGTCCTTGTGGTGCAAGTGCTGCGTTGCTTCACATGGGAAACTAGATGCGGTGATCAGAGCCATGATCCAGATCCTAAAGGGGTAATGAACACAGTACAAGAGATAATGGCCGCGTCCACAAAAATCATCAAAAAGCAAGGTCCAAGTCTTAATAGGTACACGGAAATGCTCTCGATATTGGTGCTTGTTATAAGGGATGGCTTACCTTTAGGGTTATTAGTCTCTTTAGCATATGCATCAAAGAAATTCAAATGTTATGGAGCCATAGCTCGAAATCTTCCCGTTTGTGCTTCAATTGGATTGGTCACTACAATTTGCTCTGGAAGAACAAGTGATCTGTCTCTGGATCATGCAAAGATGGTCGATTTGTGGATCGGCATGGATCGGGTCGAGAAACCAGTGATGGGAATCGAAGTTGCTGTCCTCAATGCAATTCGTGAAGCCATTGCAATAACTTCATCCGAGTTTTCAGATGATGGACTTCTTTTTTGGGCTAAGAAGGTTTTGGGGGTGGAGAGAGAAAAAATGATGGGAAGTTGCAGCATTGAAGCTTGTGATATCGATAATAAGAGAGCTGGGTTTTTGCTAAAATGGAGTGGAGAAGGGAAGAATTCTGTTAACATGAACTAGAAAGGAGATCCAGAGATAATACTGCCCATGTGCACGCATTATTTCGATAGACATGTTTGCAAACCCTAGATGAACATAAAAAAGATATGTTCAAGAAAATTATTGACGATATCACAGCTGATACTCTCCATTGCACTGCTTTTGCTCGCAAACAAGTTGAACAAGTCGAAGAAGAAGAAGTCGAAATCAGCGATGGGGGGTTAACATGGCTAGGCATTGTGTCGTTGAAGAATCCATATGCATCTGAGGTGAAACAGGCCGTTGAAGAATGTGTAGAATCAGGAGTTAAGACCAAGCTGCTATTGGAAGATGACATTGAGACATCCAGATTAATAGCCCTCAATTCGGGGATCATTAAGCCTGAAGAAGATGCAAAAGAAGCAGCGATGGAAGCATGTGAATTTCGGAACAGCTCACATGAGACTCGGTTACTTATGGTCGATAAAATTAGGGTAATGGCTAATGCTTCTCCATTAGACAAGCTTCTTATGGTTCAATGCTTAAAACAGAAAGGAGAAGTAGTAGCGGTCACGGGAACATCCACTAGGGATTCTCCATCTTTAAAGGCAGCTGATGTTGGGGTTGCACTTGGTGAAAGACGAAGTTCACAATTGGCAAAAGAGCACTCGGACATTGTCATATTGGACAAGAAATTTGAAACCATTGTCAACATTTTGAAGTTGGGTAGATGTGTTTGCTACAACATTAGAAAGTTCATTCAGTTGCAGCTCACTCTTAACATGGCAGCATTTACAATAAACCTAGTTGCTGCTGCAATTTTCTCAAGTGAAGTTCCACTTCAACCATTTCAGCTCCTGTGGGTTAACCTAATAATGGGTGTTCTAGGTGCGTTAGCTCTCGCTGCTCCAATAAGCCTACGGCCACCTCCGCCGGCATCTGCTGCAATATCTCCAGTAACAACCAAGACTATGTGGAGAAACATCATTGTACAAGTTCTTTACCAAGCATCTGTTCTCTTGGCCATCCAATTCAAGGGAAAATACGTTCTCGGTGCGAATCAGAAAAATTTAAAGAACATTGTCTTTAACAGTTTCTGTCTCTGCCAGGTCTTTGTTCTGATCATTGCAAGAGATATTAAAAACCCAAATATTTTCGGGGGGAATAAGAGATCGCAACAGAAATATCGTTGGCTTCTAGTAATTTTGGGGTCCATTGTCATTCTAGATATAGCGATTATTGAGATAGTCACTGTTGTTGGGCGTGGGAAGAGATTGAATCTAAGGAATTGGTGTGTTTGTATTGGCGTGGCAGTCATGTCTCTACCCATTGGCTTGGTTGCGAAGTTGATCTCATGGCCAAGATAATTAATTTTGCTATTTTTCTATTGCACCCAAACCTTGTTCTATTGTATAGATATAATTATAAATCTCATGATAATTTGCAAACTTGTTATTTTGTTCCTTTTTTTTTTCTTTTTACGGGGGCATTTTAATGATAGTGATTCTTGTGCAAGCGTGTTATATATGTATATAGTCAAATTTTAAAGCCGGTTGATCTTTGGAAATTTCATGGAATATCAATACAATGTGTGGTGTTGTGGGTTAGGTTTATTAATTAACAGAGCATTTCTTTTGTTTGTTTGTGATTGGAGTCAGGTCATGAGGACTTTTTGTGAACTCTTGCGTGTATATTTTCACTTTAACATCTCTTTTTGATTGTCATAGAAAAATTGGTTCAATATTGTGCAAGTTGTTTGGAAATTTTTCTGTTTCCATAACTGCAATGGGAATTTTTAACTTACTTTTTTTAATGTATCACCTTTGGTTTGCCTTATCTAATTGTTGAAGATCACATGATGGATGATCAGATGGCAGGCAGTTTATCAGATGCTTAAAATTTGCTTGAGCTAGAATAAGTATCTGTATTTTGAAGCATAGTTGAATTTTATTTTCCTGCCTATTTCCGAAAGTTTGTTGCACTAGATGAAAAATTACTTGCTATTATATATTAGCCCTGCAAGTGCATTTTTCATTGATAATCTCTTTTTACAAATTAATAAAAGCAACTTCCTTATTCCTTCAAGTTCTTTTCCTTCTTTGCTAGAAAATTTTCTTAGCACTTTCTGAATAAAGGAGCACCTCATAAAACCAAATTTCAACTTGCTATCAAAGCGAGCTATGGCAAGTTCATCTAAGTCAATCTCATCCTCCTAAATGAACACACCTTCATTACTTTCGCATTTTTTGTACATATCAAATTAGATTGAACCAATTTCCTCTTATGGAAATCACAAACAAGATCTTAATAACTGGCCATAGTTTTGAAGGCTTCATCAATGGCTCTATCAAGGCATCAGATTAATACTTGAACATTAACATAACTAAACCAGTGAATAATCTTGAATATATAAACTAGAAAAAGACATGATCAAATGCTCATTAGCTGGCTTCAAGCTTCAATAACAAAGCCAGTGCTTGGCTTTATTCTAGGATACAAGACATCTTTTGATCTTTGAAAGGCTATAGATCGATATTTTGGCAATCATTCCAAGGATTTTTTCATGACAATTAAAGCATAACTCTTACAGATCTCGAAATGTACTATGAATATTACTGAATTTTTCATGAAAGTTAAGAGTCTTACTGATAGTCTTGCAGTTGCTAGAAGTACTACAATTGAGGAAGATATGATCATGCATGTGTTTAATATTCTGGATAAGAATTGTGATCTTGTGTCAATATATGTTCAAAGTAGACTTGGAATGATTGATTTTAATAAAGTAATATCTCTAATGTTGATCTAAAAGAGTAGAATGGAACAAAGAGCAATTAATATGAAAGTCGAAGCTAAGGTTACTCAAGTAAAAAATAATAAGAAGAAATTTGGAAACTCTAAAGGTAGAGGAACAAATGAAAATTTCACTGGTTTTGTTCGAGGAGGAAAAGGCTTTATCAGAGGAGGAATGACTCATTTAGGATAGGGAGGGGAATTTAACAATAATTCTCAGAACTACCATAATGCTAGATTAGGAAATTTCATTAAAGGAAATCATAATAACAATTCAGAATGACGAGTTTACAATAAACTAATTTGCTAAATCTGCTTAAACCTATACATATAGCCGTACAATGCAATGACAAGTTTAACAGAAACTTTATACCACAGTTTCAAAACTATAATAATCAGTACCAAAACTTTAAAGGTCTTGAAAATGCAAACTTTGGTCAAAATAATTACAATTGAGGAGGCTACAATAACAATCAACAGAATACAAACACTTACAATAAAGCTACTTATATAGTTATTCTAGAGGGAGTGATAGATCAATGGTAGTGCCACTCATTATGTCACAAATGATCTAGCTAATATTGCTAAAAAGATAGAGTATGAAGGTACAGACTTTCTTGTCATTGGAGATGGTAAGGGTTTAAAATTTTTTGCATATTAGTTCTGTATTACTTAATAATGTTTTAGAAAATAGTATGATACATCTTAAACATATACTTCATGTTCTAAACATCACCAAAAACCTAGTTAGCATTTCAAATTAACTACTAACAACCCATTCACTATTGAATTTTGTGATAATGATTGCTTGATAAAGAACCAAAGGACAAGCAAGGTGATGCTGAAGGGTGTTACCGATAGAGGGTTGTACAAGTTACTATTGCTACATCATGAACCAATAAACAAAACCAAAAATACTCTCTAAAAAATAAACCAACATCTATGTTCTCTATTTGCTTTTCGATGCAAAACCATCTTGTTTCAAACTACTAGTAAGGATGTAAAGATCAATTAATCTGTAATAAGTCTGCCTTTGTTAGTAATAAATATTAAAATTTATGCTTACGTGTCATCCCATTATGTATAAATATTTAATGATTATATTTATACAATTATCATTTCTAATAAAATTGTTAATATTATTTATTATTAAATAGTAAGATTCTTGTAACATTTCAAATATTGTATGATTTGAAAGAGTTCAAATCTGGTCTAAAATGAGTTTAGATTAGTGCTAAGAGTTAACAACACTAATAGTTAAAAGTACTAAGAGTTAGTGGTGCTAAGAGTTAGCATGTTGATAGAGTTAGTGAAATCTAAGGAGTTAGAGTCTTGTCTGAAATAAGATAATGACCTGAGAAAATATTAGTAATGTTATAGCTGCAAAGAGTTGCAGATGGTGCTAAGAAATTTCATTATGCAAGTATGTTTTTAAATACTATGTTCCTGATCTAATTTCATCAGTGCGAGTTTATCGATGGAACCCTTTAATATAGATTAGTATATGTCTATACCTAGATGGTCCAGATGGTTAGTCTTAGTAAACTATGAGCTTAGTAAAAGCTCGTATAGAGATACAAGTATTCAGTAAGAACTGGATATTGAATAGACTCACGAAGACCTCTAATAGACATCTCATAAAGCCGTCAATGGAAGGGCTTTCGAGTTGAATAATATTTGTAGTCATTTGACCTAAGCACTACAGTGGGCTTGTAAGTGATCCACCATGCTTTTGTTCTACACATGTCAGAAACCTTTCATGGTCTGACTACTAAGTGTCGCTGGATATGGTCCAATGCTCATGGAGTCCGATATGCGTAGATATCGAATCTGTTAGCTCATATGAGTGGATTGTATATCCTAATGCTCCGAGATTGTATTTCAGAAAGTCTTGTGGCCACAAGCATAAATCTCAGAATATATGTTCTGAAAGGATAAACAATATCACAAAAGTGTTTGTGGATATTGTTTAAAAAAATATAAATCTGGAGATAAGTTCAATGTTAAGCAAATAGAGATTTAACGGTGATGATCTATATCTCTGCTCTTTTGGGGATATAAATGATGGATGGATTATACGAATATGCAATAACCTCAACTTGCATGGTCTAATGCACTAATTTGTAATATTCGTAACGTGTGTATAGGGCATCGTTCACAAACGTATGGAGGAGCTCTATATGACAAATCAGGTGTGGACTTAAAGAGTCTCACAATATGAAGTGTACTCGTTGGGCACTAGGGCAGCGGATTGGATTGAATAATTCGATCTAATAAATTTCAGCAAAATAGAATAATTATTTCGAAATCTCTCGGGATGTGCATTTGTCAAGACTTAATTATTAAGTACATCATTTAATTAGTTAACAATAGTTGTTAACCAATAGAATGGTGACAAATGGTAAAATCTAAGCCTTTCATTATATATCATGATATATCAATAAAGTAATGCAAAAAAAATAGTTTTGTTTTATTTTATTTTATAATATTATTATATATATTTAATCTACTAAATATTATTATATAATTTAGTTGCATTATTTTTGTTTAATAGAATTAAATAATATACCATTATAAATGGTGGAGATATATTTTATTTAAAGATATTATTGCAGGCCATTAAATGAATTTGTATTCGTTTGTTTCTAAATGATGGCTGGCCATCTCTTTGTTAATGGAGGGAACACTTTTTAATATATTAATAATTTTTTTAAGCAATAAGGAAGTTGAGGGATCTAGGCATATTAATAATAAGAATTGAGTGGATCATTAGGTATTGATCATCAATTGCTACAACCACTAAAAGAATCAATGAGATTAATTCAAGAAAATGAATGAAAAATTTGGCCAAGGGAAGAGATAGGAGGGAGAGAGAAGTGCTTTGTCTTTTTTTTCTTTCAAAGAGTTGAAAGACTAGTGTGTGAAATTTTTCTGATTTTTCTCATCCTACACACTTGGATAATTCAACATAGACAAATAGAATTTATTCTTGTTGTGTTAGTAAAGTGTTGCTAACAAGAACAAAAGAAAATTTTATTTTCCTCTCTTTTTATGGATGGCTAAACCATATTTATATTTATGAAACAAATATTTGTATTTAAAGAGTTTGAATACATGTTGCTGGAAATTCTAAAACTAAGCTACCATTCTAACTCCATAATCTCATCAAACTGTTATGGACTAGAATTGTTCAATAATATACTTTAAGATAAGCTCTTTACATAGATTGTTAGAGAACTTGAAGATTTTGTAAAGCTACTTTCATTAGATAAGTGTTTTTACATAATATTTTAATACAATTATTCATCATTTATATTTTTATATAATGGTTATACTTGTTCATATATGTGGTCTATGTGTTTAATTTGTTAAAATTGGTGTATTTGTTAACATGTTTCCACTGCGTGTAGTAATTTTTGAAATTATGTATACACTCACATATCACACACTCGATTTTCAACAATAAAATATCATTAGATATTGATGTTCTACACAAAAGGTTAGAACACCCTAATAATCAAGTTTTATATCAAGTTGTTCAATAATGTAAAGATTTCCAATATTTCAATAAAAATACCTTGCCTCAATTTTGTGATATTTGTCAATATAGTGAAATTCACAGGTTACATTTTCCTTCAATTGAAAGAAAAATAAAACAAACCTTTGAAATTATTTATACAGATGTTCTGGGTCTAGCTCCATTAAATTCAATAGAAAGGTTTAAATACTATCTTAGTCTTGTTGATGACTACACAAGATACACATGGATTTTTTTTTTAGAGCAAAATCTAAATGTTTAGAAACCTTCAATTTGTTCAAACTTTATATAGAAAATTAATTAGAAAGACAAATCAAAACACTACAATCTGATTAGGGAGGTGAGTTCAAAAACTTTATAACTTTTATTTAAGTGTAAGGCATATCCTTTAGGCATCTTTGTCCCTACACACATTACCAAAATGGTATAATAAAAAGGCAACATAGGTACATCACAGAACTTGGACTAAATCTTCTTGTACGACTAAAAAATGCACCTAAAATTTTGGTTGAAAGCATGCCACACCAGTGTTACCTCATAAATAGATTACTGACCAGTGCTTAAAATCAAATTACATTTGAACAACTTTACAATAAAAAACCAAATTATAAATTCTCAAAATGTTTTGGTTATGCTTTTTTTTTTCTTACATAAGACCCTACAAAAAAACAAGTTCAATTTTCACTCAACTAAATGTATCTTCATTGGTTATAGTCTAATGTACAATAGTTACAAATGTCTCAGCAATTTAGGAAAAATCTATAGTGCAAAAGATGTGATCTTTTATGAAACTTCATTTCCTTACACTAATGACATTGAGTTCAACCAAGAACAAACACCAAAATATCTAGCATCCCATCAACCTCGCTGTACATTCAAAATACAACTTATATTTAGTAGAGACAATCAAAGCAGCTCCCAGCATCAGCAAGCAGAATTTGGTTACTTATAGAAACTCAAACTCCTCACATAAATAACCAAAACACAATTCAACAAACAAACACTTAATAACCAGACATTGAACATTCAGCCTTGTCAAACACTTTACCTTATATTCAAGATAACCAACAAATAATAGAAAAATAATCTCCATCTGTTGAATCAATTCAACCCATGATAACAAGAGCTAAGGTTAGAATCTTTAAACCAAATATATATTAGGTTGAGAAGCTAAAGACAAACAAAAAATGCAATGATGGATTTATCTAATCTAATATACAAGCATGCTATGAAAAACTAATATAATGCCTTAGTACTGAATAAACTTGAGAACTAGTACTTAGATAAGGTGTATAAAAGATTATTTAAAATAAATGGGTATATGGAATCAAATATAACCCTAGTGGCATAGTGTTAAAGTACAAGGCGAGACTTATTGCTAAGGATTTCATCAAACTGTTGGGTAGATTATTTCAATACCTTTAGTCGAGTGGTCAAAGTATCTACAACAAGAGTGATATTAAGCCTTGTTATTATGAATAAATGGAAAATTAGACAATTGAACATTAACAATGCCTTCTTGAATGGATTTTTGAGTGAAGAAGTCTTTATGGAACAGCTTGAGGAATTCATTAGTATCTAGTAAAATAATAATGTATGTAAATTAAGGAATGCATTGTATGGTTTAAATCAAGCTCCAAGAGCCTGGTATGAAAGGCTGATACAGTCACTAATAAGTTAGAAATGTTAGAATTCCAGATCTAATACATTATTATTTGTTAAGTTCACAAGAACATATATGGTGTTGGTATTGATATATGTAGATGACATCCTTATCGCTGGTTCAAGTATAGAATTGATTAATTCAACAATTTTACAGCTCAATGCTACATTTGCTCTAAAGGATATTGGACACTTCACTTACCTCCTTGGCATTGAAATTATTCATACCTCATCAAGCTTGTTGTTATTATAGAAAAAGTATATCTAAGATATTCTTCAAAGAGCTAAGATGCAAAATTGCAAGCCATATGATACTCTAATGAGCACAGGTCAGAAACTTCACAAAAAAGATAGTGAACAATTTTCTAAACCAACTGCTTATAGAAGCATTGTTGGTGCCCTTCAATATGTGACTTTGACAAGACCAGAGTTAGCTTGCTTGGTCAATAGGTTAAGTCAATATATGTCATAAACCCACAACTAAACATTGGTCAACATGTAAGAGTGCACTAAGGTATCTTCAATCAACAAAAGATTTTAGTCTAGAATTCAGTGGTTTGAGGCATTTAAAATTAACAAAATTCACTGATGCTGATTAGGGTTATGATCTTGATGACAAGAGATCAGTTGATGGGTACTGTATATACTTGATAACAAATTTAGTTGCTTGGTCATTGATGCAATAATTTTATATCTTAAAATTAAGTGCAAGTATACACTATTGTATGCAAGTAATAAATGAACTAAATAAGTCGGATGTCGAACCCACATGGATAATTTCTTCTTTTTAACCAATTAGTAAAATTATGTCTTCCTAATAATTATTTAGAAAAATAAAAATCTAAAAATGAATGTAGAAAATATAAAAGTAAAAACACAATGCAAAGAGATTTAGGTGATAGCAATATAGAGAAAACCTAAGATTAATACTATCCCTCAATATGTTTTCTAATGACTAATCTCTAATATTTAACTCCCTTAGTCTTTGTTATTAATCAAGACACTAATGTATTCACAAGCATCTTCCAAGGTCATGCAAGTATACCTTAATTTACCAAATACCTATATTCTTATAGTACTTGTAATAAATTAAGATTCATTAAGATTATGTCTTATTGATCATACATGCCAATTAAGTATATTCCTATCCTAAATTGAAACTTGCATGTGCAACATTGAATGTTACTCTACAATCATGCATCAAATTATTTAGGTCTAAATATTATGATTCCTCTTCCGAGTTTATCAACAATATTACCAACTCATTCACCATATATTGGCCAGATATATTGAAGCATTAAGATCAAGTAATTTGAATATCAAAGAACTAAGTTTATTAAATATTCAAAAGATATGGCAATTAAGCACACATATTGAGTTTAAGTATTAACCCTAGAAAATAAATTTAGCTCGTGACTACAAGAGAACAGCAGTAAAAATAATAATAAATTATGATACAATCAATAGCAAATCGATATAGACGTCAAATTGCTCTTAATTGCACTGCCTAAGATACTCTTGATGCCAAAGAATGCCTTGAATCTCTCTCCAAAGTTTCTTCAATTAAACTCCTATTACTCTCTAAGACTCGTGCTCTGTATTCTTGGTGTTCTTGAATGTGTCTTTGGGTGCTCTTGGTTGATTCTTAAAGGTTGGGAATGAGTAGCTTTTTATAGGGATTGATATGTGCTTGAAAATCTCAATTCTTGTCGGACTAGGACTCGCGCTATTGCTGAGGCGCTATGTAGTTGTCACTAGGGCGACACGTGAAAAAGGCTTCACCACTGGAGCAATGGGATGTTAGCGCTTGGACATAGTTGAATGGCAGGTAATTAATCATATTGTTAAGATTTGTTTGAGCTAGAATTTATATTTATATTTTTAGCATAGTTGAATTTCCTTTTCCCACCTATTTCAAAAAGTTCATTACATAAGACAATAAATTAGTTGCAAGTATATATTAGCCTTGCAAGTGTATTTTTCACTAATCTCTTTTTACAAATTAATTAAAGCATGTTCCAGATTATTCTCTCAAGTTCTTTTTCTTCTCTGCTATAAAATTTTCTTAGCACTTTCTTGACAAATAATGATAGGATCCGACCCGAGACCCTCTACAATAGATCCCAGCGGCTTTGTCAGGTACTCCGACAAAAGTTCCTCAAAATATAACTGGGTAAGTTGAGAAATTTCACAAAGCGAACCCCTTTTTAATGGTTGCTATTACTAAAAAAAAAATCTTTGAATATATATGAAAATGACATCTTAATTTTAAAAAAAAAAACGGGCAGAGTTTCCTCTATTTTTCTGAAAATTCAGTACGAAACCTGCAAAGAATTACACTTCTATTTCCAAACCACTTCTCCATACTGTCAAATAGGACCTCCGGTCCTTTCTAACACAATCCAACTCAACTCAATAATTTTATTATGATCATAAAACTAAAATACTGATAAAAGAGTGAAACGATCATTAAAATATTGAAACTCTTCTTGGTTATACAAAGCATATGTACAATACACAAGCCTAGATTTACCATGTTAAAAGCAAAAAGAGTGCTATTTAGCACATTTACATGAACAACATGATCTTCAGATTTGGCCCACTAATCAACAATAGGAGAATCAGCAGCTGGCGTACCGAGACCTGCACCTGGGAAGGGGGTTTAGAAAATATAAAACGAGTGAGCTAAAGGAACTCAGTGAGTGTATTTAAAATTTCAAATAAAACAACATTATGCATAGATAGTAAATTCTAAAAGACGTGCATAAATCATGCTTTCAAAACTGATATAAAGTTGTAAAACGATTTCTAACATCATATGCCGATGAAATCTTACCAAGCGGGTTTTATTTCATCTTTGAAAAATAATATTCAAAATCTGTACAACATAATAACTAGCATATACATATAAATACATAATATGCTATCAGTAGATCGAAAACTAGTAAAGTCCTCGCTCGGCCATTTTCTTTCTAAATTGTATCAATGGTAACCCTAAAGCTCTATAGTCACGCAGCGACTCAACTAGCACCGCACACGTGAGTAGGTCACAGAGTACTTCAACAAGCAGCACCCATTGAGACATCTCAAGACATCTAATTGGCTATGCAGCAAAATCCTACATCACATACATATAACGAGACAATACCCCGTACATATAGAGCGACTCACATAACTCAACATCCTGACTTTTCGAAGTTAGTGAAACACCCCCCATAACCTGTCCATGTGTACGAGATATATCGACCGGGTCTAATACGATCACCACCACTATAATCTGAGGGTATCAATGGCATTTAAAATGGATGCAGTAATTTTAAAGTTGTTTCTTAAACCGAACATGTAAACGCATATCTATGGATATATATCAAGATCATAAATCATGCTTATACATTAAAAGCACATAAAACATACATTTTCATTATGCGAAAACATAATAAACGAAAGATAAAAGAAATGACAGATTTTCACTCACAACCATTCTGCGCTCAATTTCGCTCTGAATTTCTGCTCCCTTTATCGCTCTCAGTTTTCTTCACCTACGCGCCATAAATGATATTTAGAATCAAATCGAATGTTAGAATCTCATTTAACTACTAAACGCCCTAATCGGCATACAAAGCTCAAATAGATACTACTTTCTGATTTTCATTTACGAAGCCATTCAATCTTATCTAATTCACCATTCGACACCCTGAAATTTTCTTAACACCCTATAACTTCGATTAGACATAATTGCCCTTTACCTTTTCAAAATAGACAATTATGTCTCATTTTCTTCATTTTTTATTTTTCCATCAACCATATACATTTAATTTACATAAGGCACCATTTATACATCACAATTCAACCAAAACACAACTCAATCCCTAACTTCTCTAAAATAGTAAAATTTCACCCTAGGTTCCAACACATTTCTTTTCTCAATTTCTTGTTCCAATTATACTAAAATCAAGCTAATTTCATTCTAATGCCCTAATTACAACCAATTGAAGTCTCTACATTCCAATCACCCAAAACCCTTATTCTTACCTTGCCAATTTCTTCCACTTGGTGAATCCTTCAAGCTCCACACTAAAATTCAACTCAATTTAAACCAAAAATACACACAAGAACATTAATTGAAGCAATCTTGAAAGTTCACATATCAATCTCACAAAATAATACTTTTCTTACTTCTTTTTTTTGAATTTTCACTAATGGAGACTTCAATTGAGTTTAGAAACTTATACTTGACCTTCTTATAGCTTGATTAAGCATGTAAAATCATGAAGAAAAAAAACTTGAAATGTCACTGTAGCAGCCCCTCCCTTACTTGGATGAATTTTGCTCTCTTTTACTCTAAGTGTTTGCTTTTGATCACTTGAAATTTTTACTCACTTCTACCATATTTATAGTGCTCTCCCAAAAGACCAATTTACCACTCAACTAACTCAAAAATTTTAAATTGTCATTAGTTAGAAACTAAATATGTCATTGGTTCCTTTGTAACTATCTAGTTAGAATAGTCCAATAAACTAACTAAAATTTTTAACTTGGCAATCCATGAGATTATTTCTAATTGGTCCATTCTCTAATATATGAATTGTGTTTCTCAATAAAGGCTTATTCCATACATAACTCTTAAATAAAACTTCATGTAGTAAATTAGAATTTTTTTTTTCAAGCCAATAGAGAAAATTTTCAAAAATATTATAGGGTCGTCCGACGCTCCGATCGCATGTGAAATTATCAAATTAGGTCTAATATCTCTCACACGCACTATAAAAAAAATATTTCTAATAGGGTTAAAATTGAGTAACCCTACGGTGTCTTCATTACTTTATACTGAAATTTAGGTGCCAATACTACTAATAGGGATTAGATATTACAAATAACCTGTCATAAAACCAAATTCCAACTCTAATGTACCATTTTCTATATGTTGTAACATATGCACATCTTTTTCATTTTTGGCCAAAATAATATTAGATTATATGGTTAGTTTTGCTATTCTTTTTATGTGGCTACTTCCAATTCTGTTCAGCCGCATAAAATATGTGATGTTATATCCTTCTTTAGTTACTGATACTAATAATAATAATGATACTAATAATAATAATGACTGATGTTCTTGACAGGTCAGAATTTAGAAGTGAAATTTTTACCTTGGATGGGTTTGGTGCTCCTAGCACTTACGGGTTTAACCCAAAGACAAATCAATCTCAATTCGGACGCATAACACTTCATAGCAACCTTCCAATCAAACCAGCTTGAAAGATCTTCTTCTTCATATACTATTGTTGACCCTGGCTCAAGTACTCCGTCATTGTTGCTACATTTTTCTAACAATGGGAATCCGAACAAGCCCAAGTTCCCATATAGGAATCATTCGGGAATGTATTAAATTATGCCCCCTTGAGTTATAAGTCCATCAAGCTGGTTGTACGAAAGGTTTAACACTGTAAGATATTTCAAATTTGTCACTTGTGTAGGAATTGTTTGAAGAGAGATTTAATAATTCAAGAGCTATCAAATTTCCCAACGATGGTGGAATATGACCTATAAGGTTGTTGTGATAAAAATTTAGCCCAGCAAACAAAGTTTTCCAACCACTTTTAATTGTGAGAAAAATCTCCTCAATTTTTTCTTAAAATTGATTGCTCAAAAAATTGGTGGTGAAAATGGTTAGTGTTGAAAAAAAAAGTTAATAGAATTAATTTATGCTAAAGTTAGATCATCTTATTAATAAGTGTATATATATACATATAACTTTAGAGAATTACCTCAATTTCTTATTTAAAAAAAATCTTGAATTAATTGATTATAATATTCTTTATTATCCTCAATCTTCACACACGTGTATATTGACACATATGCAAACTCATGCATCTAGGCTCTATCCTCAATTTTCAAACTTTTGTGAGCATTATTCTCAATTTTCAAACTCATGTGTCATACGTATGGACTGGTGTATGCGGATTATACATTGTACATGGGTATCCTTAGGCAATGATATAGACTAGGAGAAAATTATAGAATAGCCTAATTCTCTTTTTCTTAATATAAACTTCAAAAAAAAAAATTATTTTTGCTAGCCCTTACCTCTAAGGATATAAAGTTTTATTAGAATTTGAGCTTCTTAACTTCAATTTAAAAGACACAGTTCAAGTCATCTCATGATCTATCACATTTTTAAGTTAACGTCAAGCTATTCCACTAAGCCCAAGACTATATGTGAAACTCACGTAAATAAATAAAAATCTATTTTAATTAAATTTAAATTTGATTTTAGACTAATAATAATAACTTAATTAATCTTCTAACTAATATTCATAATTAAAAGTAGGTCTAAAAAATAATGACTTACCTATTTAATTATTTATTTACCTGTAAGTCACCTAATGTTTTAATGATTATTTTTCAACACGTTTATATTTATAAATAAATTTATGAATAAATATTATTATTCTCTAAATAACTTATTAAATAAACTATATTCATAAATTTTAATGATCAAGCACAGTAAATAATTTCAAAATCAATGAAATTGTTTAATTTTACACTTCGTAGCAAGAATGTGAGTAGTATCTAGTGACGGATCTATTGCGAGACTTAGATGACCATGGCTCCCCCAAGCCTCTAAATTTATTTTAAAGAAATAAATTATTTTTAACAGTTTCACTTTTAAAAATAAGTTATTTTAAATTTTATCCCCTATAAAATTTTATCTTTAATATTTGACATCCATAATAATATAAATTTTTATCCCTATAATTTGTTAACATTAACTGGTTTGCCCCCACTATGTGAATTCTAGGTTCATCCCTAATAGTATCTCAAGAGGATAAGTTGCATCCAAATCCATATAAAAACTTATGAATCGAAATGAGATTTTGAGGTTCTCAGAGAAAGCTTAAACAATATTAATAATGCTTGTCATTAGAAATTTTGGTAACTCGTATGGAGGTTGAGGAAACAGTTGGTGACCCTTGAAGATGTGGTTGAGGAAATTGTTGGTGAAATCTTCGATGAAAATTATGAGGTTAGTATGGTTGCATTGGAGATGAAAGTTATTAGTAAAGGTAGTCGTTAATAATATGTCGATACTTAGATTTTGCGGATTTTTATATCTGCAATTTCATCTCGAGATATTGTTTTATATGATAGGAGGAGATCCAGAATAAAACTGGCTTTAGCAGTGATGTTTCTTAAGGCTCTTACCCTCTCTAACAGATGAATATGCTGAAGTGGCGTCTGTTTAACCTGATCTCTCTATAATGATACTCTGGGCTAAGGGAATTTATTAATCGAGGCTAGAAATAGAATGATCCTTTAAATATTTGTGGGCATACTTTCAGGGTCCATAGGATGGTGCAATTGTAAAAATCTTAAAGACTGATTAGCCTAATACTACTTGGGCTTTAGCCTTGAGAGTGCTTGGTTTAGGATAAATAAGGAAAAAGAAAAGTTTAAATATTGGACTTTACCTAGACTCTCATTCCAGTAACCAATTTGGTGAGACCAACAATGATAATGACCCTATTTTTCTTATGATATCATAAAAATATTTCATTATGACTGAAATACTGGATTCTTTTATATTCTTAGGCATTTTAATACCAAATGCCAATCAAGAAAAGCACTCTGTATTCATCATCATTGTAATAACCAGCATGGTTGCAGGATTCTAATTACATTGCTGTCAATGCATGAAAGTGTATCCTATAGTTAAGACGAACCTTTTACAGGATCAGCGTCCCTTGTATATAGGTTTTCCCTTTTAATTCTGCTACAGATGAAGATAAAACTGGATGATATACAATCAAGTGTACATGATTGCGTAATTCCACTGTTCCATTTACCTTCATTTTTTTTCCCGTTGTTTACAGGGTCATCAGTACGAAACAGTTTCGGGCGTCATATGTGAAGCATTTGGATACATCCCAAGGACTGGCGAGAGCATCAAAGTGGTCCTTGAAAAGGAAAACCGGGAGGAGAATGATGAACATACTGAAAATGGCTCCGACCATCAAGATTCTAAAGAAAAGCATCTAATATACTAACTTGTGGTATGGTCTGCATTTTCTCTGGTAGCTCTGTTATACTAAGCAATGGTGGCAAATTAATTCTTCTGAAGCCTTCTTCTCCAACCTATCAAAAGATTGCATCCTTACCTACTTCAAGCAGTTCGACAAAATACATAAATGCTTAATACAAGGGAATATAGCTTGATTAGTTGTTTTAGCTGTCACGAGGGAATATAGCTTCCCTGCAGATATTAGCTGGAAATGCCAGAAAGGTTAGTGCTGTTCAGTTTGAGCGCATAAATAATGATGAAGCGAAGTTAGAGGCAAAAGAAGTGACTCGCTTGGTTCCTAAAATCATGAAGAGGAAATGGTGCAGTGATGATGAATAGTGTTGATTATCATGAAGATACATATTCAAGGAGACCAGAAGATAATACTTCCGATTCCTCTGTAATTTCTCAACATGGTGACCATCATAACAGTTAATAATTAGTTACATTGCTATTTTTTTCTTCATTCTTACAGCACCATCAACGAGGTAAACATTGAGAACAATAACAAAGAAATTTCGAGTGAGTGATGAACTAACATTGTACCTCTTTCTGCAAGGGAATTTTGTAAAACAATTTTATAGATGAAGAGACGTATCAACATCTGAATCATGGTAGTTGTTTGCCTTCTGCATGATAGTATCTTCTGAACATAAGTTTACCAAAAGTGGCATCTCATTGACCTGGATGTCAGAATGTGTCCTCTGTATGTTAGGCTGGCAGTAGAGAGAACCTTGGAGAGGTGGCCCAGCCGTAGGAATCTGTTCAGAGTGGAAAAAGAAGCTGGATGGCTCATAGGTTGAGTTTGCATGAAGCCGCTCTCTTTTCCGTCTCATCTCCTTCGCTCTTTGCAGCTGTCTAAACCTCTCTTGCAGGAGGGCAATGGAGTGAATAGTAGGTATATTGCTTTGCCTGTCGATTGGAGGATGAACTATATTGTTAATGAGATTGATGGGAGAGTTTTCATTTCTTTATTCCTATATGTAGGACATAAAGTATGTCTCCAAATGATTGATAATTTAAAAATTAACCTCCTTTAGATTCTCAATGGTGTTAAAGAAAAAGTATCAACAGCCGAACAGGAAAGTCCAACAAGGGAAAGGTATGTGACTATACTATAGAGATTGAATTGGTGAATGTGAAGAGGCAAAATTACTTTAGGAGTAAAGGGTAGGAAATAAAAGCCAAAATAAAATGGAAGGTAGTTCATTGGAAGGATTTTGGGGAATGCTTTGTCAGCTTTCTCCAAAAGCTGCAATGGCCTTGGAGAAGATGTAGCTACTTTTTTGGTGGGACCTTATTGTTTTAAGCTTATGAACATTCTCTCTTTTCATATTTGTGTATAGTAGAAAAGTAAGTATGAACATTCTCTCTTTTCATATTTGTGTATAGTAGAAAAGTAAGTAGAGGTAAATATGTGGAGACAAGAACATAGTATGAAATTGGAAAATGGGGAATGATTTTTGAAGTTGATGTTTTGAGTGATTTAGTTTGTTTATGGAGAGAAGAGAAAGTGAACCCACTTAAAAAAGGCAAAATCCAAGCCTCTCACTCAATGCTCCCCACTAAGAGTGGCTTAGCCTTTTAGCTCTCTCTCTTATCTTTTTTATCTTCTCTTGAATTGTTGGATGGATATGCAATGAAAGAAGAAGAGCATCTAGATATTGGATATTTCGATGCAACTTATTTGATGCTTGCTACTAGATAGATAGCTTGAACCCTTTTTTTTAGTTTATTTTATATTACATTAAATATAAATCAAACTACTTGCAGTGTGCACAAGACTTAAAACTCTGAATTTTTTCTTTCCATTTAAGAGGTTTTATCAATTGAACCAATTAATACCTGCTATTAGTTAGCTTGAACTTATTCCTACAAAAAGACATAGTTCTCTTACTCTGAAATTTTACATTAATATAAATCAAATTTGTGATTAACAAATGATTAGATATGATAATCAATAATAATTATGTACATGAAATCGTTCAAAGATTTGAACTAGAAAGGCATTTAAATCTCTTTCAATGTGTGCTACTTTTTAGCTACTTGCTATTTGCAAAGCCTTGGATAGATGGGCATGAAAGTACAAATTTGTCCCTAAAATATCTGAATTTTATTTATTCCAGGGTTGAGTCTATATGTTACAGTTAATCTTTAGGCATATATAGTCATGCTCACATCACATGCCCCAAAAAATATTAAACATTTAAATGTGGAATAAGATAATATTATACTTTGAAAATGATATTTTAATATTTTTTATTTTAAATAATGTGTCAAATACTTATTAAACAATTAATTTTTATAATTTTTCAAAATTATATAATTACATTAATTTATTACTTAATAATTATTTAATACATTATTTAAAATATAAAATATTATGATACTTTGTGAGAATTATAGTCTCCCTCTATAAAATATACAATAATCTCAAATGAAATCTTATTGGGGAAACTGCCATGATTTATGCATCAGTGTTTTTTTTTTTTTTATAGTATAGACATTAAAATTCTTTACATTAAGAGAAAAGTGAATTCTAACTTTCTGAGAAAATCCAGTCAAATTTTGTCTTTGAACAACTGCTTGTTTAATGGCATTGGCATCTAAAAATTTTCAATCAATTTGTAGTGGTTTCTTGGAACACGGCTATGCATGCAGTGTCTAAATCAAAATATTTGACGAGTGGGCAAAACTATGACATGATGAGAAAGTTCAAAGGGAATTATGAGGAAGAAGAAGCGAAACCTGCCTCCTTTTCTATTCAATTTTTCGTACTTAAAATTGATGTTAAAGAACAAAAAAGCAGCTTTCCTAGAAGCAGCTTCGGGGTCTTGATGTAAACCAAAATTTCCCACTAGCTTAAGAAAATGTCTTACAAATTCCAATTGCTGATGTAAAGCATGCAGCAGGCTTTGAATGTGGAGATTTCGTTATATAGAAGACCGAGAAAATCCTGACCACTTCTGACGTATCTTTTTTTTTTCTTTGTGTAGTGTGTTTATCAATCAATTATAAAAATATCAATACACACATGATATGATTTAACAAATAAACTTTTGCCAATTATTTATTGTAGTTTGATTTTTTTTTTTCAATTAATCTCTTTAATTTTTTAATAAATATCGTAATCAATTCCTTTTTTATACAAATATTTTTATTATACATTTAAATCAATTACAAATAGTTCAAATAATTTCCATTATACAATGTCAATAATTCAATATCAAATTACGATTAAAAACAACCAAATACAAACGGCCAAATCACATTATATAACAATTAAATAAATTTTTTCTAATATCTCTAAAATTTGAATCCCTAACATTAAGTTAGAAGATGCACAGATATTACTGCAGTTGAGTGCGTAATCAATCACTTTTAAGTATAAAGTTCAATAATATGTGACAAGTTAAAAATTTACTCTTTTTTTCTTTAGAACTTCTAACTTTAGAGATTAAATTTTCGTCCAACGAGACTATTTTTGTATTCATTCTTTTCATGATAGATGATGTTGAAGTTCTTTAGTAATATTTTCCGATTGATCATGAAGACAATAGCGAAATATTGGATGTTGATGATTGTGAAAATATTGATTAAAAATTATTGAAATATAATTTAAAGAACAAGCTCAGTGCGTAAGATATGTAAGGATAGAAGACGGACACAAAAGGAGGCAAAAAAACAAAGAAGTTGGTGCCAGGCGTAAGCGCCAAGGAAACCAGGAGTGGGCACTACAGCGCCAAAACCAAAACGTGACTACCGCAGCGCCAGATGGTCAGCGTTGCAGCGATGAGTGCTGAGCGCCGCAGAGCTGAGTGCGAGAATAGTTTCCCGTTTTGAGACTTTCTTATTTCGTCTCCCACTTACTTCAGGGCTCCCTAATACGACTTTTACATATATAGGATAAATCTATGACGTTCTAAAGTCTATATAAAGGCTCTCAATTGGCTTGTAAACACACCTCAGTAATCATTAAAAAAATCTTAGTGATTAAACCTTTTTTATAGTTCTTTGTGAGAAAAAATTCTTAAAGTTATCGTTAGTGATCTTTCTTATAAAAGGCATACTTTGTTAGTGTCTTGTGATTCAATAATAAGAGTGTGTGATCTTGATCTACCGTTGACGTAGATAAGTTATTGAACCACGTAATTTTATGTATGTTCTTCTTCTACCATTTCTCTCTTTATTTTCTTAATTACTTGTTTTATACTATTTGATTGGGTGATATTGCTTGTTTATGTGCCTCTGCTTCAACAAACTGGTATTAAAGCTTAGTTTTTTAAGTAGATATGGCCACACCTAAGTATGAGGTATAGAAATTCAACGGTACGAATGACTTCAATCAATGGAAGATGAAGGTAAAGGAGTTGTTGGTAAGCCAAAGGCTAGGCTCGGTATTAGAGGAGACTGCAGCTCCATCTAGTGATAAAGAGAAAATGCTAGAGCCATTTAAAGCTGAAGCAGAAAGAAAGGACATTCAAGAAAAAGCTCATAGCACAACTGTTCTATCATTGAGTGATGAAGTACTAAGGGAAGTAGCAGGTGAAACGACGGCGATAAGTCTTTGAAAAAGCTTGACTCTCTTTATATGCAAAAATCATTGGCCAACATATTGTATATAAAGAAGAAGTTATATCAGTTGTCTATATAAGAGGGGACGCCAATGGAAGATCATATAGACGCCTTCAATAAGATCATCCTTGATCTTGAGTTTATCAACATCAAGATAGAAGATGAAGATAGAGTAATTATCCTGCTGAGTTCACTCTCCAAGAGTTATGAGAGATTTGTTGATACGCTACTCTACGGCAGAGAAAGTTTAACGATGAGCAATGTGAAATCATCATTAAATTCAAAGTTATTAGAGAAATAAAATGAGGGCAATGTAGAAAGTATATCTGTAAGGCAAAGACCCTCGTATAAAGATGAAAGGAAAAAGTGCTCAATATCGAAGTTTAAGACTCCTAAGAAGTGTTATTGCTGCAAGAAAGAGGGACACTTCATAAAGAAATATCCTGATAAGAGAGCACAAGATAAAAAGAAAGCGAATACTGCGCTTGCCTATGATGATAGCTATAACAGTACAGAGACACTCGTTGTTACTGATGGTAAGAATTCTAAACAATGGGTTCTTGATTCTGGTTGTACTTTTCATATGTGCCCGCATAAGTCTTAGTTTATAAATTTTCAGCCTATTAATAGAGGTAAAGTATTAATGGGTAATGATGTTACATGTCAGATAATGTGAATTGGTAGTGTTAAACTTAGGCTGTATTATGGGTGAGTGAGAGAGTTGACAGATGTTAGGTATGTTCTTGACCTCAAGAGGAACTTAATCTCACTCGGGACATTAGACTATAATGGATGTTCTATCAGGATCGACGGAGGGGTTTTGAGAGTATTGAAGAGTTTTATGGTAGTAATGAGAGGAAAGAAGCACAAAGACGTTTATGTGCTTAAGGGTGAAGTCGTGAATGGTTCTACATTATTCTCTGTAGATGATGAGAGTATGCAGACTAAGTTGTGGCATTTTAGACTAGCACACCTAGGTGAAAGAAATCTAAAGGAGTTATTTAGTCAAAAAGCATTTAGTGAGGATAAATATCAGCCCTTTGAGTTTTGTGAGCATTCTGTGCTTGAAAAAACACATAGGGTAAGGTTTAG
The DNA here is from genome assembly GCA_946807835.1 of Ailanthus altissimus. Classification (NCBI taxonomy): domain Eukaryota; kingdom Viridiplantae; phylum Streptophyta; class Magnoliopsida; order Sapindales; family Simaroubaceae; genus Ailanthus; species Ailanthus altissimus. The sequence goes on along the minus strand of OX327713.1, from coordinate 20,076,723 downwards.
TACCAGCGAGCATAAGACTAAGGGGACTCTTGACTATATACACTCAGATATTTTAGGACCAGCTCAGACAGTTACTCGTGGAGGTGCCAAGTATTTTCTCAGTTTAATTGATGACTATTTAAAGAAGCTGTGGGTTTATGTGTTGAAGAGCAAAGATTAAGCGTTTGATGTGTTCAAAACTTGGAAGGTTCTTAGTGAGAATCAAACGGGCAAAAGGGTGAAGAGGTTGAGAACTGACAACAGTCTCAAATTTTTTAATAGAGAGTTTGATGGGTTTTGTGCTAAGCATAGGATTGCAAGGCATAGAATGGTGAGATCAACACCACAGTAGAATGGCATAGCTGAGAGGATGAATAGAACCCTATTTGAAAGGGTTAGATACATGCTTACTAATGCAAAAATGTCCAAAGCATTTTGGGAAAAAGCTGTAATAACTGTAGCTTATTTGATTAATAGAAGTCTCTCCTCAACAATTGACTTCAAGATGCCAGAAGAGAAATGGTCTGGTAATCTTCCGAAGTATGACCACCTTAGAATATTTGATTACCCTGCCTTTATACATGTTAAGGAAGGGAAGTTGGAACCTAGAACTATCAAAGTGGTATTCATAGGATATCCCGAATGAGTAAAATGATATAAGGTGTAGTGCAAAGACTTAACACCGTCAATGAGTATCATAAGTCATAATGTGATGTTCAATGAGACGACGATGTTGAAAAGCTCCTAAAAAGATGAGAAAGAAGAACCTATGTCACGCCCCAGACCCAAAAGATCTGACACACGACATCACTTACATTCATTCAATAATACTTAAACATTCATTTTAATTTCTTTCAGAATTATAGCAATTGAATTATGACTGGGACAATTAGTAAACCGGAGATAAACAGAATTTTCTCAGAGATTAACACTCTACTACGTCACCAGTAGCAACTTTGTTACCGGAAGCCCAGAATATATTCATTGCAAATTCTTACTTAAAATCATTCCATTACTACACTTGGTGAAACTTAAACTAAATCCAACCACACACAATAAAATAATACATAAGTATTTATTCAATAGGGACAAATCAAATATCTTATCCCACGTGTCCCCAAATGAAACACTTAGCAACCTAACAACTTAGGGAACCCAAGGAACAGCAGAAGCCTTGCCAAATCCGCTAAGCACACATGTACCTTATTTACCTGAAATCACCATAAACTATAATGAGTATAAAACTCAGTAAGCATACTAGTTTTTCATATATCAAATACAAATACATATATGTACATAATGCATATGTATGATATGCTGTGATCAATTAAAATCATAATCTTATCAAATCATATATCATGTAAGCGCTTACACATTCTTTCAAAACACATAATAGGAATACCATCACTCAACTACTACTTAGTAGGACTTGATGAACACTTGAAATTACACATTTAATAAGAGTTTTACATGATTGTTTTGTATTACTAGTGTATTTAATTTTCTTAACTTAAGTATGTTTACAATATTGTACTTAATTATCTTATAACTGTTTTGTGGCAGGTTCGGTAAAATGGGCATAACTTTCTACCTAAAGATCCAATTGAGGTGATTCTTAATCCTGTGCAGAGCTGACTCAATGGGCTAACATATTGTATTTCACAAAGCATTGGAAATTCGAGTGTTTAGAGGGTGAAAATTGGCTTAGAACAGAATTGATTTTACCTAAGCCAGGCATGTAGGAAATTAATGAGTCTGAAAATTCACCTGTCAACCTAACTTTGGCTTCAATTAACCAACGTAAATCAACAGGTATATTCATAATCATTAATAACCTTAATCTTTCACATCTTGCTTGGTAAATTTTCTTCAAGGAATTTTGAGGCAATGAGGGAAAACGCTTTTTCAAATTTTTTAGAATGTCATCCATTTTTTTTTTTTAAGAAAAGGGGGAAGAAGAGAAGATATCAGTAATTATGGGAAACTGACAAAACCGATTTGAAATATCACGGAGTACCGTTATCCGCCACTTAACCGGGGTGCAAAACAAAACTTTAACAAAACTACTAAATTAACCTGCAAGTAAAAAAAAAAAAAATGTTAGAAGAAGAATAAATATATATAAATATGTAAATATATAAAAAAAAGATTTGACGCTTCGTCTGTAGCCTATCTATTTCTATGTATTTTTAAGCTTTTTTGTGTGGCTTGTTTTATTTTTTTTGTGTGGCTTGTTTTATTTTGTTGCAGGTTTAATTTTCAATAAAAGATGTTTCAGGTGATATCTTCTATATTTTACTCTTTCTATATTTTGACATTGAGGACAATGTCTCAATCTGGTTGGGGGGAGGATAGTTGATATATAATGTTAGTGTTAATTATTTTATTTTGTTGGTGTTATCACTTTGTTATGTAAAAAAAAAAAAAAAAAAAAATTATCATGAATGGCGTGAGTAAAATGTTCATTTATGTATTCTTGAGACGCATTCTAGTTCTAGAATGGCAGAGTAAAGAGTACATTATAAACTTTTGAAACACATTCTAATTGGTTTATTTTTAATGCATTTTATGTATAATTGTTTGTTGCTTAAGTTTTTGGTAACTCTTGCGTAAATAAAAGAAATTCGTTCATGCATTGATGATACCTGTAACTCATCCCCAATTGTTTTTCCTACAATGTCTCCAACAGTTAGAGCTTTTGGTATGATACCCAAAACTCGACTGCCATTATTTTGTGCAGCGGTTGCCACAAAATAACTTCTATTTATTACTTCGACAATCCTGCACTTGGGAATAACTTCTATATTCTGGACGTGTCAAGTTTTTGGCGCCGTTGCCGGGGAGGTAACGTTAATATTTTGTTTTGTTATTGTTTGTTTGTTTATTTTATTTTCATGGAAGGCTGAGTGGAAGAACAAACATGACTTAATGAAAGCGATGAATCAATCTCATGAGAGCGATGAATCAATCTCTAAGGGCAAGGAAAGTGTTGAACCTACACTTAATGAAGAAAATACCAAACCTTCACCTCCACCCCCATTTCCTCATGCATTACGTAATACTAAGAAGATGAATTACAATCCTGAAATTTTTGAAATCTTCAAACAGGTAAAAGTTAATATTCCTTTACTGGATGCTATTAAACAGGTTCCATCTTATGCAAAATTTTTGAAAGACTTATGCACAGTAAAAAGAAAACTGAATGTGAAAAAGAAAGCATTTTTAGCTGAACAAGTAAGTGCCATTCTTCAAAACAATAATTCTTTGAAATATAAAGACCCTGGTTGTCCTACAATTTCATGTATTATTGGAAGTCATAAAATTGAACAAGCCTTACTTGATCTTGGTGCTAGTGTGAATTTATTGCCATATTCAGTTTATCAGCAGCTCAATCTCGGGGAGTTAAAATCAACATCTGTAACTCTTTTACTTGCTGATAGATCAATAAAAGTACCAAGAGGGACAGTGGAGGATGTCTTAGTTCAAAAAACGAATAATAAATAACGAGTAGGAGGCTCAGCCTTCCATGAAAATAAAATAAACAAACAAACAATAATAAAACAAAATATTAACGTTACCTCCCCGGCAACGGCGCCAAAAACTTGACACGTCCAGAATATAGAAGTTATTCCCAAGTGCAGGATTGTCGAAGTAATAAATAACCCGATGAGAACGGGGTCGATCCACAGGGAAGTAGAATTAAAATTACAAATTATAAACACTTTAAAGATAATTAATGCAGGATAAGATGTTTGTCAAAATCATTCAAGAGAGAGGGTGAGTGTAATCATGGAAGGATCATCAACTCGTAAGTTAATATTCCTTTACTGGATGCTATTAAACAGGTTCCATCTTATGCAAAATTTTTGAAAGACTTATGCACAGTAAAAAGAAAACTGAATGTGAAAAAGAAAGCATTTTTAGCTGAACAAGTAAGTGCCATTCTTCAAAACAATAATTCTTTGAAATATAAAGACCCTGGTTGTCCTACAATTTCATGTATTATTGGAAGTCATAAAATTGAACAAGCCTTACTTGATCTTGGTGCTAGTGTGAATTTATTGCCATATTCAGTTTATCAGCAGCTCAATCTCGGGGAGTTAAAATCAACATCTGTAACTCTTTTACTTGCTGATAGATCAATAAAAGTACCAAGAGGGACAGTGGAGGATGTCTTAGTTCAAAAAACGAATAATAAATAACGAGTAGGAGGCTCAGCCTTCCATGAAAATAAAATAAACAAACAAACAATAATAAAACAAAATATTAACGTTACCTCCCCGGCAACGGCGCCAAAAACTTGACACGTCCAGAATATAGAAGTTATTCCCAAGTGCAGGATTGTCGAAGTAATAAATAACCCGATGAGAACGGGGTCGATCCACAGGGAAGTAGAATTAAAATTACAAATTATAAACACTTTAAAGATAATTAATGCAGGATAAGATGTTTGTAAATATTATTTCAAGAGAGAGGGTGAGTGTAATCATGGAAGGATCATCAACTCGTAAATTCACAAAAATTTGTGTCTTTTGTGGATCCAGCCCTGGAAAAACTAGTGAGTTTATAGAAGCAGCAGAAACCCTTGGTAAGATGTTAGCTGAGCGCAATATTCATTTAGTATATGGGGGAGGTAGTCTTGGATTAATGGGACGTGTGGCAACCGCTGCACAAAATAATGGCAGTCGAGTTTTGGGTATCATACCAAAAGCTCTAACTGTTGGAGACATTGTAGGAAAAACAATTGGGGATGAGTTACAGGTATCATCAATGCATGAACGAATTTCTTTTATGCTTCGTAATGCTGATGCCTTCAATCTGGGTATCATACCAAAAGCTCTAACTGTTTTTCCTTTGTATCCATTTCCTTGTACTATTATTTCTCTTGTTTACTATTAAGTCATGTTATAGCTCTTCCATTTCTTTTCTTTTCATTTAGTTTTATTATGTCCAAATAATTTTGTTTAAGCTAAGGTGAAAGGGTGAAGCTCTTGGCAAGGTAATAAGATATGTTTAATATTTATTCATGAATTTAATGCCGCGTAATAAATTACATAGGATTTACCTTCCTTTCTTTGTCCTAATACAGCACCAACAGCGTAGTCACTAGCATCACACATTAGCTCAAAAGGTAAAGACCAGTCAGGAGATTGTATGATAGGAGCAGATGTTAAGAGGCCGATTAATTTAATGTTGGAGACATTGTAGGAAAAACAATTGGGGATGAGTTACAGGTATCATCAATGCATGAACGAATTTCTTTTATGCTTCGTAATGCTGATGCCTTCATCGGATTACATCAATTCCAAATTGGATAATCAAGTGGGTGCCCAAGTGATAATGAATGCAAATTATTTTGCCACCATTCTTGACTTTCATCAACCAAGTGGTTCCCTCCAAATTTGTCTCGATTTATCCATGTTATTCTATAAATAGGTGGCTTGTTTATGCCTAAAGAATGTAATTAGAAAGTTAGAATTTAGTTCAAAATACTTTTCCTTTGTATCCATTTCCTTGTACTATTATTTCTCTTGTTTACTATTAAGTCATGTTATTTCTTCTTCCATTTCTTTTCTTTTCATTTAGTTTTATTATGTCCAAATAAGATTGTTTAAGCTAAGGAGATTGATTCATCGCTCTCATTAAGATAATTAATGCTTCAACTGTTGATCAGTTACTCGATGAACTACAAGCTTTTACACCTCTATCTGATCCAACAATGAGTCAGATAGATTGGTATACTGATAACAGTGAAAAGAAACGCAGGATAGATTTGACGCTTCGTCTGTAGCCTATCTATTTCTATGTATTTTTAAGCTTTTTTGTGTGGCTTGTTTTATTTTTTTTGTGTGGCTTGTTTTATTTTGTTGCAGGTTTAATTTTCAATAAAAGATGTTTCAGGTGATATCTTCTATATTTTACTCTTTCTATATTTTGACATTGAGGACAATGTCTCAATCTGGTTGGGGGGAGGATAGTTGATATATAATGTTAGTGTTAATTATTTTATTTTGTTGGTGTTATCACTTTGTTATGTAAAAAAAAAAAAAAAAAAATTATCATGAATGGCGTGAGTAAAATGTTCATTTATGTATTCTTGAGACGCATTCTAGTTCTAGAATGGCAGAGTAAAGAGTACATTATAAACTTTTGAAACACATTCTAATTGGTTTATTTTTAATGCATTTTATGTATAATTGTTTGTTGCTTAAGTTTTTGGTAACTCTTGCGTAAATAAATTTGCTTTATTATCGATGTATGATTTCAAAATTGTTTAGTTTAAATCACTTTCTCTATTTAGGTTACTAAAGAATAACTTCTGAAATTATTTCTTGAGAACAATACTAAGCCTTGTGGTAAGATGGATGATTCAATATATATAGCCAAGAGAATTTCCATGTTTAAGTATACATATTATTTTCTAAACTCACATATCTTTTGTGAGTGAGTGGAGAGGTTTGAGATAACAGCTTACGAACTTTCATTGATCCTTTGAAATGGTTAATTTTTATTTGGAATGACATTATTTGGGATGATGAATGATTTGGTTGC